>CM056376.1:88727674-89327674 GCA_029718625.1 Synaphobranchus kaupii | reverse complement strand
ACTTGTGTAGTCAATTTACTTTCCCTTGTAACTTTCTGAAAGATTGCTGCTCAAATGGATAATAGTTTAATCCACTAAAATGCACCCTTCCAACAGGGTGGCAAAAATCCCATGTGGAAATGTGATGAGCTTCATTTACTGGATATTAGATGAAGCATTTATGCTTTCTGTCTAAGCTCCGCTCTGGACGGGTGAACACATTTGGTTTTGGAATTGGGTTTTGCTCTTTGATTAGAGGTGATCCAAGGGTCATGTTGTCCCATAGTACCCAATTGAGCTATATATTCAGAGAAAGGAAGCCTTCAGAGTTACCAAAATGAAAACATACCTTGTTCAGTCTTGCATAATATGTTGCTCTGTTATTTTGTGTATTTTGTGGTTTGACTGGTCTGAAGACAACAGCTGCTCTTGCTCCTCTGCTGGTTCTGTAGGTTTCAGGAACGTGAAGCATTCTGGGCATTCTGGGACTGCAGCAATGTCACTGGGTTTGTTGCCATATGCTTTTGGTCCTGAGGGAACTTTTGTAGAAAGAAAGCATACTGTAGAAATATCATCGTCTCTTCTGAGAAACACTTGCCCCTTCCCATATGCAAAAGGTCTGTAAAAATCATATATGATCATACTTGCAAAGTTTTATAAAGATCATATATGTTGATTAGTATTATATTATACATTTGTATTTGACACATACAATTCTTATACAATCTCTGAATGTTTTTTATAGGGAGTATGTTAGGGAATTATTTCATTTTAGGCTGAAATGTATATGCTGGTTCTATATGACATTCATTTTATGTGTATGGCATATGTGATTTTTATAGGATTTTTACAGGCCTTTTGCATATTGGTTGTAAGGATGAAGGCCTCTTTAGTATAAATTTGTTTCATTGAAATGTTTTAATGTCATATGTGAAGATGTTTTGTTTAACACACTGGGTGTACTCGTTTACGGACGCCCGGTACCCTCGGGAGACCAGGAAGGGGCGTGACATCATCACCTGTCCCTGCTCCATTACACATTAGGGCAGGGCAGCCTCCTGCCAGACGGTGCGGGCTGTGTCCCAATACTCAAAAAATGCACCCACCTTTCCTCCACTACCACCTCCTCTCCCCCGTGCCCCGGAAACGGATCTTTGTGTTTTAATCTAATGTTGCTGATTACATCTTAATTAGGTATTAATGGTTGCATATTAATGAATGTGTCGACGCAAACCACAATATCAGGTACATTGTATACTGTACATGCAAATACTTGTACTTGAACGTTCAGGCAGTTTTGCATACTTCCGGGTAGGAGAAGAGTTGTAGTGGGGGAGTGGAGGAAAGGAGGTGGGGAGTGAAGAATATTGGGATGCAGCCCCGGTTTAAATCGAGTGAAACCTCCGCCTACTGACTGGGAGTCCCTAATCGAGCACACCCACTATTTCAGTCTACCTTAAACTGATGATGGCCTCACTCTGTGATTTATTAAGGCTCGCAGCACACCTGCTGGTGATTGCAATAAACATGTCTTTAAAGCAGGTGTGTGAGCCTGTGAGGCGCAGGAGGGAGGTCATTTTGTAAGAAGCAGGGTTGAGTTGAGTCTATGAATAACATGCAGTTTCCCTGTTGTATTTTTATTTTAAATAAATGCCTTTTTGTAATACTCCATATCTCTGATGGTTTTAAATTATTCTGTAAGGCAAAGTAGTGGCCAGCTTTGTCACACCCCTCTCTCTCTCCGTCCATCCTCCTCTATCTTCTATCAATTTCTTAAGTGCTGTGATGTGGTGTCACATTTAATGTGGGTACCTGACCATTACACTTCTGCAGGATTTTCAGTAATCCTGTAGGACAGTAGTACATATTGTAAGATTTCCAACAGTCCTGTTGGACAGACTAACATATAATAAGATTTTAAGTGCTCTTCTGGATAGGCCAACTGCTGTAGGTTTTCGATGTCTTATTGGACAAGCTACTATATGAAGAGATTTTCACTTACATGTATTTTTTGTGCGGCAGGCTAATGTACTGCAACATGTATTGTAACACTACAGTGTTTGGAGAGCTATATAAAAGCTGATTGATCAAAGTCTATTTATTATTAAAACTCTGCCTGTGCCTCCCATGCCCTGCCTCCTTGTTCTCTGAGGTGATGCCAGACTTCTGTGGGGCGCTAATCACATCCACATGCAAGGAACATATTGTAAGACCATTAATAATTCCATAGAGACAAACCAGAATGATTAATGTTCCTTAATTAACCTTGATGGATTTTTGAATAAAGCCTCCGTATGAATGTGTAACCACAGGTACTCTGCTGAGATGGTCAGTAATGAAGTAAAGAGATTTATTTTTTAAAAACAGCTTGGATGGTTTAAATTGTAAATGCAATATGTTTAATGGCATTAGGGACCGAACTGAAGACAGAAAAAGAACTTTCCTAGCAAAGGTTTCAAGAGCGAATCAATACTGTTAAAGGAAATTGCTTCCACCATACTGAGAGTAGAAAAACGATTTACTCATCTGTAGCCTAATGTTAGGCCAGATTTTCCTTTCATGAATGAAGCTGTAACATTTCCCAGAAAACAACAAAAAAAAAAAAATCAGTTGTTGTTTTGTGCCCACAGATGATAATTATGCTCAATTTGGCATAAAGTTGCTGCTAAATAAAATCAATCTCTCAGAAGCAGGATTTTATTTTGTGAAAAACAGACGTGCCAGGGTTCACGCAAGCCTCAGAGAGGACAGACGGGGCATGCCCTGACACGTCAGAGACGCAGTGGCAGAAACCGCAGGACCGTGCTTGGATGAGCTGGGACTCCTCTCTCTGTGACTTGGCCCTGCACCCTTTCAAGGAGACGTTAGCCTGACCCCCACAGTGTGCAACTATCAGTTTCACATGGGCGTGTGCATGAGTCACAAGCCGGGTCTCGAATGTAGATCAGGTAACAAGACTTCAGCCTGAGTCTGCACAGTGAAGGCAATGCTGACACAGCCTCAACATGTCTGCACTTCAGATATGTGACAGACCGGACCTCACAGTGTCTGTGCCATATACACAATGTGGACACAGACATCTTTAGGATGAGCTGCATGCATTGAACAAATACTGATCATATTGAGGCAAAATACTCTTATAGGTGAATAGATGTGTGACTCTACCTGGACCTATTTTCCATTTTCATTGTGGTACAGACCATAAATCACAGTTCAGTCACACAATATTTCAGTTGAATATGAGTATTCCGTGTAATAACCAGTCTCTTTATACGTATATTCTTGAACTGTACCAGACTAGTAATTTACTCTGTATTTCCTCTATCTGCATGCACCAGTGATCTAAGGCCTCTGTGTGGTCTGCTGCAGTAGTCACATTCATAACTTGGCAGTCATACAACTGCTCTCAGATCTTGCTAACTGTGAGAAAAGTGCCATCCCGAGTCTTCAATTTAACTTCAGAGAAGGGTCTGTTACTTCTAAATTATATTAGAGGGGTGTCCCTGAAGGAAAAAATGGATAACATTGATTACATTTAGTTGTTTTTTACATCCTTTTCACGGCATACATGGTAGTCACCTTTCAGTATTTTTACAGTTTTTATGCGCTTTTGTCTCTTCGAAGATTATAAACATTTGAACGTTACGAACATCTAATTGGATTACATTTTCTTTTACAACACTAGGTCTACAGACGATGTGTGTCAGCCAACAATTTTGTGATTATTAAAATTCACATTGTAACACAAATCCTGACTGAAATCAGTAGTTACCTGAAGAGATAGAGGGCAGAGTCAGTACCACTGAGGCCCCTCCGACAACACTCGACATTGAGTACAGTCTTGTCTGATGTAAACTGGCTCAAAAACAGAGCAATAATAAAAGCTCTCATCCCTAGAGATGAACACTTTGATCTCACATAGTCTATTCCTTCACGTTCATCACTTCTTTACCACTTTACCATATATACCACTTCCACTTATCTTCTTCATATTCTTCTTTGGTTGAAGGCCATAACTGCCCTGGTGAGTTGCCATCATTTCTCACAATCACTGCCTTCTGTTCCTGATGTGTGGTGTCCATGCTGTAGTTCATTAGCTGCCCCCTGCCAGCCCAAGGCTCTATCGAAGCAGTTTCTTTACATGTCTTGACATGTCCTAAAATGCTATGCGACCAAGAGAAGGGTTTCCTTTAGCATCTGCCTGAAAGTGACCCAGTGGATCTAAGATATTTTAGACAAACTTGCACTGGCTCAGAGTAGACAGACACTGCACTTTTGCCTCTGTACCCTAATCCAAGTCTTTCGCTGCAATCAGTTTGGAATGAAGACCTGACAAAGGTGTCAGATTCATTTTCTAGATCAGAATAAGAATATAGTATGTATGCATTTTTCTAGGATGTTTTCTTGCAGCAGAATCAGAAACTGTTCCTCATGCTTGCAATGTGCCAAGCAGGGCTAAACCCCATCTGTATATGCTCAAAGTGCAGGCTAAGTTACTAGACCAGTACAAACAATCCTCCCTGCATCACTACATAAGGGAGGATTTGATTTATTGCAATGGGCATGGACTTTACCCTTACACTAACCTTGGAATCAGTAATGAGAACTTACACAGTGGTCAAGGCATAAAGTTTATCAGTGCACCAACCAAGGAATTGTCATATAGGTTTCATATATTTTTGCACCAACCAAGCAATTCTCATGTCATACATTTGTTTACTTAAACATTTGGTTTCTGATACCTATTTAATCCTTCATGTGTACCACACCTTTGACCAGTGTTGCAGGGGAATTCCAAACTCAGTTGGTCACACGACTGTAGTCTGCTTAAACAACAGATGCCAGGTGAGAGTGAAGGTGTTTCTGTGTTGGCAGATATACACTATATGACCAAAAGTATGTGGACACCCCTTGGTCTGGGGCTTTTTTTCATGGTTCAGGCAAGGCTCCTTAGTTCCAGTGAAGGCAAAGCTTAACACTACAGCATACAATGACATTCTAGACGATTCTGGGTTTCTAACTTTGTGGCAACAGTTTGGGGAAGGCCCTTTCCTGTTCAGAATGACAATGCCCCCATGGACAAATAGAGGTCCATACAGAAATGGATTGTCAAGATTGGTATGGAAGAACTTGACTGGCCTGCACAGAGCCCTGACCTCAACCCCATAAAACACCATTGGGATCAATTGGAAAGCCGACTGTGAGCCAGGCCTAATGGAAACAAATACATGCGACAATGTTCCAACATCTAGTGGAAAGCCTTCCCAGGAGAGTGGAGGCTGTTATAGCAGCAAATGGAGACCAACTCCATATTAATGCCCATGATTTTGGAATGAGATGTTGGATGAGCAGGTGTCCATATACTTTTGGTCATGTAGTGTATTAACACGTTGCCCAAAAGGAATGTGGTAAAAGTGGAGAATGGTGACCAGTTAAGGACAGTGATGGAATATTTACAAAGCTGATTACCTCTGGTGTTATCTAACATCTCTCCTTTAATGGTGACAGTCTGCTTTTTTTAGGGTTATGCCACATGGGCCTGCCTACATTGCTTATAGTTTCCCTTTTTGAAAAGAGCTTAGCAGTGAATGTTAACAGCCCTCGATATTGGATAGCTCCGCAGTCAGTAAATCCACAGAAATAAGTTACACAGTATATAGTATTTCAGAAAATGTCCATGTTGAACAGGTATTTTAACAGACATACAGTATTGTGCTAGTGTGGCTGGTACAGAATACATGCTGATACAGTTAAGTGATAAGAGCTACAGGTAGAACATATATAGGCTAGATACTGTCATTAACTGGAGTAAATTGCAGTGGTGGTGACTGTCGACTCGAGATGCATTCTGTGTGGTGTTGCAGTGATTTGTGCATCTATTTCAGATGTACCGTTCCTTGTGTTGCGTTGATTCAAGGCTATTACAGATATGTACAGTAGTATTGCAGTGAGATGTGGCTATTAACAATACATTCCTGTCAAGTTGCAGTGAGTTGTGTGTACATACTGATTTACAGGTGTCAAGTATCAGTGAGCCGGCAGCTGTATCTGAGAATGCATGCCTGTTTCTGTTTCAGCGGTGAGTCACCACTCTGACAAGTAGTAGCTGAAATACACTGAGAATATCATCACCATGTATGGGGGCCTGTTTTTAGAGTTTAGTTTTAAATACAAAAAGTATCTTACATGCATGGTCTTTCTCATATTTGAAAGGTGCACCCCCCCCCCCCCCCCCCCCCCCCCCCCCCAGTAAGCTGAAAAGGTGAGTTTTCATACATAAAGAATCTGGCTTTCTGACTGATTAGGAAAGGTTGTTCCACCATCAGGGGACAAGAGCAGAGAAGACTGGAGCTGTGAGGAGTGGCTGCTGGGTGCTCGAAGAGATGGGACAACCAGCTGGCATGAGGAGGCTGAACCTTAATTTACCAAAAACGGTCAGCTGTAGGCCTACTGTATATAGCCAATATAGTATATAACCAGAGAAACCATTTATAGACAGGCTGATACATCTTTTATATAGGGTAAAGATCTGAAGGTTGAGAGCCACCTTTTTATAGTGTACCTCTACTGTATGGCTGTTGATGGCTGTGACAGATATTTAACTGTTTTAAAACTTACAGATGAAGACTCATGTTAATAATGTGGCCTGCAATGTCTCAGTCTTTATTTCATTCACTTCAAGTTATGTTTTATATACTTTATTCAGTGCTGTTTTGTTGAGCAAATTAAGAAATGGAAAATAACTGGCTCATAGATCATGGTACAGTGCCTCAACTTTGGAGCTGTTGCGTTAAGGGGAAATACTTCATACTTCAAGGGGACTTTGTAGCTGACCAATCTCTTTGCTACTGAATCTGATAGTCTGGTTTATCTTGAGTGTGACACATTAGTTAATGAATCCATTCATGGTTTACCCCATGAATCACAGAGTGGCTTTATGTTGTCATGTAAACACTTTGCATGAGGTACATCCTCAAGTGCCACTTTTAGACAACATGGGGGTCAACAGATTTAGTTACTTATTTACTTACATGGATCACATTTATCAAGTAGTAAAACTCAATCACTGTATCAAAACTTATTAAATGGAGGAAACTGAAGGAAAAGAATATGTAATAATATGTAAAGGGATACCATGAATACATTGATGAGTTAATCTACAGTCTTGTAAAATCAAAGCACTTACTGGTTTCTCGGTTCCACATTTGGGGAGATTGAGTTGAAAGTTGATGGTTAACGGATGAATCCCTGCTAGTGTATGAAGTTCTGATGGAAAGAGAAAAGTGTGAGTGATATGTTGCTTAGTCTGCAGTGTCATAGTATGACGAAAATTTCCTGGTATCACTTGTTGAAATGTTGACCATCAAAGCAATCAGTATAAATAGTATTTAATATATGCATCATTAGCAGATATGGATCTCATTTTTATTAACTAAGAAAATACTATATTTTATTATTATCATTTAATTGTCCTAAGATAAATGTCTATGTTATCTTATTCACATGAAGAAGATAACATAGTGGCAGGCAGGTGAATGAGGCAGGTGTTGTGACAGCTCTGGTAGCCCTCCCTGTGGAAAAAAAGTGACACAGGGCTTAGTAACCATGCACACACTATCCCAGTGATCCCAGCCTTTCCTATATTAATGTGCAGTTGAGACTGAAGACCAGCATTCTTTGTTCTGCCTGGGGCAAATTATTAAAAGCTCTGGATTGGTGTCTTAATGAAGCTTCAGTTTCACTCTACCTGAAAGCGTTTTGACTGCCCTCCCACCAACCCCAGTGGAGAGGCAGAGTGCTGTTACTCATTTTTATGGAATCTTTACCGGCATGACTGGGGCGGTTCTTTATGGACTGGTGAATGTGAATAAACAGTTTAATGGATGGTTTGTTTTCAGGCCCAGACAGCTCTTGGATTTGTGGGTTCATTGCTCGGCATGATTCAGGATTGATCAGGTTTGCTCTTGGATTTGTCCTGTTGCTACCTGTTTTGCTCTGGGGTTGGTTGTGTAACTACCCAGTTTGCTCCAGGCTTTGAATGTTGTATATCACTTTTTTGGCACTCTGAAGCAATGCTAGATCAATAGCTCAATGATTTCTGAGAAGTCTGTTTTTTCTTAAATTATTAATTTTTCCAACTCTGAATGAAGCTTGTATTTTACAATTTTATTATCCTGGCCTTCCGTTTTTTGGTGAATGGTACTTTGATAGGCTTTGTCTGACTGTGGACCAAGAGAGATGCTAATTCCCAAGGGTAAACAGATACATTTATCTGGAAAATATAGTCATATCCAATATGGACCTGCTGAAATAATGGATTTCAGACAGTTTGCCCATATCTTAACCTTTCCCCGAGGTGGAATGATCATCTGAGATTGATGCATGGTCCTATGGATATCCATAGATTTGATATGGAAATCATTAGTCTTGTTATCAAAATGTATCTACAAGCATTGGCTCTTGTTGTGAGTGATGAAACCTCATACAGCTAATGAAGCTCAGAAGGTGAAAGGGTCAGTGTTGAGCCATCACTTACTCCCCCATAGAAAATCAAGAACATACTGACCGGTGATGTGTGAATAAGATCAATGTTCATCTTTTTTTGTTTTCAGGAACCATGCACTTTTACACTGCCTGGGCAAAAAAAAAGTCGCCATTGCACCCGTCATGCATAGTGCCCACTGTACAAACCTCTGGAGGTAGTGTTAAGATCTGGGGTTGCTTCAATTGGTCATGTCTAGGCTCAGCAATGTTATGCAGCAATAAAATGAAGTCAGCTGAGTACCTGAATGTACTGAATGACCAGGTTATCCCATCAATGGGCATATTCCAGGAAGACAATGCCAAGATTCATCAGGTTCAAATTGTGAAAGAGCGGTTCAGGGAGCATGAGGAATCATTTTCACACATGAATTGGCCACCAGAGTCCTGACCTTAAACCCATTGAAAGTCTTTGGGGTGTGCTGGAGAAGACGTTACGGAGTGGTTCGACTCTCCCGTCGTCAATACAAGATCTCGGCCAAAAATTAATGCAACTCTGGACGGAAATAAATGACGTTGCATAAGGTTGTCGAAACAATGCCACGACGAATGCGCGCCATAATCAAGGCTATAGGCGGTCCAACGAAATATTAGTGTGTGCGACTTTTTTTTTGGGCAGGCAGTGTATTTAATGGTGTTATTGTGGATTTTCTATTGTTGATTTGCCAATGTTTGCTCGTCGGCTGGTTCCAGGTGAGGTCATTCTCTTTCTCTTCGACTCAGCACAGGTCTATGGAATTCAAGCAGGCTTTTTGTGTGACACTGCAGAGGATTTTGTTAACAAAACAACCGATTTCGATCTCAAATCTATGGATATCCATCGGACCATGCATCAATCTCAGACGGAAAATTGTTCGTGTGACAGTGTGGATCAGTTTCTGCCAAAAGAGGAGGACATGATGGGTGGGAGGTTAAATAAGGCCAGTGTCCTCCTATTGACTGGGACCAGGAAGGAACAGCTACAGGAAGTTGAGGATGGGGCTGTCTGGTAACAAAGACGTCAAGCATAAGTCAGCAACTCATCAGTCTGACGTATCAAGGGTCTGACGTATCAAACAAGCCTTAAATCATCACTCTGCTGCCAGAAATACAGTAGATATGGATGGATAAAAGGTTTTTTTCTCCTGACTTTTCTCCTGATTTTTCCATAGAGTTCAATAGGAAAATTTGTCAGAACAAACAACCCTTAAAGTGATCCATCGATATCTACTGCATATCTGGCAGCAGAGTTATGGTTTGAGGCTTGTTTGATACCTCAGACCCTTGATGACTTAGAGCCATTTAGCCAACCATGTGTTCCATACTGTTCCAGTGTAATTTACAGCTAAATCTAGTCCCACCCCCCCAATTCCCATAGAGATCCATTCAAATGCAGAGACGTTATAGTATCGCTTGTAAGAGTACCAGAAAATAAGATATCAAGAGTCTTTTGATGGTATTGGGTCACAGACATCAGGAAGTCATGGCATGCAAAGGATATGTGACCAAATATTAAAAATGATGACTTTATTCTATATATAAATTTGGGGGTGCCAATAATTGTGGCACATGTGGTTTTGTTAAAAATAATAATTATAATTATTAAAAATAATAATGAGGGATTTTTTTTCTCATAATAAATTTACTTCAATTGGTTGGATTTTTCTCATGTTTTCAGTGTGAGATTAAGCTAATTCACCAAGTGAATTTTTTATAACTCTTTTTACTCATCTTTACCACGGGTGCCAAAAATAGTGGAGGGCACTGTATGTGATAGAAAAAAGGGTCTCACAGGTAAACCTTTCTGCATTACAAGCAAATGTTGTATGGAAGACATAAGGCGTGCTCTAATATTTGGTTGGTGTATTTCTGACCTAGCTCTGCTTCATTCCTACTCCGTATGCTGTTAAATCCAGTGGAAAGTTAAAGCTATAAAATCGATGTTCAGACCAATATGTATAAACACTGCACTGTATGCAAAGGGCTTATGTATGCCATGACAAAATACGCCTACTGCCATGGTTATGGGTTTATCTGAAATGCAGAGAAGCTATAATATAAGAATGAGAAAGATCAGATCATAAGCGCAGGGTCCCAGTTATTTTACCCAGTCCTTTCAACCAGTCTTTAGACACCTTACTACACACCTCATCCCTACCCTAAATTCACAGGACAATGAGCTTTATGCTGTTATACTTCAAATAGCTAAGATACATTTCAAAGCAAAGGAGCAACTCACAAGGCCATTTCATCAGGTGAAAAAAAGTCTCAGGCTTCTGCCAATGGGGAGATGGATCTGTGTGCCACACTTGCATCAGATCCAAACATTTAAATTCAGGGAACATTAGGAAGGCTACTAATTCTTACAGAGGTTTTTTCAATAAATACAATATTTTAATTCACGTTTTACTTAATATTGTACCTGTATCCCAAAATGGAAAAAAGTGATTACCAGTTGATACAATACATTCTAATTTAAAAAAACATTAATTGATGATATACAGTATATACCGGTCAAAGGTTTTAGTCCACCTACAATTTCCAAGTAATCAGAGATGAAAACTCCTGTTTATTTTACAACAAAACATAAATAAAATTATCGAAATCTTATAACCACCTTTTGCATTAATAGCTGCTGAGCATATTTGTGCCATTTTTTCTACAAGGGCAGTCATATGGTTCTGAAAGTTCACACAAACACTGCTGTAGACGTTCCCACAGATGTGCTGCACTTTTAGGTTGCTTCTCCTTGACCTTTCTGTCCAAAATGGAAAGAATTTGTCCACCTGTTTATTTAGCCAATAAACATGGCTTTTTTTATGAACTCCAAAATGCAGGTCACTATCCAAGATTCTTTTTAACTTCTTATCTTGTGCCATTTGAGGATATTTACAAAAGTTAAACTTCTTAAATTACACTAAAAACAGAGGACTAAAACACAAGTCAAGTGTAATACAACTTTTGACCAGTAGTGTATAATAAATCAAATATAGTAATATTGACAAATACATCTTTCTTTAAAATTAATTGCTGTGGAATTGGCTGTTCTTTATAAGGCTTGACAAATTAGGAAATGTATTAGTGACTAATAAATAAAATTAATGTTAATGGGATTGAAGGACAGAGACTGGAAAGAGTACTATTACATGTCCATTAGAGGTAAGTTCTTATTTTCATCTTCGGAAGTAGGACCTCATCAGAGGAAACAGCAAAAGAAGAGTTTATGTGGAAAGCAGAACCAGTTAAAAAGCCAAATTGTCTCTTCACTATACCACAGTTTCTACTTAGAGTGGGTGTATTTTCCCCTAGTTAATAAGAAACATTAAAAGATTAATATTCAACTCTCAAAAAAAGCCCTTGAAAAAATGTTACGGGAAACATTAATCAAAAATAGAAAATGAAAACAGTGAAATGCGATGCAGTCCAAAAATAATAATAATTTACATTTTATTGTGTTTTTCTGTAGTTTAAAAAAATATCTTGAAAGAACAGAAATAATATTTTATTTCACAAATTTACTAACAAATTGTTTTGAATCAATTGACACTTATATAAAAGTGCTAGCCATAATGTGAAGTGTACTTTACAATTTGCGGCCAGTCTATAGATAAAGCATATGCTGTATTTTCTTTCTTTGGCTGTATTAAACCTTCATCCTCCAATTGTCCATCCATGAAAATGCAAAATGCACATGTATCATTCCACACACGGACAGGTTTGTGCTTTCTTTATCATTTGCTTAGTGTCCCATGATACTGCCAACCCTGAATGACACAAGAATGTATTCATTACAGAACATTAATATTCTGGATCACTATCTCCCCAGACTTTCCGGTGGAAATTCCTAAAAGCAACTTCAATGCTGTTCAACAAAGTACAACGTTGTTGTAAGCCTAGCTCTTTTCAAATGAAATTGGTCACTATAAATTTGTTAAGTTAAGAGGCCAGGGATAGGACATGATAGTTCTGTAATCACAGAACAGCTATCAAGCAAAGAAAACTTTTAAATAGTACAATAATGAATGACAATGTGAGTTTATTGACTACTGCTTTATTCAATTAATTGCAAGCTATATAAGTATAAATGTAAACCTGGATTCTATGCCATACCCTTCTGAAAACCAAGATGAGTAGCATATAATATTATTTTGAGAACTATAGGCATTGTTTAAAAGCAGCTAGTATACTAACATGATGAGTAGGCCTATTTGTTTTTCTTGGAATAATAATCATACATAAAAGCATTAAAACGCAATTGTGACAATATCCATTTGATTTCCTGACAACATGTCTCTGACAGGTTCTTCTCCTCGGTCGCCAATATCTTCTGTGCTGCCCGTGAAACGCCATCGTGAGTTCCATGATAAAAAAAAACACGTGATTTAGATAGGCCGATGACCATTTGCCCTATTAAAATATCGCTGTGATGCTGTAACCGTATTGATTTCATCTTGATCAAAATGGTAGGCTGCGGCTGTACTCGAATTCGAAAAGAAAATGGAACCCAATGGCTAGCTCTCCCGTGGGGGTTAATATCGCGCGTTGTTGCTCTCACTCACGGTTTGTTTATTTTCAGAGCAGTGACGCAAAACTGTCCACTCCCATGAAGGGCTCGTCATTGCGCTGCAAGTCCCGTATTGGTTCAGTTTTGTTGCTGTTGCTGATGATGTCGCTTTCGCAAGTAGGCGGGAGCTGTATAAAAACCCATTTCTCCATCTTATAAGTCCACTCTGTTGACGGAAAGTCTAAGGGGAGGGTGTAGCGACGTGGCACCTTGCCCGTATATTTACCAACAAAAACAGGCGCCCCACACCGTACCATCCTGGCACATTCACTATCTGAAACTTTCCTACCTAGACAAATAAATGCCCAGAATAGGTCTTCAAGAAATAAAACAACCGAAAAACAAGGATCACCACAATACCTGGGACAAAAACGCTTTTGCGAGAAAATACCCAGATAAAACACTCGGATCCCTCTCCTCTTGCCTTCTCAATGCATCCCCTTTGTGCACGGGGCACTATGAAACCAGAGATCGTTGCCGCCGTCGGATTTCTGTCCAGATTTCTACGGATTAAAGGACATGTCAATGATCGACAACTGCAAACATTCAGCCAGTCTCTCCAGGATATTCTGTCAGGTACGCATAATCGTTTATTTTATACCTTCAATCGAAATGTAACGTAGGCTACTTAAATAACCTAAGTATAACTGACTCGATATTTAACTAATGTGTAGCAAAATTACATTTATAAAATTAACACATGACTATAGATCATTATCACAGATGCTAAACGAGATTTCATCATGCCACGTCGCTAAACATGGAAATTCATTGGGTTAAGGCGAATCTGCATAACGTTAACGTTACCAGTTTAGACAATTTTGTTGAAACGATTTTGAGCATATCTGAAAATTCAGGCTACACTACCTAGTTAACTAATATAGAAGTTCTGGTTTTATTGAGAAATATAGCCTAATTTAGATCGCGAGGTTATTTTTGTTGCGCTGCTGTAGCCTACCTAGCTAACAAGGAAGTAGCGTGGCTGATTATTTTGCTTGTGAGCTAGCTTGCTGCTAGCTATGTAGCTAGGACAAGAATGATCGAATCACTTCCAAGAAAATCGGCGTAGGAATTACGTAATGCTCACACGAAGAAGTAGCCTCGGTTAAAATGTATCAATTTTCTTTGCAGTGTTTTCCTTTTTAGCATTGTACAACTAGCAAATAGAACAGGACATTGTTGAGCGCGCCTCTTGATACAATACACCTTTGTTGTTTTTGTTCTCTCTGCCCAGTGCCCTCTGTTGTATTTCGGCCGGGTTAATGCAACATAGACTTAAGCACCCAAACAGCAAGTAATATATTTTTTTTTATTTTTTACTATTCATTCCGCACTGTATGGGTCTAATTATACACAACACTGAACGATGTATTTGTATAAAGTAGTTGGAACATTATTTAATTGCACACAAGTGAATCGTTTCTAATCTGGAATATTTAGGCCTATACATTTTATAGTTTGACTTGTTATAAATTGTTTCATGTTAATTCCAAAGGAGTAACCAGTGACCAGACGGGCCTACTTGATAACATTAGACATGGTTACCGACCCAATGCATGTCAGCCATTTGTACATTTCGAAAGAAAATTAATAATTTAACAATTTATTTTACTTTTGAAGTGAGATCCATTAGGCCTACAGTACATTGCAAATACTGCATGTTGTGGGTCATATTAATCAATGCACATGCATTAAAAAACATGACAACGCGGTGTATTATCGCTTCCAATAAATCACTGGGCAGAATTTCACAATGTCAAGATGCACATAACAGGTTCAATGTAGTGTAAGTTGTTCTGACATTTTTAAAATATTATTTTAAAGATTCAATTGAATTCCTTGTCATTTAACTGGACACGTCCCATGAGGATTAATGGCAAAATTGTAAACTTTTTTGAGGTATTCAGGAGGAATATATCATACTTTATTAGATATACTTTAGGTTTCAGAAATTGTCTACATGTGTTTAGCATACTAAAAGCAGGCAGTGACTTGTCTCAGGGGTTAGCTGACAAGCATTTGTGAATGTCACAGCTGTGATTAAAATCAGGGCAAAATTGTATGAGGAGGTGGGTGATTGCCTGGATGGTTGTGTAATTTTTCATAAAGTAGTTTAGAAATCTGAACTACCCCCCCCCCCCCCCCCCCCCGCCATACGCACACACACACACACACACACACACACACACACACACACACACACACACACACACACACACACACACACACACACACACACACACACACACGTACGCACAAACACACAGATTGAACATGAACAAAAACACAAGTGCATTGAATACCAGATGCCTGTAATTGTGCCATCAGCAAACTTCCTGTTTATTTCTTCTTCAGCATAAGTGGAGACCATGCTGTGGTTCCGCTGTAAATCATTTGATCAGTTGTAGAATACAGTTTAGTCAACTCGGCTACTATGTTTTCATTCAGATTTTGCCCTTTAGTTTGTTTACCTGAGCAAAAAGTAGGAATGATCCTAATTAAACATAAAAACAAACATTTTTTAAAATTTAGTTTGCTTTCGAATAGTGTTTTGTTGCCGGAGCACACTACATTTTCAATCCCAGCCTCTTGTTATGCTCTTACTGGTGGAATGCCCTTACGCTGGCAATTTTCACAGGGAGAAAAAGGGAAAAATAATAATTTCCGACATAGTTATGCAGTATTACAAGTTTTTTCAGCTCAGAAATAAAGGCAGAGGTGGTCAAAGTTCCAGGTGTCATAGTCTCCTGCCTGAGGCTGAAAGGCCAGGCTGTTGTCCGCCTATGTGTCCAGGTGCCAGGCCCTCCATTAGAGTGGAACAGTGTGTTCTGATAAGATACAGGACCCATTATCTCATGTAGATGTGCAGGTGTCCGCTAGGCTCTGGCCTACTTTAGGGGTTTCAAAGGAGGCTCATTAAATTAAAGTGCAGATGAATCATGTTAAAGACCCCATTGCTCTCAGAGCAGAGTATGGGGAACAAGGTTTCATTGAACACATAAACTCATAAATATCTCATGCAATGGTGAAAATGCTATGCTGGGAAAAGTTACAGGGTTTATGTTTATTCTGAAACGTTTTAGCTCCATCTGTGTGCCATAGTTTATTTATAGTGGTTCTCTGTTGTCCAAGAACCGCAAAAAAAGGTCTGTATTTATAGGAACAATGGGAACAGAAAATAAACGGCAAACTAGAAAAAGATGACTGATTGCAGTGTAAAAACAAACTGGACCCCTATTGCATTTTCAGTCTTGGACAACAGCCCAGCATTGGAATGAGGATTGAGATGATATTTTTGGTATCTCTTGCTTCTATGTGAAATAGATTTGGGTAATTGTGTGTGTGTGCATGTATGTGCGTGTGTGTGCGTGCGCGTACATGTATGTAGATGCTTATATGTGGTTAAAGGAACGTGGGCATGAAAGTTTCTGCCTTTAAAAACAAGAGTGCCTCACCCTGAACTTCAGACCCTTCATCTTGTTGTTCACTTTAGTTAGTCAGGGACTGTGAAATCGGGCCAAATGGATTGTGCAATATAGCTGCCCCTCTCTCTCACGTAGTCCGTCAGAGGCATTTATGGCTTATCAACAGTGTACCAGACGGTTATTTTTTTTCATCACATGACACGGGCATGCTACTCGTCTGCGTCTTGTTTTTATACTCGCTTTCATGCGTGAAAACGCACACGCACGCGCACGCACACACACACGCACACACAGGCCATTGCAAAATGCTGTGGATCCTATAATGATAGGATTCACATGCACTGATCTGTGCTTTTCTGCACACATACTAGTAGAGTATTAAGTTGTGAGTTGGTTAAAATAAATCTTTTTCCTCTTCTGTATCTCCCTTGTAAACATGTCCTCCCATGGGCATTTGAGTCTGTAGCTAAGGTGTATTAATACATCTTTACCAGGAAATAGTTTCATTGCATCTACAGTATATGTCTTCTAAACACATTTTAATCTGTCTCTTTTAATCCATTCAGTATGTTCCTCCCCCTTACCTCCTTCCTCCTCTCTCCAAATCCCCTCACAGAACAGTACAAGCACCACTGGTTCCCGGACCGGCCCTGTAAAGGATCGGGCTACCGCTGCATCCGCATCAACCACAAGATGGATCCGCTGGTGGGCCAGGCTGGCCAGCGCATTGGCCTGACCATCCAGCAGCTCTACTGCCTCCTGCCCAGTGAGCTCACGCTCTGGGTGGACCCCTTCGAGGTGTCCTACCGCATCGGAGAGGACGGCTCCATCTGCGTCCTGTACGAGTCCCAGCCCGCCACCCAAGGCGGCTCGGGGGTGTCCGCGGCGGCGGCGGCGGCCTCAGCCGGGGTCCTTCCCCCCCTGGTGGACAGTCGCATCAGCTGCAAGGAGGAACTGCTCCTCGGGAGGACCAGCCCCTCCAAAGCCTACAGCATGATGACTGTCTCCAGCTAAGGGCCTGGCGCGTTGCACCGCCACGCAAACCAGAGAGCGATAGCGATGGAAAAAAAGGAAGAAAAAAAAAAAACGAAAAAAAAAAACAGAGGGTTATGGCCTGTCGTCGTCCAGGGGATGGAAACCTCATAGGGTTCATTGTGCTTTCGTTACCATTGTTTTGTTTTGTGTTGTGATTTGGATTTACTGAGAGCCCTGTTTCTTTGGGTAGAGGACAGCGGGGCAGCGGTGAAGATCAGAGAAATGGCTGCCCCTGGAGGGACATCACTGAGTCCTCAAAGCTGTCAATGTGGACTTTGCACTTTCAAATATCATTGTGTTTCACCCGACCGCTCCCCCCTCTTCCCCACCCCGACCCCCCCCCCCCCCCCCCAACCACCTGCCCACCCTTTACACCCTACACAACCCCCTCAAGTTTTACGGAATTACTTTCAGGATATTTACCTAAATATTTCTGCGTATTGAAGGTATGTTTGTTCTGTTTAATTTCTGAAGGGTTTTGATTTAATTGGGTTTAAAATCCTGGAAGTACTTCCATTTTTTGAGTTTCTGAAGTCCAGACACTGCCAGCAGCTGTCCCAGCCATTCCCAAATGTCTGAAAAAGAACCTCTTTTATACAAAAACGGTTTTGGACCACAGGACATTTGCTCAGTGGCTGGTACACTTTGGGCACCCCTCCTCCATTTCAGTGCCCCAACAGGTGAGTTCCATAAGCTGCTGTCATTGGGTATGCGTATGACAGTGGTTGCCATGGATACCATCTTCCTATAACTCATTTTGCAGAAGCTCCAATGGCAGCTCTGCCTGTTTGGGGGTGATGGTTTGTGGGTTGGGCTGTCATCTCTGACGACCTTCCGTTAACTCGGTAAATGAATGTTTTTAAAAAAAGATCCAGAGTGGATTTGATTTGTTCCTCCTTCATCACTCTGAATCCACAGTGTAGCTAAACGTTCCTTGTCTCAAAGACTCAAAGAAATTTTTGTTTCCTGTTATAATTGACATTGAATGCACTTTGACATTTAGATAGTGTGGGATGTATATTTTGGATAAAATGGCTGCATTCCATTCACTAGAATGTCGTATTTTATGATGAACAATTACCCTGTGCTTCTGTTCACCGTGGTACCAGCTTGGCAGGTCTTGTGGACATGTCTAGTTTTTGCAGTGTGGTATGAGTGGGGAGGAGTGGGTGTTTAGTTTTGATATTGTGCTTAAAGTTCAGTCACGTCTGTTGATATTGAAATTGGCTTTCAGGTTAGAATTTTACTGTTCATGCATATGTTCCCTTCTCATGGTTAAAGCCTAAGACTTTACTCGGCTTTTATAGTCATAGCAGCACAGTGCGAGCGACGTTAATTTGCTTCCCCACTCATTTATGATGTTAAATGTCAATTACTGATGGCTAGGCTTTGGAACAATTCAGTTTGAGCAGTGAGGGTGTGTTTGCACTAGTCAATGAGCGTGAGGCTTGAAAGTTGTAAATGAGCCATATTTACAGCTTCAGGACTGGAGGAACTCCCTTCCCCCAATAGTCTAAACCATCTCCAAACAGTAAAGGGGGGAGGGGGGGCTCTATAAGGGCACATCTTCTGAAGGGATTGGGTACTTTTTGCCTTTGCCTATTTTCTCTAGGCCCAGCAAGGAAATCACTGGAAACCTTTTGTCATTTTTAATAAATATAAGACTAAGGCACAGTTCATGGGCCACAACTACTTTGGAGGAACCCCTTGTTAGTGCCTTTTCACCCCCTGGCGTTGAAACAAAGGTACTGTTGTTACATTGGGGGTGTTGGTCCTCTGTCAGCTGGTGAGTGAGGGACGTTATAGTCTTGGGCTGCTTAGTCGCAGCTAAAAATGGCAATCGTTTGGTGTCAGAAGGTAAGCCAAGTCCAAACAGGTGCAGCCTCATAGAGCATGCAGTGCCACATATCACCCTCCCCTGTCCAGGTGTAGGGAGCCGGAGACCAGTCAAGGGCAGCTAAATCCTCTCCGGCCCCTTTCACGCGTACACCTGGCGGTGGTGAGCGAAGCCAGCACACGCACTGAGCAAGCTCCATAGGCCCAGCCCTCCTCCGCGCCACTCGTCTCACTCAAGACAAGCAGACAATTGTGAAGGTGGAGGGAGAGAAGGTAAACCGCACTGGAAGCTAGTATCTCGGGCCACTGGCAAAATCATCTGCATTTGTTTACAAATATTGAGCCAAAATTCTGCTGAATGGAAGCTGTAGAAGTAGACGATTTTGAGCATTAGGGGCTTGAGATGTTATAATTCTGCATTGAAACTCTGTCGTGTCAGTCTGTGTAGGTTTGACTGTTGCACCAAACCCCCCCCCCACACACCCCCGCCGGTGTGCTTTCATCCGTCTGAAAACCTGCGGTTCTACATAAAGCAAATGCACGGAGACAGAAGGGGCTTAAAGCTGTATTTGGTGGATAAAATAGCGAAAAGAAAATTATTTTAATGCATTCTATTCCCTGCTTTAATGTGTCATTAATATTGTAGAGAGACTCTTGGATGGAGCTCTTTCCACTGATATTTTCTTTTGTTTACGTTTTAAAGTCTGTAAAGTTCAACTATCATCTTTTTAGCCCCTGGGTTTTAACATTATGTAAATGTCCACAGATTCATCCAAATTAATCTCAATGTTTAAACTTACCAATGAAAGGAAGCTCAAATTTAGTTTATCCCCCTTTTATATAACTTTTATCGCTCTGTCTGAGTGTGCACTCTCAGGGCTGAATGCTCATACTCTTCATGTACACAAATAGGGCTGAGTGCTTGTACTGTAGTGTGCACTCACAGGGTTGAGTCCTCATACTGTAGTGTACACTCAAAGCTGAATGCTTATGCTGTAGTGTACACTCACAGGGCTGAATGCTCATGCTGTAGTGTACACTCACAGGTCTGAGTGCTCATCCTCTAGTGTGCACTCACAGGGCTGAATGCTCATGCTGTAGTGTACACTCACAGGTCTGAGTGCTCATCCTCTAGTGTGCACTCACAGGGCTGAATGCTCATGCTGTAGTGTACACTCAAAGGTCTGAATGCTCATGCTGTAGTGTACACTCACAGGTCTGAGTGCTCATCCTCTAGTGTGCACTCACAGGGCTGTCAGATGCATATGATAAAAGCTTGATGACAGGGAAGTAGTGGCACATAAAATGCACTAATGTAAAAGTATAGTTGTTTGAAATTAAGACAGGAGTCTGTCCAAGAATGTACCGTCAAACTCAGGCCTTGGAATTTTGGACCTTCAATAAACCCTTAAGAAAAAGTATTAATTAATTATATGAAAATGGAAGGAATATATATTTTTAAAATGCCATTGATGATGAATATATCCATTTATACCACTGTAAAATGTGTAGTGTGTGCATATTATTGTAAAATATACAAATAAAATTGTACAAAATATGCATAACATAGCATGAAAAATGGAGACATGCACAACATGCATTTCCTTGATCTTTTCATATTTTGACATTACTTTTTCATAAGGGAAGCCATGGTGATGGGTGTGTTGGCAAGGACCAAAGCAAGTTATTCTGCTAAAAAATATCAGTTTCCATTCTCTGTGCTGATGAACTATTGCCCTTTGTTTTGTTTTTTTGATTTTGCTTAGAAAATAGATAAAAGGAAAAAAAAAAAAAAGTGAGCTGCCCAGGAAGAAAAGCTGTCTGTATTCTGTGATCTCACGTTAGTACACCTCTGTGATCTCACGTCAGTACACCTCCTTGATCTCACGTCAGTACACCTCTTTGTGTTTGCGCTCTTCTCCTTGGGTGTGTGCTATGATGAACTGCTGTAAATTTGTACAGTTCATGTAAATTGATTGTGAGGAAGTTGTACAGATTTCTATATTTTGGAAGAGAAGTTTTTTTTTTTTTCCTCTGTAATAAAAGATTTCCTATCTTGGCAAAGTATCCCGTGGACTAGGCTCTTTATTTATCAGTTCCTGACTGGAATTTTTCTCTCCTGGCATCTGGTCAGCACTCGCATTTGCCTTGCAGTGACACTGTTAGAAGAATCTTTATAAATATAGAATGTAACCTCTCCTTGAGGAAGTAAGCTCCCTGTATTATTCTACTTTAGCCATCTGACTTTAGCTCTGTGCTGAGCCTTGGGATTTAATGCTTTTCTCTATGAAGATTTTCTAGCCTGCGTCCTGAGAACTTGGAACACATCGGGGTCAGAATGGGCCTTGTGCAAAAACTACCCGCCTGTTGGGTGGCCTCTATCTCTTAGCTTTGGCCCAGTTGTGGAGGTAGGGGTTTGTGAGGTTTAGCATGGCTATTGGCTAACCCTCACATCGGTGCTAAAACCATGGCCTGTTGGAGCAGAAGTGCTATGGTTCTTGCATGGGCCAGATGGGAGATCTTTGCCCCTACTGAGAGAGCTGTATTACACATGCTCTTGGGTTTGACGTTTTGTGTAAATGCCACGCAAGCTTCTATGATTCAGTGACCCCAAGTTTCAACAATGGATGACTGACAGAAGGAACAATACTTCCCTCCATTCCCCAGACATTAGTGTGCCATATATGTCACTCAGTTCAGTCTCTTACCATCAAACAGTCATTCACTGAGGTATTAAAACATACACGGTGCCCAGTAGTAAGGCACTGTACACTTTATAAAACGAAAGCCTCTGTGCACAAAGGACAGAGAGCTTTACAGTGGGAACACTATTCTTCAAACTGATACAGTGCAACTTGGTACCTTCTGATTTAGTGTTTTAAACATTCACATTAAACACTGCAACAAACTAAGAATCTGAAAATCTAAGATTTTCTGATGTTGTCAGAGAAGGTGTGACCTTCTCAGAGGCTGACAGGATATGGACCAACCTGCCAGCACTCTGAAATACATTAACAACCAAAGTGTGTATGATGTATTATCAAGTGTGATTTAGAAGGCGTTAACATTGCTCTCTTCCCTGAATGTGCAAATAGTTTCCTACAAACCTCTATTTCACGGGCAGAGTAAATGGTAATCTGTCTAGGATTGGATTGAATGCTCAGAGTAATCTTTATTTTCTTGGAACAGGGAGGCAAGATGTTGAGATGTTACTGCACTCAAGTTAAAAGGTGTGTGGCTTGGAATTTCAGTTTTAGCAATGATATAGCATACGGATTGAAATACCACTTTATGAAACTATTACTCACCAGCCCATTTTAAAGCTTACTGGAAAGGAGTACTGAGACTGTAATACAAGTAGACACAAAGACACAGGCACAAAGACAAGGATGTGTACACACACACATACTCCAAACACATGGTAACTCATGCACACGAAATACAAACACACACGCAAACTGCTGACTACGCAAAACAGATAGATTATCCCAGTGATGTTTACAGGTTCCTGGTTTCTCTGGTTGCCTAGTAGCCAGCATCAGAAACTAACTTTTTAACAACAGGAAAGGAAAAATAAAGAAAGGAGAAGAACTGGTTTTGTGTGTGAGAAGAATTCCTCCTTCCTTCAGGCTTTTGTTCACCAAACTTTGATTGATGTTTTAGGGGAGGAGCAGGGAAAGTTGGTTGCACAGATAGAATCTTCAGTAAAATAAAGTCGCAGGCCACATTTTCAAAATCGACTGGGCTGCTATGATCAGGTTCTGTTTGCACATTAGCGTTAGCCTTCAGTGTGTGATAACACCATCCAAGATGAACTCTGTTCCAATGGTTTTGACTATGTCAGCACTGGCCAATGACAACATCAGCCAACGGCAATGGCTGTCTGCAGTCACCACTGTGCTTGGAGGCATGGTCCTTGTTTGAACTGGCCTAATGTCAGCGCTGTGTGCCAGACTTCTACTTTGAAACCAAATGACTTAAGGCTTCAGCACCTATGGATGCAAACAAGAATTACCAGTCTGCCTCTACCCTCATCAACAGTGGAGACAAATGCCTTACAGGAAATCCCCAAAACTCCCTCATCAAGAAATAATTATTTTTAACAAAACCACGTGTGCCACAATTATTGGCACCCCTAGAAACAAAATGTAACTGAAGCATTTTTTCCATTTATATTTAACTTTTTAAAGTTGATCGGAGTGTTTATGAAGATTGGATCTTCCAGCAGGACAATAATCCAAAACATATGTCCAAATCAACACATACGTAAATGGTTAACTGAACACAAAATCAAGCTTCTGCCATGGCCATCTCAGTCCCCTGACCTAAACTCCATTGAAAACCTGTGGGCTGAGCTGAAGAAGAGAGTGCACAAGAGAGGACCTAGATGTTACGGGAGAAGACTCAGTGCTGTTTTATTGGCAAAGGGAGGTTGTACAAAGTATTAAATGCAGGGGTGCCAATGATTGTGGCACATGTGATTTTGTTAAAAATAATTATTTCTTGATGATTTCCAAATTTACTTTAATTAAAGGTTGGATTTTTCAAATTTTTTCTGTGCAAGATTAAGCTAATTCACCAAACGGTGAATTTTTTATTACCCTTTTTACTCATCTTTACCAGGGGTGCCAATAATTGTGGAGGGCACTATATATATATATATATATATATATATATATAGAGAGAGAGAGAGAGAAAGCTAAACCCAGAATGACAGGAAGTCCAATAAGTTTCACAGGGTCTGTTGTGAATGATGACAAAGCCCCCGCAGCAGCTGCTGTAATTACAGTGCATTTCAGGTGTTCCTGCTCAGAAATGGGCTCTTTGTGTCTGTCTGCAGCAAACAAAGAAAATGCCTTGTTAACACAGGCTGGCCTTGTCCCCCGCTGAGCCGTACAGGAAAGGGTGTTCACATCCCTCTGACGTCTGGTCGATTGTCAAAATATTTAATCAGTCTGCAGGTTCACGCTGGTCTCCTGACCTCAGAATACAATTAAACATACAAAAGCTGGAAACACACATACAGGTAATATGAACTATGGGACGCCTTGCACTACTGGCACATGTCTTGGCACCTATAAAGATACTGAACTTGTTTTTAACTGTTTTTGTTATTAACAAGCTGGACAGTTATAGATAGCACTCGGGGTATCAGTGGCTGATTGCTCTTAATGTTGCTCATAATGTTTATGTTGATGACATTTCCTTTGTATTCCTCTCCTGCACATTATTAATTAGTGTTCTTATCAAGCCCACCTGAGTGAAATGAAAATGCTCTAATTAACCATACAGGGTACAAGAGAAATTCCACCTTTGACCCTAAAGAGGTAAAACACATAAGATTCATTTTATTGATGGATTTCTGAAACCCTTAGCATTAGATGAGGTTAGATAATTTAAATTAAAATGGATGAGATTCTGATGGATGATACTACTGTTGACAAGCTGATAATACTTATGAAAACCAAAATGATTTATGCAGTTCTTTATTTGAATATGGACAGATATGATTTAATCAGCGGCACATGAATGAATAACAATGATGCAATGCACACTTATTATGTGATCATTTGGCCCTGGAAGGGCTTTACATTTCAAGGGGAAATAAAAGAAAACAAGACAAACGAACATTAAAGGTTTACAAATGGTTACATGGTTGCTGTACTTTGAGCCTGGTGTAAAAGCTTTAAAATCTTCTATAATGATCTGGAAGTGAGTTACAGAGATGGGCTCCCCTGACAGAAGAGCTGACTTGTCTTATGCATTGGAACTCTACATTTCTTCTTGAAGCCCCTCTAAGATGTGTACCTGTAGATTGCAATTAAATCTGCTGATTTCTGCTGATTGTTTTGCATGTTTACCACACTTAAGGGTCTGAAACGATCCTAAAATGCTCCACATCTGAAACGGTCTGATTTGCTCTCCTTTGAGAATAAGGTTGACTGATTGTACATTGTACAGGACATTTTCTGACAGAAAAACAAATCAAAACAGTTTTCTTGATGTTCAGTGTCAAGCCATTTTGCAGTTGAAGTCTTATGTCATAGGTTTACAGGTTAGTTCTTGTCGTGCTCTATATCTCAAAATTGCTCACCTACTGCTGCATCTGTTATCGCTGTCTGTCTGGTGTTTCTGTGTCACCTAGAAAATCTTTTCTTTTTTTTCTATTTTCCCATTATGTCATCTTTACTGTTGAGCCTTAGGATGTGAGGTTTGTTTTCATTAATTTTGAGCCAGTATGCTATTTCTAAATCAGTATATACAAGCTGTGGAACTAAAGGGCAAAACTGCTTTATCAGTTTTCATAAACAACCAAATCCCTTAAAATAACATGTGTTCCTCCACCACCTCTTCTGGCTGCCACATACAACCCCACAAAATCCTACAAAATGGGTTTCAACCTGCAGACATACAGATACCTACTGTATGAGTGCAAAAAGAAAGAAAGGAAGAAAATGTCCTTTATTTCATGCCCCATTGTGTGCAAAGTCGTACTGTCACATTTTAAACATGGCCATTTCCAAACTCTTCATGAGAATGGGATCATATTCAGAACCACTATCAAAGCCTTTATAATGTGTTTTTCCATTCTTGTGTTTTCACTTGTGAGTAAAGGGTTTGGCCAGCTCAGCAAACCAAACAGATTATCTGCAGAAATCCATGCAGATGGGAACCGTGTGTGTGGCGGGTTTAAAAGCAGGCCAAGAAATATTATGGTTTTTTTTAAAGTGGGGGAGGTGTCCACAGCTAGTTTCTGTTTAGTTTACTGATCCTGTAGGCTAGTTTCTGAACCCAGAGGAAAGGTGCTTCGGCAGCCAGATATACACATCAGTATGTCTACTTTGTTCCTGCCTCTTGCCCAATGCATGCTGGGATAGACTCCAGCACCCCCCGCGACCCTGAATAAGCGGGTTAGATAATGGATGGATGTCTACTTTGGATATTTTACTGTATCAATCATTTACATTTTCTGAAAATAGTCAATTAGAGAGAGTCAATAGTCAATTTTGGTATTCATCACACCTATTAAGAATGCTAACTTGTGTAATGTCTATATAAAGATTTTGTGTTATATTTAAATTGTGGGACGGCACATTGCTTTTTATCCCAGTTGTAACCAATGGCTCACAGGCAGTTCAAAATGGTGGGTTTGTGTTTTTATGTAAGGTGCTTCTCCCTCAGCCCCGGTTACAGTCACTTCAGAGGTCAAATTCCCTTACCTCTGCCTGTACATGATAGAGGTTAATAAATCAAGTCGAGTACTGCTTGTTGGTGCTTGTTGGTAATTTACATTAGTTGCTGCGCGCTGTTTGTGGTTGTCTACGTGGAAAGTACAGTAGCTTTCACAGCTTGTCTTTTTTGTGTACGTGTCTGATTTGTGTTCCACATCCTTGAAGTGCTTACCTCTGTTTCAGTCCTGTTTCCACTTTAAGTATCTTTGCAAGAGTATCTGCCAGGTTAATACTTCTTAATATTTCAATTAGTACTTTATAATAGTGCAATAGCTATCTTTATTGTTGAATAACACACTGCATATGCATATACACATACATATGCATGCACAGGCACACAGATCCTGCTGCCTTGCACTTTACGTCTGCCATATGTAGACATGTTATATCCTGTGCTCCCCTGCTGTCCCCTATCAGCCCCACATGAGGGATTAATGTCCCAGTCCATGTTTTTTTGTGATCTGATATTGCCCTCTTAATCTCAGACAGGGTGGGAGGCAGGGAAAGCACCAGACTGGAGTTCCTCTCTCCCATTTCCACCACTGCTCACACTGTGGAAGCCCTGCTATTCTGACATGAATCCTTCAGACTGGTATTCCTAAAAATACCTGTCTGCCTGCCTTCCATACCTCGTCTCATTATCCCCTTTCACCCTGCTGGAACCCCCAGACCTTCAGTCTGCCCGTGACAGACATGACCCAAAAGCTCCTTTTAGGACCGGAGCAGGTGTGTGGTGGGGGAGATATCAAGGGTCAATGGCCTCCGTAGAAATATCACTTTTGGAGCCTCTAAATTGGGGAAAAGGCATAACAGTCGGACCTTACAGACGTACTAAATGTTCCCCTGCCTATCCATTATATAACGGGCTTAGGAAGGACTGTCCATTGGAGTCTTGTATCGAATGGAACATGTCTACGTGAGCAAAGCTATTCAAATGCATAGCTGTGTACACTTTTCTTTTTACTCTGACAGAGGGGTGTTGTGTGCAAATCAGGGCACCAACAACACAACCACTGTTTGGGCCTGAGAGTTCTCGGAAGACACAGGGTAGTTTCCTCTGGAAATGAATGAAAACCCTTCTCCACCTGTCTTTGTGATTTTGCCTGAAGCTCTCCTATTTGTCATGTGGCAAATTGATTATATTACTTAGCTTTTATTAAATGAGGCTCTGTACCTTTGGATGGTTAAAATCAGCCCTTTTCGTATATAATTACATGGTCACTGTATGGGGAGCGAGGGAGAACCTCACACAAGAGAGGAATGGATATGTGTACACTGTAGAAGTGACAGTATCAGGAAAGGGTAACACTTTCTATGAATGATCCTTCAAGAGGCATAAAACTACCCAGCTTCATAACACTTAAAGAAGCACATAGGCATATGTTATGCCATATGTACGTATATCTATTTTTTGATAAAAACCTACTGGTAACAAACCAAACCTGCATTATGCTAAAATATGTTGCAGCATACATTTATGGAACGTATATGTATGGTTTCAATAACTTTACAAAATTAAATTATTGGTTGGGATGAAAACCAGCATACACAGGGGATCTGCAGGTCCAGAGTTGGGAACCCCTGGTGTAGGGTGCAATGATTTAAAAAGTCCTGAGTGGAGCTCTTGGTTATGGAGAAAAACAATACAACAGACCATTGTAGCTGAAGGTCTAGGGCCTACAGTCTACAGAGTTTACGGTAGGCTGTTAAAATGCCCTTTATCGTAAACAATACCAAAAGTCTTTTACCATTCTTGTTTTTCTTTAGGCTGTGTTTTGGTTTTTTTCTTCCAAGAACTGAACAAAATATACATGCCAGTACATAGCGTTTCAGCTGTTTCCTGTTTTCTACCTGAGAAGACACCACAAAGAAAATACTGCATGAGTGCAAAAAAGCAAATAGTCTGAGAGATAACAAAACCTCTTCAATTTGAAGAAATGATGAGGCGTAGACCGCAGCCACTGCCGCTGCCACCACGTGCTTATTCACAGCTGTGAAAACAACTGTTCACACATCACAATGCAGCACAAAGCCTCTTTCTGACCCTTACAGTAGAAGTCACACTCATAGCTCTGTTCTACTCCCTTAAGTGGAAAAAGGGTCCTTTCTGGACCATTACAGCAGTTTGTCAAAACACAAACTCACCTTGAGTTGGTACCAGTAAAACACAAAAGGTAAACGTCATTATTTGCGTGAGATATTTTGGAGTTTTATTTTGTATTTGGAAAACAAAAAGCAGAGTACTACCTTCTGCCTGTACTAAAAGCAGAGTGAAGTTAGTAATGCCTTATTGATTTTAACGCCACCTGCATATGTCATGAATAGAATATTTGTGTACTGAATAACCTTGACTAAAGGACGATTGGATTAGTAAGCAACTGCAATCGGTTAGGTCATAGACCTAATCGGTTACTAATTTATCAGTGTTTTCATTTGGAAGCTTGTCCTACAGTGAAAATTAAACTTAAAACAATGTAACAAAGAAAGGGTATTTCCATGCTTTTAACCTGGAAATACCCCACATCAATGCAAGATCTTTGCATGAATTATACACAGAGTTTATGTGTTCAGCCATGGTGTTCATTTAGGCATGAGTGTGCATGTAGACAAGATTTCCAGAAATCTGGAGTGATGCATTTACAGCAGAGATATTTCTGGAAGTCACTTATTACCAGGGGCATAGGAGTGATTTTGAACCTTGGGGGGACACTGAAATGCTAGAGGGGTTGGGGGGCATGCTCCCCCGAAAATATTTTTTTAAATAAAGCACTTAAATGCTCAATTCTGGTGACTTTTGAGAACAGAATGAACTAATTATTTAAAAATTAATGTGAAATGGATTTGCATTAACATTTTCAAATTGTCAGATAAAACATTAACTTGAAAATGAAAACGTAAAATGGCCTTTTTCATTTTCATTTGAATTATGTCATGGTTTTTGCGCACATCGAATGTAATAGTGACGGGCATTCTGAGTCTTTTCCAGGAGCCGGATCTTTTGGCTCCGTTTAGTGAAAAGAGCCGTTCGTTTGGCTCTCATGTGGCTCTTCGTTCACTAGGCTACTTCCAGGCTTTAAAATAAATAAACAAAAAATGCGGTTTGATGTGGAGAGGGTATTGAGAATCTTTCCTATAAGTGTCGGACGCATGCGGCAGTGCTGCTAAGGTGTCTGCGATATTTCTATCATAGTGCAATGTAGACCTATGTTTATTGTTATATTAATTATAATTTATATATTAATTACTCACACTTTAATTATGACTAGATCACTTCATCCTACTACTTTGATATACTATAGGCTATGATAAAAATAGCCTATATGACCGAATGGATATTTTTGAACGGTGCTTGTGTGCATAACATAGGCTAGCGAACCGTGGTTAGTAGAACTAGGCCCTCTGCAATTTTACCTTTAAGATTTAAACGGATGATCACTCTCAATCGGTTTCCGTACTTTTGCCTGATTGTCAACCAAACAATTAGCCTAATTCGCTCAATAACAAAAACCAATAAGTAAATGATTAGACTAACAATTTATTTTGAAGTAGCATTATAATTCTCTGTGCGTCATAAACGTGTCACATTTTTCTAAATCCACATTTATGATGACGGAGTTATCATGAAAAGATTCTGACGCTCAATGTTTAAATGTTCCGTAGATTTTCGTCAATTCATTTTTCTAGCCTGAATTGGCCTATGCATTGTGCGCAACGGTTCGAGACACTTACGTCGGTTGTCCTCTTTAGTTTTGCTTTCTAATGTTTAAATGGCTTTGACTAATTTGAGCGCCGTCTTAAAGTTAATTAGCCTAGCTACGTTCATTAACGCATGCTGCATATTATTGCCACCCAATATCAAGTAGTTATCTCTTTGTCATGATCATTTCTTAATCATTATAGGTTATTTAGGCGATTTTATAAGCGATTATTCAGCGAATTAATTGTTTGATTGTTAGACTACGTAAGCTAAACAAACGGAAACAAATACTAATGCGTTAGCTACACCCCGCTTTTTCCAGCGCACCAGACGTAGCCTAATTACACATATTTAGTTTTATGAGACAAAGAAAAATGGTAGCACCGAAAAACTTGCTATAGCCTATTCATTGATATGTGTTATTCAGTTAATTATCTGCTTGATTTATAATTAAGAACTATAAATGGAAACAGGTTGGGAGTGATATCCGTATGAGGGTAGTCTAAGGTTACAGAAGGCCTATTTACAGCCGACCGGTGCTTTCTGTCAGACTCTGGTCACATAACGTTGGCTAACACGGAGGAAAAAAGAGTCAAACTAAATGGCTCGTTCACCGAAAGGAATCAGTTCCCTACCTTCACCAAAGAGCCGTTAACGAACGACCCATCACTAGAATGTAAACGAAATGCAATCGGCGATTTGCATTTTCATTTGAATTTTAGCGCGGATATGCTTCCATAGTGAGCTGTCTGTGATATTTCCATTACCTGTGTCTCACTTGGCCCTGACTCTCCCTGTTCTGCCGTCCCTTCATCTCGCATCTAGGGAAGCAACAAATGTTTATGAACACACAACAGGCTTAAATGCGAACTCTGATGACATGTCATAGGCCTACTTATCTAAAGACTTTTTACTATATGAATTTTTTAATTTAAATTCCATGTCACAATATAGCCTACTATATGGATGTCACTGAATGAAGCTCAACTTATTTATTAATATTACTCCAAATGGAATTGTTCATTTAAAACACTAGCTACTAACGTTATAATAATTAAGAACAGATCTACACTCGCTGCTAGTTAATGTAGCTAGCTACAGTATCATGTAGCTAACTAATAGCCGTCCATACAACTTACAAGCTTGTCCTCCTCTCTCCTTTCTCCTCCTATGACCTGCTGGTCATCCTCTGTCCTCTTCCTCTTAAAAAAATGGAGGATGCTCATCTCTGTGTGAACATTTTGACTAATGTTACCATTAAATCGTTTATGGACACGAAGCAATGGCACATACACACAATTTTGGCTGATCATCAGCTATGATAGCATATAGTTATCTAGCCTGTTTTACAACGATTTTGTAGCTAGCAAACTTATGCATATTTGACAGTTTCATAGGTTAAATAATTATTTTCTACAACAAAATTGTCGATCAATCCGGAAACCAGCAAACAATCAGCAATTTCATGGGCTGAATTAGCTACGATATCCTACCTCAAAGACAAAGTGGTAAAATAAATCTAAGTTGTGTTGTTGTCTGTCCATAACCGTCTTAGATGGATCAATCCCCTCAGGACAGAGGCGAGTCACATCTCCAAATGAATCCATTCCGCTTTCATTGCGTGAGTGTAGCCACCTCTCTGAAAATCCATACCAGGTTTTGCTCGTTACCTTGCAGTGAAAGAAACTCGGCTCTCGTCAAGGCAACAGGCAAACAGTTGAGTGAGCTCCCCTTGATACTGACCCGACTACGCTTACGATAGCTAAAGTTAATTTTTATTGAATTATGTTTTTAAATAGTTGCGGAATGGATTAATTTGGAGACTGCCGAACTCCGAAATCGGCGCAGACAGGCAGGCAATGCAAAATATAATTAGAGATTATAAAGTGGGGGGGGGGGGGACAAAACCTAGATTTTGAAATACATTTATAATGGCTCCTATGCCCCTGCTTATTACAATGCCATAACTAAAGTGAAACCCTTCAGAATTCTGTTTGAAAGGGTAGCCAAGAGGTGGAGAGAGAGCAGGCTTCAGGCCTGGCCTGATAGGCCTCAGGTTTCATGGTAGATAAATTTGAGGCAGGCTTCAAGCCTGGCCCTGGTGGTGTCAGGTTTCGGCTCGAGCAGCTGCTCCTCTCCCGGTGCCCCTCTCAGCATTCCACGGGCATCTGCTTTCCATTGGCCTAGTTACACCAGGAGCTCCTGTGCTTCTAAACGCTCATAATCAGCTGTGCCTCTGGAACCAAACAAAGTGCTCCCCATACCCCAAAACACACATGCATGCACGCACGCACACACACACACACACACACACACACACACGTACACACGCACGCACGCACATGTACGCGTGCGCGCAAACACACACACATTATGCACGCACGCACACGCACACACACAACCTCCCTAGAGCTCATGATGTTAGTGCTCGGAGATGATCGAGGTCCGGGCCGAAGGAACAATGGGGGAAATTGGGAAAGCGCCTGCATTTTATTAAGAGGAAAGGAATCTGCTTCCGCCTTCCTCTTCCTCCTATTTGAGTCACTGGCATTGACCGCAAAGTGCCAGCACAGCTGAGGGTTGCATTTGGTGTATATCAAAACCAGAACCCGACACACATGCCTGTTTAAAAATAATCTCAAGTCCTTAAAAGTATCTCAGAGCACCATGCAGTCACACAATCTCAGCACCATACGATATATCTAGACAGGAAGGGGAAGGAACACAGACACGCACACACGCACATGTATACACTCTCGCACGTAGACTCACACTTCACATATGCATAAACATGCACTCGCACACATACTTACACAAACAAACCCTCACAAAGTGTGGTTTAGAGATTTAATGGTAAATGGTAAAACAGGTTGGTGAGAGATTTGGAATACTCTAGTAATGAATCACAGAGTTACCTTATGGGCTAAGAGCTCTGCCCCAACACATGGTCATCTGGCCTTGAGAGAGAGACTATGTGCTTTTGTAAACGGCACAGGTTGCTTTCTTTTCTTTTTTTTGGCTGTTTTGAAAGTATACCAGAGGAGGGCTAGATACCTAAGTGCACATTGTCAGTTTGGTTCACAGCACAAAGCTGGCAGTGACCAAAGCAGTACATTGCAATACAAATCATGACATGTGCGTTGAATGTTTTACAACCTTGCATATTTGGAAGATGGGAGGATGAGTGCACTGGAAACGGTGTCTGTTAGTGGTGATTTGGGGAAAGAGGGCAGAGCATTCAGGAATGATGTTGGCACTGTGTTTATAGCAGAGCTCTCAAATGGATGCTGGGGTTAAATATTGCCACTATTGATTATTGTTGCGGTGGGTACCACACAGGGTACTGGTGTATCAGTAGTGCCTGGGTTCAGGGCCGTCTCAAGGGTGGGCGGGGCCCGGGCAAGTCAACCTACGCGGAGCCCAGCTAACATGATGACATCATAGCTAACCCGTCATAGGCTTAAATAGTATCTATTATATAACTATGAATGAAGGATTTACAGGATTTACAGGCTATGATATCACACAAACCAACCATGTACATCCAGCCAATTGAATAATTAGTAGGCTATGCCATTACTCTGCCCTTGAATTAAAATATTGTAATTAATGATAACAACTCGCCACATTTTTGCTTAATTTCTCCAATTAAAATGAAAACAATAATACTGTGGGTTGTGGTACGAGCTATGAACCATGAATTGTAGATTGTTCTATTGATTGAGGTGGACCATAAAATAATTGCAAAAGTTCACAATGTTGAACACTAGCGTTTTCATAGTAAAGAGAGGTAAAAAGCAGGCAGAGAGTGGGATATATAAATACTGACAGCATATTAAGAGATGCATCGCAGCAAGTCGCACCTACCAGAATTTGATTCAGCATTTTTTCACACATATTTCTCCAGATGATTCTAATCATTATTCCCATTATAATAGGCCTACGTTTATGACAATGTTTGTGAAGACATACGTGTTCGACGTGTTAACATTGCAGAGTAATTTTCTTTGCACTTCGCTTTGTGACACTTGAATGATATCCTACCATCTGCCTGACTTTTGCCCTCTTTACAATGAAAAAGATAGTGTTCAACATCGTGACTCTTTGCAATTTTTTTTTGCTCTGCCACAATCAATAGGACAATCTACAATTTGTGGTTCATAGCTATGGTCGTACCACAATCCACAGTATTATCGTTACCTGGAGAAATTGAGCAAAAGAAAAGCAAAGTGCATAATTTCGTGTAATGTTAGCTTGAGCGCATTCATGTGAAGGGGAGTTGAAATCTGCAGGGCAGTTGAAAAACAGCACACTTGCCTCAGCAGCGTTGACCTGCTCTTCCTCCTCCTTCCTTTCAATTTTACATTTAATTAATTTCTTTCCTTTTTCTTGTTTATTTTTTAGGCTCCCGAGCTGTAGCACACATTATGAATTTGTCTCTGTCTCTGCTGTTTGAGCTTGCCACTTTGCCAGTTGCCACTGACTCAGAAAAAAAACAACTTTAAACTTGAAAATATCATAGCTGCACGTAGCTATGCAGCGTAGGGTCGTAAGCCTATAGCTAGCTACTTCCCACATAACGTCAACTTTCCAAAACACCATTTAGGCTAAATGTATTTCCGTGGGTGTGCTTCACGAAGATATATAGGCTATTTTAGATAAATATTATTTTATAAAAAAAGAAGAAAAAATAAATTGTTATTTTAATGAATTTCCACTCTCACCGTGGGGCCCTGTGAAGTGCGGGGCCTGGGGCGATCGCACCGGTTGCCCCCCCTCCCAAAAGACGGCCATGCCTGGGTTTCTCAGTGTATACAGAATAAGGAGAAGGGGCCTTTTGTCTCGTGAAGAGATAGACCAGAGGAACCTGCTGCAATATACTGGCCTTGACAGGTGAGTGTGAGAGTCTTGGTAGAGACTTAGGCATGTAATTTGCTGTTTCTGTTCAGGTGACTGTTGTATTTGTGGACAGAAAAGAGATATATCCCAATTGATTTGCACAATGAGTGGAGACATGTCATTTGACCATCTCCTGGGAGTCAGAGAGGCTGAGAAGGGGTTAGATAACAGGAAGAAGGGAAAAGACAGGAGATAAAGTGAAGAAGAGAGATAGCTGTGTTTCTATCAAATGACATCACAAAGTTGAGAGAGCAAGTGTTTCTGTGTGTGTGTGTGTGTGTGTGTGTGTGTGTGTGTGTGTGTGTGTATGTGTGCGTGTGTGTGTATCTGTGCATAAACACTAGTGTGTATGTCCTTGAGTGGGCTTTATGTGTACGTGAGCACGTATCCTGCTCAGTCTGTTTGTCCTGGTGGGCAAGGCCACCAGTTGCTCTGACTGTAAGCTCTTTGGTTGCTTGCCAGCTGTGACAGCAGCAGCAGGGTAAATAACAAAAGAGGGTGTGATAGGCTCTCACACTGAGCAGGAAGAGGTCTAAGCAGCAGGGACTGTGGCTTGCCAAATGGCACAGACAGTTCCCCACCGTATGAACAATACCCCTCGTTCATTTCCAGAGTTCTTCTGCACAGGCTGTCCTCCTCCTCCTCTTTTCCTCTTCCCTACTTTATATCTCTCCCCCTACTTTATATCTCTCCCCTCACATCTCTGCTGCTCTTTCTTCTCATCCCTCCATCCCCTTCCTCTCCCCTATAGGTGGCATGGTCACGGGCACAGCTCTTTGATCTGATAGTGAAATGCAGTGGCAGTTGGGGAGTGGCTGGAAAGCAGTGATGTGAGGAGGGAAGGAAAAAGAGAGAGAGAGTCTGGTGCTCTCTGACTGTGGTAAACCAACCTCTGGAAAACTCATACTTATCACTGTGCTGTGGTAATGTACCAAGCCTTATGCTATATATATATATATATATATATATATAGAGAGAGAAAGAGCCACCCTTTTACAAGCCAAACCCAGAATGAGACGGATGACAGGAAGTCCAGTGAGTTTCGCAAGGGCCGTTGTGAATGATGACAAAGCCCGTGCAACAGCTGCTGTAATTAGTAAGAACCTGTAGTAATTAATGTGGGGGGTGCCTACAGCATTGGTGTGGATGCTGGAGTAACACCTCATCTTTCTGTTCCTTTGATTACAGAATGAACTGTAAATACTTTCTCATACTGTACGTAAAAATCACACACACACACACACACACACACACACACACACACACACACACACACACACACACACACACACACACACACACACACACACACACACACACACACACACATACAGTATATGCACTAAATGGCCAAAAGCATATGGACACCTGCTCATCCAGCATCTCATTCCAAAATCATGGGCATTAATATGGAGTTGGCCCCCCTTTGCTCTCCTGGTAAGGCTTTCCACAAGATGTTGGAACATTTCTGTGTGGATTTGCCTCCATTCAGCCAGAAGAGCATTAGTGAGGTCAGGCACTGATGTTGAGCGACTAGGCCTGGCTCGCAGGCGGCTTTCCAATTGATCCCAATGGTGTTTGATGGGGTTGAGGTCAGGTCTCTACAGGCCAGTCAAGTTGCCACAAAGTTTGAAGCACAAAATTGTCTAGAATGTCATTGCCGTTTGCTGTTGCCTTCACTAGAAGGAAGGGCCGAACCATAAAAAACAGCCTCAGACTTGACTCTCCCTTTATATTCCTTTAGAACGAGTTTTTCTTGTTGAGGCAAGGCCCTCTTTAGTGACATCTGGGAGACGTTTCTGAGACACACATAGACAGGAAACCACTAATCACTCAAACTAACAGACCTACTAAAACAGACACACCCACACAAGAACTCAAACTAAATCAACAAAGGCACAATCTGTATTTTTGCAAAGATAGCATCATTTACTGTACTTCGCTGGAAAAAGACACACTGTATACTGTCTTCCACTTAAAATATACTAACCCCAAATAAAATATTACAAGGTTTCCATTCATAAAAATGTAATTACATTCAACATAGACTATTTTAAAACTCCTCCTGGCCTTGATATTCTGTACAGTAATCAACATCCTGTCAGGCTGTTCTCAAGACTGGAAAGGAATTTCACTGCTTGGTGGGACAAAACAAAACTCTCTAATATACAACAGCCCTAACACTCTAACCTAAACATATTTGGGTGTATTTTGACCCCTTTAAGCACAACTACAAAACTAGAGAACTGCAGAACATTAATTTCAATGGATCTTTTTACAGGGTTAGTACCCAGAGAAGAAGAAGGAGAGTGATTTTTGATTTCTGAATGGGGACCAGTGTTTCCCCCAGGATGTCCTCGTAGGCGGGGTGGTGTGATGGCATGACCATAAAAAGGGGGGGCTTGTGGGTTTTGGCGAGATCGGTAATCGTGGATCAGGGGGGGGCGGGGGTTGGGTGGTTACATCCGTTGGCATTATTTTATGTTTTTACTTTTATTTTTTGATGCCCCCCCAGACGGATGGAAATGGGAGTAACGCCATGTAATGTTACTCCCATTTCCCTATTTTCATTTTTCCACTCTGTGTGTAGCCTAAAGTGTACAGAGTAGGCACCTCAATAAAACTCCTTCACTGCCCGCTTGTGTTGCCTACATAAGTGGCAGAGCATCCCTACAACAGTGAGAATTGTATTGTAAGGTTAAATTAAAAATGTTAAAAATGGCATAAATGTCATTTGGCTTCATCAATAAGAGCGCCTCAAAATATCATAGACATCAAAAAAACAATAGACACGGAAACTTTAGTTCTGTGTTAGTTACGTTCCTAGGCTTGTTTCATTGAATCATAAAGCCATGGTTTGTAGCGACGGTAGCTCCACTGCACCTGTAGGCTATAGTTCGCGTTGGCTTGCTTCTGTATTATCAGAACGGCTGCCACTCTCCCCATTCTCCCTGATCTCACATAAGCTTCTCTTATTAGCTGAAGATGACATCACAATAGGTTAGTTATTCGCTTTCCTGAGGTAACGTCATAAAATTTCTTCTTACCGTGAAAACCCCCAACTTTTGTACATTCTCAGACAGATGTTAGGGAAATATGTTCTCACAAATTCAGCCAAAAGTCAGCAATTATATTGGGAAATACCCTCTTTGAAAACAAAAAAGAAAGAAAAGAAAAAGGCTATGTTGTTACTGCATACCAGTTTTTGGCAAACCTGCATCACAGCCATCATAGTGCGTAGCTTTCAAAAGCATAACAGTGTGGAAACCCTTCCAAAAAATAAAATAAAAAAACCATAGGCTACATGTAGCCTAGCCTATGGCTATGTTAACTGTCTTTGGGACTAAACAGGCCACTTTTTAGTTTGTAAAACATAAAAATAAGCTAAAGATATCCACTGAGCACAAGTGGCTTACACTCGGCTAGGCACTAGTTCACTATTTTTAATATGCTCTTTTTTCTGTAAGTATAAACCAAAGTTTTTTTTAAAATTATTGTTTATTTCTGTATTTATTTTAGTATATGCCAAAATATGTTATGAGAACCGATGCAGACACCAAAGAGTAATAGGAATAAGGCTTTATTCAGAGTTGACAAAACAAGGGTCAGAGTCCAGCAAACAGTGTAATGTAGGCAAGGCAGAATCATGGTCAGGTCAGAGTTCAGGCAACAGAGCAATACAGAAGAGGCAGGGCAAAGTCCAGAACAGGCAGGGGTCAGAACCGGGAGATTCGTCAGAGGCTGGAGAACAGGAAGGTGAAGGGCTGGAGCAGGGCTAGGATGGGGATGGGTAGGCGGGCAGGAGGACTAGAGCAGGGCTGGATGGGAACAGGCAAGGTAGGCAAGAGAACAGGAGCAGGACGGGTAGAAACAGGACTGGAGACAGGAACTCGGAACAGGCTGGGAGCAGGCAGGAGAAAACACTGGAAAGACTGACACAAGCATGAATGCAGGGCACAAGATGATCTGGCACAGAACAAAGAAACATGGGAGACTAAATTCCAGACTAACAAAGAGACAACGAGGAACAGGTGAGACGAAACACAGGAGGAAACACATATCAGGTTTGTGAAGCGGAGACACAAAGTGGGGAAAACGGAAAACGTGGAACGGACTACAAATACTGAAAACACATAGAAACGGAAAATCCAGGAATGGACTTGAGACATAGAGGCATGGGACATGACAAATATGCCTTCCTCAAGTGTGTCTCCGTGGCATAGTGAGTAGGTAGCCTACTCTCCCATGCTGTTTGCGAGCCACGGCCTTGTATGTTCGAATCTGACTCGCTCCTCTTGTCTCTACACTTTTTTGTATTTTTTATTTTTATTTGGTAAGCCTATTTAGTCTGTAGTGATTTGAGTGCCTATGCACTGTTGGGATTCTCCCCTGGATTCTATGACCTACTGATGCTTTCATGATATCAAATGATAGCCTACTACTTGATAAAACAATTGTAGGCTAAGGGAACAAGGTGGACCCTACAAAGGTTTACAGGTACTCTCATAGAGTATACTTTCTTAAAATAAGTGTAAAAGCTTTTCAGATTTATTGGACAGCACAGTGTCGAAACAAGAGGAATGGCAGAGAGTAGGCTAATGCGACAAAAGGTCATTTTCGAACGTACAATGCTTGCAAAAAGCACAGGGGAAGTCTAGCTAGGCTCCTCTACAGGCTGCACCACTGAGATACACTTCAAGAAGGCATACTTCGGCTAATACATAAAAAAATCTTTGAAGTTTATACTCACAGAAAAATAGTGAAATAGTAGGCCTAGTGTAAGCCACTTGTGCTCACTGGATATCCAAGTTAGCTTACTTTTGAGGCTAATAAAAGTGGCCCAAAAGACAGTTAGTCCCAAAGACCGTTATCATAGCCATAGGCTAGGCTACGTGTAGCCTATAGTTTTTTATTTTATTTTTTTTAAGGGTTTTGTGCTGTTATGGTTTTGAAAGCTCTGCGCTATGATGGCTATGATGGCTATGATGCAGGTTTGGCAAAAACTGGTATGCATGCAGTAACAACATAGCCTTTTTCTTTTCTTTTTTTTTTTTGTTTTCAAATAGAGGGTATTTCTCTCTAATAATTGCTGACTTGTGGCGAAAGTGCTGCCGGGAACATATTTCCCTAACATCTGTCCGAGAATGTAAAGACGGGGTTTTATCATGGTTAGAAGAAATTTTATGACAATGTAACCTAAACAAATCTATTCTTCTGCGTGTGGCCAAGTAGCCAATTGTAGTGAGATTACCGCAAATCAAAACACTGTAATTTCATAGCCTATTTGGAGTTTGTTAGCTACTAACTGAAGAGAGTCCACAAACTCCGCAAATCTATTGAATCGTTGATCATTTCCGGATCACAAGACGGTACTTACTTACTCCTCTTCATCCCCTATGGGACATAAGGCTGCAATAAGCTCTCTCCATCGCATTTTGTCCTTGGCAACATGTTGCGCCTCTCCCCATGACAGGTTCATCTTGTTACAGCTCCTCTGTCACAGTTCTGCGGCAGGTGGTTTTGGCCCTCCCAGGTTTTCTTTTACCTGGTGGTGTCCATCTTAAGGCAACTCTCGGGATCCGGTTCTGCTCCATTCTTCGCACATGGCCCAGCCATCTCAGACGTCTGTGTGTGATTTCTCTGGTGATGTTCCGACTACCTGTGTTCTTGTACCGTTAGTGGTTGGAGATTTTGTTTGGCCAAAAGATATGGCATATTTGTCTGAGGCATCCATTGTGAAAATCTTCCATCCTTCTCATGTCTGTTTTGACCACTCGCCAGCTCTCTGAACCATACAGCAGAACAGACTTGACATTGCTGTTGTACACTGTTTGGACCTCCAGATGGAGCGGAGTTGGGAGAAGGCACCCTGAGCCTTTCCCAGCCCTGCTTTGATGTCTTTTTGGGCCCCGCTGTCTTCCACAAACTCAAGTAGTTCCCCATTCACAAGGATGGGTGCTGTAGGGGTGGAATTTACATACATCACTTGTGTTTTGGAGATGTTGATGCTGAGTCCAACCTGCCTGACAAAGTTAATGAGCCTGTCTGTTTTAGCTTGTATGTTGGAGTGGTTGGTGGAGAGGATAGCAAGATCGTCAGCGAAGTCAAGATCTTCCAGCTGGGAGAACAGAGTCCACTGGATGCCTCTGGGTTTGTTTGCAATGGTGTTGGTTGTGATCCAGTCTATGGTAATGAGGAAGAGGATAGGGGAGATGATGCACCCCTGCCTCACTCCAGACTGGACAGAAAACCTCTCAGAGAGAGTGTTACCTATGATGATGCTGCACTCAAAGTGTTCATAAAATGTTTTTATGATTGTGATGATCTTTGATGGAATTCCATTAGAGTGCAGTATCTTCCAAAGAGTGTTTCGATGGACACTGTCAAAGGCCTTCCTGAAGTCTACAAAGTTAATGTAGAGGGGTGTATTCCATTCTAAGCACTGCTCTATGATATTTCACAGTGGAAAGATCTGGTCCATACATCCTCTTCCCTTCCTGAAGCCTGCTTGCTCCTGTCTAAGCCTGGTGTCAATGGCTGCCTCCATCCTGCTCAGAAGGACTCTGCAGAACACCTTGCTTGGAATAGAAACAAGGGTAATTCCTCGCCAGTTGTTGCAGTTCTTGGTGTCACCTTTTTTGGGATTTTGGCTATAAGACCTTTGGACCAGTCTTCAGGGATGGTGTCATTGTTCCAGATGGTTTGGAAGAGGTCAGTTAGGACTCTTGTTGATGTAGAGATGTCGGCCTTCAGCATCTCAGCATGAGTAGCATCTATGCCACATGCCTTACCACTCTTTTGCGCTAGGATGGCAGTTCTGACCTCGTCATAGTCTGGGGCGCTGGTGTTGATTTCCAGGGTATCGTCTGTTGTTATAATGTTGGCTGGCTGTTCTGGTTCGGGGAGGTTAAGCACTTCCTGGAAGTGTTGGACCCATCTGGCTGCTTGCTCGCGCTCTGGTGTACAGATGTTGCCATTCTTGTCCTTAACAGGGGTAGTTTGGTATGTACATTTGCCACAGAGTCGCTTGGTGATCTTGTACACTGTGCCCAGGTTTCCATAGGCTGCAGCTTTCTCTGCTTCACTTGCCAGGTTTTCAATGAAGGCCCTCTTGTCTCTCCTGGCACTCATTTTCACCTCCCTGTCCTTGTTTTTGTAGGATGTCTTAGCCTTCTCAACGAGTCATTGAGACTTGATTTTTAGTAGTTTTGCCTTCAGTTGTTTCCTTTCTTCAATTTTCTGCCAGGTGTTAACTGATATCCATTCTTTGGCCCCTTTCTGTTTGAAGCCCAGGACTTTTTGTGCAGTTTCGGAGTATGTGGACATCCCATTTGCTGTTTATGGTGTGTTCTTCCAATCCTCGGGCAGCATCTAGCTTGCTGAAGCGGTTTCTGAGTTCCGCCACAAACTCCTTGTTTACTTTTGGATACTGGAGTTTTGCAATGTCCAGTTTCCTCAGCCACTGGCCTCGTGGGACCACCGTTTTTAACTTGAGCTTGATGGTGGCAACGATTAGGTAATGGTTGCTATAGGCATCTGAACCCCAGTAAGCTCTCACATCTTGTAATGACCTACGCCACTTGCCATTAATGATAATATGGTCTATTTGGTTAATAGTCCTACCATCAGGTGACTTCCATGTGAGCATATGGATGTTCTTGTGCGCTTGTGTCACAAAACGGTGCTCTTACGCGAACACATTTTCTAGTGACTTTTAAATGATAGTAAATGTATTGTTGGGGAAACATTTGGGACATTTAAACCAGAAATGTTTAATGGGCTTATTCCATCAAATCAATATCTTACCATAAAATGGACACTGTCTTCTTATTTTCATGATTGTATGTTTTTGGTATGGTGGGGCCATGCCCCCGGACCCCCTGAGAGGGATGTTCACCTCAACCCCTCCAATGTTTGCCCTTGGATTTCATTACAGCCATTTTATACGAACTGTAAACCTCTTTACTTTGCAAAATTTCGAGTGAAGTGTTAAATGACAAATACGAACTTGATTTATGCATCAAGCTATTGATTGATTGGTTACTTTTCGGTGTCCTGTGCAAGGAGGGAAAGAGGATGGTTTACAATCACTGTCATGAAACCAACAATCTGTCAGCACACCATTTCACATTCTAGATTCCACTAATTAAATTTCGGCCAACGGTGACACATTTCTCATTCACATTGCCCAGCTTCTGGAATTTTCCACCATCAGAACAGGTGTGTGGCCCCTGCCAGTTTTACTGTCGGTCTCAGTGAACTGAAATAGAAGGACTGCGAGTGTTCTGCTTGTTAAAAGCAGTGGTCACATGCATGGGGAGCTCCTTTTGCTTCCTGATTCTCACAATCAACCTCACATCCAGTTGCCAGCTATTTCCAATCAAGCTGATGAATAAACTGGATTAATGATTGACGGCCGTTATGTAAACCCAATGCAGTGCAGCACATGGGGGGACAATATCCACACAGGGAGTGATATGGGTGAGGGGGCAATGAGGCAATGTATGGGGAGCTTGTGCCACAGCTGAAAAAACAAGAGCTGTTTCTTTGCTCTATAATTTCTTTCTGCTTACCTCTAATCAGTCTTTCCCTGTAATGCGAATGTGTCTTTGTGCCAGTGAAGTTTATGAGTATTGGGGGATGGAGAATTAACTGGGAACTCATTGAATTTGAGAAACGGCAGATTTATAATGCATGAGTGTGCTTGTGTTTCCACCTCTGGAAGCAATGGCGCTTCCAATGCTACATAAACTCAGAGTGGCGTAGATCTGCTGCATGCTGGGAAATGTTCATATTACCTTAAAAGCCTTCATCTTACATGTATACAGTTTAATCAAAATAGCATATAACTTATTGGGTGCCAAACTAAAGTAACCCCCTAAAACTAAATGACTACTTGAACTCGTTTGGCACTAAGTGGAAACAGTCTTGTTTATCCATATACATGTACACAATGCACTGTTTTGTTACGATAGTGAAATGGAGAGTGTTAGGATACTTGTTAAAATGTATTTATTATTTCATTAATATTGTGACAAGCACACGCATTATGTCTACTTCCATTCAGAATAATTCCTATTGGAATGATTTCAGAAATTCTTTGTCTATAACCTCAACATAAAAAATGATATTTATGGCCTGTAAAATCTCCCAGATCATTTGTTAATATGAAATTTACATACGGTTTAAAACAGTGGAATTTCACACAGCATAACAGGTGAAAAATATTTAGAAACCTTTCATATATTCTGTTCATAAGATAATACATTTTTTTGTAATGTAAGCATATGTGTGTTTTAACATCCAGGACACTCAAGGCTAGAATTTACTAAATTGAAAAGAATGTGAAAAACTGAGACATGGATTTAGCGATCGGTGTTTTCAGCTGTGCTGGGGCTGCTGTGCTCCATTCCTGGATAAGGTAGATGCACTGGTGAGTATGAGTCTTACCACAGTGACAGAGCACCACAGAGTCTTTCTTCCTCTCTCTTTTTTTCTCTCGCTTTCTCTGTAGTGCTGTGTGGAAGCCAGGGGAATTTCCTAGCTCTGGGCCCTGTCAGTGATGTAATCGGCAATGTTCTTCCCATTGAATTTCCCCTGGTACTGAATTCCCCCTGAGGTGAGGCACAAACAGAAACACGCCACATAGTCCTTCACCCCAGCGAGTGTAGCGTGATTTGCAGCTCCGCCCCTCTCGATCGGACACGCCTCATAATAGCACACACCTCATGAAACTATAGTCTGTCTGAGCAGCAGGATTCTTTTTCAACTGTGTCAGCAAGAGGACTGCGGACGATATGTCGATCTGCTTTGCTCCCTCTTGAGGTTTTCATGGTTAGACATAACAGATTAGGACTGCGATGATAGTGTGTTTTCTTTGAGGGCATAGCTATTTGCGGAGAGACTCTTGTCAAAGGCTCTCTTTATTTGCCACTGAAAGTGTTTTTGCCCTCCAGTTGCAGCTGATAAGATTTGTCTGCGTGTGGAGTGGCAGAACGAGAAAACCAGAAAGGTACACATGACATAATCACAGTCTGGAGCCCTTAAGAATGAGTTGACAACGTTCCGTAAATATGTGTTTGTAGCGTTCTCTGTTGCATGTCAGAGATCAAGATCAGTGATTTGTGAGCCCTTGCAGGCTTTTCCCAGCGTCTAGCACTGTCTTCGACAAGGTTTTTCTCACTTAATTCATAAGAAAATCATCTTCTTGCCCTCCCCTTGGTCTGTCTTTTACTTGCTTTACATTGCTATACATTTATCTAACTTCTGAATTTGTTGACTGCATCAACCCAAAACGAACAAGAAAATGCACATCATCAAGTATCTTTTACACAATTCCCCGGTTACTGTGTGACTCTCTCTCAAATCCCTCTCACATAAAAAATCTACAGTCTGCTGTCCGCAGCAGTGATCTAATAAACTTTCAAAATTCAAAGACATGTCTTAACACATACACACACACACTACAGATGAAATGGCCCTAACAGATGAAGGTGAGCAGAACAGGTAAGATGAGCAGGTTTCTGACAGATGAGTCCACCCAGGTTCAGAGAGAGAGGGTGCCCTTGGAGTGAATTCCCGTCAGTCATCCCCCAGTTCTCATCTCCATTCTTGTCACAGCAGAGGTCTAAATACAACAGGAGGAATGGTTTTACACACAGGGGTGTATTCCACAAAGCAGGATACGCAAGTTAGCCAGGTAATTCTAAAATAACACCATGAGATAACCTCAGAAACTTTCTTCAATATCAGCAGCTATGAGCTTCTAGTGCATTTTCATCCACTGAAATCTCGCTAATGTGATGATACAGCCTTATAGTTCTCACAGTTATCTGGATAACTTGATGATCCTGTTTTGTGTAATACCCCCCAGGTCAAGAGTACAGCCCACATCAGCTACAATTTTTCAATACATTTTATCCCATCTATATTTTTATAAATTTGGATTGCAGTGACAGCAATAGCTTTCCCCATTATTCCAACATATAATCTTTCCTCAGAAGAATAGATGGGAGAATAAAAGAATAAATGTCCTACTCCAGAAGAATATTCCACAGCTGATCACATAGTAATTAAATTTTTTATTTTAATTAGCAATTGCTTGTGCATTTTTACAGTTTTTTGAATATTAATTTGTCAGCATGAACCTACTCATGTTTGTCATTCATAGCTGATTGTCTTTTGTCCGGTGTCCTTTTCTGCTATTCACACTCCCAATCTGGATGGTGTTATGATGATTACCTACCCTGCTTGGCTATCTTTGTCAATTGCTTTGAAGACTGGCCAAGCAGACTCGCAAGAAAAGTCTGCAGTGCTTTTATGATACCGTGGTGAGAAGCTTCATGACCTTGTTTTTTTAGTTCTGTTTCAGCTCGAGCAGTAACGGGTAATAACATGACAGAGGGGGCAATGTTATATACCTTGCTTTTTTTTCAGAGGTATTACACGTAATGGTTTCCAGGACTGTGTAATACCACAAGCTTGTGTGCCAATTATATTTCTTTAATATGCTAACCCATGAATTTGGTTTAAGAAGAACAGAGTAATGAACAGAAGGAAGAGTTCTGTTTGATTTGAAGAGGAAACCCAGGGAGAAGGTAGCAGTTATTAATTTTGAGAATAATGAACTAAGCAATGTTCTGAATGAAGGAAGATTTTTCTCTTTACTTTAATCCTTAAATAAAGAGTCTAGTTCAAGCAGAAAAAAGGTACACTTTATTATAGGAAGAAAGAAAAACAGAGCTGGAAGAAGCAACACTGTCTGCTTTTTTGGCACGACGGCTATATTTTCTCACTTCAGCAAGAAAGAGTATCTGCGCTGTGTGTACATGTGCGGTCTCAGGAATCAGTCAATCAATCAGTGAGTCAGCTGTCAGGAGCAATCAGCATCAATCCCCGACAAGCCATCAGTAGGCAAGAGATTCTGCTTTCCTATAGAGGAAGTGCAGTGTTGTGAATGAATGATGGCAGTGGCACACACACACTACCTGCTCTTTTTTCCAGGGTGTAGACACCATGTACGGCCCATATATGGGTCAAAGGGGAGAGTGGAGGGTTCAGACTTCAGACCAGTCAGACCTGCTGTTGCCGAGGGCATGGAAACTACCCCCTCCTCTTCTCCTGCTAGGGCCGGTTTGCTTTCTTTTACCCCGTTCTCACGACAACCCAGAGTCCTTTTACGCACAGGCACACACAGCAAAGCCTTATTGGTTACAGACACTGTTATTTATGCCTTTTTATTTTGTCCATTTCATTGTCCTCTGATCAGTGGCCCAAACTCAGCAGGGTTCAGTCAGTGGAAGCTGTATTGTGAATCATGATGGCTGGGTCAGGTTCTCAACGGATCTTCGTCAGCTCTTCCTGTCTGCTCTTGAACTGCTGTAGATAACAGCCCTCGTGTGCCAGGTTGTCATTCATTCAATGCTTATACAGCTTTTTTTTTTAAAAGTCCTTTTACGTGCCAGTTTTAACGTGTATTTCTTTGAATATTTTCTATGGGGTTTGTATTTACTCCCCCGCCTGGCAACTAACTTTCCCCCACACAAACGGATGGTGTATTCGTTTGATATTTTTTGAAATGAGACAGTACGCACGCAAAGCCCCCTTCGATTCATCTCCTCGCAGATCCGCATGCTTTGGGATGGAGAGCTGTAAATGCGGCCGATGTAATCAGCTAATGCTTCATATGGCAGAGCCGCTGGCGTGCTGAGAGCCGCAGCGAGCTGTCACGGCGGCGGGGGGGGGGGTCGGGGGGTTAATTGAACTCTGTCTGATGGGGAACCGAAGCAAGTGTCCAGCGCTGCAACGCGACACCGCTATAGCCCCTCCATTCTACACCAAGCCCCCCTCTCCATCCCCTCCGTCATACAGGCTCCAACAGATGCTGTTTGCACTAGGCAGACTGGCTGAACCAAGGCACAAAGTATGCCGGACCAGAGACCCAGAGAGGTCCAGACTGTAAGCTCGCTAAATCCAGGGGCCTCTGGCTGTCCTGTAATTGCCCGCATGAATTTCTCATGTCATTGAGTTCGACATAATCTTGAATAATGTCTTTGACCCTTCTGCCTATGACCCAATCATTCCACTCCAGAAATAAAGCAGAGCCGAGGCTTTTCATGAATATTATTTTCTAGCCCTAAGCTGACATGACCCAGTTACAGGAGTGAATATATGAAAAAGAAAGGAATCTATTCATGGTCATTTTAGGAGGGGCGAGGGGGTTGGTTTTTGTTTTCAAAAGGTCTATAGCCTGTGGGAATTCATCTCTGCACAACACATTGTCCTTATCAGGTCAGGGATGCTTACCCCTCAGTGACGGACAACTTAGAGGGGCTTTCAGGGGGCCAAATGCTGGATGTGTGCACTCGCATGTAAATACATATGGGCAAGCGCGTGTGTATGAAAATACGCACGTGTGTGTACATAAGTGTATGTGTGCGTGTGTTTGTATGTGTGTATGTATTTGAGTGCCTGCGTCTGAATTTTTAACCATGTCCATGAGAGCTGGACATCTGTCATCCTGGTGAGGTTGAAAGGACAGCAATGGCAGCCAAACTGCCTGTGCCAGTCCCTGTGCCATCTGTGAGGCCCTGGTAACAGACCCCCATAGGCAGCACCCAACACCCTGACAGGGGGGAACAGGGGTGTTTTATTACCCTGCACATGAAGCGGAACACCAGCAAGGTTCTACCAGGGTGTGCTGACCTGCTGTAGGTGTGAGAGCCTCAGGGGAACAAATGGGCACGCAGAGTAATGGCCATAGCTCTGCCAGTGTAGTCCAACGGTGCCGCTGTTGTCATGAGCACCAGGCTGCAGCTAGGTAAACCCGTTGGCCTGACAGATTAGTTGAGATACATGCTGAGTCAGTGTTGGTGATAATGAAGCCACCATACCGATTCCATATACCTGCAATTATCACACATCCATGTCCTGCTCATCCCTTCCCTGGAGCCTTAAGACCCTCACTGATCGGCCATATGTCTGTCGGTGTGTTCCAATGTCCGGCAATGTTGGGACAGCCCGGCACTCTGCCAGCACTTGTTAGCAACCAGCCAGCCTTGATGTTGCCCATTGATTCAGAATTCAGAATGTTCGCAGGTAGCTCTTCAGATCCCAAAGACAAAGCATGACAATTTCAATGAGTTAGAATCAAAAGGCAGGATAATAATTATTATATTATTCAATAATAATATTATTTATAATAATTATATTATTCAATTTCTAATTGCTTCTAATATGGAATCATAGAATTGACAAATGACAACAGCTGATGGGACACAAGCCCCAACACAGGGGTCAATAAAATATTTTAGTATTATTTTAATAGTAACAGTAATGAATGAAAAACAGAAATGTGAATATTTCACAGTCACAGTGAACACAGGGAGTGTTTCTTAACTTCATTAAAGATGTGATGTTGCATGTTAATGTGTCTATGTAGATAGGTGAACCTGTGAACCCAATTTTTTCTCTCCTCAATTCCTGTAACTGAGTGTAGAAATAATGACTGGTTTCATTGGCTGGGTAGAAGACCTATGGACTGAAAGAAAACTTGGATCCTGGTTTTACAACTTCACATGTCCCTACAAATCACAAGACTGTCATGGTTTAGGGACCATAGCTTTCTCCATGATGTCCTTCAGGCACTTAGGGAAAAGAGATAGACATGAGATTATGACCCCACAAAATGGTGGGAAAAAATGTATATGTCTATATTGCCCTTGTGCTCACATGCACACACACGCACACACAAATATCCATTGTACAATAGTGTTATTTATATTTCCAGAGGATTACTCTGTGAGGCCACATGTGAGCTACTGTCATGGCTTTTCTCATATTATCATGCTACTAAAAAAAACAAAACATACCCTTCTGGTACTGTCTATGCGAACTATGGAATATCAGAAGAAACATTTTTGCTTTGAACTGGATGAATGGAAACTGTTGGATGTGCTGCAGTCTATCTTTCAGCTGTCTTTCAGTACCTCACCAGCAAACTAAGACATCTCACTGCAAACAATCCAATCTCTCTCTCTCTCTGTCACATTATACAGAAAAACACAAGGCCACCACTGGATATATTCCATTAATAATCTTCCTTTATGGAGACAATAACTCAAAATTGAAAGACCTGGTGTAATAGAGATGAGACTGTATACCTTAATGCGGAAGCAATGAAACTGTGAAAAAAGTGGCCCAAGGTCATGACAGACATGGTGTTCAGTGGCTTATGGGGAAGACACATATGGGGAAACCAAAACAGATTAAACCCGTAATTAAACCTAATCCCCTTCAAATCTTTGGCTTGGAAGCATATACTTGTCTTATACAGAGGAGGCACATCTTGAATGTATTCAAATCTTTGGATAGGATGCCTGACCCAGAAAATCAGTATTTGGAGAGCTACCTCCTCTCTGAGGCCTGACAACTACGAAGCGTGGTCCAAGATATGCCAGTATCAGATTCCTCTTACAATGCTGGAGGGATTTTCAGGAAAAGGACAATCCTAACAGATAAATTACATGATACACTGAATTAAAGAAGCAAATTTTTTCCTGCAAAAAGCTGATGCGTTGCAGATGAAGAGTGGATTTCTATGTGTGCAACTGAGACATGGGAATGAAAACAGGCTGACCTCTTTGCATTGGATTAATTTCCTCTGTGTGTGTGTGCAATGCTGCGTGAGCCTGATTGATTTGTATGTGTCTCTAGTTTTTTAGAACTGTAATTACACAGTAGACTGTCGCAGCGGTTTCTGTAATGGCTGCTGATGTGAAAAACATAACGTGTAACCCAAGGCTCTGTGACCAAGTTCTATTTATACTCTTCTGTGATGAGTATCTCTCTATAGAGTCCTCCAGTCTCCAGTACATCAGCGCCTCCTGACTCTTGCTTTCATATTTTGCTGGGGCTTGCATTTGTCTGGCTTCTCCAGGGACCTACAGGGTATAGGCTATTTATGGATTGAGAAGGGATGTTTAATTGAATTTGAAAACTTAATTGATAATTATGCTCATAAAGATTTTAATAAAGGTATTTTTTTCCTTTATAGTTAAAATTTTTTTAAAATTTTGATTCATTTTGACACAAATTTTCATTTTACAAACTACCTGGTAGAAGGCATGTCTGCAACTTCTCAAATGGTATTTAAAATCTATGTAAATCTATGACCACAGTAGTTGAGCATTGTACAGCCCCTAGTCATACTTTGCATATAGTTAATCTAACTATAAAGGCAGGAATCATGTGTGCTGTGTGTCTGCTGTCTGTGTGTCTGTATTTTGATTTGCTCGACAACTGGGCACTGTACGAATTTGAAATTCGCTAGGTGTATTGCTCAGGACCCTAGGAAGTGCAGTGTCAAAAAATCGGCAGTCGTTTACAAGTGGCTTTGTTTCCTTTATGCCGTCCACTATTATGAATGCGGAATCCAGAACTAATGTCACAGCGCAAAATCTTCCCCGGAACTACTTGAGAGCGTACTATCTCTCATGAAAGCCGCATCCGAAACTGCCCGTCCGCCATTAAACTCAAGAAGAACAAGAACAACTATTGCTCAATGCAGAAATTCCTGAAATACCCAAAAAGAAGCGCCCATCACTCTCTGCAAATCACGACGCCAAGCGCATGAAATTGTCTCGAGCTAGCGAACCTCCACACGAGTCAGGCAAGACGCCATAAAGTCAGGCATGCCTGTTCCAAACAGGCACATTTTGAATGGGCACTTTACCTAGCTCTGCTGTCACCTACAGAACACTCATGGTTGCAGAGCCAGACTCTGCTTGAGCTGTACTGTAAGACTTGGGCCCTGGCAGTAAATGTAAATATAATATAAAAAGCATGGCATAAAATCATACCTTTTTAGGTCTCTTAGGGCGCATTCACAAGCCAGCATTTAGTCCGTTTTAATCGGACCCTGGTGCGGTTCAACCGCTGGTACGGTTCGTTTGGGTGGTTGTGAAAGCAGTAATCGTACTCTGGTGCGGACCAAATCAACCGGTCCGAGACCACCTCTCGCAAGCGGTCTCGGACCATTTCCAAGCGAACCCTAGTGCGGTTCGATTGCAGTGAGAACATAATTCGACCCAATTGCAGGAAGTGAACCAAAACACAGAGAAATATGGGCTGCCTGCGCAGGCATTTGTTGAGATAGCCTAGCACCTAGCTAGATACTAGCCTAGCTAGATAGCTACTATACCTTGATCTTCCTTGAAATGCCAATCTGAACAGGTCGTGGTAGCGCCGCATCAAGCCTCGCCTTCTCTGGTTATACCGTTGTCGGATCGCAACACGTCTTCTTTTGAAATAGTGTATCAACATCATATATAGCCTTAACAGGCGTTCGTTCTGAGCAATACTCTCCTGTGTTTGGTTGGAACACCAAAGCAGGATTACTGCCAGTATCACCCAACGTATCCGTGGCTCCATGTTGCTCGGTTAGTGTTCTTCTCCGTGCTTGTTGATTTCTGTGTTTACATTTTCCACCACCAAATTTCTGACCAATGAGAAAGACTTCTGCGAGTACATTTTTGTCCCTGCTCCTTCGTACACGCTCCTCAGCAAATAATTTTTTTTATTTGGTCCGCTTTAATTTGTGCACTTTGAAACCGAACTAGACTAAATAGAAAACGAACCAAAAGTATCAATTTCACTCTGATTCGGACTAGCCAAATGGACTATACTTGTGAAAGCGCCCTTAATTAGCTTGTCTGAAAGTTTCAACTTTCAACTGTAATTGAACAGAAGGAGAATGCTTGAAGGTATTTCTAGGCCATTAAGAAGGGGGTATGCTCCAATATGACATTCCAATTCTAATATAACTAAAGGTAATTCAATCAGTTATTCAACCAATTGCATTTTATGACAATGAATTGTAGGATTTTCTGAACAAGAAAACATCCAACTGTATCTATGGATACAGGCAGGGCTGACACCCATTACTAAACAACAGAAAAGAGAAGGTTTTACTGTTGTTTTTAATACTTTATCAGTAGGAATGGAAGTAATGAAGGTGGAAACCCAATTTGTTATAAAACACAATCTTAATTAATATTAGGCGAGCTATTTGTCATGATTGAAAGATTCCAAAAAAATATGATATGGCTATATTTTGTGAGGGGCAGAAAGAGTAAGTATTATGGAGGAGGACCATTTAGCTTGGAAAATTACACTTTTTTGTAGTTTACACACAAATAAAATTGCTGCAATCCTGAAGCATATTACTATTTGAACCTTAAAGGCATACTGAAGTATAGCTACCTGGCACCGATATTAGTCCTAATATTCAAGCTCGCTTTCATGCCTTGCTCCAGTGGTCAGCAACTGGCCAATGAAGAATGATGTTTTTTCTCTCTCCATTCACTCCCATTGCATGGCAAAATAGGTCTCAAAAGGTCACTTTTAGCACATAAACGAATGCAAACAACTAATATCGGTGCCAGGTAGCTATACAACATTATGTTGTAACACACTTCAGTATGCCTTTAATCATGTAATATCTATAGGTTCATTTTATGATTGGTGCTGTTACATTTTGTAATAAAATGTCGGAAAAACAAGTAATATTAGCATGTATTACAGTGTGTATGTGTGTGTGTGCATGTGTGCATGCATGTGCTTTTTGTGGTTCTTATCAAATGGCCAAGGACGGATTTGCCGATGAATGTACATATATTGAGGAGTAGGGTGTGTCACTCTTCTCTTGTTCAATATTAATTAGAGAGGTGGAAGAGGACAAAGCATCCTCTCAGCCACCCCCCCACCCCCAAACCCCCTCCCACTTACCCACGATTGATCATTGACACAAATAGCCTCAATTTTGAGCTAAACACAGCTGAAAGATTCACTGCAGCACATCCAACAGTTTCCATTCATCCAGTTCAAAGCAAAAATGTTTCTGCTGATATTCCATAGTTCACATAGACAGTACCAGATGGGTACGATGGGTTTTTTTCTCTCTCATAATTCCATTGGCCCAGCCTGACATATTTGTAAAATATCTCCACAGAGACGCATGCTCTTCTACTCATGCAATACTTATTGTCTTTAAATATTGGTTATAGCACTTTGGATTTATAATATTATTTATGATAAATAATAATACAAATAAGATATAATGGTAATTCAATGTGTGCCTGAACACAATTAATTAACATTATTCAATGTGTTCAGGTACACATTAAATTAACATCGTGTGACCCTTTACATTAGTCAAATTCACCTTCAAATGTGCACAGATATCCCTGACATGTTCAAATTAAATACGACAAATACGATTAAATATGATTCTCTTATAATAATAACATTTATTTTGCTTGCTAATGTATTATTTCTCTGTAGTAATCCAGTGAGTTGCAGAAAAAGCATGTGATATAAATGCGAAAGAAACTATAGCAAACTGAATACAATAAGTAAAAACTCAATAAAACCTAAAAAGAGAAGCGCCAAGGGGCTCAATGTCTTTAAAATCCTTTTGCGGTGTATTCTTTTTTTGGGGGGAACGATTGTGTTCCACTTGTTCATCATGAAACCACAATGTATATATGTGGCTTTTGAAAAGGGCATTTAAAACAGGTGATTTGAAACAGAGGGGACGCAATGAACAGCATAGTATGGTAAGCCCCCTTGTGTGTGTTCGCACAAGACAGGGGACCCTTCACAACAACACCGGCCCAAAAATCATCGACATCCACCCCCCTAGGACTGACGTGTGTGAGAGGACTTCTTCCATCTGTTTCATGCCCTGCGCCATCCTGTTTTTTTCTAAAGGAATCTCATTATTTTTTTATCACCATGTATCACCATCACACTGGAGAGTTTGGACAGGAGAGCAACCTTCACATGTCCTATATTTTCTGCTTTCTTGCTTCTTTTTGCACATCTCTATGCTGCCAAGAATTTCAGCAAATCATGTCACAGCACCCTGCTACCACAGAGTCAGAGAGTCACATTGCTTATGGAAAATGATTTCTATTAGAATTGGATATAAATCCACGATACAACTCTTTAGTGGATGAAAAGACGTTGGAAAGAAAGACATCTGAGCCTCCTTTGAATGGTACACTGCATAGACCTGCACGAGATAGGGCTGAAACAGAATCAGTTACACAATGGACCCTTTAATCTCTGTCTGTACTGTATCGGACATTTTAAGGAATGATCCAGTCTCAGCCTCTATTCATATGCACATCTTTGCCCTGGCAGAGTTCTGACGAATCCTGGCATTCCGCTTGCTTTATCCATCTGCCAGTGCAGGGGAGGATGAAAGGAGACCGTCACAAAAGGCTCAACCTTCTGGTGGGCTTCAAAAGGACGGCAGAGGAGGGGATACAGACTGTGTTACACCTGGAGCCTGCGCACACTGTCACTAAAAAGATGACAGAGGATAAAAAGCCAGGCTTTGGGGACTGTATCCTACACCTTCAAAACATAAACAGTGCTGAGTGATCTTTGAGACCCTGGTATGTAGGCACAGATTCTATGATGTATGTGTACACGTACATCTGTGTTTGTATATGTGCATGTTTATCTGTATAATATGTTTATATGAGAGTATATTTATGTGTATATGGGTATATTTTCTTTCTTAAAATACGATAACATATATTACAACTTCGCATAAAACTTTAACAGTTCTGTTTCAGTGTCTGTGCTGGCTATTGCAATAATTTGGACAACCACAGAATCCTGAAAGTCCTACGGAGTAGTTTGTGAGTACCATTGCACAGAGAGAGTACAACACCATAGAAAAAAGTGCTACTGCAAGGATTAAGTGGCTCAGTGCAAACAAATATTCCAGCGCAGTGGTAGTGTCACACAGTGCACTGTTACGGCCCAGAATGACCGTCCTTCAGATATACAAAATCTATAACCGAAAAAAACCCCTGATAAAATATGTATGAAAAGGCCTCTGTTCAGAACTTCCAACAGATCAGAAACATCCGGTTTGAAAGGAACACTGAGCACCTGGCTGATCAAACACACCACAGAGAGCCTTCCTACGTTGGTGTCTGTGGTCTGCCAGCCTCCATCAGTGCAAACTGTGCCAGCCATTGCTTTCTCTGATATGGAAAATGTCAAATGTACTGTACAAGGGCCTCTTTATGCCCTTTTCTACCCAATGTAGCCCGCTTGGGAGGAAAACATGCCAGTCATGGCCATAATGTACTATGTTGTAGTACAATAACATGCTCATGAAATGTACTTACTTTTTTGTTCAAATGGCTTATTTTAAACAGCTTGATATTTACTTTTGCTGAAGGGTATAGCAGCAGTACTTGAATATTTGTTGCTTAAGCATTTCCCCCAAACTAAAGTATTTTCCAGTTGTTCTTTACCATTTAATTACTGGGAATCCAAATGAAGTGCACCCGGCCTAAACCCTCACAAAAGCACGCCAAGGTTGACAGTGCCAAGGAAAAAAACTCCTGAGGTGGCATGTTGGAAGAAACCTTGGGAGGAACCAGACTCAACAGGGGAGAGCCCAGCTCAGGGTGAAGTACCATGTCAGGGTGAAACACCAGCTCAGTGTGAGATATAACACCTCCTTGGTGTTAACCTCATACTCCTATGACTGCTAACTTCAATATTTCAAAAAACAAGCTACCACTGATAACCCTGCCCTACTGAAGTCCAAGGGCATGGTCGAAGCAAACCCAAACCGAAGCTACCCAAACCTGGAAGTAGCTGTACCTGTAAGGGGGAGTGTAAGGTTCGGAGAACCAAGCACCACAACCAAGGGATCTGAAAGCGTATTTCGTGGGAAATACGCCACTAAGCGGACAGCTCTGTAACGTTCCGTTCCCTTCCTGTCTGTTTTCCATGTTTTACCCTTTCCCCCAGTGTCATGTTGGATTCCCTTCATCCGTGTTTTCCCCGTTGCTACAGGCTGGGCGTGCTCCTTCTGTTTGTTTCACTCTGTTCCCCCACTTCGGTTTCAACCTATCTCCTTTCCCCTTTGCTGCATGCATTCCGCACCTGTCAATTAGTCAATCACCCTCGGTTATATTCCTCACGCTTTTCTTATTGTTTTCAATTTCACTCCCCTACTTAACCCTCCGGCTGGCTGCTATTCGGCGCCAGTTCGTTAACGTTCACCATTTGTATCCTGGTCCTTTGTTTTCCCTGTCCTGTGCGCTAAAGACTTCAGTGGGTTTAACCTGTGTGCTCCACTGCTCCAGAACCTACTGTTGGTATTTATCCAGCCCTGTCTGCTTGCGGTTGTCTCTGCCTGAACCCTGTCTGCTTTAATTACCAATTTCTCCTGTACCTGCCAGTCTGTAGCTGTTAACGACTCCCTGTGTGTGTTGCGGTACCTCTGCTTCCAGCTAACGTTGCGCCCGCAGTTGAGTGTTCTGCCTCTCCACCCTACAGTGGTTCCTGTCCGGCCGTGGCTACCACCATTGCTACGGTTACGGTTCCAGCCTCCACTGTGGCCCAGCTGCCCCAACCGGGCCAACCTGAGCTCCGCTACACTGCTCTGCCCTGTCGTGTCCTGCCTTATCCCTACCTCAGCCTTCAGTCCTGTTCCAGTCCAGTTCCGGTCTGGGACATTACCGTGTTCCAGAGTTCCAGTCCGAGTTCGAACCGCTCCAGTCTCCTGTATCAAGTCCAGTTCTGGTTCGGAACTCTCGTCTCCCGTATCAAGTCCAGTTCCGGTTTGGAACAACTCCTCGTTCCCGTGATCCAGTTCCTGTTGGACCTCCCGGTCCAGAACCAGTCCAGTTCCGGTTTGGAACTCGTCTCCCGTATCAAGTCCAGTTCCGGTTTGGAACAACTCCTCGTTCCCGTGATCCAGTTCCAGTTCCTGTTGGACCTCCCGGTCCAGAACCAGTCCAGTTCCGGTTTGGAACTCGTCTCCCGTATCAAGTCCAGTTCCGGTTTGGAACAACTCCTCGTTCCCGTGATCCAGTTCCAGTTCCTGTTGGACCTCCCGGTCCAGAACCAGTCCAGTTCCGGTTTGGAACTCGTCTCCCGTATCAAGTCCAGTTCCGGTTTGGAACAACTCCTCGTTCCTGTGGACCTCCCGGTCCAGAACCAGTCCAGTTCCGGTTTGGAACTCGTCTTCCGTATCAAGTCCAGTTCCGGTTTGGAACACCTTCTCGTTCCCGTGATCCAGTTCCTGTTGGACCGCCCGGTCCAGTACCAGCCCAAGTTCCGGCTTGGAACTTCTTGGGGTTATCTAAGTCCAGCTCCGGCTTGGAGCAGTTCGCTGTGCCAGAGAACTTCCTCACCTCTCTTTACTATTGTGTTAACCTGTGTACAGCTTGGGACTACCCCAAGCTCTTTAATAAATTACCTTTTCTGTTCCCCTGTCTCTTGGTCGTTGCATTTGGGTTCAGCCCGTGTTTGGTTCGTGACAAGCTCCACAGTAAAGGGAGAAATGAAACAAAATTAATGGGAATGAAAACCTCCCGGCGTAAGCCAACACAAAACAACCCCAAAAGAGGGCAAACTCGGTGATCGCGAGTAATAAAACAACAAAGGAACCTCACGCACTCACACAAGAGGCGTATAACTGGAGGTCAGAGAAAAACAAAAGAAAGCCCGTGTCACAAGGGCGAAAGAAACATCATAGAAAAAGAACCTGTTACCTACAGCTCTAGGTGTGAAGGAGCTGAACAAAAGGTAACAGGTAGAGGAATATAAAAGGATAAAGAGAGAAAAGGAAACAAAAAGACTAAATAAATCTTTACCCTAACTCTTAACCGGACTACCTACGTTTCTGAAGTGTAACAAGCAGAAACGTAGAGACCTCTATCCTTTACCTTACCGACTCTGATAGTCAAATAGCAAAGACAATATCGAAGCGTCGGAAATGCGGAAGTCCGGGGCTATTTATAGCAGGCAGGAAATCCAAAACAAGTGAAAGGAATAATTGCCGGGCGAGATTCAAACACCGAAACGGAGGCTGAAAAATCAGATAGAGATTGCCCCGATGTCGTCAAATAAAAGAACGACCGCAGAAACAACAGCAGGCTGCCAGAAACCATGACAGTACCAAAGCAAGAAGCACTGGCCTGGCCTGTCATTAGTGTGGCTGCGGAAATGTGGCTATTGATACAAATAAAGGTATTTTACAACACATTGTGAGTTTTTTCCATCATTGCATTTGTCAAATTAGTCCAACCTCATCACATCACTCCTGCAAAAGCAGACAGACAACACAAAGACCCAAGGCCACTATACACACACCTAAGTACACATACCAACTCATACACACACCCACACACAAAAGCATGAACGTATGCTTGCGCAGCACACACACACATGCACGCATGCACACACAAGCACGCACACACACGCAGGCGCACACACACACACACACACACGCACGCACGCACGCACGCACGCACACACACACACACACACACACACACACACAGACATTTTCCTTCAGTTCCTCACTTCCACAAAGGTAACAGGGGTCTGTGGCCACTGGAATGGAAATGCCTACCAGTGGCTGAAGCAAGAAGAAGCTGAATTGCATGGAGCAGAACTGCAGACCCTTAAATCCTATTTTTCACCCAGTGAATGCACTGCATGTCAAGAAAGGAAATAGATAAGACATGTTCCCACTAAATTAAACAGATAACTGAGACATCTTCATGTACAACAGATAACACAATTGTGCGTGTAAATGTATTGATTCTCAATTTATTGGGGAGGAATGAAGGGACTCTGCTAAAACAGTTAAATGCTGCTTGTTCAAATGTAAGTTACATCACTGTCACCTTCACATTTGGGGTCATGGATTGCATTCCCATCCTGGAAAAGGTGACAGGATGGGTTTTAAAAGGAAAGAAATGGTTCACACTGAATTCATATGCATTATGTGGGACGATCCATATGTGTGCAGTGGATTAATGAATACATTTCTAGAGGAAAAATGTATTCTTTTATAAATCTGGTGCGAAACTGGGACAGATTCCCGACCTCTGAGAGACTAATACTCCTTTAACTTTCATTTTTTCCTTGGATCTACTGAGAAAGGAGCTGTACACACACATGAATAAAGATAAAAACATAAAAGGAACTTAATTTGTTATTGAATTTTGAATTCCTCTTTGAAGTGCGACTTCTCAGTAACTTGAATAGCAGCCAAATTCAAAATAATCACTTGTCCTGTGAACATTGTGCCGGAACCCTCTCGGGGAGGAGGGGGTAAGTGGCAGTGAGAAATAGAACATGCATCAATTTACATTTCATATTGTTGCTGGGTAAAAGACGCTAATGTTCCCTCTGACCTTTAAAGGTCTGATCATTTTCCCCAGCTCTACAGTGCATTGACATTGTGATTCACAAGGGTACTATTACACCAAGCTTGCCATATCAGTGGCCTCATGATACTCAAATTGAATGGGATAATATTTATTCTGATTGCACTGATGAAAGAAAGGTGTCAGGGTATACTGATGTGTCTATATTTAAGTGTACTCAAGTGACCACCATTACCTGGAATGACTAGACTAGAATTAATTACAAAATGGTTGAAATATTGTCACTGCTTATGGATATAGACAAATGAATCACTTGGGAATGTTACGACCCCGGAAGTGGACTGGACCCAAATGCACGACTCGTAGACAGGAATGCCAAAACTCAATATTTATTTATGATCAGGGTAGTCCTGAGCATAGGGAGAAAGGCAAAAGGGGGTTAGAGTTCCAAGCCGGAACTGGGTGAGCAGACAGACAATAAAGCGTGTTAGCTCAATAAATTATTGCTTCGACCAATACTCCTGAAGCATAGGGAGAACATTAAATACAGACAGTCCAGGTATGAAGATGCGGGAGCAGTGGGAGCAGGGAAAGCCAGGGATGGTTATGGAGACAGACAACCGGGGTTGTTTGAGCAGGGGATGAGCGGGAGCGGTAGAGCAGGACCGTGGAGCGGAGTCCAGGCTGGACGCAGGAGTAGCAGCAGGGCAGCAGCAGTAGCAGCATTGCAACAGCAGGGCGGCAGCAGCGACAGCAGAGGCAGGATCGACAGCACATCAGCAGCACCGTAGCACTGGCTGTAAGCGGGCCCCGCCGCAGGGTGGAATAGCAGTAGCCCAAGCTGTATGCACACACGTCAGGTGGGAGGCAGGGAAACCGCAACACAGGCAAGGATTACAGACGACTGCAGGCTGGCAGACTGAAGCAGACAAAGTTAGTTAGCGAGACGAAACAATGAACAGCGGGTAGTGCTGTTCCAGACTTGAACAGACTTCGACTAGACTGAAGAGCAGGGCGAATAAACGCCGGCACAGAACAAGACTTTAGAGTAGCAACTAGACAGGGAACCAGACAGGACCAGAAGTTTCTGATAAAGAGCATTAGCGAACAAGACTTTCGCGAACTTGGTCGGAACAACAATTAACGAACCAGCACAGGACAGAGAACACCGGGTGACTAAATACAAACCTTAATTGGTATCAATTAAGTGCCATGTGCGAATGCACGCGCGAGTGACCAACGGAGCAGAGTGTGTGGAATGCATGCGGAACGGGGAAATGGGATAGGCTGAGAGAAGCGCAGCGAGACAGAGCGACACACCGGGAAAAGTCACGCCCAAGCCTACAGCACGGGGAAAACGAACCAGGGAGAGACGAACACAAAACAGGGGAGAAGGAAAACACGGGACACAACAGGACGGGATTGAGATCATCACAGGGAACACAGTATGCTGGTATTCTTCTCTTATTTTTGAAAAATATTGCATTGTATGTTTTCATCCCAGGCTAGCCAATATATTGTACAATGTACTCACAACGTTGCTGCCATGTTGTGGATTGGGTTTGGTGGAACATGTTTTACTATAGCTTTGAACTTTTTCTGGAACAGTACACTACTGTACTTCCTCAGTATCAGGAAGACTATTGTTAGTCACAGAACAGACAGCTACCAGCTCACACTTGTCAGAGAAATACCCTGCCAACTACAGATAGATAGCATTGTGACAATGTTAGAGGCTGAAGATTTGTAGCAGGACTGGGTTACATGATACTATTCTCACAGCATGCTCACATTCTTCTCAACATCATCTTTTTGCTGAAGTTGAGAAATTAGTTGATTATTAGTAATTATTTTACTTCTTTTTATCCCATGTAATTTTTTTCTTCCATCTCCAGAGGACTGTCTTGAGGGGGGAGGTATTTGGCAAGACAGAAATTTATAATAAGTTTCAGGAATCCAGGAAAGAATTCTTTAAATACAGGCCAACTCCCAGCTCATGGTTCTCTCATTGGAGGGACGGTGTATTCTGCACCAATCCTCAATTTTCTTACAAAACCGCCTGCCAAGTGCAGCCGGATGCTGAATATCTTGCCCTGTCAATCTGGTAAACAGCCCCTTTGCCCTGTGGAACATCTCAGTGTGTGCAGATTCCATGATAAAGCAAGCTTCCTCTCTGTGAGGCCTGGTGCTGTGGCCTCTCTTACTAGTGCACTACAGCTCACCAATACCCGTTCATTACTCAGCTACTGTCCAGATGCACCAGCTGGAAGAGAGGCCCTGACTTGGAAAACACTTATCTTGTAGGAGCGCAGACAGGCTCACAAACTGTACTTTTGATATCATCCACACAACCATTACAAATGGTTTGAGGGCAGCTTGCTGACTTAATTATTATTGGCAGATTACATAGACAATTCTGTCCGTCCTCTAAAGCGCACTATTTCTATTTTGTACTTTATTTTACGAGAACAGTCTGTGTTTTGTTTTAGAATTTTTACCATAATGGTGACAGGCTATGATTGGGTAGAGACTAGGTCTTGATTACATGACAGGTTTTGGCTTTGGGATTACATGCATTAGGTTTACCGACTCTTTTAATTGTCTACAGACCCCAGAACCTTGATGTCCACACTACTTATATTTGAGGATGTCAGTACTTGTAAAGGGTGTGAAAAATGTGTCACAACGTGTCAGAAAAACAGCCGGACAACAGATACTGTGTAACAACCACAATACATAGCAATCATTTCCAACTGACATGCCCAGTCAATGTGTGGGACTCAAAATACATAATGGCTGAGATCACTTTGGTGAGAACTGAGTCACAGCAAAGCTGTGGTTATCGTAGCCAAGAGAGTGTCACTCTTGACGCACAAGCTTATAAAACCAAGAGGTAATCGTTTACGGGGGCGATGGTGTATTTTCCAATGCACGACTATGCAATATGGCTAAACTTAAAACAAAGCCTGCTGTTCCTCTAGTTATACTTCTAAATATTTTTTAAATTGTATTATTCGTTTTGTTCTGTTAAAAAAATAAAAGCTACAAAAACAAGGGATTTGCAATATTCATCTGTCAATAAGGTAAAGTAATGGCTGCAAAAAAATAGGTAAAGAAGTATGCAGAGGTGAAAAATCCAGGTTCAGAAAGTAAAGGTCCTCCCCAGTATTTTGTTCCAATCACCTGGATTTGTTAATTGGCACAATTCTTCAGCCAGGCAAACTAATTAGTGAAATCAGCTGGCTGAGTTCATGGGTGGAAGAAACGCATGGCAGGACTTACTTTCTTTTTTTTTAAAATTTTAATTTCTGATTTTTCCCCATTTTTTCCCAATTTAGTAGCCAATTGAACCCCTATTCTAATTCAATTCCCCCCGTAGCAACCGCTAGATTCCCCCCTAGAGAATCACCGCTGCACAACCCTGTCAGCCGGCAGTATAGGACGGAGATCGCCACGCCCTCTTCAGGGCGCGACTCCTCCAAGGTTCCTGACCGTAGTTCCAACTCGCCCAGGGCCGTTCTATGCGCAGCGATTCTCTCCGAGCCCCTCCCCCCACCCGGAAGCAGCTGTCAATTGCTGCTTCCACGGGGCGCCGGCCATGCTCGGATCTGGCAGGACCGGGGTGCGAACCCTGATCCTCGGAGAACAACCGCACAGGACTTACTTTCTGACCCCTGGACTTTCCACCTCTGGAAGTATGGCTTCCGTCTTGCCGGCCATTGATTATGTTGCACACCTGAACTAATTGTTCCCAGAGCAAAGGGTCTGAATACTGTGTCTACCAGCAATAATAAACCCTATTGAAGTTTTCTTTAGACATTCTTCTTGTCTCTTGCTTACCATCATTCACTGAGGCCGGTCAGACATATTTTAAGTTAGCAACACAGGGCCACACTAGTGTTGGAAAGAACTCCTAATCCCTGTATTCAAGCAGAGAATTGGCTTATTCCAAGTATTATTGTAGTGGGGGAGAACTGTAATGGCTGTGACCATCGGGGGAGAATGCTGTGTGACAGTTTCTCAACCTTATTTACATTTGCATCCCCAATGGATGTGCCTCCCCTGTGGGCGAGAGGAATTTAATCTTGAGGATTAGTTCCATGCATTTTTGGCATCCTTCACAAACCCAGATTCTACCCATGTGCCTCAGATGCATTATGGGTAAGAATTTACATGCAGCAAACAGATTATAATTATATAATCATCCCCTTATTTCCTATTCTGTCATCATCCCTGAAATAGCTCCCTCCATTCACCCTACCCCCATTGTACTGGAAGATGAAGATGAAGTCTGTGAAATAGTATTTTATATTTATGCAGTGGAATAGTAATTTTAAACCAAATATGGTCTACTCTGTAATACAACATCTTGTGATGAGTATTGTGTGAGGCCATATTTCACAAGAAATATGTGGCCACAGGGGTCTGCTAGGTGAAAAGCTTGTGTTAAAGCTACCATATATGAAAGAGGATTGTGGCACAATGTTTAGTATTTTAAACTGACACAAACTGAATAGAGCTGAATCTGTGTATCCAGTCATGGGATCCTTTGGAACCACCATAGTTTATCTGTCAGGCGGCACTTACAGCTGTACCTTCAAAAAAGGGACGGTGGAGAAAAAAATGTAAAATCCCAAATAAGAAAATTTTACTGCTCATATTGGATATTTTACAGCATACTCAGTGAAAACAATCAGTGTAAAATCAACACTGATAGAGTTAATTTTACTGTGATTGTGTACATTAATCCTAAGTGTCTACAGCTAACAGTGCTGTTTTGTGTACGTATGTGTGTATCAGTGTTTCGGATTTACCCTTGTATGCATGATTGTTTCAAATGACAATAGTCACATAGAAAAGAGGTTGACAAAACATCTGTAGTAATCAAAGGGCCCTTTCGTTGATGACCAACTAAAAAAGAATGGGATGATATTAGGATTTAAAAACGCTGTCTATTTATGTTGGAATAAAATGGCCGTTGCTGACCTCAATCAGTTGTGTGGCGGTCATGCGGCCGGAACTGTGTTAAAGCCATCTGCTCTGAAAAGCTGGGGATATAATGCATGGGATTACACAGCAGAACACTGGGACTTTCAACACGAAGAGCAGCCTGGACAGAACAGCTCCAACAAACATAACGCTAACAAATAAGCTCCAACAAACATAACACTAACGAATAAGCTCCAACAAACATAACACAAACAAATAAGCTCCAACAAACATAACGCTAACAAATAAGCTCCAACAAACATAACACTAACAAATAAGCTCCAACAAACATAACACAAACAAATAAGCTCCAACAAACATAACGCTAACAAATAAGCTCCAACAAACATACGCTAACAAATAGGCTCCAACAAACAATGTGAACAAATAGGCTCCAACAAACATAACGCTAACAAATAGGCTCCAACAAACATACGCTAACAAATAGGCTCCAACAAACAATGTGAACAAATAAGCTCCAACAAACATAACGCTAACAAATAGGCTCCAACAAACAATGTGAACAAATAGGCTCCAACAAACATACGCTAACAAATAGGCTCCAACAAACAATGTGAACAAATAAGCTCCAACAAACATAACGCTAACAAATAGGCTCCAACAAACATAACGCTAACAAATAAGCTCCAACAAACATAACGCTAACAAATAAGCTCCAACAAACATAACGCTAACAAATAAGCTCCAACAAACATAACACTAACAAATAAACTCCGACAAACATGACGCTAACAAATAAGCTCCAACAAACATAACACTAACAAATAAGCTCCAACAAACATAACGCTAACAAATAAGCTCCAACAAACATAACACGAACAAATAAGCTCCAACAAACATAACACTAACAAATAAGCTCCAACAAACATAACACAAACAAATAAGCTCCAACAAACATAACGCTAACAAATAAGCTCCAACAAACATACGCTAACAAATAGGCTCCAACAAACAATGTGAACAAATAAGCTCCAACAAACATAACACTAACAAATAGGCTCCAACAAACATAACGCTAACAAATAAGCTCCAACAAACATAACGCTAACAAATAAGCTCCAACAAACATAACGCTAACAAATAAGCTCCAACAAACATAACACTAACAAATAAGCTCCGACAAACATAACGCTAACAAATAAGCTCCAACAAACATAACGCTAACAAATAAGCTCCAACAAACATAACGCTAACAAATAAGCTCCAACAAACATAACGCTAACAAATAAGCTCCAACAAACATAACGCGAACAAATAAGCTCCAACAAACATAACGCTAACAAATAAGCTCCAACAAACATAACACTAACAAATAAGCTCCAACAAACATAACGCTAACAAATAAGGTCCAACAAACATAACGCTAACAAATAAGCTCCAACAAACATAACACTAACAAATAAGCTCCAACAAACATAACGCTAACAAATAAGCTCCAACAAACATAACGCTAACAAATAAGCTCCAACAAATATAACGCTAACAAATAAGCTCCAACAAACATAACGCTAACAAATAAGCTCCAACAAACATAACGCTAACAAATAAGCTCCAAGAAACATAACGCTAACAAATAAGCTCCAACAAACATAACGCTAACAAATAAGCTGTGATCACACAAGCAGGAATTCACCCCCGCTCCCTGGCTCATCCCCCAGCTATCACTATTATTAATTTAATTTGCACACGTCCACATTCAGAGCGGCTATCTGAATAGCTTTTTTATGCATGGTCCATTTATTAAGCCACAATACATTCAATTACCTTACACAAATATGGCAGCTGGCAGCAGTGAACCTGAAGTTCTTTACTAATTTGTATATACTGCTGCTCTGATCCATCAGGTAATTACCTGCGATGTGGCAGTCTTCAGAGGAGGGTCCTTCTATTACACCAGCACTGCCAAAGGCCACATCCTTACCCTCAAACATCTTCCTTACCCTCACATCCAACTCTTATATTTCAAGTGTTAGGTCAGAGGCCACTGTTGCCCCCCTATTCAAACAGAAAGGGTTTGCGTAAGCAAGTGGCCCATTGTCCTATTGGTCTTGAGAGCCAACACAGCTCAACAATGGCATCTTATTGGGATACAGGAGGTCCAGCCTTGTTGCCCCATGCAGTTTCTCAACTGATGATTCTACATAATGATGGATCGAACCCGACCATCTCTGATTAATTCCGAGCTTTTAAGCCAAAGGAAGACTTCCATTATCCTTTCCCTAATTATTTTCTATTAAATTTGAGGTGCAGTATTTTCAATGAATATTAACTCACTCTCTTTCCATTCTGTGTTCATACCATCCTGCTCGTTTCCAAACGTTTCACTGGAAATGTCTCATAGGATCACACTCCGTGATTTCTGCATGCTTCACAGCCCATTTATAAAAGCAGAGAGAATAAGAATCTATTCCCCTAAAAGAGGGCACATGGTGGTGAGGACATGTTGTGTCTGCTGAACACATAGCCTCAACAGTTATTCAATACATTTAAACAGACACAGTGACGGTCTGAAGTGGGCTTATATAACAATGACGACTCTCTCTCCCCTATTGGGCCACCAAGACGCAGACCACCTATGTCCGTTTATTCAGGGCAAGCTCTCTCAAACTGTCTGTACTGAGGCGAGAGTGCCCAGGTCTGTCCAGAGACAGGAGTGCTAATGTCTGTACTGTGGCAGGAGTGTCCATATACTGTATATAGACAGATAGACTGTGTATACTGGTTGTTGTAGATACAGAAATACCCATTCAGAGTGAGCTGATTGAGATAGCTATAGCTGTATGCAGGAAGAGATTATATCATTCTAGTCTTTACTGAAAGATAAATGAAAAGCAAAAAATGGTTTGTGTGTTCGTTTCAACACTTTCACGCTCTAAATGCTAGATATGAAGCATTCATAATTTATACATCTCATGCATAAAGAATTCCCTTTTCATGTGCGGTCCAGATTTGCTGTCAGACCTTGGTGATATTTATATCTGCTGACGTCTCTGCCAGATATGCTGTTTCCAAAAACCTTGGATGCTCAAAGACAAAAACACTTTTCCAAAGCATCTGAAGTAGGCAATATTTTACTCAATAGCTTTTTTTTTTTACTAAAGGAAATATGATTTAGTACTATTTCCAATGGAATTCAGTGTGTAGTTTTTCCACAGATAGCTAAATGTAAGAATGTTTGACATTCACTGTGTGTGAGACTTCAGAAAACTCACGCGGAGTGACATTTAACATCAGAGTTAATGTTTTATTTATATTTCCTAAAAATAATGCCTCAAGTTTATCTTTCGGTCACATCTTATCCTAACATCAGAAAATAGAAGAGGATCCCTGACGTCTGAGAGCTTTACAGAAATCTTTTAAAAGGAGAATTTTACAACTTTTTTTTAGGGTTTTTTTAGGGTTTGATTTATTTCCCCTAATATTTACATGATTTATACAAATGTTCTGCCATGTGGAACCCATACACAGTGTATTATTAACATATTTTACTTTTTATTAAATGAAATGCAAAATAAAAACTCACTCTTGTAATTACTGGAAATATAAAACTGAGTCTTTTGTATTTATTAAGCAATTGCAATGATCTGAACCAGAGAGGGATAGCAAGTAATAGTAGAAGTGGAAGTAGAAGTAGACATAGTGGAGTATTTACATCAAATGGAAGGGCATCATCATAAGAAAGATCAGGGAGGACACACTGTACACTAGCAGTTTCCATCAGGCTGCATGGCTAAATAAATCAACCACCCCCACCAATGATGAGTCAGAAACAGTGCTCATCAATATTCATAGTTCTCTACAGCAGCATGACATCATTTTTACTAAATGTATTCTTTTTACCTGGGGCAGTTTTTTTTAGAGAGAGAGAGAGATTGAGAGAAAGAGAGAGAGATTGTGAGTCGCTGTCCTGTCAGTGTTATTGTCATGTCCCAGCTCCTGCATTTGAGTCAGGGAGCTGCAGCAGAAATAATAGCTCAGACATGTCTCTCTCTTCTAAAGACTGAGGTGACCCTCTCTTCTCAGAGGGTCAGCTACTGCTACTTGTTAGCTTAGATTTACTAATGGAAAATAAATGCCAGTGCATTCTTCTCCACATAGAGCTGGGTGAATGGATCTGAGGTTCATTTTTGACAGGGGTCTGCCTTGGGCCACTCTGTTAGTCATGTTTGTGCAAACAAGTCTCAGGTCACACCTTCAAAGGTCATGGGCTGCGAATGTTGTAGGATATTTATGTACACACACACACACACACACACACACACACACACACACACACACACACACGCACACGCACACGCACACGCACACACACAAAGAAAAGAAACTCAAGCCAACGCACATGTATAGACACAAAGATCCTAATACATTGCACACTTACACAGTCTCCAATACACGCACACACACACACACACACACACACACACACACACACACACACACACACACACACACACACACACACACACACACACACACACACACACACATCAGTACACACAGGAGGGCAGGCAGGGGGAGGGAGACGGTTTGCTCCAGGACACAGGTTGTGTAACATAATGTTTTGTGTGGCAGGAATCCCGCTCCATTGACCCAAAAACTGGCCTGTTTATCAGTGCTTTTCTGTTGATTCAACAAATGTAATAAACAGACCAATGTCCTTAAAAGTGGGACTTTATTTCTTGAAGAAGGTGTTTATGTGTTTCTCTGCAATAGCTACATGTCACACACTGTCTATTTTAAGACCCCATTGGACCTGGTTTTCACGACATATGGCCAGTCTCTGAAGTGTTGCATTTTACCCAGTCTGCACAAACCAGCAATGCTCTCTCTGACAGAATCCCTGGACTCATCTCATTTGAATACAGACTGGGGCTGTGTATTTTAGCAAATTGGACAAACAGTGTGAGCAACTGCGCGTTGAAAAAGAGAAATTAATACGTAGAATGAGCTCTGAGCTCGTGAAGTGGGAGATGGGCAGGGAGTTACAGAAGCGTTCAGGATGACCCCGAGTCTGAGCTGCATGCTGTGGGCCAGTTATGCAATCAGAGAGCTGAAGGCTGGATTTACCAGGAGGCCATGTGAGGCTGCATGTGGTGCCATTAGGTGGGGGGCGGGCAGATTTGCCTGTTCCCAATAACAGCAGTCACTGTGACCCTTTCCCGCAGAGGCTGATGAGCGAACAGAAGCGGAGAACCCCCGGGGTGCAAGCATCTATAAAGGCTGATTGATGAAACATGGGTTACCCATGTGATGAAACGCAGGTTGCCATCCGGGTTGCCGTCTGGCAGGCCACAGAATTGCCAGCGTCCATGCGAGCATACAGACCACAGAGCAGGGACAGATGCAGTCCAGCGTGTGCTTCCTGTTACATCAGCCAAACCGTCAGGGAGGGGGGCCATCTATAAGGAGTTATCACGACCCCCCCCCCCCCCCCCCCCCCTTTGCACTCAGCCCCCAACTGTGTCAAACCAGCTGCTCTCCTTTCTTAGCTTACATCATCCATGACGTATAAATATAACTACAGTATATACTGCCCAGATATATCATCAGTAAACATGATTTATTTATTTTGGAGATTACTGGGGTGATTGTATTTGGAGGAATTGAAGAAATAAAAAAATTTTAAACAACATATTTCTATGTTCAGAGCATATGCAAGCTCCTCTTCCAAATTACTTGCAGCAGTTTTCTTGTTATACTGCCACGAAGAAGAGCAATAGTTCAGGCTGTGCAATACTGGCTCTCCCTGCTATGTCTGAATCAACTCAGAAGTTTTGAGCAAGAGGACAGGGATAAGCCAAACGAGAAAGAAGCAACATGTACTGCATGACCTTTACTAAAGATTTACCAAAACTCCAAGTTTTTCCTTTATGTCCAAAACATCCAACCTTGCAGGGAGAAAAACACTACAGCTTCTGCCTGCTTTGTGTCCAAATATTTGACATTGCAAGTGGTTCATTTTAAACAAAGACCAGTATGAATTCTAGCTAGTGCTCATTAATCTGCCAAAAAAGCCTTTGAAGGTGGCATAGAAGATCGAATAGAAGAAAGATAAAATGGTTAATGGTTTTACACATCAAGCAATGACTAGTTCCCATTTTGATTAAAAATTGAATTAATAACTATATAGATTTCTGTTCAGCTAACTGGTTCCCAAAAAGTTTAATTATTATTGCATGTAAAGGCTCAAATTATTAATAATGTTATCGTACTTGCACAGATATTGGGTTTAACTAGAATTTCAATATTTTTAAACATGCTTGTGAATTTCATATAATAATGCAGAGCTGTTTGAAGTCGTGTCTGCTAATTGCTATTGTTATGTTGAATCATTATCATGGACTGTAATCCACACTAGTACAAACGTAGACGCCTTCAAAAGAATCTCAGATGAAGCAAAGAAAATATTGGAACATTGCCATTTTAATGAATACATTTTATTGGAGATCATGTGGCATTATCTACAGTAATTCTTCATATTTTCTTCTTTTTATGGTCTGTACCTCATTACTTAGTGTGTGTGCCTAGGTACATACATATTATGTAGATATCTTACCCAGGATTATCAGTGTGCCACTCCATCACTTTAGATAAATCTTAGATCTTTCGGCTTGAACCGGGTGGAGATGTATAATAACTAGTGTCTGTAGCTCTGACTGGGTGGAGGTATTTAATAACTAGTGTCTGTAGCTCTGACTGGGTGGAGGTATTTAATAACTAGTGTCTGTAGTTTGTAGTGTCTGTAGGTCTGGATAATCCAGGCAAGGAAGGTGCTGGTGAAACTATCTCAGTCATTAGTTGATATTGTTTAATGACAAAACAAGTGATCTGTGTTAGTAGCTGGCTAATACATTTAGGTAAATTAGCAACTGGTAATTAGTAGACATCTGCAGTGTAGAGCACGGATATTAGGAACGAGACCAGTTTTACTAACGTTAGTAGTCTAGAATGATACATAAGCGAGTTATCCTCCAATAATGGTGGCTCGCTTCATAACACATAACAAATGATGTTAACTTCTATACATTGTTGGAAAAATTTATTAGTGGAGCCAAATAAACAACAAAATCATAATTGTTGTCCCAATCTTTACTTGATATATTTTATATGCTAGTAGCTAGTATAAAAGCAATATCACAGTCGAAGTCGGGTTGTTATCCTGTATATCACCATCATGGCTGTGATTATCTTTGGGCAAATCTCAGCCGTGCTGATATACAGTATAACAGCACTCCCTCTCGTGTGATATTGCTTAAATATATATTGATGGTAGATATGGATCTTTTTTCTACAGTTTCCGTTGGGTGGACCTAAGGAGCGAGGAAAGGACGTGAGGAAAGGATGCAAGGATGAGATACGAGGACGGAGGAATCGAGGCAACATCCATTACGTCCTTGCTTATCAAGTGTCAGCATCATATTATGCTTACGCGCTTAACTATAATGGTTTTTAGCTTTTTTCATGAATAAATGTGGCTTTTTTTAGTCATTGTGAAATAAGGTGTTTTATAATAAATGGAAAGGAATGTTAAAATTGCATTTGTCTAGGGGTGTACTCACCACATGGCAGAGGTGGAGAGGTGGATACACGTCACGCGTTCTGAGAAAAGGCTTCCGCAATAGCAACACTTGTGTATCCCCGCTAAAGCATCCTCTGAGAGCATTTAGCGGTTTGGAATGTCCTTAAAGATGGTGGACCTTGACCGATTTCCAGATCAGATTTTCCAGGACAGAGAAGACGAGGATGGATAAAATAAGCGATTGGAATGAACCCCATGGGTTTTGGCCTGTGTATAAATCTCATATTTATACCCCAGTGAAAGAATGTTGAGAATGACATATAGTTTCTAAAGACTCAGGTGTGCTTAAAAAAGTGAAATGTGAATGGGAATATACTTAAATTAGGTTTTGTTTGTTTTAAATTATTTCTAGCATTGCCAATAATTGTGACACATGTTTTTTGAGAAAATTATATTTTTTAATTAAGTTTTTCATTCTTTGAATAATTTAACCTAAATTAAAGATTAGATGTTTTTTCATATCATAAGTGTAAGGTCATGCTGATAAATGACAAATACATTTTTATAGCCTTTTTTGCTCATATTTTCTAGGGCTACAAATAATTCTGGTGGGCACTGTATATAATAACTCTAGCATCGGTAGCTTGGACTGAGTTGACATATATAATAACTCGCAAGTTATTGCTCTTGTGGAGTGTGGAGCTTCTGTGATCTTTTGTTTCATGTGCATCTTTGCTGCCAAAAAATAAATCAGCTTTGGTTCAGGTAGGACAGCATGGACCACTGTGATCTTTAGATTAATAAATTCCCTACAAAATTTTGTACTTTCCTTCAGATTCATTTTCTATACACAATCTATGCTTTCTCTTTCTGTCATTGTCAGCTGGTAGCTGTGAATACACACACAGTGAAAGAGAACAGTTTTTTTAGTTTCATTTAGGCTAATTTTGTTTTATTTATATGTGTCGAATGCCTATTACAGAAGCTGTTCTGGTTCCTATAAAAAAAGATTTAGTTACAAGATAACATTTCACATTATCCCCTCTGTTTTCTTTCCGAAATGGAGTCCAAGTGTTTCTCAATGTTTCTGAATTGAGCAAACATGGTTTTATTGGTCAGATCGGGCTACTTGTGCAACACACTTTAACCACAACATGAATTTTTTTTAAAAATTCAGACTGCACCTCCAAATCTAAATATTGCTAAATGAAACTATTAAAATAATATTTACAAATGAAACACAAGATCAGTCTTTAATGGTTAAACTAGACACCTACCTGCCCTGTCGTGTTGTTTTATTTTATTCTCAAAACGCTTGTGAAAAAATATTGATTAAAGAATCAGTCCATGAATTTATCCTGGAATGAATAGGGATGTGAAGAGAAACTTTACCTAACTGTGCCGAAACAGAATGAGCCGTCCAGCAGCTCTTTAAAAATCAAATGCCCTACATTGTCCAGGGCCTGGAGAATTTACTGATAGTCCCCCAGGCTTCAGTTTGTAGTGTCACTATTTGGTAGACTAAGAGAAAAACCGGTTGCCCCACCTGCCCATTTATCCAACCGGACTGCACATTTATCCAACCGTGGAAGGGTGGACCAACACATTTTTAATTAGCAAAATCCGATAGCACGTTTTGTTTATGTTTTATAAATGTCTGAGTTTCTTCGTACTTACCTCTCTAACCAATATATTTAGTACAACGGCAATAATTTACAGCATTTTGTTACATGAACAAGTTCTATTGGTTAGTTTGTAACATGTTTCAGCATGCATGGGTGAGAAAACATTCATATTGAAAATTATGCAGGAGTGATTTGTTTATTTGTGGAACATTAGTTGCTAACGAATGGACATAATTAAATTTGTGTGACTCAATGTCTTCAGAAGATAAATCTGTGCCTGCTATTTCCATGGTAACATGGAGGCTTACTTGAGATCCTGTTTTCTCTGGTCCCACTACAAATACGATACCATAATCATTACCATTATTGAGCACGAAACCACTCCTCCGTGAAACCTTTAATGGCAAGTTTAATTACAAACCCGGAGTGTTTCTCTGTTCCCCGTACGTTTTCAGAAGAAAAGATTCCAAAAGGCTCCTCTGTGACTCCATCGAGGCACCCCATCTAGTTCAAGGATCTTTTCCAGGACAAATGGTTAAATCTGGGAGCTTTCACACTTCTCACACGTACCATAGAGGGTTCCATTAAGAACTAAAAAGGGTTCCCCTATGAAGACAAGCCAAATGACCCTTTCAGAACCATTTTTATAAGAGTCTATATGATATGATATGATTGCAGAGGAACACAGAACTAACTTAAAAAGTGACATTTTTCCAATATGTGAATTTTTTGTGACACAGACACTGTATAGAGCACTTATCACACTTTTTTGATTCGGGCAAAAGAATACAAATGCAATACGTCTTGAAGCTCCTTGATCCTCTGCTGAATACAATTCAAATTCAACAAATATGTATGAATACATGAATACACAAATGAACACAACAAAAAGTATATTAGTCTAATAATAAATACGCTACATGAATTATAAATATTTTAAACGTATTTATACACATGCACATGCTCATACAGACATGTAAAATCTCACACAGACATATAAAAGCACACATACGCACACTGAAACTGCTCATTATTTTTGCGAGTACTTTATTCATTTCATTGCCGATTGAAGATATTCTGCTTCGTCTTTCAATACTCCACAGGGCTACAGCGAGCTTCCGTCCAATTCAAATGAGAGTATGAGCTTGAACGTGACAACGTTTTGAAGCTTGTCTACACTCTGGTGACTTGCATGCCCCGGCGTGGGTCGGCCATCTCTGTTTTCGGAGCATTTGGAAGGTTTTCATTATAAGTGCAGGGGACGAAAACCTCTGAATAAGCGAGGAAACGAGGTCTATTTCCTGAAAAGAAAGATTAAAAAAAGACTTGCCCTATAAGAAAAAGGTGGGAGGGGGAGGGCTATCAACAATGGAAACTTGTTATTGTGAATGATGCCATACAAATGAGTAAAAAAAAAAAGATTAAAGATGTATTTTTGTAAAAGGTGATCTTTTATGGAGCAGGCTGTTTATGCGGGCTCTGAATAAAGCCTCTAATTAATGGCAGATGCTCCTCCTATGCCAAGTGCCAGCGGACCTCATGCAAATGAACGTCACCTATTGTGTCTGTCATCACGACTCGCCGCTTCTAGAACACGTCCCCAGGTGAGGCACCACATGGCGGCCTTGTGCGGGCTTTACATATGCATGCCAACAAAAAAAAAAACCCACCGGAGTGGTCTGCTGCCAACCCCACGCATTCGTGCACAAACACACACAAACACATACGCAGGCAAGCATGCGTGAACAGCCGCACGCTTCAGAAGACCTACCTAATAACTGTGTGTATTAAACATTTGATATGGTTTTGATGTTTAAAGTCGTACGGGAATAGCGACGAGATAAGTACATTTACGGAAGGGGATCTCGAGTGAGCGCTACAGACGGTGAAGGATTCTTCTCAAGGGAAACCTTTTTTCTTATCCTGTTTTATGTGGCTCTCAATCTGACCCTTATGGCTCAAATCCCATTCCCACCCACTGCCCTCAAACAGGTAGAACCATCAAACTAATTCTAGTCCAACAGCCATGGTTTCTGATTACACTTAAATTTAAAGCAAACCTGACAAATTGTCTATGGCATCATAAGGAAGAATTGTTCATTGTTTAAAGGTGAAAGGTGACTTGAATGAGAGGGAGTGTTCTCGTACTCTGGGAGCAGACTGTCATGTCGCCGTAGAGACATCTGAAAGGAGAGATCCTTTCAGGAAATGAGTGTCGTGCAGTACAGTTGCACAGAGAGAGTGAAACTAGATAGCACAACAGAAAAGGAGATGGAGAATCTCCAGTTCTTGAAAACCATTGTTTGGAAGCCGGGAAGGGGCAGGGTGGTACAGGCAGTTCCAGTCACAGTTCAAGCCCAGTCGGTATAGTGTTGCCTTTCGTTAAGCACCTTATCTACCTTACTGGAACACCGTGCCAATTTACAACCTATACAAATAATGCCTTTAATTAAGCGCTGTGACACAGAACAAAGTCCATGCATGTTCTGTTGTACACATGAAACTATCAGGCCGTGATCTGTTTGTTGTGCCTGGACAACACCTTCCTAGTGTACAGGTTAAATGGGTGTACATTTACAGAGAAAATGTCACTGAGTATTTAGTATAGTCAGTTAAAGCAGAATCACTTCTATCATAGATTAGCTACACGGGTTGATACTTTCATAGGATGTCTGATTTATAATTGTGTGTGTGTGTGTGTGGGGGGGGGGTAATATTTCTATGATATAAGTATTACTCTGATATTATAATGCCTGTGATGTATATATTATTCAGGGGAATAATGGAAGTCAGCAGAGACATTTAGAAGTGAATTGATTTTCAAATCTCAGAGTGAATGTCCTTCAAAGACACATCAAATTAATGTGGCTTATTTGCAAGGATATTTTTTTTTCCTCAGAAACCAGCATATTCAAGTTCCTCATTCTGACATGAAATAAATAAAGCTTTTTTCAACATTTTTGATTGTATTAAAACATGTTGCTGTTAGCCAGGTCTGGCTCTGTTGCTTGCATGACTTCAGTGGATGCACTTACGTTCTCTTTAAGTAAATCTCTCTGCATAAGAGCGTCTGCTAAATGAATGTACAACATAATGAGACAGAGACCCAAGCAGCCAAAGAGTTTACATTGAGCAAGTGTCATAATATTGCCTTGCTGACTCGGTTTTGAAAATCTGGAAAATATTTGTTGCCCAATACTTTATTGTGATTAAACATTTTATGACTAAATCAGTCCCTGTCTGTATAGGGACAGAGCAGAAACAAAGGATTCAATGAACACTTACGGAACAGTATTGGGGTCAAACAGAGAGCAATCAATAGGGGCTCCACATATCTGTCTGCCAGTGGTCTTTTGGAGAGGGAAGACCTTAGTCTAAGGCCTCTCCCAGACAATCTGTTTAATCCACTAAAGGTCTGGATTACTCTGTCTGATGCAGGAAAAACACAGCAATATGAAGATTGTTTTTACTGAAATGTATTCTGCAACGTTATAACAGTTCTAATTGTGGTCACATTATTTCCCCAAAACTGAGATTTGTTCATTCTGGCTCAAGCTTCTGTTCAATCATCTTTTCTGTGAGGGTTATTAAAACATTATCAACTCTATCTCTTCAATGATTTGTGTCGGTCTTCTGTGGAAAATTATACAGACATTCAAATTAATTGGATATAGGCACACAGATATAGTGTCTGCAAGTGTGGAGGTTGCGGTTTGAAGGCAATGACATGAACGGCACTGTGGACTCAACGACTCAAATTTTTCTAAGAAATAAAATTTTATCTTTATTAATTAATGGAATTTTAAAAGATTTATTAAAAAATAATTTCAGTTCACTTCCTGAGTCAAAATTCTTTGAATATTTCCAATGCTTGTTTCCTAATTTTTCTGTGAATGTTTTTAAACGTAATAAACGCACGGTGACACAATCATTTTATGTCACTTTATTTGTCGTCACTGCCACAGTAATGCATTAATCTTTTCATTCCATGGTAGCATTATTCTTCAAAAAGATGTAATTGCACTCTTCTTTCACATGAGGGTTTTGTGAGATATCATAAGAGACACCTCAATGTATGTAAAGACACGCATGATGTCTATATATAATACCAATATCATGACAACTTACAAAATGTATTATTGATCTTTTTCATGTTATGATACATGTCATGAAGCATTATGAGAAACACTTATGGCATGGTCCTCATGGCATTGTGTCATATAATGTCAAATGACAAATTCTTTAAGTAAAAGGAAGGAGTGTAACCAATAAATGGGAGATCACAGCACCCCCATGTTTTGCTCTAGATGGTAGAATCCTGAACACCTGTGAGGCTTCCCTGAGCCATTTGGAGATGTGAGGAACGTGTGGTGTACCAGTGACATCTATTTTGGGATTTGGGATAATATTCACATGTTTGTGCTGGGAAGTAAGCAGAAGCAGAATTTACAACAACCTATAGTTATGTAATCACTTCACCAAAGTCCTTAGTCTGTGTTTGCCTTGTGAAAAAAAGACGAACATTTGGACAGATGATAAGGGAGAGGAGTGGACAAACCAGACTGAAACTCCTGTGAGAAATCCCACTGTTATTCAGCATAATGAAAGCTAGTTTCTGATAATATACGTAAATGTACAAAAATAATGTCCAGCAAAATATTTCTAGGAATTATGGGGGGTTAGATTGATCTATTTTTCAAACATAAAAGTAAAAAAAATACTGTTACAGAGTATTAATGGTGTCCTTACCAATAGCCAGTGGAAGGACCCAAATTGTTGTTTGTTTTAATACATCTGTCCTGAATGGTGCCATAATGATAATCTTTGGAGTTTCCACTGGTAGGTTTGATGCACTGGAGCCGTTAAAGTAGCCTTATCTACAATCTGAACATAGGCCTGTGTGCTAACAAACGCTCAGGTGGTTAAGTTTCACCAGGCAATTTGATCAGGGTCAAACATTAGCTTTTAATCACTGCTTCATTATCAGTGACCTGCGAAAGTGGAGATAAACACTGGAACAGCCTGTGGAAAATCACACGTTGCTTCTTGCAGTTATATAGATCTACAGTGATAAAAGGGCACAGTAATGGGGTCTATCTCAGCATTACAGGCAGACAATCACACATGTCATAAGTTCCGCAGTGCCAGGTGTGTGTTCTAATATAAGCAACGTCAATATTAACCTGGGGTGGGGGTTAGAATTGATAGCATTATGAAGGATGACGTCGGTCCTAGATGTTTGAACAATTGAAACCGCTGTACCATTAGTCAATTTAGATTTTAAAATACCGTGTTTCTTGAGGTCAGCTGGTCTGGGAACAGTCTGTCTGCCTCTGACTCTGGTATTTTTTTGCAACCATGGTACAGTATATATATTTAGATATGTCACAGAACATTTGTCATAACTATTTACCATATGTCTTGGTGCCACCACACAAACTAGCTAGCAGGCTAGGCATGTGCTGCAGATGAGTCAGTTACCTGGTTAGCTGGCCAGTAAGTCAGTCATTTTAACCAGCTAAAAGTAGATTGTTGTGGTCTTACCTTTTTCGTTTCTGTTCTGCCCCAGGTTTTGGGACTTCCAGTATTACCTGGGGGTAGGTAGACATCCATGAGTCTGTATAAACCTGTAGAGTTTGAATTTTTACATACACTTACATTCACTTTCATTTTTAATTAACAGTTTTGCAGTGGGTGTGTGTGTGTGTGTGTGTGTGTGTGTGTGTGTGTGTGTGTGTGTGTGTGTGTGTATGCATGTGTGTGTGTGTGTGTGTGTGTGTGTGTGTGTGTGTGTGTGTGTGTGTGTGTGTGTGTGTGAGATGCCTTCAACTAACCCTGGAAGTGAAGCAAAGCATTTGAGGTTACCATTGAAACTATTTAAAAATCATGCTACACTTCATTTAGCATCATAACATTTCGTATTATGGGCAGATTGTGAAAATATGTTTTATTTTTTGCATACTTTTAAGGTAAAGTTATATATTCTTCCTAAAATAAAGTATATTGAGTGCCAAAGCATGTAGGTTGCATGGATTAGATTTAGCTTCATGCTGTGTAAACATGGCTCACTGGATCTGAATGGGATCTCATTGATTGACCAGTGAGACTCTGGGGTACAAATAGATAACACATTGTGAACAGGGCTCTATGGGATTTCTATTAAGATAATGAACTGAAATAACACATTTCCCCAAAACCTCTGGACCAAAATAACATTGTTATTGTTTTATTGGCCTTATACATAAGAAAAGTTACAACTGCAGATCAAGGATTGAAATATGACAGACAAGGGTTTTATTCGGCTGTCAAATAGGCTACCTTGGTTTGACCATCGGGTTTCAATGGGCAGCAAAATATATTGCTACGTTTAGGTGCAGTTGTCTGTGTGGGGATTAACAGTGCATTTCTTTAGGTGGAATTTCCAAGGCAGTTATTCACTATGGATGGCATATATTGTTGCAACAGTGTTATGTGAATGTTATTTGTTTTATGGCTGGATTGAACATTTTTCATTCTTACATTGCCTGCTTTTGACAATGACACAGGAAGTGTAAGTAAGTAAGTAAGTAAAGTTTATTTATAAAGCACATTTAAACACAGCTTGAGCTGACCAAAGTGCTGTACAAAAGAACATTAAAATACAAAGTAAAAGTAAAACACAAGGAGAAACATACCAATGACAGCAATAGCAACAACAAGGGACAGAGTACAGAGTTGTAGACATGACAACAGATTAAAAGATTAGTGGGCTAAAAAGGCCAGAGAAGTGTGCATTGATGGGCCCAACAAGCACTGCAGGGTTGACAGAACATTTAATCTGCACTCACACGCACACACACACACACACGCACACACACACACACACACACACACACACACACACACACACACACACACACACACACACACACACACACACACACACACACACACACACACACACACACACACACACACACACACACACACAAAGAATGGTGTTCTATAGGTGTCATGGAAACCAACAGCCAGACTTGCTGTGCTGTCTGTTATTCTAACAAAACTGAACTGCTTAATAATAGCACCTGCTGTGAGCAGCCTCATAGGAGTGCATGCCATGCAGTTCAGAGACATTTCAGAATGTAAACTATTTCCTGTGCATGCTCTCTGCACACTCTGGAGTGCATGTAAAGGGCCGCATATTGAGCTACAAGGCTGTGCGAATCCCTGTGTAAACTCTCACAGCTCAGGAGCTCCCAGAAGACTTAGTGCTAGCGTGTTAAACACAGATCCTGTGAGGAGACACGCAAGATTTTTGTTCAAAATGCTTGAACAAAATAGGAAAAGAAAAGAGCATTACAGGCAGAAATCATATGAATGTTATCCGTATGAATCTAAAATTAGTTTTACAGTTTTAGTTATGGGTCAGCACCATCGTCCTCCATGATGGACACTTTAAAAATGCATGGGACTTTTTATGGGAATTTTAAGGACATCAACATTTTTTACATTTTTGAATTGATTTTGATTGGCTTTTTTTTTGTAGCTACCAGCCACAGTTGGCACGATCCGGATGGACATTGGTGTCCATGTACGGACACATTACTGATCCCTGGTTCTAAGTTGGCATAGTTTCACTTACATTAAGTGTTTTATTAATGTTGCACTTACACTCACTGGTCTGGCAATGCTGTTAGCCAGGTCTGGCTCTATTGCTTGCATGACTTCAGTGGATGCACTTACGTTCTCTTTAAGTAAATCTCTCTGCATAAGAGAATTCCGTCTAAAATAGGTCCACACAGAATACACTCTTCTTATATTCTACTAGCCTGGAGCACGGGTTCCCCCTCCTTCCTTTGACTTAAAAACTGAACTGTGGATCTAGGAAAAGTCAAATTCTTATTGATCAGACATGCCAATGTGGTGACTCCCTCTGCTGGTCTGGATGTAGCGTATGAAGGGAAACGTCTCTTCTGTAATATGATCCCCTCCACAATGTTCAAATGAATCTCTGCCCTCTGTGAGAGGGACTTGTTATAATCCCTAGCTGATATCTCAACCAGAAACTCCAGATCTTCTTGCAGATTGGATGTGCTCGTAGCAGAATGGTCTGTGGTTTCCGTGGCATGGTTGACTCTGATTGGCCTGTGCTCTGACTCCTTTGACCAATCAGAGGTCAGTTGTCAGGCAACCTAGCCCCGTTTAGAGTGTCTGTCTGCCTGTGCCTCACACACAGCTGTGCCTTTGAAAAGCCTCTGCTTAATGCATAATTATATGGCTCTCTGAGCAAAACCTCCTCACTGGAAATGTACACAAACTGTAGTCTTCGCCTCCTTAACAGAAATATACACCCAATCTGCTTTCTCCCTCCCTCACCCCCCCCCCCCCCCCCTAACAAAAAAAACAACATATGGTGTGCACAATTTTTACTCTTTCCAGCCCCTCCACACCCCCAACAGAAATATACACAGAATCTCAGTTTGGGCTTTAGCACATCCCCAAATGGAATTTCTATTTGAATCAATTTCTGTGAATTCCTAAAGCCATAATTGCCATAACTAATGTGTTTTATGAAAAGGTTGTTCTCCAGCATTTGCTAGTTGCTTGTTTCCATGGTATGGTGCCTATGTGTTTGTAGTCGTAGGGTTTCTACATTAAACTGTCTCCGTCTGCTAAAATAAAGTACTGAAATGTCATACTTGTATGCTTATTTCTGATATGTCAGTATGTAAAGCCAGATCAAAGTGTGTTAATCATAGTGAATAAATATGGTTGGTATGACCCCGGTGCTTGGCTAAGCCGGACAGGGCAGATAGGGCAGTCAGAGTTTTCTTTATGCGGTTTTGCTCACATCAGTAAGGTCTCCTTTGGCAAAGAAAATCCTCAAATCTGAGTCAAACAAAAGATGGTGTGTCAGAAAATGTAGTCCTTGACAGCAAACAAAACATATGCTGCACTCTCACACAGATTAGCTAATCAATAACCACTCTCACAGCTCCAACACACATGCACACAATTAATTTTCTTTGGTAAATGTGTCCTGCCTATGCCTAAATGTAAGGGATATGCATGGCCTATGCAAAACAAAAAAGTTTACACACAAACTGAACCAACAATTTACGTAAACTGAATTCCCTTTATTTTTTTTCCACTTGAAGTTGGCGCAGGGTTCAGAGATGCCAGGCATTCTATGAAGAAAATCAGTCATGTACAAATTTACATCTTCAATTGTATCAACAAATTTGTCATTCTTTGCTTTCCTCCCTCTCTTCTTTTTTTTGCTCTAAAAACACAGAAGACACAGACTCTCAGCCCACATTGTGTCGAAATCAATAAGACGTCTCTGCCCTAATCCTCCACGGCAGGTCTATTACCATGATGAATCTCTCCCATGTGCACTGTTGGTCCCCATAACTAAGGCCAGCTTAAGTTTAGTCACTGAGACCTGTATCCCCCAAGGTTGGTTTCTGTGATAATTATGGTTACTGTGTTTGCTGAAAGCTTCCAGTAAACATCATATGTTAGCTAGGAATCTGTTGGTTGACCTCTGTGGCCTGACCTCGGCTGTTCAGAGGATACATTGTTATGCTATATAGCTGTGATTTAGTAGTTTTGATTTTGTGATGACATGACTTCATTGTCACAGAGAAAACAAGGGTGTGTTATGTCTTGGCTGCAACGTGGTCCTTGTGTTATGGTGATGTATTCTAGAGTATAAGTGTTATCTGGGATGCAATGGAGATCCTGGCAGAATTTAAATCAAACTTGAAATCAGTGCTCAGCAGAGTTTCATCTTTCTGTGTCTGGGCCCTGGCCTTTAAATATGCGCCCTGCACTGGAACTAGTGTCCTGCTCTTTGTGTCCGGCAGTCACATCCAGCAGAGTGTGGATGTGACTGCCCCCTGGTGTATAATAAAAAGGGCCGGCTTGGTTTGCTTAAATTTACTGTAAATGCAGTACCACAATCCAGTTTTTTTATTTATTATAAAAAAGGGCTAGGTATGCTTTAGAGCCAAACCATTTTTTAAAAGAGCTTGTCATCATGCTCTGCCCCAATAAAAGATACAATAAATTCAAATTGCTCCAAAAGAAAACAACATGTTAATATGTAACATTTAGTACCGGCCCTTGTTAGACCATGCTAAACACAGGAAATGTTTCAAAATATCTCCCCATGTGAGACCTGGGGGGTACACTACGAAGCAGTATTACGTAGTTAGCTGGATAACTGCACTGAGTAAAACCCGGAACCCCATCCAAATTAGTAAAAAGAGCTGTTCCGGGTTTTACTCAGTGCTGTTATCCAGCTAACTCAGTAATCCTGCTTCGTAGTATACCCCCCAAGTCTCGTTTGTTCCAGTCAGAATTTAATGGCGGTGGGATACAAGAAAAAAAACATAAGAAAAAAAAACAAGATTTTGAAATGCCTAATCACTTAGCATGTTTTGAAATAGGAAACATAAAGAATCACAATAATCAAACATTATTTAGTAAACTGTGTGCGTGTGTTTGAGAAGGAGGGAGAGAGAGAGAGAGAGAGAGAGCGAAAGGGAGTACGTATGTGTGAGAAAGAAAGGGTGGGTATTTTTGTGTGTTTGGAACTCCTTCTGTGAGACTTAGCTCTGACCAAAACAAATAAAATCACCAAATAAAAAAGAATGGTGGTTTTAGGAACCAAAGCTTCTTTCCATGGAAACAATGTCAGGACAAAGCAGGAAATCACCAAGGTAACAAGGTCTTTACTAAAGAAAGCAAAATTTTCTTTCAAACACACTGGCCAGCAAGAAGATCACTGAAACTACCACACAGGATTGCAGTACAGCAACTTTCAATGCGCTGGTTGTTTCGGCTGGGTTCAGGAGGGCCTGATATGATGTCCATTTTCCATCTTATCTGTAAGTGCACAGCTCAGTGTTCTAAAATGTATACATTTTGTCCATAAACATACTGTACATGTCCTTGTCTTAACTGTTATTAGGGACCGATACCAGACCTGCGTCAGAGAGGGCAAAAGGCCTACCCCCTCTCTTCTTTTTCCTCGACCTATACACAAAAAACTCATACAGCTGCAACCAGACCTCCCTTACTATACTAAATCATTGGGTATACAAGCATTATTCATTCCCTGACAGGACTGCATTGCAAACCCATCGGTGGATTATTAATTAAGCTGTTTCTGGTTTAATTAAGTGCCCCTCATACTTTCATCCACTGAGGTTGCTGCAAAAGAGATGCATTCAGGCCAGGTCTTGGATATTTAATCCTTCAGGGGTTGAATATGGCAAATATATAAGGATATTGTAAAGCACTTCATGCCATGCAAGGGTTTACATCTTTACTCTTCATTTCGTATGATGTGGATTTCCAATAATTGGTAAGAAAATGTGCTCAAGCCTGCAATAGAAAAAACTGTAAAAATCATTTGTGTCCATTGCAAATAACATCCCCTGTGGATTGAACAGCGATTTGGACAAAAAGATGCAGCTAATAGTGACCAGGAGCACTTTATGGTTGTCTGATGTTTAATGTTTTTATATTGTTGTCCAGTTTTTAATCAGTGTACATTTTCTTTGTCTTTGTATTGTTTCCTGTGTTGAGCATTGAGCTGAAGGAAAATATCTATCCATCAATCCATGGATAGATGGATGGATATCTATTTTATAAAATATTAAATGAATTTTATTCGATAGATATCTATTTTCTATGCATAGCCTTAAAAGGAAGAAGAGAAGAGTGTGCATGAAGCTCAAAATGTTAACATTCTGTATAAGCCCAGCCCAGGGGTCACAGTGTTTGGCTTCAACGTCCCCCATAAATCGATAGCAGTCTGCGCCTCTTGTCCTTTGACCCCTGGCCCACAACGAGTAGAAGAGGTCATAGCAGATGGGTCCGCCCGGGGGAAAGACTGTCTCCTATACACTGAGCGTGGCGTCGCTTCGCCTTCTGTCTGAGCTCATTACTGTCAGAGGCCCAGGACAATGCATTTGGGGTCTCTGCTGTGTTAGCCAATCAGCTTCACTGACTTGGGTCCTGTGTCTGTGTTCTAACCCACACATTTCAATGATCCAGGGTCAATGTCTGGGACTGGGCATTGTTTTCAATTCCATACACTTCAGTCTTTTTTCCCAGTATTAGATAGGTAGGAGGTGCTTAGGTAGAACTGCAGCTCTGATTGAAGTATGAACGATTGACCCAATCATTCTAAAACGGCGACTGCAGCATACATTTAAATTTATAAATAGCAATACATTTGTGGTAGCAAGTAGTAACACCACTGTTTTTTTCCCCAGCAAAAGCTCTTTGATATAGAGGAGAAATTGTCAAGGGAACTGTCCTGAAAAAACATGTTTGTGCACACAGAGCTGATTTCTGGAAAATGATGATTTTGCTTGTGGAATATTTATAGAATTGTATGTGATGAATGGCCAATTTACAGCTCTTTAAAATATAAGTGATTGATGATTTGCATATGTCATTTAATGTCAAAGTGAGGTCAAATATAAGTTATTGAGATATAATAATAATAATAATAATAATAATAATAATAAACAAGTTAAGGCAGAGAGACTCACCTAACACTCACTTGAATGACACACGGCAGCCATTTTGCGGCAGAAAATTCACCCACTACAATGAGTGACAGATGTGGAATGATGGATCAGGACCCTGACAGGCGTGACTGCAGCACCTCTCTGCAAAGCTGCACCGTGGGGCCCCGCCGCTGACCTTCAGCAGTGACGCTTAGCTGACATATACTTCAGACGGGAAATTACCCGCAGATGAGCGCATGTCCGTAACCAAAAGGGTTACTGTTATGCCTGTCCTTTTCACATCTCTGCAGGACGGGATCTCTAATGTGATTCTGTGCTTTTTCCATAATGCTATGGGAGAACGCAGAACAGTAATAAATGCCAAAGAGACAGAAAATCTTATGAGGTGAGCCAGCACATAATGGCTGAGGTTAATAACTCAGTTTATTCTCTTTGTGAATCACACTGTTATAGCAATGCTTCCTCTGAACTGTGCCATGATGACACCACTGCTCACCTTAAGTGTATTATAGTATACGAACAACGTTGTCTCCTGCAGATCACATTAGACGCTGTATCCTGAAAGTTCCTGCGTATTAAATTAGATACAGTGTCCATACTGAGAAAATCCCCATTTGAAAAGGAATGGACAATTCACGCGCGCGCGCGCACACACACACACACACACACACACACACTTCCTCTGTCTTGATCAGAAACAAGTAAATTTATTAACTGTTCCACAAACAGGTATCCCTCCAAGATCGCATGCATCCCACTTCCTATTCGCCAGTGCTTGTCTCATTTACATCCCACTGGCTATTTACATGCTAATGCCATCGCATTATGGATAGAGTGCAATGAGGCATCGTGCAGCAGTTGTCTCAGATGACAGTAATTCTATTTACTCAAAGCAATTTCACCTATTTTATAGCACCATTAATGCCAATATGTAATTCCTCCCAAGGCTTCATCTTGAGTTATGTACATATCTCATGACCAGAGGAGAGAAGAGAATATTAATGACCTGGCGTCTTACATAATACTGTGTAATGACCTCCCTATGTTATAACTCAAGTTGCTGCTTCCTCAGTAGATATTTGCCGCCCCCCTCTGGTTGTAGTAGGGTATTTCTCTTTCTCCTGTTACCCACTTTCATAGCAGTGACTAAAGGGGAAACAAAAATTAAATGCATATGTAAAATTACTGGTAAATCAAAATAAAAAATGCTAATAAATATTACATATATTCGTATATAAACGAATGTTGGGGGAAAACATGCTGGCAAATGTAAAATTGCCTGTACATTATGAAAAGAACCCAGAGTACCAATCACAGATGCTGTCTATGTAGATCTAACAGTCTGTGGTCTTGCACAGATGGCCATGCAGTCTGTGGTCTTCTGCTACTGTTGGTCACTCAAAAATACCAAAATGAGTAAAATATGTCCTATATTGATGAAGAAACAGACCCAAATGTTCATGCAGAGGAAAGTTTAATTGTGCAGCCGGCCCCATGTGATCTGCAATGTATGTAAATCCTGTTAATAGAGGAACACTGTAAGTGTTTGGTCTTTAGACAGTGCTTGTAGTGATAATAGAAATGCATCAATAGATTAGATAGAGCTTCAGGTGATGCAAGCGTCCTGATTGACAGTGTTTATGGTGTTTTTTTATTATAAAAGGCCTACAGTATCCAGTTTGTTTAAATGTCTCTTTGTTTCCAAGTAGTTTCATACTAGCTTGTTATTCATCAACTTGGTGGTGCTGGGGTGCATTTTAATTGACATCTGTGTGAGAATATTCCAGCAATGCAGAGACAAGACAGTTCACTGCACTTGGAATGATTCCAGGGCAATGCATGTCAATCAGGCCCACAGAACTAAACTGCATTTATACTATGTGCATACTCTGGAGAGCTGAACCACAAACATGCACATTTCCTGAGAAATTTCCTGATAATGTATTGTAATGTAAAATAAATTAATAAACTACTTAGTCAGAAGGATTGGCTTCAATGTTGAAACAACCAGTAATGAATGAAGAGTATACAAATGATTTATGTTTTAGACAGCAAACCAGGAACAATGAATACCTTGTGGTCCTTAAAAAAAAAAACGACAACAAAAAAAAACATCAATATCTATCATTTTAAAACTCCTATTAACCCCCTTTTGACTTTGGCCCACTAGAGGCATTTTTGCCTAGTTTTTACTAGTCTCATTTAACCCTCATTTTATCTTTGGGGCCGATATCAGTATTTGACATCTCTGAAAAACCAGTTAATTTTTTTCATCTTGACATTCATATGACTTTTCCTAATTTGTTGGGATTAAAGATAATTTCATAAAATTTCATGCTTACTCTTTCATAAAAACATGTTTCAAAGGTCCTGTACCAACGTAGTATACAAAGGTGTTGTGAGTGGTCATTTGTGGGATAGCTGTATAAAATGTAAGAAAATATACAGCCTTTTTTATCTCCGATTTATTGTGGGTGATTCTGGTGGCACTTTTTCATGCAGGTTTTAAACTTCACAGACTTTTACTTACCTCAGGCTCTAAAATGAGATGTTTCATCGCAGATTTTTAATATTTAGGGATACAAGGCTAGTAAATTATGAGTCCCACAAAAGATGAAACAGAAAGTGTCAAATTTGTTTTATTACAATAGTTTTGTGCCAGTTCAATTTGACCCCAAACAAAAGAGGCATCATAAAATGTCAAGATAATATGAGTGTCAATATCTCAAAAACTATTCACTGTGCATCCATGGTGGGAAGTTTGAAATAAGGCTGGAATGTCAGACTAGCCCACAGTTAGACTTTTGTCCTTTGTAAAAACATGTTAGTTTTTAACAAAACAATATTAATAAGCTATGTATGAGTCAGTGATCATAAGAGGTGGGGGACATGTGAAGTGTAATCATTATGTACATTTTTTGTCAGAACCTATGCTGCTGATAACATTTATATCTAAGGCTGTTACTGACCAGTCCAGTCACTGGTTTACTTTGATCCACACCTGTCTAATTCTGATCAGTTTAGTTCAATAAAATTCAGTCAGGTAGTCTGTCCAGACTACCATTATTTAATGAGTGGCCCAGAATCGTAGGTGGGTTTGTAATTTGGACATGAGGAACCACCCTGGCTCCCGTGGAGCACAGACCTCCAGCTCCCCTCCTACAGACAGCTACAGTAATAGAACCGGAAACATCACACTGGTGAATTTCAAAGGGGAGAATGGTCAAATACAGTATCGCATACTATACACTTGCTGAACATTCCACACTTCAGTCCCCTGTGAGACACAGAGGATACCAGGCCGAATCCTACGCCGTAAGAGGAAAGCTTGGTTTGAGTAATGAATGCAGTGTTTCAGGAGTGTGTTGGTCAAGGCACTGCGATGTCAGAGGTTTGGGGTCCACCCCTGACCGTATCCGTCGTCTCGCCAGAACCACTTGTCACCTGAGTGCCACCGCCTAGACTCTCATGTCTGCCCGTGAAGACAAACAGCCAGGGCCCCGGACGACGTTCCTCACGGCCCTCTCTGGGTCCCAGTATTGATCCTGCAGATTCTTCTGTCCTGGTGTGTACGTGCGAAAATCCGAGTAATGAGATGGTCCTTTAAAGGGCCATTAGGAGGTCACTGTCCAGGTTGCAGGAGATCCTGAATGCGCGTCCGCCGTGGGCCTTGAGGTGAACTACCCGCAGTCACTCTCCCTGTCCCCAGACCAGGAGCATCGGGCATGACTTCCACTCCTCCAGACACACGCAAAGATCAGGACTGTACAAGGATACCCAGAATCACAAGGTAATGTAAATGGTACCTGCTGACTCTCTTCTAATGGCATTTAGCAGTTCATCTCAAGCTCACTAGTGGTAGTGAATGGTTAGCAGGGTCTGACAGGGGAATATGCTAACATGTTTAATGGTAACACAATGACCGCTGCAGGAATTGAGCTTCATTTTGTGAACATGAAGGTATTTGGCACATATTTAGGTCACATCTCGCCCTCCAGCAGGGCTCCGTATGTCTTTGCTTCACACAGAAGGATTTGATTAAGAGGATTGAGGGATTTGGAAGTAATTTTCTGGCAGTATCACCAATCTTGAGTAAAAGTGGCTGAGTAAAAACATGGAAAACATTCTGCCGTGTGCGTCTAATATAATTTTCTAAACCTCCGCTGAAACAAGCCTACTTTTAAACATCACTGCACTGGTTCTTTATCTTTTTTGCTCTGCAGAGTCCTGTATAATGGAGCCTTTTGCTCTGATGCTGTGGATCTTTGTGGTTCCTCTCCATGCGTATGTACTTCAGCCCAGTAAGTATAAAAGCATCTCAGACCAACAGACACTGCATAATTGTGTTGAAGTTAAAACTAAAAGAAATTGTGCAAAGGATTCAGTCTGATCAGTTTTTAAAAATATTTTTATCTGATCGACTTTGGTGTTAAACAGCAAGGACCTGTGTGCTATAAACACCTGACTGTAAATGTTTGTTGTTGTTCAGGTGCAAAGGTGGTGGCAGTAGAGGACTCTGGGAGCGAGGGGATGTCCTGGCATGAGAGTGAGAAGGAAAGTGTGGGGGAGCCTATGCCTCCGGTTGGGGATCAGGACTCACATGAGGTTGGCGGTGCACAGCAAGAGAGGGACCCAAAAGCTGAGGCTGGGGAGGTGGAGAGGGAGAGACTTTATGATGCAGATGCAGAGAATGGAGCAGATGACGAAGAGGGGAAAGGACGTGAGGAAGGCCACAGAGGAGGAAGTCTGGATGGGGAAAAGAAAGAGGCAGTGCAGAAAGGTAGCGATGTGGAAGAGGAGGGAGAACTCACACCTGATTTGGAGGAGATAGAGAAAGAGGGAGCACACAGAGATGATGATAAAAAAGAGCAAGTGGGGAGAGATGACGACAAAAAGGATGAGAGGCGAAAAGAAGAGAATGGAAAAGAAGGTGAAGTGGTTGGTGAGGTGAATAGGAATCTGAAGGAATACAGGGAAGAGATGCAGATAATTCCCAGTTCCTCTCCAGGGACAGACAGCTCTCATTTGAGTCTTAACCTTGATCTCATTAAAGAGACAAACACCCCCCATTTTAGCCCTAACCCCGGTCTCTCTATAGAGACAGGCATCCCCCATTTCAGCCCTAACTCCGGTCTTTCTATAGAGACAGGCATCCCCCATTTCAGCCCTAACTCCGGTCTTTCTACAGAGACAGGCATCCCCCATTTCAGCCCTAACTCCGGTCTTTCTATAGACATAGAGATCCCCCATTTGAGCGATAACCATGGTCCCTCTATAGAGACAGACACCCCACATTTGAGTCCTTACCTTGATCTCTCTATAGAGATGGACACCCCGCATTTGAGCCCTAACCCTGGTCTTTCCATCAAGGCAGAAATCCCCCATTTGAGCTCAAAACCCAACCCCAGCATCTATGTAGATTGGAACTCTTCAGTATCACACCAGAGCCAGGACCTCCTCCAAATCCTTCTGCCTGCTGCAGACAGCACAGTCACTCCAACTGTTAATCACCGTCCAGTGACAGCAGGGGAAAGTGAAGAGGCCACCTTCACCCCAGTGAAGCCAAACAGTAAGCTTGTTCAGATTTGGAACTTGACGGACAGCTCTCGGCCACGCCTCAGGGAGGAGGAGGGGTTAGTTCCCAAGGCGATTCAGTTGAAGGTAGACTCATTCAGATATTTGTCAAACAAGGTCCCAGGCACACAAAAGCAGAATAGGTCTGAGAAGAAAAGGTCAAAGTTCAACCGGCCAATGCCGAAACCAAAAAAGAAAAAGACACACCCAGCCAAAAAACCAGAGAAAACAAAAAGCAAACAAGTCAAAGCAGAGGAGAAAAGCAAATCACTGAAAAAAGACAAAAACAAGAAGAATAAAAAGAAGAAGCAGAAGGAAAGCAAAAAGGCAGAGAAAGAGACTCTTTATTTCCCATATTTTAAAGATGATTACTGTCCCCAAGACTGTGCTTGCTATGGAAGGTAAGAATGTGGCTCAGGAGTTGATAAATATCACAAGCTACTGTTAACTCTCTCTCATCTAATGAAAAACTACAATATACATATCACAAAATATCGGGAATATGTTCAAATATGTATATGCACAGATGGATTTATGCAAATTATGATGTGCTTTGACACAACACAATTTCAGTGATAAAGGCAATGTGCTGAAAATTTGATTATTTTTGCCTCATCTTAACTAAAACACTGAGTGCAGATCTTTCCTGAATGTAATGTTCTGATGAACAATAACACCATCCTGTTTTACAACATATCTTTCTGGAGAAATGTATGGTGCTACTTATGATGAGAATTATACGTATATAAGGGTTATGTTCTTTTCCTTCCAGGGTGGTCCAGTGCTCAGACAAAGGGATAGATAAGATTCCATATGGTATCCCATACAATGCCCGCTACATCCTCCTTATGAACAACAAGATCTCTGGGATTCAGCTGGACCTGATCCGCGAGTACATCTCACTGGAATTCCTGGTGCTTAGCAACAATCTCCTGACAGATGGAAGCATCGAAGGGGCCTTTGAGGGCGTGGGGCAGTTGAAGCGCCTGTACCTGGACAGGAACCACCTGAACAGCATCCCCACTGACCTCCCTGACTCCCTGGAGGAGCTGCGTCTGGACAGTAATAACGTCAGCGTGATGTCAGAGGTGGCCTGGGCCCGCTGCCCTAGCCTGCAGATTCTGAGCCTCAACAACAACAGCCTGTGGGCCGAGTCGGTGCCAGAGGGGGTGTTCACCCCGCTGACCCGCCTGCGCACCCTTAGCCTCATCCACAACCGCCTGACCGCCACCCCAGTCCACCTCCCCACCAACCTCAAGGAGCTGTACCTCCGTGGAAACCACATTGACCTAGTCTCTGGGGACACGTTCGCTGAAGGTTCCGATTTGCTTGTTCTGGACCTGAGCGCCAACCGGTTGACTAACAAGGGCCTCGCCAAGGACTCTCTCCAGCGCATTGTTCACTTGGAGAACCTGAACTTGGAGGGAAACCTCCTTAGGAACATCCCGAAACACCTTCCTCCCACGCTCAGGACCCTCAACCTGGAGGGAAATGCCATCACTTCAGTCAGCAAAGCAGCGTTTTTGAGCCTGCCCCACCTAGAGCATCTGGGCCTGTCCCGCAACCAGATCACCAGGGTGGCCCCCGGGGCCTTCTGGGGGTCGCCTGCCCTGCACCAGTTGGAACTGGGGCACAATGTCCTCCGCCAGGTTCCTCGGCACCTGCCCCTCTCCCTGCGCTCTGTGTCTCTTGTTCACAACAAGATCCACTCCATCCCACGGGATGCCTTCTGTACCAAAGGCAAGGATACATCTCTCAGCAGCCTGGTGAGAGTTAATCTGGAACACAACCTCATCCACCTGGCAGACCTGGACTCTCAGGCCTTCAACTGCCTGAGGGGCTATCAAGTCATCCATTTCTACTGAGACTGATTCAACTCCCACTCCATATTTCCTCTGATGATTCCTCACCCACACCATTTGTACTCGTAGGCACTCCACATCTACATCCTATTTCTACTGAGATTAACTCCAGATCCATGCCCTATTTACAGGTAGAGTAACTCCAAAGCCACATCCTATTTCTAATGATTGGAGCATGCAGCTTCATCAAGCCAAAAATGGGCAAAGCTAGCACAAGTTCACTGATTTGAACCCATACCAACTAACTGATTTGAACGAATCATTGTTTTTTGCTGTGGAGAGCGAAACGTCGTGATGAATCATACAGCTCACTGACTGCACACAATGATTGACTCTGTTTGTTCTGACTCCTCCTCCTTTGCCTATTTCAAATGAGAATGATCACACATCCACAATGTGACCCATGGACACTCTCCATAAGCTTGGAGCCCATGTTTACTGAAAGTGAGGGGGTTAAGTGTACACTTTGTGGTAATAATGTGCCCATTTCAACAAAGAATAATTCTCTCTGTAGATAATAAATCTGGCCTTCCAGAACCAGGGTAAAATATTATTTGGAAAAAATGGAAACTGAGAAACCGCTGTTTTGTATAATTGGTAATATGTCTTTTTAATAAAAATGTTTTTTTCTGAGTTCCTGTCATTTCTGGAGCCACACGTATGCCAAGTGAATCACCACGTGAATAAAGCTAGACCCATGCTGAGTTTCATGTGGAATATTTCAAGGTGGAAAAATATTTTTTTTAGGAATGTTTCTCTATTCCAAAACAACTCAAATTTCTAAATCTTTCATACAACACAAGCAAAACACAGCACTGTAAGCCTGTTTCCTATTATTTAAACTCAAAATATGACAATTAAAGATAAATTCATTCATTTTAAAAGTCTAATTTGCAATGACGTTTTGGCCAGTTATTTTATGGAAAAGACAGACAATAAAACAGCTGGCATCTCAGAGACTAGATTGTTAAATCTGTTTTCACTCCAGAAGAGCAGACACTGTCCAAATAGTACTACCCTGAACAACCTGGAACTCTTCCTGAAAATTCCATTTGTCAGCATGTTTGCAGATGCCTTGTAATAGTTCATGAATTATCGGAAATGAAATTCAAACCATGATGCTTCATTTCCATTTGTCATGATAACTGCACAAAAGTCAACATTTTCCTAATATGGTTCAGATTACAGGCCAGAATGGGAAGAAACAACCTTGCATTTTGGGCAAAGCAACTGATGCTTGCCTGGACAGTCTCAGGTCTAAAACAGCAAACCAGTGATATGTATATATAGTGCCCATATAGCCAGTTTAATGTGTTAAGAACAGTCTTATCATTCTTGGAGATGAAATTTGATTTTGCCCCTAGATGGCAGTGATGTATAAAAAGGACTACAACTCTCACCAAATAGTTCACCTCTCTTGCCATGAATCCAGCTACAGCAACTGTATTATAGATGGCATTTGCTTTTAAATGTAAGTTAATAGGATAACTAGCCTTTAAATTGTAAAAACCTGAATAGATTTACCTACTCACATCCTTATCTGATCGCTCTTTTTCTCCCCATCACTATATATTCAGTTTGTATATGGTTTGTGTGTCAGTGTATAGAAGAGCGAGTGAGTGCATGCGTGAGGGAGAAAGGGAGGGCATAGGGACATGTTGAAGCCAATGGAGTGAGACATAAAACTGGTGTGAAAGAAAAACATTAGGTATACATGTTCCACTGGTGAGCAGTGTTTCTCTAATAACACAGAGCTCAGCGACGTGGCACATAGGCCTGCTGGGACTGAAGAGGAGGAGGAGAAGGAGGAGGGGGGAGTGGAGGGGAGGGGGGTTGGGTCTACATTCCTTTAACACAAACCTGAACCACGCCAGTCTAGCTATGATGGACAAGAGCTTACCAACTCTCCCTTAGGGTCCCATAGCACCCTTCCCCCATACTGCTCATTGAGGGTACATCTACTCCGTACATTTCTCAAACTCTTTTCAAGTACCTGCCTGTTTAAATCTCTCGCTTTCTTTTTTCTCTTCCTTCATCTGTTCTGCTCACACGGTCTCTATCAATCTTTCTCTTTTCCTGTTCTTAATCTGGGAGCCTTCCTGATCTTTTCTCTTTATACTATTACTGCCCTGATAAGTTGCTTGGTCAGATGCACAGGTGTGCCACATCAAACACTGAGGGATAATGGGTGTGGCAAATGGAGCAGGACATGTGGTTAGCATGCGGTGGAAGTGCTGCAATCCCACCCACGGCCCATAGGGCACGCTGTCCTCCCATGGCAGATCAGAATTCCTCTTTAACGCTTCTACTCATTCTATCGGACACGGGACACCATATCCTCAAACGCATCATAATTAATTATTGCATACGTAAACGTATTGGATGTTATCAAATTTAAAAGGACAGAAATTAAAATATTTGCGGTAAACAGAATTGTATGTGACATGACCCACCTCAGTCAGCTGTCTGACAGAAGGATTAAACCAGAGTCTGATGACAGAGTAAATGTTTTCAAGCTCTTTTCTTTGAAGGTAACACAGATCAAAACACATCAAAACAGGGAAATGTTAAGGGGCTTGGTAAAATGTCCTTTTGATGTTCCTCTGTGCAGAACCCACACACCGTCAAACCTTCTGTGGGGATTGAGGCAGCAATGAAAACGATAAAATACTGAAAATTTAATCTGGACATTTAAAATATGAAAAATTCTATTTTATGGACTTTTTATGTTTCATAGTACTGCTGACATGACATAATTTGATAGTTATCTCTGATATCTTTCAGATTGGCAAACTAATGATTACCAGAAGTAAAAAGTTTTTACTTCCCATGCATGTTCATTGTTGAAAGACAGTTTGAGTTGGATACAAATCAACAGAGCTTTTGGAACCAGCATATATGAGCTGTGAATGGTTATTGTTTCCACATGCGGGGATAACAAAAATTTCACTGGATAAAAGCAATGCATTAACATCAGCTCCAACTTCCGTGAATACAGTAAAGACCCATTAGCTTTAAGGCATATCTGCACAATTTTAGAAATGATCTTAAAACAAATTCACGTGATAGTTATTTTCCAGCAGTGCCGTTACCCTATAATAGAAGCATGTTTCACAATTTTTTACACTCAATATACATTTTTGAGATTTCTCAGATTTACCAATTTACCAAGTACAATAGCTAGAACATACAGAGACTGGTCATTGAGGCTTGATAGAGCATAGGCAGAGATTTAATAAGGCATCCATCAATGGCAATGTAAAGTAAGGTTTTCTTCGATACCTACATTCTTTGTGAAAACTGGATTACGGAACATGCACTCCAGATATGTACATGAGGCATTTGCCAATTGATTAGCAATTATAAATAAAATGCAACATTTCTGGCCAACTGTATATCTGGCATTTGGATTGGGTTTCAAAAAGTAAAACTGGTGACGAGTGACCCATGGTAAACTCTTTTGACTGACAGAAGCTAACTTGCTAACTGTTTACACTGAGCAGACTAGCGAACATTAGCTCATTCATCATAATGTAAATAGCGTCAAAAATGTGAAATGAGAAGAACTAAATGCCCAGCTGTCTGTCATTACCTGTTGCAGCAGTTAATGAGCTGAGCTTGTGCAGAAAACCTGCACTGCTGAGAATCTCCACACAAACAGATTTGTAGTGTCGAGGGAGACTTGCAGCATAGGTTACATTTGTGGGGAGTGGAATCTCTGTTCAGTTTTCTTAAGAGTCAAGTTGGTCACTGAATCTGGTTAGAGCAAGGCCGGTCATTACAGGCTAGCCAGTGAGGCTGGTTAGACAGACGTCAATGTAATGTGATCGGCACAGCTCTGCCAGAGCCAAACCCTTAACAATACTGAAGAGAGGAATTGTGCCAAACCTACAGCATTACTCAAACAGAGAAGACTTTTTTTCGGTGATCCCTTTCTCTTGCCCGGGTACACATCAGCCATTTCTGCATGGCTCATTCTAATTACACAACGGTTGTCCCCAAACATCTGGAATCAATGCAGCTCAAATGTAGATACATAGATAATAGCTGAAGGGACTAAAATATATCTATCCAGAACTAGCATCAGTTATAAAGTATGACATGGTACCAAACTGGTTTTTAGTTGGTTTTCATATGCAGGTTACCTGGATGTACATGCCGACATACACTCAAACGGCATGAATCTATTGCTGTTTAACCATAGCAATTAGCATACCATACGATGAGTAGGCATGGTGGGAATTCAGCTCAGGAAAGCAGCTCATGGGAATCGGAACAAAACAGGAAATGAAAGTACACCCAGCAGGAGCACGGAGAGGAGCAGACATTTTACAGAGGAATGCTTCTTTAAACTTAGGGGCATTGTGATAAGGAAGCTGGCTCAGACACACAATGGCAAACGATGGCCCTTAATCGCAGGAGGAACGCAGACATTTTCAATTTTCACAAACGTTATTGTCTATTTATCTATGTATTGCTTGTGCATTTTCCCTATGATTTTATAAATATTAATAAACCTGAGAGTTGGAGGGGAGCACAAGTGAAAGGCCTGAATCCAATCAGAATTTGTTTGTGGTTTACAAATAATTAGTGTTCATTTTTTTCTGCACTAAAACATGTCTATCCTTTTGGAGATTACCAACACCATCAATTTGCATTAGTGACTAAACAAACTAACAGTTGCCTTCATTTGTAAATTAAATTTCAGCACAAACGTTGGTGAAATTCAGGGCAGTTTTTTCACCTCCAGTGAAGAAAGCAGTTAGAGAGTTGAGTGGTTTTGTTGACGGCTGTGGTTGTTAGGTTTCCGCTGCTTCACCGGCCGTTGCTATCCTGTCTTGTGGGCTCACTGTGTGCTCTCTTCAGATCTGCTCACGCGTCACGCCCATTCAATCTGAAGCTCGACAGGCAGAGGAGAGAGCTCAACTGAGCCCCCAACAGAACACAAAAATGCCTGAAGTGCAGAATTCATTCATTTCAATCATAAAAAATAGATGATTGTGTCTCACAGTTCCTGGCAACCCGTTGAATCCTCAGATAATTGAATGTAAACAATAACAGTTATGATGTACCACTAAGTACACAGGAACTATGAATGAGCCATCTCTTCTTTTTGTCCAAACAGTAATTATGTGTGGTGTTGGTGGTTTCTATGTGTTCATAAGCTGACTTGCACCCCCACTGTAACCGTGGTAAAGTCCCAGAGGCACTTGACACTCACAGAAGTGCAGACACATAGCAACCTGCAGCAGTGTTTGAGTGAGAAGGGGGTGCCAGAGTCAGCGGAGAGAGGGAGCAAGAAAAGGCAGCGGAGAATAAAGGGGAGGAGAAACGGATACCGACAGAGAGAGAAAGAGCGACAGGGAGAGTTTGAGAGGCAGAAGCCATGGGAGCCAGGCGGACCCACACACACACACACACACACGCACGCACGCACGCACGCACGCACGCACACTCCTTTACACATTTGCAGGCCATCTTGAAATATCACACCACATACACAGACACACACAGATACACACACACCATCCTAAATGGTGGGGGTGGGGCAACAACCTACACCATAGATTTGTGCTGAAGCCCTCCAAAAAGATGGGCGGAGGGGTGTGAAACAGGGGTGTGCCATTTGTATATATCTCCTCCCCCTTTACAATGGGCAACTCCACAGCTGCATAACTCCTCCCATGACAAGAGAGGAGAGTGTGTTTTGCTGAAAGCTGTGCGTGTGTGCAGGTGTCTATCTCGGTGTGTGTGTACATGAAAAAAAAAATGTGCATGTGCGCAAGAATGTATCTGTCCACAAAGGCGCAGGTGGTCTGAAGTTTTCATAACCTGCACAAGGGGGAGAGCAGCGGAAGCACAGAGAAGCACAGTGCATCGTAAATAAATGAAACATTTGGCATTTAGCCAGCCTCCACTTATGATGCCATTTTAACTTGTTTAACTTGTTTTAACTTCATGATATTAACAATTTGCACACTGTAGGACTAACTGCTAGTCTGGACATAAGCTTCAGCTATCGTACATTTCAGCCAAAGGTGGCATGTTTGGCTCATAAAAAGGTTATAGCTTATAAAAAAGACAAAAACCCCTGCATTATGGCATATTTTGTTTTGCGGGCATACCTGTCAGTCCAAACTTCTGGGAATCCAGGTGTGGAGATCAGTCTTAACAGGGAAGGAATCCCATAACATTCGGAAAGTGCAATAACCAGTGCGGTATACAGTTGGTGACGTGTCAGTCTTCTTGGCAGGTGGGTGTTGACAGAAAACTGGAATTTAGTCCCAGGAAAGGAAACTGATTTAGACAGAGGTGAGCAACCGGAGGTGAAATGCTACAGTGAAACCCACCTGCCTAAGGTCAGAGGGCAAATACCCCGAGAAGGCCCTGGTGTCAAACCATTTAGACCTGGAGAGTCTCACACCATCAACCCTCCGGTGTTGTAAAAAATAAAGCAAAACTCCAGACAGCTTTTACAAGCATTTGCCTCACAGCATTTCAGCACTCTACTGGGTTCACTGGGGACGGGGGAATATGGCCTGGATTCTTTTTTTTTTCTTTGCTCATTCTGTCTCACTGCCATTAAACATGTCCGTCTGCGTACTTTTAGAGTTTGTTTTATATTTGCGTTTTACACACATAGTTATCAGTATTGAACAAATGAAGAAAGGAAAGAAGAAAATTTTAATATATATAGTTCTTGAAAGGTATTACAGTCTAAGGTGAGGGTCTTAACATGGAGATTGATGGGTTTCAACATTGTTCAGATTTTTAATGTATAGTATTTTGTTGTAGTTGTATGGGCCACTTTTGTTAAAATACATCTGTGGTTGGGGAGAAACCCACACTGACCTACCTTGCTATGGTGTCTCCTGACCGGATCCAATAAAATTACCTTTTAAAACCAAATCGCCCCAGGAAGCACTTCAATTAAGCCCTCCTGTTGCCATGGCGATGCCCCTCATCAAGATCTAGATGAGCGGCCTTTAAAAGACGGGAAAATATTTTAAAGGAAAGAGCCAGAATAATTCAAGCTTGGTTGACTCGCTCTTCCAGGGTGAGTGCCTTCCTAATGGAAAAGAAAAGCTGCCCTAGAACACTGTGTTTCAGTGGGAGCAGACGTTACCTAAGACGTTATTCTCCTGGCCCTGGCTTTTTTGACCCATTGTCAAATTTTAATGTATATAAAGAGAAGCAGATGCGCGAGAACATCACTCGCCGTGGCCACGTCCTAATGTTCCTGCAGCGTTACGGAAATGTTGAGGGAATGTTAGCTAGAAAATCCTACCCAGAATCTATCACCCACTGTTGTGACGCCAGTGAAAAACTATGAATCTGCTAAAAACAATTAAATTATTCCACCTATTAATTTATATAATTGCAATACTGATCTTTAAATGTACAATTATTGTCAGAGTACTTTAGACAATTAAAGATATGAGGTCGACAAATAATATTAAATGCAGAATTGTTACAACCCATGCAATAAACACTTATGCAAGTGTAAAGCTTTTTGTCAGATAGTAAAGCCCCTTTCACCACTTTGAAATGAGACGATGATGAGTTTGAACAGACATTAATCCTCAGCAGTATTATACAGTCGAAGACAGATTTTCATTTGCTGCACGATATTTCACAGTTTTGACCCTCTGGGCCATTCAGCTGTGCTCTGTTCTACTCGTAGCCCCCTTAAATCTACCACTGCATTATAAATCTATCGACTACTAATGGCAAAAAACAAACATGATCTCATCTGGGATGCTGTTTCACACCGAGCGCCTTGTAAAGCAGCGCCATGGTGATTTCTCTGTCCCAGTCGTCATTCTCACTTACGCAGCACTATCAGCTATGTGTCCGTTTGCAGAAATCTCACATTTGCAACAACGAGACGAGCAAACACAGATGTGTTGATAGGACGGTGTGTAAGAAAGCTTCAGTGATTCGATGATAAAAAGGAGTAAAAGAACAGAAGAGAAAATTAACCTGAAAATGAAAGGGCTTTCGATGAGAAAGCCAAGGAAGAAAGCAAATTAATTGTGATGATAAGTAAATATTTCATTTTTTAAAATCAGGCTCCATATCTTCATACATCAAAGGTTCTGAGATAACAGTGCAAGGAGGATTGTGGATTGTACTGTCCCTCTAAAGCACAAAGACGTGGTTCAGCCATGGATGATGGAGCTGTTTTCCTTAAAGCCCTGAGTTCTGACTTTAATTACGAGATTCCAATCCCCCTACCCTGTGCAAAACTAAAACAGAATTGTGCAGAATTCCTCTGTTAATGACTTCTGCTCTGTTCTAGATATTACTTTAAATACCAGCTCACAAATAATATTCTAAAACCTCTTTCTAAAATATTGTAGCACTGCTGCTGTTGCTGTTGGAGCATTGCTGTAACTGGGTTCAGGGGTCTGATTTTAATTAAATCTCCACCCCATCCACTCCCCCATACCGCACCTCCCCCTACAGACATACATTTTACAGTATGTGTCAGCACACTGTTCACATCCTGTGTTTGAAGCAGCAATAAAACAGTACACTTACCCAATCTCCTTTTTAATTTAATCAGTATGTTCACCCAGCTGTCCATAAACTACAACAGCCTGAAGCGTTCTTCTGAACACAAAGTACTCTCAGAGTGTCCTTAGCCCAGTGAGTTGCCATATCAAAAATGCACGTATAAATATTTTTCAGTTTATAGGAGGATTTAAAAAAATTTTTTTTACATTAAACTCGCACTCATTGTGGGTTTTATAAGTTAACGGAGGAATATTTTTCCACTGAAAAATCACTGAATAATAAAAAAATCTAAAATCAAATGAGAAACAATTCATGAAAGTATACACTTTGGAATATAGTAAAAATCAAAAACTGAAGCAGGGACTTTACTTGTATGCAATGCACTTAAACGTGTTGTCACCACCAGCTGACTATTTACTTTTTTATTTCAAACAACATGCATTTTTACTATTACTCATTAATGGGTGCTTTCCTCAGATTTGCAAAAAAAAATTGTGTAACCCTCCAGATAAAAAAAATCAACACTGGTTCATCAGTCAGCCAAAATGTCTGCACTGTTACCCTTTTTCTCTCTAAAACCAATGATCAGTCTGCTCATAAACAGCTGTTATCTTTTGTACGACAGAAGGAATCTCTGGAGAATATCAGGCAAACCACACCCAAGATTGAATCACCAGCCAACATCACACGCACCTACAGCCATCTGATTTGGATATGCTCCAAATGTACAGTATTCAGTACAGTAAACGTTTTCCTGCAGAACGCTAGACTTTTGTTTCACTTACACTGAATTGAGAAAATTTGATTTATATGGTTTTTAGTTGTTACACTTAGTTACTAGGTAACTTGGTTAATAAAAAAAACTCTCTTTGCTATTTGTGCTGTGTATGCTCTGTATTTTCTAATGCAAAATATATAAATATGTAATCTGACCAATACCAATTACTACAACTACAACTACTACTACTACTGGTACTGCTGCTGCTACTACTACTACTACTACTACTAATAATAATAATAATAATAATAATAATATAAAAATATAATTGCATCTAAAGTGGAAATAGGAACATAACCACTGACAGAACAAAAAGATTAATGAGGAGAGGACAGGATCCCAGTTCAACATCTTGCGAGGCTTACACTATCAGTGTCTGGCTGGCACTTGGCCCTGAGAAGCACAGGGAAATGTTTGGTCTGGCTATTCGTGTTACCAGGCATTCTGCTCAGTCAGTGCCGGCCACTGCAGAAACAAACAGCCCCATTCAGCACCAAGACTAAGAAAAATGGCTGACCTTCTGTTCTCTAAATCCTTTGACAGCACCAGCACTGGTTGTTTAAGGAAAACTGGCACTGCCCAATCACTTCTTTTCCTCTCTATAAAAGTGTGTACTTCCAAACAGCTCAATATGTTCATAAAACTATACATAGGATTATATAATATTTTCTAACCTATAATATTTTCTAACCTATAAACATTTTGTTACACACACAGAGCTATCTGAGGCTTCCAAGATGGGGAATCTAGAACAAGTGTGCCCACGCAGGTAAAAAGTATGTGTGTGTGTGTGTGTGTGTGTGCGCGTACGGGCATGCCTGTGTGTGTACGTGTATGTGTGCGCGTGTAGTATGAATATGTAGGCCAGTGCTGTTGTAAAATTGGATATATAATCTTACATGAATGACAGCCTTACATGAATGCTAACTATGTTCAAAAATGGTTTATGAACAAATAACTTTTTTGCCACCAAACCCAGGGCTGTATATATCCAGTTGGAATGTCCAACTGTCTGCAACCACAGCCGCATTGTATGTGGGAACCACCCTACCTATTTGGGAGAGCTGCGACACGCATTGGCAAGCGCCAATTGTCCGTCGCCCTGTGGAGCTACCGGCCACAGTTGGCACTGGCATTGTCTGGATTCGATCCGAGGCCATGAGGCTCATCCATGCACCCCAGCGCTTGAGCTTTCAGAAAAAGACACCTTAAAGTCTGCATTATAGTTCATTATCATCAATTTCGACACAGGAGGTTTCCAGAACTCTGCTATGAAGTTAAAATTGAATTACAGTTTTTTACGATTGCTTTGACTCATTTTGCACAACAGAGTTTCAATGTGCAAAACTCTTAACACAGAATGCTATACTGCTCATTTTGGGTTCAAAATGTAATATAGCATGCAAAATAAAAATACCAGTGTCAAATCGAGAATATTATATGCAAAAGTTTATCACAGCACCAGAACATTAGATATTTCAAACAATGAAGTTAAATCATTGCTGCATTTTCAATATACAACAGTCATCATGAAATAATGCTGCCAAACACAAAATCCTTCTGATAAAAAAAGAGTTTGAAAGTGTTCTTTGGTCATAACGCAAAATGCTATACTCCTAATCTTGGGCTCAAAATCATATATAGCATGCACAATAGAAACAACTGTACCAAATTAGATTGTATTTCATGCTAAAGTTTATCATAGTGTCAGAACAGTGGATATGTTCATCGTTGAAGTTTAATTATTGGTGCATTTTCAAATACAATGGCCATTATCAAATAATGCGGTCAAACACAGAATACTTGTTACCAAAAAAGACTATGCAATGGTCATTTCCTCATACTTGAAATTATGTACAGCAATCATCCCCTGTGATAGACTGCAGTTTTGCGCTTGTGTTTTTATGAAAGACAAACAAAATATTAGATTAGATTATATGAAGTTTAATCATTAAAGAAAAATCATACAGAAATGCAGTACTGTAAACTCAACTGTACTGTACAGTAAAAACAAAAACAACAGTAAAAGTAAAAACAGTTACAGTAACAACAAACTTTACTGCAAACTAAAAAAGAAAACGCTTCTCGGTGCTTAAGCAGCATTGTGCCTCTCCACTGCATTTGGCCACAGAATTTTGTCGACATCGCATCTGATGTCTTTGTTGGCAAGACAGTGCTGGTAAAATCTTTTAGAGTGCCTTATCCACCCCTGACACCGCTGGGCTGTAATGTCATCGCATGCCTCATCCATGGCCTGAAGGAGCATTTCCTGCTCATATGGACACCTATCGTATGCCTTCCACCTCCAGGCCGAGAAAAACTCCTCGATGGGGTTCAGAAAGGGGGAGTAAGGTGGAAGGAATTGGAATTGGAACTATGGATGGGCTGTAAACCAGTCTTGCACAGCCAATGCACGATGGAAGTTTACATTGTCCCAGACAATGATGAACACCATCTGAGCATTTGGCTGTACGAGACGGTTGTACAGCCCATCCAGAAAGAAATGTATGAGGCACACGGAGTGGTATGCCCCCAGCAGAGGGTCAGGCTGGCCAATCAGGGATGGATGTGTGTGGGCCTGCCCAATGGTCTTAGGGCCGGGTCTAGGCAAACTAGGCATGTACAGTACCTATTACCTATATACTGTATATTTACTGTACATGGTCCACGACCATGACCATGACCACACACGACCACGACCCTGTTCTTCGTTACCAACCTCAACCTCACTGACCTGCTCCATGTTGTCAGAAACTGCCATTCAGGTTTCTAAGCAGCCTTTTATGTAGTGGTGAAGAGATTATCAATTGTGTTGTACTCACCTGGGCAAGGTTGTTGGAAGTACTGAGACATGACTACGAGCACCTGTTGAATTGATTTAGTGATCTGCATTTGTAGTTGTAAGGGGGGAGTGAAAGGTTCGGAGAACCAAATGCCACAACCAAGGAATCTGAAAGCGTAATTCGTTAGAAATACGCCACTAAGCGGGCAGCTCCGCAGTAACAGGGGAAATTAAACAAAATAATGGGAATAAAAACCTCCCGGCGTAAGCAAACACAAAACAACCCCAAAAGAGGGCAAACTCGGCGATAGCGAGTAGTAAACAACAAAGGAACCTCACGCACTCACACAAGAGCCGTATTACTAGAGGTCAGAGAAAAACAAAAGAAAGCCCGTGTAACAAGGGCGAAAGAAACGTAATAGAAAAATAACCTGTTACCTACAGCTCTAGGTGTGAATGAGCTGAACAAAAGGTAACAGGTAGAGGAAAATAAAAGGATAAAGAGAGAAGGAAACAAAAAGACTAATTCAATCTTTACCCTAACTCCTTAACCGGACTACCTACGTTTCTGACGAGTAACAACCAGAAACGTAGAGACCGCTATCCTTTACCTTACCGACTCCGACAGTCAAAAGCAAAGATCTCGAAGCGTTGGCAAAGCGGAACTCCTGTGCTATTTATAACCGGCAGGAAATCCAAAACAGGTGAAAGGAATAATTGCCGGGCGAGATTCAAACACCGAAACGGATGCAGAAAAATCCGATAGATCGCCCCGATGTCGTCAAACAAAAGAACGACCACAGAAACAAAAGCAGGCTGCCAGAAACCATGACAGTAGTAATAAACATTTGAACATTGTTGTAATATTAGGTGGCTGTATTCTGAGAATGGAGCATATGATTTAGAGTTTGGCACTTTGTATTAACAGTTTTGCACTTTGTATGTCAGCATAGAATGTAGTGTCTTAAGGTAAGAATTCTGCAAGTCAGTTTAGCACTTTGCGTTAACAGTTTTACACTTTGTATGTCATCATAAGATGTAGTGTCTTAAGGTAAGAATTCTGCAAGTCAGTTTAGCACTTTGCGTTAACAGTTTTACACTTTGTGTGTCAGCATAGGATGTAGTGTCTTAGAGTATGAATTTTGAAAGTCAGTTTGGCACTTTGCGTTAACAGTTTTACACTTTGTGTGTCAGCATAGGATGTAGTGTCTTAGAGTATGAATTTTGAAAGTCAGTTTGGCACTTTGCATTTTGTACATTGAAATTCTGCTGTGCAAAATGAGTCAAAGCAATCGTAAAAAACTGTAATAACAAAAAACTACGTTTTAAGTTAGAAGTTTGGCTTTGTAAAATGGCACAAAAGACAGGAAATTCAAATGAGCACCACTAACCAAACTTCAGCTCCCTACCAGGGATTTCCAGTACTTGTTATTAAAGTGTAAAACTATCCGGAACTCCTTCACGCATCCGGTGACACCCCACATCCCCCATACTGAACCCATCGCTACACTGTCGTCCTTCAAGATTCTGGAGGACTCAGATGTGCTCGAGCTGGTGACGCGCCATCGCACAACCACCTGTCCACTAAACCCCATACCTTCAGCAGTCCTCCAGTCTATATCTACTGAGCTCCTTCCATATCTGTCCTCCATTATTAACACCTCCCTAATCTGTGGCCATGTTCCTGCTGCCTTTAAAACTGCCTGTGTAACCCCACTCCTTAAAAAACCCAGCTTGGATCCCACTGATGTCAGGAACTACCGTCCTGTATCTCTCTTGCCCTTCCTGTCCAAAACAATTGAATGTGCTGTCCTTAACCAACTGTCTGTTTTTCTCCACCAGAACAACCTGCTTGACCCGCATCAGTCCGGCTTCAGACCCGGCCATTCCACTGAAACTGCTCTCCTGGCTGTGACGGAGGCACTCGCCACTGCTAGAGCCTCCTCTCTCTCCTCTGTTCTGATTCTCCTTGACCTGTCTGCGGCATTCGACACGGTCAACCACAAACTCCTGATCTCCACACTCCACATTTCTGGAACTGCCCTCTCTTGGTTTGTATCGTATCTCACTGATAGATCCTACCAAGTCTCCTGGAAGGGTTCCGTCTCTGCTCCCCATCCCATCTACAGGAGTCCCGCAGGGATCTGTACTGGGTCCTCTGCTGTTCTCTATGTATACTAAGTCTCTTGGCTCAGTAATTCATTCACATGGCTTCTCATACCATAGCTATGCTGATGATACTCAACTCTTCCTCTCTTTCCCTCCCTTTGCCCCACAGGTTAAGGAGAGGATATCTGCTTGTCTGACTGACATCTCTGAGTGGATGGCTACCCATCACCTGAAGCTCAACCTTGACAAGACAGAGCTCCTCTTCATGCTATACAAGACCTCCCCACTACATGACCTCTCCATCACCGTTGACCAGAACGTGGTGGCTGCCTCCCGCTCTGCAAGGAACCTGGGGGTGGTCCTGGACGACCGGCTGGACTTCAAAGAGCACATCAGGGCGACGGCTCGGTCCTGCAGGTTCCTCCTGTACAACATCAGGAGGATTCGACCGTACCTGACCACCTACTCCACCCAGCTTCTTGTCCAGACCATGGTCACCTCACGCCTGGACTACTGCAACTCCCTGCTCGCAAGCCTACCAGCCTGCACCATTCTGCCTCTTCAACTGATCCAGAATGCAGCTGCCCGGCTTGTGTTCAACCTCCCGAAATTTTCCCATGTAACCCCCCTGCTGAGGTCACTCCACTGGCTGCCAGTTGCAGCCAGGATCAGGTTCAAAGTTCTGACCCTGGCCTACACTGCAGCCAATAGGACAGGCCCCGCCTACCTGCAGGACTTAATCCAGAACTATGTTCCTGCTCGACCACTTCGCTCTTCTACAGCAGGGCGACTGGCACTTCCCCCCCTCCGTGTCAAAGGCTCTCGCTTGTCCCGACTGCAGAGTTTTTCCACCTTAGCTCCTCAGTGGTGGAATGAACTTCCCATTCCCCTATGTTCTACTCCAACCCTGCCTGCATTCCGTCGAGGCCTGAAGACACACCTCTTCAGACTCCACCTTGACTGATATCCTAACCTAGGAATATCAGTTCCCTGTGTTTACTAGTTCCCTGTGTTTTCCTGTCTGTTTATTATAGTTTATAATAGTATTTAGAATAGAAGTGTAGTATTGCTGATTTACCCACAGCTTACTGTGAACTACAGTCAACGTTCATTACTAGGGATAGCTGCTACATTATGGGAAGGATGTGCTTTGTCTTGTCTGTTCTGTAGTGATCTTGATGATGTCTCTGTACGCACTTACTGTACGTCCCTTTGGATAATGTAATGCAATGTACTCTGTTTTTTATATCTGACTGCTATACAGCTCTGTAGCTACGTTGGTCTACTGTATTTCATACAACATCACTGGGCAGATTGGTGCAAACCTTCCCTCAAGATCCTAACTCATACTTTTAGAGTATGTGTTGCCACCAATAATAGTGACCTGTACGAAAAGGCTTTGTATTTTCCTACTGCAGTTTTGTGTAGGCTATTTCTCTATTCCTCTTATGCCTCATACCAATATTGATAGCTAACATTTCATAATATTGGTAGATAGCTTTGGAAAGGTACGTCTAAATCTTTCAGTCTGTTTACATTTCAAATGCTTTTTAGAAGTATTCTAAAGCTATATGCGTGGACATGTAATTGTATGCTGTGACTGCATCACGTTATTTAATGTATACTTTCACCTATTGTTTTTATTTCTACCCTTTGTACTTTTATATCCTTTGAATTTCCTGTCTTTTGTGGCTTTTGACCAAGCCAAACTTCTCACTTTAAACTTAGTTTTTTGTTATCAATTCCCAGGATTTTTTCTCCAGGAGGTGCCCATTTCTTAAATTTTTTTTATCATCATAAGTATTATTACACATCCACTTGAACTTTTTTTGTCATACGATCAGGCTATTGTTGGGTTTATCTTGTTGCTATGAGGGAATACGAATTTTTGGTGGTGAAAAAAATATTTGTATGAACTCGCACATAGACGCTATTGTCCACTGTGTCACGCATGGGTAGGTATAGAGCTCGGAAAGCTGACGTCACAAGCGTTGCATTCTAGACCAGCCGCCATGTTGGGAGTATACTCTCCCTCTGGACCTGTGTCTCAATCAAGTAATTCACTAATCTTCTACCCGATTCCCTTAAAAACAGCGGGTTTCTTTAGTAAACAAACGTGTTAAATAAACCGTTTATTCGCATATCTGTAATGTTAACTGTGTGTGTATTAATTCTGATGGATCACTACATTTTCAGGTAAATCAGCCAGATTGTGTGTAAAACATGCTTTTGGATGCAGGGGGCAGTCAGGGATAGGGACGCATCTCAGCCTACGACGGGAGGCAGGCAGAGAATGCCTTCAGCAGCCGGTACCTTGGAAGTGCAGTTCACGAACGGCTGGGTCCAACAGCTACTAATCTACCACAGTAGTAAGCTACGTTAAGTAGGTATAATGGAGTGAGTTGGTTTGGAGGACCAAACGCGACAGAAGGGTTTTCAGGCAAGTGACTCCGGAGAGACACCAATAAAACAGAGCGGACTCTGTAGGAGGGAGAGGGAAAAGAGGAAAACAGAAAAGCTCCAGCTCCCAATACAAGGAAGTGAGGAAGGAGACTTAAAAGGGGAGAAAAAGGAAAACAACCCAACGAATCGGGCGAACTGACAAATAAGTCAGCGAGAGAAAATACTTTAGAAAAACAAAACCTCTACTCTCAAGATGAGAGGAATCTAAAGAGGCGATAGAAATAAACAAAGGAAAACAAACCCGGAAGTATTGGTCGAAACGCTCGTAGGAAAGAGCCAAAAATAGAACAACAGAAAAAACAAACTAACTCGCACTAAAAGCGAGAAGAATAAGATTTCTAAAGTACTGCTATCAAGACCCGCGTTGTTTAGACAAGCAGAAACAAAGCGTTCGATAGGGCGTACTGGTCCTAAACCTTACCGGCTTGAAAGTTAAATGAATTAACATGGACGCGCCGATACCGGAAGATGCAAAGTATAAATAGCCAGCGGAAACAACGAACAGGTGAAATCACTAAGTGCTGGCGAAACGAAAACTCGGCGTGGAATATGGAAAATCCAATAGAGTGCTTAATACAGGTAACGAACGCCCGCAGAGCTAGGGAAAGGCAAGCACAACCCATGACAGCAGGCTACACAGACACCAGAGACATGATGGAAACAACTTGTTGCATAGGTGTCAACCTCTGGAGAGAGCTGCCCTTATAAATTCACCAAAAACCGTGAGGACGTCAGTCGTGGGCGGAGTCTGGTTTCGGTAGTAAATTCCCTATGGAAGATTGAATGGGCTTCGGAGACTATTTCTTGAAATCTGATTTATAGAATGAGCCGAAACGTTCCTGGATTAGCCTGTGTGGTACAAGGATATAGACCATATATCGCATGTTCCAATTTTTATTTTTTAAAGTAATGCATTAATGATTGTAGTTCGACTTGTAGTCCACTTTAACGGACTGCATATCCAGTACTGCAACGCACGGGTGGTTCTCAACCAATAAGATATCATCATCTCGTCTGTCTGCTCTGTGGCAGATGAAAGTAGGCGACTGCAGCTCAAGACGACCTAACGTTAGCTTGCTAAGTAGAGAAGCCTGCCCGACAAGGTCAGAAACTATGCTACGGTTAACCACATGAAGCAATTCTAGCTTTTAGTCCTTCAAGGTAGCTAGCTAACGTTAGAAAAAAGTGTTTAAAAACGGAGCTGTGTGCTACTGCTGGCTAACGTTATATGACAACGTCTGGAGACAAGGCTGCTCGTTCGGAGGGAATTATGGGACGTTGAGTTTTTAAACAGTGCTGGTATGTTCACAAACAAAATACTAAAACGTAAAATATAATCAAAGCTGGTCCAGAAAAACGACAGTTTGCGAACGGGCATTATATTGAACAATCCGGGAAATTGACGGTAAGACATAATCAGTAGAAATGGTTTAAAAGTAAGCTTTAGTTAATGTCTACGCTCTAAATGAATGGGGAATTTACTTCCGAAACCAGGGTGGCTGTACTCTATAGAACATTATCTATCTATTCCTATATTAAAATCACTAGCCACCACAGTTATTTGTCTTATTCAAGTTTATTTAATATGTTCCTGTAGGCTATTTAGCTTCTCACATAATAATGACTGTGTAGCTACATAGGCTACAAATTCAGCAAGGTGCTCATTTTAAAACAGTTGAACAGTCATAGACACCCCACATGACTGACCCCAAAGAAAAGGAGAAAGAAAATGTGATTGCTGCGATTGAATTCATTATGTTGGAAAACGTTTGGGGAAAAAACGTATTAGAGTAGATTTCCCGTATCATAACCTTATATGCCCGTATACCTTTGAAAAACCGTGTTTTATACGGGTTGAAAAACCGTGTTTTATATTATGGGTTGACACCTATGTTGTTGGTATGCGTCCAGTAATGTTAACGACAGCTAGCAAAGTAAAGAAAAGCTAAATACGTTCGCTGAAACGACTGTACGTGTTGTCACAGTTGGCCGACTTGTTGATAGCTCTTGGACCCAGCCATTAGTGAACTGTTTGTGCGCTTCCAATGACTTATAGCTCTTAAATTCCTGCATAGTGTAGGCACTCAGGCCATGAACGAGATCGTTCACTATGTCAAGGTAGGTGAGTGGAGGCAGCAAATCTGGATCCCTAGTCCAGTGTTTAGCCGGCAGTTCATATGGATCGACATTGTTGATTGTGCTTATTTTTTCTACATAACGTTTTTTTGGCATCAACCAGCTATTTTTCTATATATGGTATTTTATCTGTCACTCTTCCTTTTTCAGTTTTCTTTTCATTTTTTGTGTTTTTTAGTTAGCTAACGTTACACTTTCTTTTCTAGTAATAGCCTACATTATATAGACTATACTTGGCCAACGCTATGTAATACTCCCAACATGGCGGCCGTTGTGGTTGCCATAGCAACCACTCAAGCGCTTCCAGAACTCTATAGTTGCAGGCGAGACTGGGTGGGGGGGTTGCCTGTTAAATGGACTTGCTCGTTGCTACGCGACAATAGTGACACTTAGAAACTTATAACGGTAAAACACTGAGTTTGTTGTTTCCACTCATGGTTTGCTTGCAGGAGAAATTAATATCTGAGTTGAGCAAAATCTTGTCGCCGGCGCCTTGGCTACTATCTGCGCGAAGGGGCTAAACATCAGGCTCTTCCAGTTTTAAGTTTCTTTTTTACCCAATGTAACATTAGCAATCATATAACTGAGCTACATTCACAAAAAATGTCACCACATAAGTTAGCTTATTTTAAGATATAATCCTCCTTTCCACATGTATGCAAGCTCCAAAATGGCTGTGCGTAATAATAACCATTCAAAAATTGCCGGTGTAAGTCTTTCAAACAAACTTGATTTTAATTGACACTTACATCGTCCAATAGAGCGCATCCTAAGCTTTCTGAAATGGTATGGCATTCCCATAGGTAGATTTGACCCCTTTGTGCAGACACCCTAGTGGCGTAGACCCTGGGTCTATGTAAATCTTTCATATAAACTCCTCAAAAAAAGTTCGGAAACGTTATTTCGGTCGATTATTCCTCCCCTTTACTAATACCAATTGGTATTGTATTTTATATCGTTGGAAAGCCTGATTAGTCACCTTTACAACGAGGTACAACTTGTAAAGATCATGCATTCGTGGAATGAGGAAAACAGCTAACCGTGTGGGTAGCGGCCCAAAAAAATGTGCCAAAATCCCCTGCTATATTCTTCTGTTGGTATTCACTCTCGTTTTGAGCTTCAAGTGCTGGCAGGTGTATGCCAGTCACAGGTGTGTGACTGGCACCTGATTGGCACCTAATTGACAGCACTTGTGTGCATGGGTCCTGCAACTTTGTTGAGTTTGTGTGTGCTCCAAGCATAAACATGCCACGTTTGTCCCTTCAGGATAAGGCCCGTGCAATAGGGCAAGTGGAAGCTGGTGTTCCGGTACGCAGAGTGGCAGCATTATTTGGTGTCAGCCCTGGTACCATTTCCAAACTTAGGACCAAGTTCCATGAGACTGGTGAAGTCAAAGACAGACCACGAAGTGGCCGTCCCAGGAAGACAACACCCCAAGAAGACCGGTTCCTCACCCTTGCTTCACTGAGGAACCGTAGGCTTTCTTCCAGAGATTTACAGGCAAGATTTGCACAACGGTACCACAGACAGATCTCTGATCAGACGGTGAGGAACAGACTGCACATGGCTGGTCTTCGTGCTTATAAGGCTGCCAGGAAGCCTGCAATGACTGCCCTTCACCGTCAGGCCCGTTTGCGCTGGTGTCGACAGCACCGACAGTGGAACCTAAGAATGTGGGGCAACGTCATGTTCAGTGATGAATCAAGGTTCTGTCTGCGGAAGCTGGATGGCAGGATCAAAGTATGGAGACGGCGTGGAGAACGCTATGCAGATTGCTGCACAGATTGCGTGACACCTTTCAATGGGGGCAGTGTCATGGTGTGGGGCGGTATCTCTCTCACAGGCAAAACAGAACTTGTCATCATTGAAGGCAATCTCAATGCAGTGAGATATCGGAATGAGATTCTGGAGCCAGTGGCGATCCCATATCTCCAGAATCTGGGACCTAACTCCATCCTCCAGGATGACAACGCTCGCCCCCACAGAGCCAGGATCATCACAGAGTACCTCCAGAATTTGGGAGTGGAGAGGATGGAATGACCTGCCGTGAGTCCAGACCTCAACCCAATTGAACACCTGTGGGATCAGCTTGGGCGTGCTGTACGTGCCAGAGTGACCAACGCAACCATGTTGGCTGACTTGCGGCAAATCCTGGTTGAGGAATGGGATGCCATCCCACAGCAGTGTGTGACCAGGCTGGTGACCAGCATGAGGAGGAGGTGCCAAGCTGTTGTGACTGCGTATGGATCTTCCACACGCTACTGAGGTCCCTGACAGTGTAAAATGAATAAAGTGTAAAAATGGCCAATATGTGTTGTTTTTTCCTTATTACTGTGGGAGAGTGCAATCATCCAATCCACCAAGCAACTCAAAACGAGAGTGAATACCAACAGAAGAATATTGGGGGATATTGGGGGGATTTTGGTACATTTTTTTGGGCCGCTACCCACACGGTTAGCTGTGTTGCTCATTCCACGAATGCATGATCCATACAAGTTGTACCTCGTTGTAAAGGTGACTAATCAGGCTTTCCAGCGATATAAAATACAATACCAATTGGTATTATTAAAGGGGAGGAATAATCGACCGAAATAACATTTCCGAACTTTTTTTGAGGAGTTTAGTATGAAATAAAGTCACAACCTTACCTGCATTATTAAAGCCAGACATGTCATTGCTAAGATTATGTAGTTATTTTCTGTCTTTTATGCCTATTATGTGGTGCACAGTATAAGTTTCAACACGGGAGGATTCTCAGAAAATACGTCTGCATGACCATCTTGAAACTAATTGTAATTGATTGAAAACCTTAATATTGAAAAATAACGCATTCTAAGCTTTTCAAAGAAGTATAATATAGGTCATTGGACAGTTGGGAGCGATTGTCAGGGCTGTGCGTGTCACAAGCGTATTTCAGAACATTATGCATCGACATAAGTGTCTGCATCTCCGTGGTTTTGTGCATGAGAGCACGTTATACGCATAGCATATTGACTACCGGTGAGAAATCATTTTGTTTGTACAATATCAAAGCGACAAAAATATTTTCTGTGCTTGAGGCTGCTGAATTCTGTAGTCATTCTCAGGATTCAGATGAGGACACATAGATCCATGACTCGTCATCTGAAGCAGAAAGCATGGAGTGTTGCCGTGTGTAGGCTACAAAGTGTGTATGAGTGTGTGTGTTCTAAGGTGTTGCATTCATAGTAGTATAGTTACGTAACAGCCACAGAAAGGCTAGCTAGGTTATGTTATATCGTTTATGATGTCAGAGTTTTACAGTAGTGGTGCAGAGTTCAGAATTACAGGACCTGCAGTCTGTCTTATTCTGGTTTAGTTTAGTTTATACCTAGTTAGCTAGCAACCTCTTAGGTATTAGCTATAAACTAAATCTGATTAAGGCTCAATGAAAAAGTATGGGCAGTCTGTGGAAAAAAACCTGCCTAAGATAACTTGGATTTTTATACCGTAAGTAATGACAATAGTTTGTGAGCTGTCAATCTATTATGGCTAGTGGCGATCGATTTGGCCAGATTTCAGATTTAGTTTTCTCAGAATCTATCTACATATAAATAAATAAATTTAATTTAATTTAAAAATGTTATTATATATACAAAATATAAATTATGACTATTAGTAAGATGACTGTATATTCCCTCAAAACTATTCTCTAAACAGGATCTTGTTATCAACTCCTATCATTATTCCTCAGTGCCCCCTCAGTTTTTTTTAGGTGCAGGTCACCCATGATTACAGCAAGACTGTAAAGCTGATGATACACGGGCAATATTTTCAGGCAATATTGCCAGCAATATTGTACAATATTGCCAGCAATGGGCAATGGGTATGGGCCACTGTAGCAATGGGCAATGGGGCAATAACTGAAAAAAGATTTTTTGCGGATCCCGTTTTTAACCTCTGTTTCAAACCTTTACCGTCATCTCACCACAAAGGTATATATGTGCGCGGAACGGCAAGAACCACAGCTTTCCGCCAATGTAATTTAATCGACCGTATCTCTAAATTTTACAGAAGCATTCATGGATGTATTCACCAGTAAAGCAGGTGGTCTGATTACGTCTGCTGAGTAAAGTTAGCTAGCTAGCTAGCTAGTTAAAAGTCACTCGGTTCGTCAGTACGGCGGTGAGTGAGTAATAATACCAATTATTTACAATCAAAAGTCAAGAATACCATAACTTATGAAAAGTTGGTCTTTATTTCAATATTACACTAATACATCAATATAACTTACCTGAGTAATAAATAAATAAAGTTATAAGAGATCAGCATCCCTTCGGTTTCCTCGCACCACTTGGCAGCCATTGTTGAAATTTATTTTTGGAAGACTCAAGTGTCATGTGACCCAAAATCTCATCTGTGATTGGATGGTAGCAAAATATTGCTTGCCTCGATCAAACTTGTTCAGATATTGATTTGTCAATAGGAAAATTTCCAGCAATCATTGCCTGGCAATATTGCCTGAAAATATTGCCCGTGTATCATCAGCTTAACATTACTAGGAATTTATACTACATTACAATAGAAGCTTCCATGTGTGGCCTAGCCATTCATTATGTTGGGTGAACCAGCATAGCTAATATAGAGACATAAATGGATGACATGGCAGCTAGTTGTCCTATACAGTAATCCATGGGCTGGCATGTTTATATAGGAGACAGCTGTAGTAATTCATATGACCCTGTAAATTGTGTTTTCATACATTGTTCTCATACATTGTTAGGCTGACTGGTTGGTAATAAATGACCCTTTATGACCAGAATGGGGCTGTGTTGGGCATTTTTGGCACTGGAAACTAAACTGAGAAAAAATAAAGAAATGCCCAACACATTCCCCTCATTAATTTCCTCCTCATAGGACATGATAATGTGCTTCAAATGGCCAATAAAGCCATGTTCATGGTTGGATAGCTTTGGCTAGATTGGGATAGCTTGGATAGTTTTGGATAGCTGCATAGTTTTTCATGGGTTTGGATAGGCTTGGTAGGTTTTTGGACACCTATAAACATTCCCATAATCTTTTGCAAAAGTTGGAAATTATCTAATGATATAGATGCAAATATATTTCCAATGAGTCAAAATAGTTTATTTGTTGAATTACTGTGATGCACAATTATCCATTTTTGGTAGATTTTTGGACACCAAGGTAGACGGTTTCAAATTTCCTCATGGAACTTGAGCAGTAATACATATCATTTTCATATTTTGTACACATGTGGACAGGTTTGTAAAACAGAAAATGTAAAGTTTTACCTTATTCACATATATGACTCTCAGGGGTTCACTGTAAACTAGAGCGGTGGAACTTTTTTCACTGGGGGTTGTGTATTCATTGCTCATAATTTACATACAGTGAGCACCATAATTTATTGGACAGTGACACAATGTTTGTTATTTTGGTTCTGTACTCTAGCACTTTGAGTTTGAAAGGATACAATGAGGTTGAAGTGCAGACTGTCAGCTTTAATTTGAGTGTATTTTCATCCATATCAGATGAACTGTTTAGAAATTATAGAACCTTTTCTACATAGTCCCCCCCATTTTCTGGCATCAAACAATATTGTACCGTTTAACATAATGTAGAATAAAGTAATAATTTTTAATATTTGTTCGCATATCCTTTGCATGCCATGACTTCCTGATGTCTGTGACCCAACAATATCAAAGGGCTCTTGATATCTTCTTTTCTGGTACTCCTACAAGCGATACTATAACCTCTCTGCATTTGAATGGATCTCTATGGGAATTGGGGGGTGGGACTATATTTAGTTGTAAATTATACTGGAACAGTATGGAATATATGGTTGGCGAAATGGCTTAAGTCATCAAGGGTCTGAGGTATCAAACGAGCCTCAAACCATCACTCTGCTGTCAGATATGCACTAGATGGATCACTTTAAGGCTTGTTTCTCCTGACAGATTTTGCTATTGAACTCTATGGAAAAACAAGTCAGGAGAAGAAACCCTTCAAGTTATCCATCCATATCTACTACATATCTGGCAGCAGAGTGATGGTTTCAGGCTTGTTTGATACGTCAGACCTTTGATGAGCCATTTAGCCAACTATGTGTTCTGTTGGTAGAATTTAGTTTAACGTTACATCTCTTCCAAAACTATATTCAGACTAACGTACTAACGTAACGTTGACATTACTTGTCCTGGATTGCTTCGGGTACATAATATATCTTGCCTTGCCTAATAGAGCGGTCATGTTGTGAACAGCGAAAACCACTGGGCTAACGTTGTCATAAAATTTCTTCTTACTGTGAAAAATTCCCGACTTATTGTTGCTACCATGGCGGCACTTTCGCCACAAGTTAGCAATTTTATTGAGAAATACCCTTTTTGAAAACAAAAAAAGAAAGAAAAGAAAAGGGCTATGCTCTTACTGCATACTGGTTTTTGCCAAATCTGCATCATAGCCATCTTAGCGCGGAGCTTTCAAAACCATAACAGTGTGGCACGACTTTTAACGTTAAAAGTAAGTAAAAAAACTGTTGTCTACATGTAGCCTATGACTACGATAACAGGACTAAACGGGCCACTTTTTAGCTAATAAAACTGAACAGTAGGCTAATTTAGATATCCAGTGAATACAAGTGGCTTAGCAGTCCAGTTAGTTGTGCGGAAGTGCTAATCACTGTCATGGCAAAATATATTTTAAGCAAACTATCCACATTGCTCTCTCGAGTTGATTTGCCCACACTTGTGATTCAGAAAAATAAACCAAAATTAAACCATACCATAAAATTTGAAACTTGCTTTGGACTCTTAGGTTAAAAATAGGTAGTATGGCCGGTTTCTGTGCTGTGGCAGTTTAATGAGAGCGTCAGACAGAGAGAGTAAAATCAGACTCGGCTGAAATCTCGCATTGCAGGAGACTGTTATGTTATTCAACAGTAGTTTGAATTTTCAATTAGCCTTTGTTGCAAAAAAAAAAAAATGTATGCCCCAATGTAAAGTCGATGAACAATTCATTTCTGGTATCATAGAATTATGAAGGTTTATTAAAAATTGTTCAATAAACAGAAATGTGAAGCATCAAAAGCTTTAGACCATGTCATGCCCGACAAATCGCTATGTCTACTTTAGTGATTAGAGTTATAGAATTTGAGCTATGTTGTTGTAATTAATGCTAATTTTGTTACGTACCTAACTATATGAAAACAGCCATTTGTTTTATGGAGAGATATTGATGAGATGATTTAATCTGCCAAGTGGCTCAGTAATTGGTGTTAAAACGGCTGAGATATTGATGGGCGGAATGTGGGTTTTAACATCTAAGTTGCAACCAAAACCAAACTTAGCGGGACACTACCATGTCCCCCTAATGCCATGAAATGCATGTTGGTGCTGAAAAAGACCTCTCACCTCTCGGTGAGACCATATGGATGACAGGTAAGAGTGAGCGATCATCCAGTAGAAAACTAACCAATAGGAAACTTCTATTGAAAATAGATATGTACTCTCTCTGTTAATGCAAATGAACAACGTCTGTGTTTCAGATTAAATTAATTACATTGAGGTGAAACAGCTGAGGTTCATTGGGAAGTGAAGGGACTTAATTGCAGGGGGATTTAATTCCAGCCGCAGGCTAATACGACCCAGCTAACGAACACTGAAAAACACCTGTATGCTACTTACAACAGGGGAAATGGAATTCAAACGGTAATACTCAGTTTACAGGCATTTGGTTGTGAAATGCAACATGATACAATTTACTGATACCTCAGACAATGAAAGTTATATCCTTTGAAAATCAGAGTATTGCGGTATTAAAAACGGTATCTCTACATGTTCTTTTTGTATAGAGAAATGTTTATTTATATTTGTCAAACCTGGGACCAACGCAAAACGGAATTATTTCAAATCTTACATTAGCTTGTTGAAAAAGTTTATTTTAAGTGTTAATTTTTTTTACCGAGTCACTTGTTGATTGTTTTTGGCTCTCAGTGAATTCCTGGTTCTTTTGTAGTTGTGTCCTCCTGGCTGACCAGATGTCCTCTTTTTCCCGGACATGTCCTCTTTTTGGAATCAAAAATATCTGTTCCTGCAGGATATCTAAATTCCTAAAAATGTCCGGTTAGGGTTTCTCGTTCCATAGACTACGTATATATAAATAAAGGAATAGCCTAATATTATGTTCGTAACACCGCCCCAATCCTGTCTTCTTCTACTTCTGTCTATTTTTTGAAACCAAATTATGGTCACCTACATTATTATGGCAACCAAACTGAATATTTAGACCCTCTATGCTCTAATGGGAGTGATTTACTGACTCACATCTGGCCAGATCCAGAGTCTGTTCAATCCCAGCTCAAGCCCCCAGAGAGTACGAAAGATAGAGAACAGGGAATACAACAGGATTTTTCCAAGCCCTTGGCACTGCAAGTGGATTGCAGACATAAAACCAGCATTGTGAAGACACCTGTGAGAAGAGCTGGCAAGGTTAATTGCCGACAGTAGCATAAGGTTTTGCATAAAGCTCCTAATGGATCATATGTCTCAGAATTAAACATACACTGAGCCTCAGTGTCTTAACATCCATATCCTACTGAATCCTAATGTCTCAGATGACACGCGTATTCCTTAGGAAGTTGCAGGGCTTTAAATGACCCTTCTCTGTGTTGATCTCTGAGTGCTAGAAATTAGAAGATTAATCATTAAACCTTCTAAAATGGCAGGCAATGATATAGCTGTACTGAAGGTTAGGTTTACTAATCTCGTACTGCTATTTCTCACTTTCACTGCCAGGGGTAAAGCCCCATTATGATTGGAACAGATCATAAACATAAACCTCAATGAACCAATGAGCGTTGCGCATGAAGTGCGCAAAGCAAGTTCTGTCAGGCAACTCTTGCTGCAGCCAATGGTCGGCCTCAGCAAACACATACTCTGAAAAGTAGTACTCATACTCAACCAATCACAGGCACATCACTAATGGCCCGGGCACCCCTTTTTTAAAAGTGAAAGTCAAACCTCTCCTGTGTTGCTATTGGCTGTGCTGCTCTTGTATGCTCTGCTGCTGCCGCTGCTCTATAAAATTGCTGCGCTCACCTTCCACCTGTTGTTTGGATCTGCTTCTACATACTAGGGGGTTTTGTTATATCTCCTGTTGAGTAGGGGAGATGTGTCTTACACCCTGTTTGATAGGCAGTGTCCGCTGGTACGTCCACTAGAAGTGCCTACGTGGAACAGATTGAAACGTTCATTAAAATACATAAACTCACTGAAAATTCCATCATGTCGACTGAAAATAGTTGAAGTTTCTGAAAAGGTTAAAGTATCAAGCTCAAAAGAAGTGAGAAAAAAATCTCCCACAATTACAGCTGAAAAAATGTATTCCACTAAAAGAAGTGGAGAAGTGAACTTCAAAAGAACAGAACAGAAGCGCTTGCGCTCATTCAATGGGCTGAATGCTCTCTTACATTTATAGCCTTCCGTCTTTTGAATGGGAAATGTACTCTGAATTGCTTGCTATGTTTTGTAAAACTCATCGTGGGATGTTTCATGGGCGACTCATGGAGGTCTGATGGGTTGAACACCAAATCACTATCCTTATTCTCTTTCTGTGATATCTCCTCATGCTTATCTTGGAAAATGCATTATACTTGAACCATGGATATTCATACTGTAATATTTTACCTGACCTAGAATTGTGTTGTGTATTGTACAGATGAAGAGGCTGGAATGTGTTCTTTTTTTAGACTTTGGCAGTGCACATCCACTCTGCGAGGCAAGGAGGCCAGCAGGTATTTGAAGCGTAAACAAATTTGAGTTTTCACATACGTGCCCAAAGCTCTCTGAAGTTTCCAACCCTTTCAAAAGCATGCATGCTCTTACTCGCCCCCTGATTTGACTTGCCGCACTGTGACCTCTCCTGACTGCTCACCAGAGCTGTACCCCTGCGAACCCCATATCTGCTCGTTGTAATGGCCAGCATTTTAGCCTTTTGTGTGGCTATGCTGTCTGACTGTGTTTAATCACTTTGGCTTGGGAATATACCATACCGCCTCCTATTCTGCCGTATGCTAAAATGACAGAAATGCAATTATTACAAATTTTCAGCTCGTCATAAAGCCACAAATGGATGTGTGCAAAAAAAAAAGCGACAACAGAATGTTAAAATGTGTACTACTCCTGCAGGGCGTCTTCATGTACATCTGCATGTACATTTATTTACGAAAAAAGGACTGCCTTTGGTACTTAACTTTTTTTTAACTAGTCCACCAAATGGTTATGTGAGCGGTAATAGAAAAGGAGTTTGAATGCTGCTATCAGAGCAGTTAATTAAAACAGACTTGTCTGGAGAGTTGCAAAGTATGGTAGAATTACTACAGACAATTGGTTTTAACGAGGAGACCTTTGGCCTTATTTTACCCTCTTGTCACATTAAAATGAAGCCGGCATTAAATGCTTCATTTTTATACTTTGCCTGCATGCATATCTCATCCGTGCAGTTGGTTCACAACACTAATATTTACGGTTGAGCATGGTTTTGAGCTTCCAGGTGGAATTATTGGTCCTGGAGTTACGCAGGGAAATTAACACGCTGCCCTCCCCCCACCAAATAAAAAATATAATTCTTCCAGGACTAAAAAACTATGTGCTACATAAAAGACTGGAGCAGTTTGTAATGCCCAATGGTAATTGTAGTCCTTCCCTATGTCTGCGATTTCTTCCATCTTTCCCCTCACGTCCTCCAAAATGCAGCCGGCTGACATTTCTTTTTTACTCTGCAATGCACAAGGTGAGCTGGAAGCAGACTGGCAACAGGCTCAGGCACATCATTGGATCTCAATCAATCAGAAGAGTCACTAGTCATTAGCAGGAGAATACTTTTATGACTAAAACCCTTCCTGTCTACATTCAATAGCCAGTTTTATGACACTCCACAGAACTCCCAGCCACAGTCACCAGACTGGACCAATTATACATTGAATATTTAGCCTTTAACATGTAATGAATACTCAATGTTTTTAGTTTTTTCAGTTACTAGAGGTGTAGATTAGTAGACTGTGGCAGGATTCACTTTCTGCTAAGAATAAAAAACCAACATCAAGTTCAGCAAGTTCACTAAGTTCCCACCCTGAAATCTATTATTATCAACATGTTGGGGACAGCTGTCTTGTGAAAAAGACAGTACATTTTTCTTGCTTGCAGTGATCAAAAGCCTTTGAAATAAAACCCAGGTGTGAAATCAGGTTTCCGGAGGAGGTGGAGCTCTCATGCGCATCATTCAGTATCAGATAATCTCAAGGGAGATGTGGCATTTATATAATCAAATAGTGTATTATAGAAAGACATATGGTAGGCACAGCGAATCTAAACAATACCAGAAGCACACAGAAAATGCCTGTATATGAACACATATTGGTAATTTATGTGTAATATTTTACGTGTTATATTTCAAATATATATGTGTAATGTCAAAAAATGCTGATATCCATCTGTGGCTTTTTTCTGTAATGGTGGTTTCTGTTGCAATTCCTACATTAGCAATCGATCATATGTGCTAGTTAGCAAATTCAAAAGCTACAAAATCCATTATGTGGACATAAGCAGTTTTTGCATATAGCTCGCTAGTTTTTAAGATGGCTTCCCAAAGATCAAGCTTGTATCTAGCTTGACTGCAAACTTCCTGCATATTTTGAATCTCATTATTATAGCTCACTAGATAATGTAACCCCCCTGCTGAGGTTACTCCACTGGCTGCCAGTTGCAGCCAGGATCAGGTTCAAAGTTCTGACCCTGGCCTGCACTGCAGCCAATAGGACAGGCCCCGCCTACCTCCAGGACTTAATCCAGCACTATGTTCCTGCTCGACCACTTCACTCTTCTACAGCAGGGCGACTCACACTTCCCCCCTCAGTGGTGGAACGAACTCCCCATTCCCCTACGTTCTACTCCAACACTGCCTGCGTTCCATCGTGGCCTGAAGACACACCTCTTCAGACTCTACCTTGACTGATATACTAATCTAGGATCTTTTCTCATGGTACTTCCCTGTGTTTTCTTGTCTAACTGTTTATTATAGTTTATAATAGTATTTAGAATAGAATTATAGTATAGCTGATTTACCCACAGCTTACTGTGAACTACATTCAATGTTCATTACTAGGGACAGCTGCTACATTATGGGAAGAATGTGCTTTGTCTTATCTGTTCTGTAGTTACATCGATGAACTTTCTGTATGCACTTATTGTATGTTGCTTTGGATAAAAGCGTCTGCTAAATGACTGTAATGTAATATAATATTGCAATCTGAGATTGATGTTAAAGGTTGTATCAGCGATTTTGGGTGGAAACATAAATGATCACATTCATCTGATTTTTCCTCACGATCCGCTAGCTGCCCGCCCCATAAGCAGGCCGTCAAAAAACCGCGTCTCTGTAGGCAGCCTATGCTCCGAGATCGTACACAAAAACAATGGTACTATCAACTACTCAAAACCAAAATAAACAGTATTCCAACCAATCACAATGATCTGCACAAACGTGACGTCACTTCTGAAGCGAAATCCCAAACAAACATACTTATGAATAATTATGTTATGTTTTAAAAAATAGTGTTCAAGCATCCAGAATTATAACCACGTTAATAACGTTTGTAAGAAACCAAACCGTTTGTAAATCCGTCAAGATTTCAGCGAGATAAGAGTATTTTATAAATTATTTATTATAAAAAAAAGAGCGTTTGTGCAGATCATTGTGATTGGTTGGAATACTGTTTATTTTGGTTTTGAGTGGTTGGTAGTACCATTTGTTTTTGTGTACGATCTCGGAGCATAGGCTGCCTACAGAGACGCGGTTTTTTGACGGCCTGCTTATGGGGCGGGCAGCTAGCGGATCATGAGGAAAAATCAGATGAATGTGATCATTTATGTTTCCACCCAAAATCGCTGATACAACCTTTAATGTGAGCTGGCAGTTCAGATTATTCCTCAATTTGAACTGCCCATTCCAAGTTCACCAGTTTTTGCCAGTGAATGACAGGGTGTGTCTTTCTCCAAGCCAATCAGATATCTGTTATTCGGAGAGTAGAAGAAGATGAAATAGTAGCAAAATTATGTAACTGACAAGTAACCCTTTATTGTGTGGAAAGAAATTATGTAACTTTTTAGGAACAGAAATTATTGAGGGGAATATGTTAACGTTCTGTCAGCATTGAAGGGGACTGGGAACCCCAGCCCCCTAAAATCCTTGCCTAATTATGGGGACATACTGTATTATGCAATACTCAGATATTCTAAAGCATTTTCTAAATTGGATGGTTTTTTGCATTTATAATAGTATCAATGCTCTATAGCAGTGGTTCCCAACCCTGGTCCTGGGGACCCCCTGTGTATGCTGGTTTTCGTTCCAACCACAATTGCAATCCCAGAATTTTAACAAGCTGTTATTTTTTCTTAATTAGGTGTTTTTATTGTATAGAGAGAACACTTTAAACTCTTTACTCTCTTAAGCCACATTATGTTAGCAATAGCTCTGCATGCCATGAAGAAAAAAAAACCCATGTTCATTATGCTCATTGTGTTATATTGCAAACAATTACAAAGAAGAAGTAACAACTCAGGTGATTAGGCTCCTAATTAGGTAATGGAACACAAGTTTATGTTCCTTCATAATTTTTTCCTTAACACAATGCAGGTTTGGCTCGTTATCATTTGCTTTGTCTTTGAATTCTTCATTATTTACCAAACGGTTAGTTTTATTGGCCATGTGTCCACAATTTCACTAATTATGAGCCTATTGATTCACCTCAGTCTTTAATTTGATCAGTTAAAACATTTTTTACCTCCTTTTAATTGTTTACAATACAACACAATGTGAATCTTGGACTTTTAGTCTTCATGGCATGCATAGCTATTACTAACATAATGTGGCTTAAGAACGTAAATAATCCCTCTAAACATTAAAAACACCTAATTAAGAAAAATTAACAGCTTGTTAAAATTCTGGTATTGCAATTGTGGTTGGAACGAAAACCAGCACACACAGGGGGTCCCCAGGACCAGGGTTGGGAACCACTGCTCTATAGCATAAGGTAACATCTTGAAACAGCCAAAAGTTGTGTTTAGTATCAAGCAGAATTAACCAAGATATACTGAAGGTCACTTAAATTGGAAGAAGATTGTTTTTGGGGTATCATTGAAAATGTTCAATTCTGTCATTGATTCTAGTCTATTCTGCAAGGACAATGCATTGATGTGACGTATGAGTATGGATGGACATGTGGTGTACAGAGCTGAGTTTCTTTAAAGTACTCTTAATACATTTCAGAAGTGACCGCAGATTTGGAGACACATTTAGAATGCTACAGGGATTTTCTGAACACCTTGCATTTATGTCACACCCCCTTAAGGCAGCCGGATATGTGCATAACAGATGCCTGCCAGCCGGGAAGTTTAGCAAGCACATTGCTAGGTTTCCCAATAACAGAAACATTGATTAAACACTTTTTTTCTTCCATTAAATAATGTGTTTGTGAGCTAGCCAATGGATGCAGCACCTTTCTTGTTTGCCAACGCCCATGACAAAAAAAAAACAGTTACTGGTTTTGCCCAATTCAAAAGTATTGCTTCTATAAACTTCTGTTATCTAAGGTTTTAACTGAACACTATTATATAATCTAAAGTTTTTCTTTCAATTTAAACGACCATGACAATTATTACAAAGCACAAAATCAATCAAAAACAAGTATCGTATATATCCCCATTGTTTTGTTCCAATCACCTGGATTTGCTAATTAGCACAATTCTTCAGCCAGGAGGTAGAAATAATTTGTGAAATCAGTTGTCTGTGTTAATAGGTGGAAGAAACACAAGGCAGGACTTTCTGACCCCTGGACTTGTGTTTTTTGGTTATTCTATAGTTCAAAATGTATAGCTGACTGTGTGTACTTCTCATGTTTATTACTAGGGATAGCTCCTACGCTGTGAGAAAGCTGTGCTTTGTCGGATTTGCTTTGTAGTCGCGTCAATGACCTTAAATATGCACTTATTGTACGTCGCTTTGGATAAAAGCGTCTGCCAAATGATTGTAATGTAATGTAATGACTTACTACCTCTGCGTATAAAGGCCTTCAACCTATGGCAAAACATTTTGCAGAAAACAATATGAAAATATGTAGTTTCCGTCCCAGGAAATATCTACAGTAAAATCAGCAAAATCATGGGGATACTTTAGTTGTTCCACAGTAAAAAAAACAGCTATATGTAACAATATAGAAACCCATGCAATGACACATGGGTCCTCAATCTTATCCAGAAAGGGACAGTGTGGGTGCAGGCTTTTGTTCCAACTAAGCAGTTACACAACTGATTATACTAATCAACCTCTAGGGTGTTTTCTAAGGACCTTGATTAGTAGTGCAAGAGCATTAGTTGAATCCCTATATGAGGTTGGAAAAAAATGTAGAAAGATGAATTTTTCAGGAAACATTCTTGGATGATCACTGATCACAGCTATTGCATAGCTGATGATTCCCCTAGGGTTTTGAATAATTTGCCTAATTCACAGACTTATGAGACAGACTCGCCAATTGTGCCCTATATACTTAAAATTTCAATGCCTACAACCATGTTTCAAGTTTGTATTAATTAATAAGTCACTCTCATGAACTTCTTCACTAACTGGATGAACTAGATTATTGACCTAATTAGTGTAATTGTGAGGTAAAAGATAAAAATAAACAATTAAAATTAATGCTGTTGTAAAACATATGTGCTAGATGAATGTAAACATTTTCCTTACATACATATACAGTCAAGCCGGAAAGTCTGCACACTCCTTTCACCTTCTCCACGTTTTATTATGTTACAGACTTATACTACAATAGATTGAGTTCATTTTTTGCCTCAAACATCTACATACAATAGCCAATAATGACAAAGTGAAAACAGGTTTTTAGAAAATATGCAATTTTATTTTACTGACAAAAATAGGTTATTTAGGGGTTACATATCTGTACACACCCTTAGCCTAATACTTGGTTGCTGCACCTTTGGCAGTGATTACAGCTTCAAGCCGTCTTGGGAAAGAAGCTACGAGCTTGGCACACTTGTTTCTGGACATTTTTGCCCATTCCTCTTGGCATATCCTTGCAAGCTCCGTCAGGTTGGATGGGGAGCGTCGGTACACAGCCATTTTCAGCTCTTTCCACAGATGTTCAATTGGATTCAGGTCTGGGCTCTGGCTGGGCCACTCAAGGACATGCACAGACTTTCTCCGAAGCCACTCCTTTGTTCTCTTGGCTGTGTGCTTTGGGTCGTTGTCATGTTGGAAGGTAAACCTTCGCCCCAGTCTGAGGTCCAGAGCGCTCTGGAGCAGGTTTTCTTCAAGGATCTCGGTGTACTTAGCTGCATTCATCTTTCCCTCTATCAGGACTAGTCGCCCCGTTCCCGCTGCTGAAAAACATCCCCACATCATGATACTGCCACCGCCATGCTTCACTGTAGGGATGGTATTAGCCAGGTGATGAGCGGTGCCTGTTTTCCTCCAGACGTGACGCTTGGTATTCAGGCCAAAAAGTTCAATTTTGGTTTCATCAGACCAGAGAATCTTGATTCTCATGGTTTGAGAGTCATCTAGGTGCCTTTTGGCAAACTCCAAGCGGGCTGTGATGTGCCTTTTACTAAGGAGGGGCTTCCGTCTGTCCACTCTACCATAAAGGCCTGATTGGTGGAGTGCTGCCTGGATGGTTGATCTTCTGAAAGGTTCTCCCATCTCCACAAGAATACGCTGGAGCTCTGTCAGAGTGACCCTCGGGTTCCTGCTCACCTCCCTGGCCAAGGCCCATCTTCCCCGATTGCTCAGTTTGGCCGGGCGGCCAGGTCTAGGAAGATTCTTGGTGGTTCCAAACTTCTTCCATTTACGAATGATGGTGCCCACTGTGCTCTTTGGGACCTGTAAAGCTGCAGAGATTTTTCCGTACCCTTCTCCAGATCTATGCCTTGACACAATCCTGTTTCTGAGGTCTGCAGATAATTCCTTTGAGCCCATGGCTTGGAGTTTGCTCTGACATGCACTGTCAACTGTGGGACCTTATATAGGCAGGTGTTGGCAATCCCCAATCATGTCCAATCAATTGAATTTATCACAGGTGGACTCCAATTAAGTTGTAGAAACATCTCAAGCAGTATCAGTGGAAACAAAATGCACCTCAACTCACTTTTGGGTGTCATATCAAAGGGTGTGCACACTTGTGTACATATGATATTTTACATTTTGATTTTTAATAAATTAGCACAAATGTCTAAAAACCTGTTTTCACTTTGTCATTATGGGCTATTTTGTGTAGAAGTTTGAGACAAAAAATGAACTCAATCTATTGTAGAATATGTCTGTAACGTAATAAAACGTGGAGAAGGTGAAAGGAGTGTGCAGACTTTCCGGCTTGACTGTACATAGCAACATGAGAAACACACTACAGAGAAATGTCATCCCAGGGCATGCAGCAAAGGATTACATACTGTACTGCAAAAAGTGATATTTTATTGAAGGACAAGAGTGAATGATTAGGCTACATGTTTAGGTGTGTGTACCAGTGTGACATCGATGTTTTTATCTTAAACCATCATAAGGGGCAAACTCCTATGCTTTATAATGGACAAAAGTATTTTATTCATAACTGGTTTTGGACTTATATATACAGTATATCTATCCCCTTATTCTGATGAAAAGATGAAAAGTAATTCTCACTTGAAAATGATGCAAAAGTGAGTTTCATGAGCCAAAACTGTTAATTTGTAGTTAAATATATAATTATTTTTTATTTAGAGCAGGTCACAATTTAGCCATTTTGGATAGATTTGGAGATACTAAGGGACAACAGGATACACTGCTTACATTTCACATCATAGATCTTTATAAGTTCTGTATATCACCTTCAGATTTGACACTTGTGGACGAGGAGTGTATGTTCCAGGAAATGTATAATTTAATCTGTTTTACATTAGTAGTTCTGAGTATTTCATTTGCAGACTAAAGAAAAACTGACTTTTATGCATTTTTGCCAAGATTTCTTTGCATTTGTGGCACTTTATTTGTATGAAAATAAAATAATCTAAGTTATGATTGTAAATGGTGTAAACTGTCATGCTTCATTTAAGCCATTTTCCAAGTTTCTGGATTTATAAAGCCTTATATAGAACCAATACCTAAATATGTGAGAATTGAACAAATTTGTTTTCTGCACAAAGCATATTAGATGGATTATGTAATTACACCAATTAGTGGGTAAGCCCTTAAATGATATAACAATTAATTAAAACTGAAGCAACAAAATTTGACACCTAAAAGGCATAAGTGTGTTTTGAATCGTCTATTTTATTCATTTACCCCATAATTATGCTAATTATGTACATTTTGCAGTTAGTGAAGAAGTCAATGAGGAACTTTGCAAAGAAAACAAATTTGCTAATGAAAACAAATTGTTTGTATGCATCATAATTTGAAGTCTATAGGGCACAATTGGTGATTTTCTGAGTTTTGTAACGGGGACGTGACGTGTGAGGTGGGAGGAGCCAAACGCAGCAAGGGGATTCTTTAAGCCCTAAGGCCACTAAAGCGGGAAACCCCGCAGTTAAGGGAGGAGACGAGACAAGAACACACGTACCTGTAATGGGGCGTGACGTGTGAGGTAGGAGGAGCCAAACGCAGCAAGGGGATTCTTTAAGCCCTTAGGCCACTAAGGCGGGAAACCCCGCAGATAAGGGAGGAGACAAGACAGGGAACACGTACCAAAGCTACTACCCGGCTCACTGTGACACACCAATAAGTAGAAGCGCAAACGTCTTTCACTAAGAAAACCAAGCCAAGCGAATAGAACAAAGCACTAGGCTCTCAAACTTCTACAAGCTAAGTGACTAGAGAACGAGCCGGAAATAACAAACGCCCTGTCTCGGTAACGAGACGCATAAGAACAGGCGAGTAGCATAATGGCACAAACAAAACACACAGCAAACAAACACTGAAAACTAATGTGAATTAGAATTACCAGGAGGCGAAAAGAACGGGATCTAATGTTCCAAGGCTACTCTCAGAGACTAGTAGTCAAACGCAAACATGTCCACAACATAGCCCAATCTTCCCCACAGGAAGACATGCACCGACAGACGAAACAGAACTACAGTTCCGAACAAAATCGTCAAACTCCATATAAGGATAAAAGGCACACAGGGACGAAAGGACAGCTGCACCGGAATTATCGGCTAACTGACTAACACGAGTATAGAGAATAAAAGCCCTGCCTCTTGGTAAAGAGGAATGTAACGAGAAGGCGAAGGAACAGAGATAACGTTCCGTGGCTAGTTTCATAAGCTCGCAGTCACATGCATAAATAAAGGGGTAAACTCCCGATCTCCCAGGAGGGAGAAACATTTTACAGGAGAGCCGACGGAGCACCGCACTCCCATAACTTTACTAGCAGAATGACTAGCTTAAATAGAAAACACATGCCCTAGCCTGTAACGAGGCGAGGGAACCAATAATTAAAGTTCCAAGGCTATAATGAAGCTCGCAGTCACACGCAAACATGTCCACAACATCGCCCAATCCTCCCCACAGGAAGACATGCACCGACAGACGAAACAGAACTACAGTTCCAAACAGAATCGTCAGACTCAATATAAGGATAAAGGTACAAGACATGCATCGACAGACGAAACAGAACTAAAGTTCCTAACAAAATCATCAAACTCCATACACGGATAAAGGCACACAGGGGCGAGAGGACAGCTGCACCGGAATTATCGGTTATCTGACTAACGCAAGCTCAATAGAAAATACTAGCCTTGCCTCTAAGAATAAATAGAGCCCTAAAATCAGTATGATAAAACACCCTGGGCCCTATCTTACACCCGGCGTAAAGCGGCGCTAACCCAAACGCAAGTGTCTTTGCTATCTTACACCCGGCGGTAGGTTCATAATAACGCCTAACGCTCACGGCGTTTAACTAGCATGTACTCTTGCGCCGTTTGGGCGTGTTGGTCTTAAGATGAGGAGTGGCCAGGATTTTTTTTGGCGTATTGCTATCTTGAGCCAGCAGAAAGCGCTTGCGCTAGAACCACCACTAACCTGGTCTAAAGTCATGTCGCAGTTGTATACATGTTATTTTAACGGCGCATATAAGTGCGTCTACAAAGGCGTGTGCACAATGCGCGTACCCTCCTGTCTGTTACACACAGGGGCGCGCACAAGCATGATTAAAATATCAAGATTACAATGTGAAATAGTATTATTGTGTAGCCTATATCAAAAAATACATAATAATAAAAGGGTCCATAGCCTACCTTTCCCTCAGCGAAGGGGAATGCCATGCACATTAAATTGCTTTCAGCCCACTCCATCAACATCCAGGCGATGTGCGATGGTACGGGACAATGGCTATCCATTAAAAAGCAGCTGATAACACCTATATCAAGGCTAATGCGCGAATTGTCATTTACACCTAATGCGTGAATTGTCATTCAATGGAAAACTCGCGCACGGCAATAGACGGACATTTAAGTTCTGAAAATGTGCATCAGATGTCATTACAATACAGCTCTGTTTATCTATGAATACAGCCTGTAAGTAAATAGAATGGTTTGTGACTGAAAAAAGTTCAAAACCTTGTCCAGTGAATATTGCATTTATTGTTTTTCAAATAGCCTAGGCTACAGCGCTGTGCATAAGTTTTTTTTCGATAGCCTATGGTTAAAAAACGGAGATGTCACCATGTTAACTAAATTGTAACCTTAGCTATTCTTCGTCCTTCATATTTTTTTAATTACAGTGACCAGGTTTCCATACTCTCACCGTTTAAAACCCAGCTGATTTCACCCGTTATTCCATAACTGAACAAAACGATTTTAAAGAGAACTAAGCATCTAATTAGAAATTAATACAAATTTGCAGCACGTTACACAATTAATTCACAATGAATTTTAATGCCATTCTCTGCACGTGCGCTGCATGTTCTCTGTTTCCCCTGCTTTAAGTCGCACGTTTCACGGTCTTCCTGGGAAAGTGGTTTTAAAGGATTACGCTACGAGTAAAACAGGTTGGTCACATTTCCATAAACAGGACATTATTAAACAAGGGGAAATATGCGTGAACATATGGGTTGCGAACCTGACAGCTTTATTGTAGGCTATTTAGTGTTATCATTAAGGCAAAATAACGGTATGTATGTTATTCATCAATATTAGCCTACTATGCAGGTAGCCTAATGAACTTTGGATGAAGCTTGAACTTCGAGAACTCCATGAGAACAGCCTCTTGGAATTGATGTTTGACACTTTCATTGCATAATCAAACGAAATTCGCTGAACAAGCAGGCTAATTTGGCGTTTTCTAAGGTGAGACTGAAGCCATTGATAGCTTATTCTCAGCTGTTGCAGGTCCTTTTAACAAATTTAACCGCATATATTTTGTAAAATAACAGCCCTGTCTGGAATTACCGGGAACTCATAGGCTAATGGTTAGTCCGAATAATATTGATCATACTCCATTTAGCCTATTCCTCGATCAATTAGCTTTAATTGGCTAAAAAAATTATTCTCTCCCTCTCCACCTCAGCTGATGTGTGGTGAGCATACTGGCGTAAAATGGCTGCCGTTGCATCACCCAGGTGGGTGCTACACATTGGTGGTGGTAGAGGCGAGTTTCCCCCTCATCATTGTAAAGCGCTTTGAGTATCTAGAAAGGCGCTATATAAATGCCATGCATTATTCATTATTATTATTAGCGCCAAAAAAACACGCCATTAAAATAGCAAAAGTGGACTTGGACACGCCCAAAATTGACTTTACGCCATGTGCTTAGACTAAGCGCCAAGATAGGGCCCCCTGTCTCTTAATAAACAAACTACTCTTGCTATCACGAAGGACAGCAGATAGAGAGAGGAGAAAGACAGAAAATGGTAAACAATCTAGGCAAAATGACAAAGGACAGACCAGAAAGCGGCGACTGAAATGAGCACACAAAACAGGAATGTAACCTGAAAGCTCAAAGCACAAAGCCAAGTCCTGCAAAACTCCAACAAAGCACAACAGAGCAAAACGGTCTCCTTAAAACACTAGATCAAATCATACGACTAAAACTTTAAAAGGGCTAATTAAACCACACACAAAACAGCACAAATAATGCCATACAACACACCACAGCACAAACAACAAACAATCAATATCGAAGCCCAGAACAAAAGGAACATGGGCTTAAATAGCTCACCGGCAACCATGTGCAACTGTGCAACGTTGATGAGAACTTCTTCGCGAGAAGAAGGAAAGGGGCCAAAACTCCACCAACGAAGCAGCGCCCACTTGTGGCGACCGAGGAACACGACCGCAAGGGAAAAAGGGTCATAAACCATGACAGTACCAAAGCTACAGAATGGCTCACTGTCACACACTAATGCGTAGAAGTGCAAACGCCAAGCTTTCAACAAGAAAACCAAATAAGGCCAATGGAACAGAGCACAAGATTCCCATACTTCTACGAGCAAAGTGACAGAAGAAAGAGCCAGAAACAACAAACACCCTGTCTCGGCAACGAGACGCATGAGAACAGGCGAGTAGCATAAAAGGTACACATAAAACACACACAACCAACAAACACTGAAAACTAATAGGAATTAGTATACCAAGGGGCGAAAGGAACAGGGACCTAAAGTTCCAAGGCTACTATCGAGGGCTCGCAGTCAAACGCAAACATGTCCATAGCATCGTCCAAGCTCCATATAAGGAGGGACATACCTGGAGAACGAACAGAACTACAGTTCCGAACAAAATCGTCCCGCAGGTGAAAAGGACGAACAGGACAGCTGCACCGGACATCACCAGCTAAAAGACCAACACGAGTTTAATAGAGAATAAAAGCCGTGCCTCTTGGTAAAGAGGAATGTAACGAGGCGAAGGAACAGAGATAACGTTCCATGGCTAGTTTAATAGGCTCGCAGTCAAATGCAGAGAACAAAGGGGTAAACGCCCGATCTCCCAGGAGAGAGAAACATTTTACAGGCAAGCCGACGGAGCACCGTCGTCCCATAACTTTAGTATCAAACATGACTAACGCAAGCTTAATTGAAAACACACGCCCTAGCCTCTCAGTAATGGGAAATGTAATGAGGCGAAAAGAAGAGCTAACGTTCTAAGACTATTTTCAAAAACGCGCAATCCCGCACACATGTCCATAGCATCACCCAAGCTCCATATAAGGAGAGACTCACCCAGAGAACAAACAGAACTACAGTTCCGAACAAAATCGTCCCACAGGTAAAAAGGGCGAACAGGACAGCTGTAACAAAAGACCAATGCAACCTTAACAGAAAATAGCACGCACTGCCTCTCAATAACGGGAAATGTAATGAGGCGGAGGAACAGAGATAACATTCCATGGTTACTTTCATAAACGCGCGATCAAACACAAACAGGTCCATAGCATCGTCCAAGCTCCATATAAGAAGGGACACACCCGGAGAACGAACAGAACTACAGTTCCGAACAAAATCGTCCCGCAGGTGAAAAGGACGGACAGGAACAGCTGTAACAAAAAACCAACCAACTTAATCGAAAATAACCGACCTGCCTCAAAGAATAATTAAACCCTAAAGTTAGTATGATACAAACGCCCTGTCTCTTAGTAAGGGGCAATGGATCTAGGTAGAACGACAAACAAAGGACAGACCAGAAAGCGGAGACTGAAATGAGCACACCAAACAGGAATTCAACCTGCAAGCTCAAAGCACCAAGGCAAGTACCACAAAACTCCAATAAAAGCACAATGGAGCAAAACGGTCTCCTTAAAACCTAGATCCAATCATACGATTCAAACTCTAAAAGGGCTAAATAAACCGCAGACAAAACAGCACAAATAATACCAGAAAATACACCACAGAACAAACAATCAACAATCAACAATTAACAATTAATATCAAAGCCCAGAACAAAAGGAACATGGGCTTAAATAGCTCACTGGCAACTATGTCCAGCTGTGCAACGTTGATGAGAACTTCTTTGCGAGAAGAAGGAAAGGAGCCAAAACTCCACCAACGAAGCAGCGCCCACTTGTGGCAACCGAGGAACACGAGCGCAAGGGAAAAAGGTCACCACCATGACAAGTTTACCTCATTAGTATGTGAATTAGGCTAATTATACAAAACTCTCATTGAGAACTCTTGGGTACTCATCAGATATGTAATCAGTGATCATCCAGGAATGTCTCCTGAAAAATTCAGTTGTCTACATTTGTCTAATGCTCTTGCGCTATAGTAGAATCAGGTGTGTAGGTGCTTAGATGGAACAAAATCCTGCCCTTCACTGAACTTTACTGTGTATGATGCACTGGTAATCTCTGTCTTTGCATGCATTTGAGTCAACCTAGGATTTGCTTTTCCTCTATAGCAACAGCTGAAGTTTAGCAAGGGGAACAAAAGTGTCCGAATCAGAGCCCTATCTACTGCGTCCTGTCTCCTGCGTACAGTGCACTGGCAGAAGTGTGCTTTTTAATGTGCACTGTTTAGCATGTGATGTGCAATATGCAAAAAATATCCGCCATACTATTTTCCAGCCGTACTGTGGAAGTGTCGTAAGACGTCCCACCGTTGCGCGGCCATGTCACGTGTTGTTTTTGTCGTTATTGAAGGAAAACATCAGCGAACCTGTTCCTCATTTTTTTAAAATAGCTTCACGTCATATTTATGGACCAAATATAGGTATGTGTACTTCTTGAAAAGTGTGCTCCCGAATATACTCAGCGAAACCCCGGAAGTAAGTGTATCTACGGGGGTTTTAAGTATACTATATTTAGAGAAGAGGCTTTCTCATCCTGTCTACTCAGCAATCCTCCCTAATAGTATGGAAGGGTGCTGATTCGGACACAGCCACAGAGTTGCCATGTTTTCTGTTGGACCTGTAAGTAACGTTACCTCTAACTAATAGCTATCCAGCTAGCTACGTTAGGTAGCTAGATGGCTGAAGTCAGGTACCATGAGTTGGTGGGGTTGAGGAAGGAGGAGACTTTTGTGAGTGTAAACAGGCCCAGAGCAAGGCTAAACATTCTGCATAGTGCACCTTTAAGAAAGAGAATTTGTACTTCTTTTGCATTATTATTGGCTACAACAGTAATGTTTTTTAATTGATTTACAGAACTGGTAGTCCCGCCCCTCTTGCAGTAGGCTAGTCGGCTGTAGTGCATGCATGAGAGGAGTGCGATGTAAGGTGAGAACAAGAGACAACTGGAAGCAGAAATATTTTAATCAGTAATTGAGTTGTAAGACTAAAGGTTATCACATGAAACAGTAAGAACTTGACAAAATAACCCCTAAAATGGCCCAGCAATGCAAACTTTTCTTCAGTTGCACTTCTTTCCTTGGAGTCTTGGCTAGGTTTGTTGAATACCCTGGAAGATACCTGTGAACCTAGGATTTCTCTCCCTGATGAGGGAGATGGAAAGCCGACCAATTGAATGCATTTTCATCTACATGAGGTCCTCATGAGGTCATGATGAGGAAGGATCCCCCGATATCGCTTGCGTCTCCCAAACCCACCAGTACGGTAGCACTGTGATTAAACAACCACACCAATTTTCTTTTGATACTTTATTTTAAAGGATAAACCCAAATACATCAAACCCAAACCAGACTAAACCTAATGACATTCAAACTTAAATGGATGATGAAAACAGTTCACAAATATTACATTTTACTGATACATAAGCAATTGAAAGTGGTTCTATGTAATTGATAAATGCTGGCTTTAGTTACTACATGTTTACTTTACATGTATTTACATGTTATTTCCATGTTTACAATACATTTCAGTCATTTTGCATTTACCTTCATGCATCAGTTGTTTATTGTGTCTGTTTCATCATTCCTCACCTCCCCACGAACCTATCCTTAAGCCTAAAATACTTACCTACTGCTGCTAACTGACCCTTTGGTGGGTTACACTTGGTTACCTAACCCCTATCTCCCTTACAAAAAAATATGAATGTAGTGGAATGATTGAAGTTTTATGCCACCTCTACACTACCCAAGGGAGGACATTTTTGTGGTATGACTTTCAATTAGGTTTGTTTCCAAGGCAAAATGATGCAATGATGATGCTGGCCTCTTCAATGAGATATATTGGTTGATTCAAAAGCATTCTCTTCCCTGAGCTTTATGTAAAAATGTGTGGAGTCAAGAGAATTTGTTTGCACGGACCCCTATGTTGTACAGGACCATCAAAGTACTAGCTATGATTTATTCCTTTGGATTGTTTTTGGTTTTTGTCTCAGATGAAATGCTTCCTTCGTGACTATTCATTACCCTTATGGAAATGAAATATACAACAATATAATAGAAATACTATAACTATTTTAAAAATTAAAGATAAGCATACTTCAATCTGCAATAGAATAGAATAACTTTTATTTTCCCATTAGGGAACTTCAGTTGTAATTGCCAGCAAAGACATAGACAGTGGGGCAGACCCACAAACACAAACATGTTTGTTTAACATGTTTAACATGTTAAATAAAGACATTCAATTGAATCAGATGTTTCACATTATAGTGAAGGTATGTGGAGTGGAATATATTATGATTATGATTAAAATTACTATTATTATTAGTATTATGATCAAAATTATATTATATTACATTAATTAAATATTAATTATGATGAAAAATTGAGCATCAAAAGCAATAACAGTTCCTCATCTGCCTTTACTGTCTTGAGATGTCCAATGTCATTAAGCAGTCTAACAGCTGTAGGGACAAAGATGTTTCAAGCTCTTTTTGCTTTAAGGGGCAAGGACCTTAATCTTCAACCTGATGGAAGAGTCTCAAAGAAAAAGTTCAGGGGATGTGATGGAAGGGCCATAATCCCCTTTCCTTTTTTAATTGTACGCTCTTCATACAGATGTTTCAACAGTTTTTGTTCGTTCCCTATGATTTCATTAGCCTGGACTGTCACCCTCTCCAGCTTCAGTTGCCTAATTTTGCGTAATGAGCTAAACCAAGCTATTAGGCTCTTGCCCATAAATTATGAAGTGTGTAAATATCTCAGTATTTTATTTCTGTAAGGGTGTCAAATTATTTTCTGAGTAACTGGTGATTAGGAGGGGCTTCTCGATACCAACCTTTAAGACCAAAGCACAAATCTACTGATTATATTAAATTAAGAGGAAGCGCTCAAGAAAGAAAATATTGAAAGAAAGATTCCATATTCTCCACCATAATTTTCCACTCAGAAAATAACATAAATTTAGCTGTTTTTAAACATCTTTTTATCCCTGCGGTTTTTCTTTAGTCCCAGATTTTGAATGCTTTACCCCAACTGTGAGCTGTCCCTCAGTGTCCTCTGTCAATTCACAGGCAGGCAGCCAGTGCTATTTTAACTTTCACATGCCAGTTGTACTGTGCACCCATTGCAGCTGAACTCATGTGTATCTTAGACAGTTGGTATAGACTTATATCAGACATCTGAACCAGAGGAGCTAAAGCAGAGAACGCCTTGCTGACTGAACCCCCTCCCTGGGCAAAGGCAATTAAGAGTCTACCCTAGGGGCCCCCATCTGCAGTTGGCACTGGCATGATCAGGATTTCATTCCAACCACGTATTAAGAAATATATATTAAGATATATTTTCATACAAAATACCCCATAAGTAAATGCAGCAAAATACTAAATATATCAATCCAAAATCCAAAATGTATCAAAATAAAAAACAGTAGCCTATTTTGTATTTTGAAAATTGAAAATCTTCGAAATCTTCATGTTTAGTTGTAAAGGCCATAGGACCACATTGTTCTATTCCATTTGACCAATAAACAATGTGACTAAATAAATAAGTAAGTAAATAAATAAAGAAATTTTAAATGGGCTGCTCTGTACCACAGTAGTTTACCATCATTCCAAATGGCAGTAAAAAAAATGTAATTGTAATACTGCCCATCCCTGGCTGTACTTAGCTAATGTATGGCTCGCTGAGTGAATGGCTGGGAACTATCTTCCTTCAAGATTTAAACCCAGGACTGAGATCTTGCTGGATTTCTTATGTGTGAATACACAGGAAATGTCATGACTGTACTGGGAACAGCACCAACACCTCCAGCCAGCATTTTCCACTGGGTCATTTTCACAAGGCCACCAATGGCCCAGCTGGTGTTTTTTTTTACTGCCATTTGGAATGATGGTAAACTACTGTGGTACAGAGCAGCCCATTTAAAATTTATTTATTTATTTACTTACTTACTTATTTATTTAGTCACATTGTTTATTTAACCATGAAAACTAATTAAGTGGGGTTCTTCAATGGAACATAAATGGACAGATTACCATACGAATACAGTGCGTCCTGCGGATTGGTCAAATTGAATAATTTCCCACAGTGTTTTTGGCACTGGCCACATGCAGTTTCTTTTTGCAGAGGCTCGTATTGGACTGCTACTTTCAATTTCAATTCAGTCTTTTTGCTTTCAGTCCTCAGAAATCTGTTTGGTCCATCGTGCATCTTTCTTCAGCCAAAAATGACTTTAGATTCTGCGCAAGTCTTCTGCTTAAACACTTTAGGCCCTGTGAGAGCTGGTCTAGATCTGTTTTTAACGCCTGAATGCGAATCGCAGATGGTCTGTGGAAAACATTTTGTCACAACACCCAGAGAGAGCAATAAGAGGAGAAAGTTTCAGTTACAAAGAAAACAGGAAAGATTAGCGGAAATGGAATTCAGGTCATTTACACCATCATGAAACTAAAAAGTCACAGAAAACTCAAATTAGGCTGTCATAGTTCCCAGTCTCGGGAGCTGCATTGAATTTGTGATAGCGTGCACTGAAATTCATTTCTCTCAGGGATTTGAGGTAAATATTTTTGGGCAGAGCGCGCCCATCTGGACCGAATGCAGGAGTCACTTTCCCAGCAATGAACCAGCTGGTGCTGTTCAGAGACCACGGTGCTGTCGCCAAACAGTGATAAACCACATCAGAGGTTGTTTACTTTTAAAAAACATCATTATGCAAGCAACTGAGATGCAAAACCGAGACGCTACCCAAAGAGCACGAAGGTCACAGAGCCACAGGCAAAGAGGAGCAACTCCATCTGGTTGAATAAGCCTTTGCCTCGCCTGTATTTGTACATTCAGTCCCTGCGCTACAGTGAAATATTCCCATCTGGATGAGGGGTATCATCAGTATTCAGCACTGCTCCACCAAACCGATCAAGGAGCACATGCAGAATTAGATATTTATTTCTAAGCATTTAATTTTCTGTCTAACATGTGGCCAATGCACTTGTGTATCATTTGCGAGATATTCTACCATATGGTGGGATGTACAGGTATATGTAATAATCACAGTGCTCTATAGATACCTTTTATTACTGGCATATTCATGGGACAGGGCCACACTGGCAGCCCCTCAGATAGATATCCACAGACAGGGGACTGTCTCAGGATCCCGGGAGTCAGTCCCAGGATCCTCTGGCATCAAAAAAGTAATTGCATGCACATGCTTTTTGCAGGGCTTAGGGCAAAATGTTAAAAATAAATCACAATAATAAGTAGTGTCCACTGATTACTTGAACAATCCAAAGCAGTCGGGGTGATATTGAATTGCTGAAGGAAGACATTTCAATCCATGATGATCTTGACTAGGAGCCTAGGACAGCCCTCATTAGACTCACGATCCTGTAACCGAACTGAACTGGATAATTTTCCAGTATGCTGTGAGTTTGTGTCCAGAGGCTTAGTCCTGTTCTTCACTTCACTCAGTAATGGTAACCACAACTTTTATTTCACCAATAGATCATTGTTGGGAACCAAACCACTGCTGCATTTCAGTTGATAGACCATAGATAATCATACATACCATTATCTAAAGCTGTTTGATGTTTCTTGTAGTGACGTTTTCTGTTCAAGTTGCACGATAGTTCAAAATGCGTTTGTGTAATTGAAAGTCAAACCAAATATAGGGCATCTGGAAAAAAGTGGCTTCATGTTACCATGGAAAGATTCTATTAAATGAGCTTTCAGGAAATGAAGTGGCGAAATGAAGGATTTTAACAGCCGGTTTCCACTGGTTTTATTTTCTGATTCACTGGAGTGAGAGGAGCGTCGGCAGTGAGACACACATCAGCCCCGTGCGGGACAGGAGGAGTGGGGAGGCCTCGGCCGGCTGGCTCAGGGAGAAGGTTTTATTAGAGAAAGTCCCGGAACTCTGCTGAGTAATGGAAAGAGAGTGCAGCCACTCTCATTTTACCCTCCAGCCCTTTTTCAAAGTATTTAAGACCTCTGAGCTTTGGAGCCAAGTGCCGGCTTCTTGTTACAGTCGTCCTGGAGAGAGGCAAGACTCTACCTGCTTGCCCTCACTCTCTCTCTCCCTCGGTCACTCTGTGTCTCCTTCTTTCCCACTCCCTCTCTCTCCATCTTTCTATTTCTCTCTCTCTCTCTCTATCTCATACACACATACATTACATTACATTCATTTAGCAGACGCTTTTATCCAAAGCGACGTACAGTAAGTGCATACAGAGACATCATCAAGATCACTACAGAACAGACAAGACAAAGCACATCCTTCCCATAATGTAGCAGCTATCCCTAGCAATGAACATAGACTGTAGTTCACAGTAAGCTGTGGGCAAATCAGCAACACCACACTTCCATTCCAAATACTATTATAAACTATAATAAACAGACAGGAAAACACACACATTCACACACACAATACAAACTTTATTGCTTACAGAATAATTTGTCTTCCAAATCCTCACAATTAATCAACACATGGGCCACGTAGAGAGCCCTCTCTGCTCAAACCTGCCCACTGCCTTCATCTGTCATCCTGCTTCATCAGGGCATAACGGAAGCCGAACTAACTCCTGAGGGAGCAACGTTTCCCCCACCCACTCCTCCTATCTCTCATTCGATCTCTCACACTTATCCCTCCTGACTGACTCTTTCACTCTGTCTCCCTACCACTCACACGTTCAGCCTCGATCCCACTTTTGCACATGTGTGTCGTAATTCATAATATTTTCTGTTTTTATAACAGTGATGTGTGGTTTAACTGCAGTAATAAAAACGCAGACATTAAAAATGGCCTTTTATGGTTAAATCCAAAAATCACAGGTATTGTTTTTCATGTATTTCCCTTAAGTCCAGTTATGGTCTCTTTTTCCAGTACTGAGCATTATGTCTTGAACACGGTGACGGTGTGGGCATTCTCAATGAATTGAGACAGAGCCGCATATAACAGCATATCACTTTGTGTGTATTTTGGCACTGATGCCATTGTAAATAAAAGAGTGGTCCAGTTTTACAAAAATATTAAACAGCAGCATTATATCATTCACCAGAGGAGTGTAATGTATCATTGGATAAAGGAAACAGTTCAGCTACAGGCAGCAGTACGAGGTCTCCATTTGACGTGCGTGCAGTGTAATCATTTCTGTTTCTCCGTCTGTTTCTCTAACACAATGGAAACTATGTAGCCATTCTGAAATTCCTCTAAATTCCTTTCCTCTCCATCTCAAAGAGACCTGCTCTGCCCACCCAAGCCACAGACACCAGGAGAGAATAAATGTGTCTAACTGTGTGCCCAGCTATTCAAACTTCCGTCCATAGATCCTGTAAAAACACCATTTCATTTTTAGCGTGGTGTTTAATACTTACCCGCTAAGCTTTTTTTTTTTTTTGTCCCCTTACTTTGCAGGCGCTCTAGACAATGCGCCTGACAAATTTCGAACTAAAGACTCTTTTTCTCTCTTGCAGGAAAATTCTAGCAGCCTTTTCCTTAATTGTGGTATTGTGAGGGCAAATGACTGTAGCAGTGTAAAGCGTTGATTTGGGTTTCTTTACCTGTGGCCCTGGACTAGGCCCCCCAATCCTCAGGGCCAGTTCACTGTAAGAACACTCTCTGATTCCACGGCTGAATGTGACGCTATGGTTCTCAAAGATCTCAAGTAGTCTTCCATTCTACGACCAGTGTAACCCACGTCGAAAATGCTAAGGCTATGCTCAGGGCCAATAGCACACCCCTGATATATGGATTTAGAATCAGTGATGCTATCCCCTAATACAAACCCCAAATGCTTTGTATGGAAAGTATAAGATGACCCAGGGGCAGTGGTCAAAGGCACTGTCAGCACTGTGGATTTAAGGGACTGGTTGTTTTGCATGTGGTGCATCCAGACATCCCCCCAGGAGTTTCAATTGGTTCATGATGCCAGTGAAAGGCCTCCAGTTAAATGTGTTTAATGGTGTTTGAGAGAAGGCACTGCAAAGCAACACTCTGTCAGATGGGCACTTTGAGGTCATGAGACAAGAGCAGAGGACTGTGGTCCATGGAGACCTCCTGTCACCTTCCCCATTCAGAAGTGTCCTGTTGTGGAGGGTAGCGCTGGGTGACCTCCGGCGCAGATACATTTCCATTTGTATTGAACACCTGAAAATGCCTTACCACAGCTTGGAAGATGGGAACTATTTTTGTACATTTTAGTTGCCTTGGTTACCCCAGGTGTGACATCAGGACTGTCCTTTTAAAGTTTATTATTGCAGCACCTCGTTTTACCATTTGAGCCTCAACAGCTCAGAATATATGTTGCTATTAATAATCTGCATGTGATGTACTATTCTTATTTTCGTTCTTATTTTGTCTTTGCCTATATTTATTTTGTGTTGTTTTTTGGGAAAAAGACTTCCTCTGAACTGTTAGTGTAAGTTAACGTACAGATTGTTTTTCAAAGAAAATTTTAATTCTGGGTTGGGTGTAATCTGCACCATTTTAGGAGTATGAACTCCTTAGTTTCATCCTCCTAAACCTGGTTAAAATAACAGATCCTGAAGACAAACTGATGTTAACCCTTTCATGCATTGAGTCCACTACAGTGGACTGGCTTTTCAACGTCTATTTTAACATAGTCAAAAACATTTGTGATCTCCAAAATATATCAGAGCCGATTTCTTGCACCTTGGGCTAAATTTTGATATGTTCCATCTTGTTACATTTCATTGGCTTTTCTAGTTTTGATACAGTGAAGGTCAAAATGGCAGGTGGACGTGGAAACATACAAACTCCCTCAGGTGTAGCTGTGAAAACCTTCTATTCCTAGAGAACAGAGCATGTTAAAAATATATATTCTTATTAGGGAAGATGGAGAAGAAGGAGCAGAATTAGTTATATTTGTAACAAAAAATTACCGTAGTTCTTGTATACGAAAAATCTTCTGTCCACTGAAGTGGACATCATGCATTAAGCGTTGTAATCTGCATGTGGGGTCTATGTTTTCAAGGGGCCATTTGGGGCACATTTCTGTGACCCAGGCGGGTGAAACACATGCGGAGTTTGATGTGAAAAAAATATTGCTCTGTTTTGTAATAATTCATGCATGAAAGGGTTAAAACCCAGACTGACTGTAGCACTTTTCTAAGATCTTACTCTGAAGTTGAGTAATCGTGACAGAGAGCCAGGACCAGTCTCCTCCAGTCTCCCGCCGGTCCCTCTTTCCATTCCATAGCTTTGTGTTAATAAACAAAACTAAATTGGGAGGGGGGAGGGGGGGTTCTGGGATTAAATAAATAAAAAACACAAAGAAGAAAGTGAAAGCTAAAGCAGCCTGAGACAGACTTGCTTTCCCTCCACCAGGACAGGGCAAGCCCAGGCTGATAAACTGCCCCTGGCTGAGGCACAGAGGATTATTACCAGGGGGATACCTTGTGCATCAGCCTGTCTGTGCTCTGTGTTCACTGACTGAGATAACGTCTCTCTCTCTTTCTCTCAGTCTGTCTCTCACTCTCTCTCTCTCTCTCACACACACACATACACACTCTCTCGCACACGCACACACGCGCGCACACACACACACACACACAGTTTCTCTCTTTCTCTCTCTCAAACACACACATACACACTCTGTCTCTCTCTCACACACACACACACACACACACACTCACTCTCTCTTCCTCTCTCTCTTCCCCCCCCCCCCCCCTCCTTTTTCTTTTTTTTGTCCCAGCTGCTTTTGGTAAACAGCACGCAGGGGGGAGTTCTCCAATGACTAATCCAATGTCTCATCCATTCAAGCCCGACTGAGTAACGGGACCCTCTCTCTCCTCCCTCCCGCTCGCCCTCTCTTGACCATGCTCTCCCCCTCCCTCTCCACTTCTCCCTTTGCCTCTCACTCCCTTCCTCCCTCCCTCCCTCCCTCTCTCCCTCCCTCTCTTGTCCCCTGCCTCCTCTCCTCCTCCTGTGACTGCTCACACCTGCCTCGTCTTGGCCACACACTTTTTTTTTTCCAGTGCAATTACCCCTCGGCCTCCAGAGCGCCACTGAAAACATTTTCCCTTCTGGATTTTGGGAGACAAACACGCAGAAACACCTTGCTATAAAGAACACAGGTAAGACTTCTTCTCTTTACAGGACCTGGTTTTAGAGGCTTAGAAAACACCTGATACTTACAGAAGTGCAGGGACACATATAACTCCTCACAGGGAAAGGGACAAGAGAAGGAAGCCAGCAGTGGCACTAAAACACAACCAGATACCTTTGCTTTATTGCATTAGTAGAAACGGAAATTCGAGCAAAGCTGTTCTGTTGTGACTGTTTTTTTTTCCAAATCACTGAAGTGTTGTCTTTTAAGACTGAATTGTGCTGCTGGGTCTAAGGTTTATGAGGAAAGACACACTGCAACACTGACAGCACCCTTTTTTATAAGAATATGTTGTGCTAGGCAGGATTCGATCCTACACACCGTTGGTGTGCTTAATGTTCACAAGTGCTTTTCACTGACATCATGTGAAGTTTGAATGGTTCACTGCAGCACCCTGAAGTATCTTTTCCTTCCAGTACCTGGTAGACTGTATAAACTTTAAACTATACAGTTTATTGTGCTGTTTATGCACATGTATATCTTTGCATGTGTGTGTGTATGTGTGTGTGTGTGTGTGTGTGTGTGTGTGTGTGTGTGTGTGTGTGTGTGTGTGTGTACATGTGTATGCAATGTGAGCGTGTCTGTGTGTTTGTGTGCTTGTACATCTGTCCAGCAGGTCTCCGTCTTCCAGCAGGGTCATTTTTTTGTGATAGGAGAGCTCAGCTAAACACATCCAGACCTGAGCAGGAATGTGCATCCGTTAATGTACAGTATGTGAGGTTGTGTTACTGTCGTGTTATGTATTTATCCCACATATGGATTTATGAGTGATTTTGGTGTGTATCAGTGTGTCTCATAGTGTTAGTTCGTTATTCTGTGTGCTTGTGCACAGGAGGCTATTATTCCTAGTGTTTTCAGAGGAGACGTTGTTCCTGTGGGTCAATATGAAGGAAAGGATTGTAGAAGTTGGGTGGGGTGTGTGTGTTGGGGGGGGGGGGGGGGGGGTATTGGAAGTTCTTCTCTCTGCTTGAGTGGCAAAGGCTTCAAGTTTATGTGAGCATTTTTTCTATGTAAGTCTTGGCATTTAAACACAGCAGAAAGAACAACCCAACGAAAACAAGATATTCTCTGTTCTTTATCATCTTCTGTAATTGCTGTTGTTCATGCTGCTCCACCATTTCTCAAAAAAAAACCCAACTTGGCATCATAAGTGCACTGGGAAATGAAATGAGCGGATTTAGGATTTAGGTTTGGAGGCCGAATGCAGACAGTAGAGAGAGTATCTGCCCGGTAATGGTGGGTTCTGCTTGGAAGCACTCTATCTGTGTTACAGCCTGTTACAGCCCTGTTTGGGACAGCTTCAGCATCCCCGTTTGACGGCGGCACAGTTGAAACACGCCGCCTGCGGCTACCCAAAACAAAGGGAGGAGTGCCTTTTGAAGTACTTGAAAAACCATATCTCCTGGCTCTGTGTTCCCATAATCCTTTAATGGTACTGCTTCCTGTTCACAGTGTGTCTGGCTGATGGTATCACCGTCAAACACAGCATGTATGGATCTCATAATGTTCGCACAATGTCACTGTAGCACTGAGAAAAGAATACATTATGGGCCTCACCCCTGTCTTTGTGGAAGAGAGGCCAAGGCCCTAGTTAAGATTGACATTTAAATGTGATCCTTGAGTTTCCGGGGTGGAGTCGCACGGCTGTGAACAATGACTTGTGAATTATTCTTCCTCACGGAAATAACTGAAATGCTGAATTCTGTCACAGAGTCATATCTGAACCTGTCACTACATAGAGACAGATTGGGAGAGAAGGAATGAGTGTTGTGAGAGAGGGCGAGAGAGAGAGAGAGAGAGAGTGAGAGAGTGAGAGAGAGAGAAAAGAAGAGTTGAGTTTTGTCCAAGCTATGCTGCCAACAATGTGGTCGAGACTAAAGAAACATAATTTCTGGTGCATTCAGAGTTCTTATTTATTTTTTTAATTCAATAGGCCTTTGAGCATTTATGAAATTTTCTCAAATGAATAGGAAGTCCTGCTTTTAAAAGTGGTTAATCTAGGTGTCTCTAATGTTCATAATCCTCCTTTCTGAAGAATGGCGCAGGGAAACAGTCCATTATGGTTATTATCTGGTCAAAATCTGTGCTCACCATAACCTTCAGTTCTCCCCTCTAGCCCAAAGAGATGGGAAGCAGAATACATTTAGAATCTCCTGCTGAGCATTATGCGATTTTGTACCCAGAGATTCTGGGAAACAATTGAAAACACAAGAAAATTTACCATATATGTAAAAAAATATCATGTACTCCAGCATCCCATTGGTTTGAGGATCAAATGGTGGCTTGTTGGTGCACTCAGAGACCTCTCACATGATTTTAATGTGGTTTGAATGTAAAACGGGGTTGATGGTGGACATACTCCACAGATGCCACGAATTTTAAACATCCTGAAGCCGTTGCAAATACCTGCACTGATTCATTACTGACAGACCCACGGGCGAGAGGGGTGTAGCGGGGCTCCCTGAGGCTGGGCTGAGAGAATGCACACACTTGCTCACACTACATTGTGGCCATTAGTATGCTACATTAGGGTGTTTCATTAATGCCACCTCAGTGTTTCAGTGATTATCCTGCTGACCTATGCTCTCCTGCACCAAAGGCAACTCTCCCGTGACTGCTAAAAGCTATTTACTGCTTATATTACATCGAGGTTCACACCATGTTTTAATAGCAATAACCCACCTACAATTTTTAAAGGGCGGCATATGTTAGAGAGCTGGAAAATGTTGTCCTTTGTGCTTCACATTAAATTATAATTTAATATAGATAGACATAATTCACACACTGACTTTTCCTCGTTCTACTAATCCACACAGGCTGCATTGTACGTGTAGCACGGAAAAAGAAAAAATGTTGAGGGCTGAAATGATGTCTGGAAAAATAGTGATGTAAATAAGAAGAGAAACAGGGAGGAATGTTGTGGCCAGTTGGAGAATTCATAAGGACGGGAAGCAATGACTCAGAGGGGAACTAAAGACAGCATAACCTCATGATATGAGAAATGTCAGGAGATGAGCACAAGAGGGAAAAAAAGACAGTGAGAGAGAAAATCTGTTTAAAAAAATACATTGGGGCTGCATGACACGTGTGCCTGATGCAGTGATAGACTCTACAGTTTGGCTTGCACGTGTGCCTGATGCAGTGATAGACTCTACAGTTTGGCTTGCACGTGTGCCTGATGCAGTGATAGACTCTACAGTTTGGCTTGCACGTGTGCCTGATGCAGTGATAGACTCTACAGTTTGGCTTGCACGTGTGCCTGATGCAGTGATAGACTCTACAGTTTGGCTTGCACGTGTGCCTGATGCAGTGATAGACTCTACAGTTTGGCTTGCACGTGTGCCTGATGCAGTGATAGACTCTACAGTTTGGCTTGCACGTGTGCCTGATGCAGTGATAGACTCTACAGTTTGGCTTGCACGTGTGCCTGATGCAGTGATAGACTCTACAGTTTGGCTTGCACGTGGCCAGGAATCCCATAGAAAAATGAAGGGGGGTTTGGGGTGGGGGGTGATGGGTGGGTTCAATCTGCAGGAGAGAGTGAAAAGATACAATCACTCCTCTCTGACCTTTTTAGAGCATAAAAATATTTCTGTGGGACTGGAAAAGGTGATTTAGGAGTTCCGTTTAAACCATATGGGCTTAATTGCTTTGGAATGTGGGTCGTTTGCTGATAGAGAATGAATGGTTTGCCTACTTTAATGCAGTTGAAATGGCCTGGCAAGTGATGAGGAGGATTCTCTTGTGTGAAAGACGATCTCTGGCTGTTATATTTCCTGCAGAAATTAAGGTTTAAATTGAGTGATTATTGTTGTTAGTCTGGCGGGGGTTTCTGTTTTCCTTGTTCATTGTGATTAAGATAAATCATGAATGGTAGAATGACTGAAAACAGGATACTCTTTCACTGGACAGAGAAGGAGACAGGGAAGCTTCAGTTTGTTCCAGTTCTAAAGCTTCAGTGAATGGGATCAGTGCAGTGCCCTAGATACTGTAAAAGCAATGCACATGGTCAAATGCAAACCACACAGGAAACAGCACGCATCAAACACAAGCCCTACACAGGGGACAGCACATATTATCAAATGCAAACCACACAGAGAACAGCACACATTGTCAGACACAAGCCCTACACTGGGAACAGCAGATTATCAAACACATGCCCTACGTAGGGAACAGCACATATTATCAAATGCAAACCGCACAGGGAACAGCACACATTGTCAAACACAAGCCCTACACTGGGAGCAGAACACATTATCAAACATAAGCCCCACACAGGGAACAGCAAACATTATCAAACACAAGCCCTAACACAGGGAACAGCACACATTATCAAACACAAGCCCTAACACAGGGAACAACACACATTATCAAACACAAGGCCTACACAGGGAATAGCACACATTATCAAACATAAGCCCCACACAGGGAACAGCACACATTATCAAACATAAGCCCCACACAGGGAACAGCACACATTATCAAACATAAGCCCCACACAGGGAACAGCACACATTATCAAACATAAGCCCCACACAGGGAACAGCAAACATTATCAAACACAAGCCCCACACAGGGAACAGCACACATTATCAAACACAAGCCCCACACAGGGAACAGCACACATTATCAAACATAAGCCCCACACAGGGAACAGCACACATTATCAAACATAAGCCCCACACAGGGAACAGCAAACATTATCAAACACAAGCCCCACACAGGGAACAGCAAACATTATCAAACACAAGCCCCACACAGGGAACGGCAAACATTATCAAACACAAGCCCCACACAGGGAACAGCACACATTATCAAACATAAACCCCACACAGGGAACAGCAAACATTATCAAACACAAACCCTACACAGGGAATAGCACACATTATCAAACATAAGCCCCACAATGTGGGACTGGAAAAGGTGATTTAGGAGTTCCGTTTAAACCATATGGGCTTAATTGCTTTGGAATGTGGACCGTTTGCTGATAGAGAATGAATGGTTTGCCTACTTTAATGCAGTTGAAATGGCCTGGCAAGTGATGAGGAGGATTCTCTTGTGTGAAAGACGATCTCTGGCTGTTATATTTCCTGCAGAAATTAAGGTTTAAATTGAGTGATTATTGTTGTTAGTCTGGCGGGGGTTTCTGTTTTCCTTGTTCATTGTGATTAAGATAAATCATGAACGGTAGAATGACTGAAAACAGGATACTCTTTCACTGGACAGAGAAGGAGACAGGGAAGCTTCAGTTTGTTCCAGTTCTAAAGCTTCAGTGAATGGGATCAGTGCAGTGCCCTAGATACTGTAAAAGCAATGCACATGGTCAAATGCAAACCACACAGGAAACAGCACGCATCAAACACAAGCCCTACACAGGGGACAGCACATATTATCAAATGCAAACCACACAGAGAACAGCACACATTGTCAGACACAAGCCCTACACTGGGAACAGCAGATTATCAAACACATGCCCTACGTAGGGAACAGCACATATTATCAAATACAAACCGCACAGGGAACAGCACACATTGTCAAACACAAGCCCTACACTGGGAGCAGAACACATTATCAAACATAAGCCCCACACAGGGAACAGCAAACATTATCAAACATAAGCCCTAACACAGGGAACAGCACACATTATCAAACACAAGCCCTAACACAGGGAACAGCACACATTATCAAACACAAGGCCTACACAGGGAATAGCACACATTATCAAACATAAGCCCCACACAGGGAACAGCACACATTATCAAACATAAGCCCCACACAGGGAACAGCACACATTATCAAACATAAGCCCTACACAGGGAACAGCACACATTATCAAACATAAGCCCCACACAGGGAACAGCAAACATTATCAAACACAAGCCCCACACAAGGAACAGCACACATTATCAAACATAAACCCCACACAGGGAACAGCAAACATTATCAAACACAAACCCTACACAGGGAATAGCACACATTATCAAACATAAGCCCCACACTGGGAACAGCAAACATTATCCAACATAAGCCCCACACAGGGAACAGCAAACATTGTCAAACATAAGCCCCACACAGGGAACAGCACACATTATCAAACATAAGCCACACACAGGGAACAGCACACATTATCAAACACAAACCCTACACAGGGAATAGCACACATTGTCAAACACAAGCCCTAACACTGGGAACAGCACACATTATCAAACACAAGCCCCACACAGGGAACAACACACATTATCAAACACAAGCCCCACACAGGGAACAGCACACATTATCAAACACAAACCCTACACAGGGAATAGCACACATTGTCAAACACAAGCCCTAACACTGGGAACAGCACACATTATCAAACACAAGCCCCACACAGGGAACAGCACACATTATCAAACACAAGCCCTAACACTGGGAACAGCACACATTATCAAACACAAGCCCCACACAGGGAACAGCACACATTATCAAACACAAGCCCCACACAGGGAACAGCACACATTATCAAACACAAGCCCTAACACTGGGAACAGCACACATTATCAAACACAAGCCCCACACAGGGAACAGCACACATTATCAAACACAAGCCCCACACAGGGAACAGCACACATTATCAAACACAAGCCCTAACACTGGGAACAGCACACATTATCAAACACAAGCCCCACACAGGGAACAACACACATTATCAAACACAAGCCCCACACAGGGAACAGCACACATTATCAAACACAAGCCCCACACAGGGAACAGCACACATTATCAAACACAAGCCCCACACAGGGAACAGCAAACATTATCAAACACAAACCCTACACAAGGACACAAGTTTTTATTCAAAATCATGCATACATCTTCCAGTTGTCCTTATAATGTCTGGACATTTGTGGGATGTTTTAATATTCAATTTATTATGGAAGGAGATTTACAAATCAATCACTTTCATTTCATTGAAATGTCCAATTATTTTGTGCTTAATACATTTATACTGTTTATCCATGTAAAAAAGAAAAAACCTATATTATGTGCCCTGAAGACAAGATCTACCAGGCTACAGCATTTAATCTGTTGGCCTCAGCAAAGAAATATGCATTTCCTGACCCATAACTATCATCATGCAGCTGTGTGAGGTATTCTAATTATATAAAGCTGACTGCTAGGTTTGGTGAGATGTCCTGTCATGTTGTAGCATGTTGAGGTCTTCAGAATGATCTTTGTTTGATTGTGCTCCAGCTGTTCATGCAAGGCCTTATTTCAAATGAACCACAATTAGTACTCTTTCTCCTTGAAAAGCAGTACACGTATTCCATATTGAATCTCAGCTTATTTCCTTTTTCATGCGTGACAAGTAGCCATTTTTTTCCCTTTAAAATAATCATGGGGCCACTTTAGCAGGATATCAGAGACCACCCTATAGTATTGATCCACACACCTGTATAATTACACTTTGATGACGTTAATACTATGCATTATTTGTGCTTGCAGTCTTACACATTTATTGAAATGGATCCTACATTTGGGAGTACAAATGCAACATAATCCTATTATGCAATGTAACGTGAGGCTTTAGAATGGACTGCTCTCTCACTGCACCGTCTACCCTGCACTGCTCAAAGCACACACATGGGACATCTCCCAGATTAAATGAGATGTCAGCTGGCTTGCAAATCTCTTAGCAATAATTTTCATCAACTTAAATTAACATATGTGGCAACTGAAGGCAACCTGTTAAACTAGTATTAAAACAGCAATTCCACCAGTCTTGTGTTAGTTTTGGAACAACATGTTGCCAATTCGAATCCTTGCTAGTTACATTATGTTAGCCTGCTGGTAAAAAAAAGAAATGCTTGAGCTAGAAGATGAGAACAGCAGAAATTCAAGCTTCGCTTTCCTGTCAAAATTGCTTTTGTCAAAATGATTGCTTTGCACAATTGGAAACTATCTCCCAATTAAATCAAGGGAAAATTAATAGAAATATACGAATAAACTTGGCCAAATAGATCATTTTTTGGCAAACCGTGTTCATCTAGGACCAAGAGAATTTTAGTGGTAGTCTCCCAGGCCTCAAAAAATGATGGTACTACCAAGTGTCCAGAATACAAATTTGTCCACCTTTGGATTCTAGAGCAATTACTAGAATTCTAACATTCTAATGAGATGTATAATACAATAATGGATTCTAAAGGATTCAAAGGACTGCCTAATACAAAAATGAGAGCAGAGAAACATGAGACGTTTGCAATATAAGTTTGCACACTGAGGCTGTATGGTTTGTAAAACTTTTAAATGGAGCGATAAGTGAAGGAAATGGCTTATCGTGTCCCCTACCAAGACATGGAATCTCCACTGCCCTTCAGTGACACTGAAACCATGCTATCAAGTTGCAACAACATAACGTCAAGTGCAACCTGGGGGATTTGTTCGTGGGACATTAGCCGAGACAGCGCTGAACACAAAGGAACATGGTGGAGGACGCGTTTGGTTTCTGGGTCTCCGTCTCTCGGCTGAACTATAATTCCCCGCGTGTTTTCAGTTGGGTTCTATAGCTGAGCTGTAATTTGGCAGCATGCAGAAAAGGAGCCGCTCCGCAGTAGATTACTTCAGCCTGATGTGACCCGGAAAAGAGCGCGCCGGTGTCACCTACCCAGCAATCTCCCTGTCACGGAGGAGCCAGTGGCCACGTGCCCCACCCTTGTTCTTAATTTGCAGGGCAGAGTGGCCTTCTGACTGTGAGCAGAGATTGAAATGCTTAGTACAGCCTCCATGTGTTTTACGGGAACTTTGCTATAAAAACCCTCATTTGCATTTCGGAAGCATTGCATTCTGTTGTGGGCTCATGAGAGGTCAAAGCAGCACACGGTAAACTGATGGCCTGTGTTCTCTTAGGAAGCTCTGAGTTCAGCCTTGCGTGTTGTATCTTCAGTGGACATCTGTCTGTCCACCCAAAACAGGTCACCTCAGACTGCTCCTCATTTGGGCCAGCAGCCATGATGCCTTTTGACTTAAGAAATACATTTCTTATTGACTTTACATCAACCAATTTACATTTATGAGTGCAAATTTAAATTTTAACAAGAGCTTCCTCTGTGTGAAAAAATTTGGCTTAAAATGCAATCTCTAATTTTCTTTTTGTTGAATTGGATGCATGGGTGTTATGCCATATCAACCATATCCATCTACACCTTTGTTATATTTACAAATGATTTCTGTTATAATAGTCTTAATATTAGACAATTCAAAAAGCACCGTGATTTGGAAAAATACCCCAGATATTTACTTCCATGTGGAAATCTTTTGGGAAATTGACATAAGCAAGTCAATGACAGGGCTTGTTTTATGTATCAAAGCCCAGAAAAAAACATGGTTGGATGTATTGTACCAACTGCCCATCCTGTATATGGATTGATTGTCACTTGAAATTACATTGTACCAGTGATGACCAATCATCAACGGCAGAATGTTTGGAAATAGAATGTTTTGTAGGATTCTTTGCAAAGTTGACCTTTGACCCATCACTCTTGCAGGCACCTGAACCCCCACCAGCAACATGAAGTCGGCGTGTGTCTTCCTGCTCCTCAGCACGGCCTGCTGGGCCCTGCCCTTTCGTCAGTCTGGCTTTCTGGACTTCATGATGGAGGATGAGGCGGGCTCCGGGCTGCCTGAGGAACCCGCGAAGGCTGTACCGGACCCGCCCCATGTCCCAGAGGGACCAATGTGCCCCTTCAGGTGCCAGTGCCACCTGCGAGTTGTGCAGTGTTCTGACTTAGGTAAGAATCGCTAGCTCTCAAATCTTCATGACTTTTCTGATGCTGTACAATGATTTATTTTTTCTTTGAAAGATCCAACATTGGTAGAACATAAGAACACAAGAAAAGTGATGACGAGAACAGGCCATTCGGCCCAACTGGGCTCGTAATTTTATTTTATTTTATTTTTTTGTATTTTCTTGAAAGGCACCAGGTGCTGCAAATTCCGGACCGTTCTTATTTATGAACATTTAAATGACACGGAGAGAAAGACTGTGGTCATGACAACCCAAAAGGAGGTCAGGAAAAATTACATATCCTACTCATCTTGCTTTTTCTTGGAAAAACATTTGTTGTGAGTGCTTTACCTTTTTAGAGCTAACTGTAGAGAAATGAGGTAAGTGAGGAAATCGACGGCCAACAGCTGACCAATGCTGCGCGGTACACACGCGGCATATTTGTACACTTGTAGAATGGTCATCAAAAAGCACTGTGGCTAAGTCTGTGCTCTGATGAGGAATGTGTTCACGGTGTGAGTTCAAAAATGTTAACTGACAAATGTCCCACTTGACTGTTTATCTGCATGGCTCTGGGCTGAGTGCGCTTGACGCTGCAGTGTTTATGAGGTCAATTTGTGAGGCTAACAAAGAGCTTTCCCATCCTTAGTTTTTGGGGTTACACAATGACCTCCACTGTGTTTGATCCTCCCATCATCAATGGGTGAGCTTTATGAAAATGTCCTGTTTTTCTTTAAGGGTTCAAATGTGCTGGATGCTTTATTTCCAAGATGATGGGATTTTTCTAAACAAGTCTCTGCTTTCATTTTCCTAAAAATTTTTTAGCAGTCATCTGGAAAACTAAATAAATAATGACATTAGCTGGGTTTGGGGAACTGGAATCAGCCCTAATTCTTGCTGCTTTTAAAAATCTGTTTCTGAGCTTTCCTTTATGCCTGAGGGGAATAAACTGCTTCTTCGTAATTCTGTAATGAATTTCCCATGGTCAACTTACCAAACAACTGAAAAAAAATCTTTATCCATTTAACTGTTCTCAGATATTTATGAATATGGATTTGAAATGGTCTCTATAATTTACATATTTATTATGCTTTGTGCAATCTGCCACATGAGAACAGTGTTCTTTGTTAAAATATAGATTTTGTGTCCTTGATGCTGCATTTGTATGCTGCGGATCACAATAGAATGACCAATAGAGTAGAATGGATGAAGCCCTGTTTCAGACACAATCAGTTTATTGTTAAAATGTTTTTCAAAGTATACTGCAGTACCCTTTTCCCTACCTATGCAGCCAACGCCAGCAGATACGGGACTTCCTCTAGAGTAGCCGGGTCTTTCTCTTGTCTCTGTTTTTTCTTTCTATGTCTCTGCCATACAAAGGATGTCATGAGTATCAGAAAGAAAGGAAAATGGAGACAGACATACAGACAAGACTGGCAGGTGGTACAGATGGACAGAGAGACAAACAGACATTACCTCAGAGGAGGTGGATTCTCTGGGGGTGGGGGGAGATATATATATATATATATATATATACATGTAAAATATAAGTCTAACATATACAAGAGAACAAAATAAATTTAAGAAATTTGGTAACACTTTTTATGAAGCAAGCACATATAATGCCTTATAGCTGCATTTATAGTACCTTATGCACTTTTGCACTATTAACACTTACAATAAGCACTCATAACAACATATAGGTCATTATAACAGCCTTTATAATGATTATCAAATCATTGCTATGACTATAAGTCCAAAGGGTATAGCGTATTATATGCCTGCTTGTTAAGTGTTTATCATATAGTAACATACAATTTGCTACCAAGCAGGGGTATAATATGTTATACCCTTTGGTCTTATAGTCTGACAGCAATACTATAACATTATAAAGGCTGTTATAAATCCCTATGAGTTGTTATGAGTGTTTATAGCAGTGTTTATAGTGCATTATAAGTGAATCATAAGGCACTATAAATGCAGCTAAAAGGTATATGCTTTTGCTTCATAGAAAGTGTTACCCTAAATGCATATAGTAATAAGGGTGATATAAAACAACAGAATAAAATTCAGTAATGGACCACTACCATTTAATGTATGCTAGTGAATATATATAATTATCTTATTATTTATTATTTATATTAATTGAAAGAAAAATATTTAAAAAATGACTGACACAACCAGATTATCAGTCATACTGGGGGAGGGATCGACAGCACCACTGGCTGCACAGTATGTAGCAGTGTGCCATAGCCTAACAGTGAAACAGCGAGACAGTGAAAAGGCAACTCCACCACCACATTGTCCCTAAGATGTGGACAATAGTCCTGAATAGCCCTTAATAGTAATTTGTGTATTTTTGTTGTTGTTGTTGTTGTTATTGCTGTTTATTACCATTATTTTGTTTGTTAAAAAAGGCTCCCAACCCACCCCTTACTGAGGGTCCCCCATCACCCCCCCCCCACCCCTTACTGAGGGTCCCCCATCACCCCCCCCCACCCCTTACTGAGGGTCCCCCCACCCCCCCCCCCCCCCCCCACCCCCCCCCACATTGAGGGTCCAAGCACCATATTATTTGCATTATTATTGTTCACATAGTTAGTGCTTCTATTGTTGTTTTATGATAACAATTGCTTTGGCAACACTATGTTGAAGTGTGGTCATGCCAATAAAGCTCATTTGAATTTGAATTTGAATTTGAGAGAGGGGTAAAGAGACTGAGAAAGATTGGGAGAGAGAGCCTCTGGCATGTACACAATCAGGCAAAGTGCATTGGATACATGGGGAGAGGCTTACACATAAAGAATACTTCATAAATGGCAACAATTTTCACTAGCTCACTGATATGCACCACAGGGCATTGAGACTGACTGATTTAATTTTCTCTCAGAATGTCCACATGCAGGCAGGCACAAGTGCTTTGAGAGTACACCTTTTTTAAATGGCCTCATTATTTCTGTTGAGCACTGGGCCATTATTGCTGCCTTCAAAGGACATTCAGTGTTCCGCTTGGTTGAATGCCCCCAACCCCCACTCCCCCTGAAGTGTTGGAAACGTGATGGAAAATTGCACACCCTTAGATACAATGACACATGATCCCACAATGGACCTATATTTAGGTTTCTCAAAGAGTTAATGATTATGCCGTATAAGAATAAACACCATTGCTCACATTCTAAAATATTCCAAAAACACAATTGACTATCCAGGGCAAACTAGTATTTTGCACATTTTTTGTCAGGATTGATTGAAAGTGAGTATAATAAGAGCACAATATTTGCAGCTCTTCTTTCAGACTGCCCCTGGACAATAAGAATGCCCTGTGGAGTTATGTAGCTCATGTTTTGTAGCTCACCCCCAGTGCATTGTGGGTAGTAGTGGCAGCAGTAGATGCAGTACCCACTATTCTGGGGTTACCACAAGTCACGCAACTGCATGGATATATACAGCGTCAGAGTGATTTATGCATGCTTCATTAAGATATCTTCCTGTTAGTTAAATATGAAAAATCCTGATCGAAAAGTGTCGAAAGCAAACCAAAGTAAACTCTGTATGCTCTTGGACTGTAGATTTAATTAGCCATTTTCTCTTATTCATCCTCTCAGCATCGTCTCAGTTTGTGCTATTTGATCATTTGATGAGACTAATCCTCAAAAATATGTTTCATAATATTTCATACACAGGTATATGGCTGCAACAAGCAGAAGAGATGGTTCCTAAATCATAAATAGGGAAAAACTGCATGACGATGTAGGCTGATTTTAAGGCTGATTTATACTTTGTAAGACAACCCCTGTGAGCCAGATTTTCTGTCTCATTGACGTAATTTGGAATGTCTCACGGGCTGTGAGCCACTTGTCTCGTACCTCCCGAATTTTCTAGCAGCTCACACCGTGTCATTAATGTCTCACATCTTTGATTGGTTGACTGGGCTGGGATATGGAGCATTCCGCGTTGCTAAGGAATATATATTTGTATGTAGCTATAAACGAACAATGTCTTCATATTTTGTATTCGTTTCAGCCTGGCTAACTTAAGAGACTACTCACGCACAACCCAGTGCAGAATTTTAATTTTAACGTTACGTTGCCATAGACACAGGACGCTTGACAGTGAGCCGATGTATTGAATATAAATGGCCAGAGCTATGAGCCATTAGCTATGAGCAAATCTCATAGCTGTGTCTTATACAGTATAGACTAGGCCTAAGGGAGTCATGCCTGATGGTTGAATCTGCCTGTACCCTCGCTTACCTTTGTGTTCCCGCCCTTTCTTTCGCTTATTCTTTTGCTACACGGTTTACACTGCACGTCAGCTTACAGGCACAGCAATGTGGCTCTTTCCCACAATACTGTGAAACACTACAGACCACAAACAGCTGTGTGGAGAAATGTGGAATTCTAAAAAAGAGGAGAGGGAGGACGCAATGTTCAGAGTACAGGATGTTCGTTCCAAAGCTCCCCAAAAGCCTTCAGACTAAACTCTCCGTGGGTCGTCAGGTTGTGTGACACAACATTTTCTCTGGATTACACTCAGACCTGTCAAACTAAACTCCTCCGTGTGTCGTCAGGTTGTGTGACACAACATTCTCTCTGGATTCCACTCAAACCTTTCAAACTAAATTCTCCGTGGGTCGTCAAGTTGTGTACACAACATTTTCCCTGGAATACACTCAAATCTTTCAAAATAATTCATTTAAAATACCCATCCAGATGATTTTTTATTTTTTTTACTTTTGTCCTTGCATTATTAGTTTATGATGCAATAGGTGCTCCTGGCACCATCGGTTAACATTAATGACCATTTGGTTTTAAGTTGCTCCTTGCCTTTCATACCACCACAGCGTTAAACCTAATCTAATGACTCCTGTTTCTTATGCAATGAGGAGGCAAACTGGTCACCCAATATTCCATTTCTGGTGATGTTTCATCATCTCCACAGCTTCCAGTGTCCTCCCCTGTTAGCCAGGGAGAGAGATTATAATGAGAAATTTGATCTTGCTCACACAGAATAGCCTACCCATTTCATACACCATTATACATAGTGAAGATCATGATGTCATGTTGAGCTACTCTACATCAGACATGTCCCTGCACCTAATGTGCAGGAAGTATTTTCCGTAGACGCAATGACTTCACATCTCAGCTTCCCGACAGCAGGCCACAAACACAGAAGACTGTATTGTGTGTCTGGAACACCTAGCACTGGGGTTACAGTTTCAGGGTAGCAGAGTGATAAAGGTGTTAGCGGTAGCGTATTCTTTGGAGGCGAGTGTGTGCTTGTCATGTCATGGGCTGCCAAATACAATTTCAGCATCCAAAATTGGGATAAAAGCAAACAATGGGGATGTTTAATGTGTATCTGACTGGTACTACTTTGATATTTTCTTTTATATGTGCAGGCCTGAAAGAAGTTCCAGATAAAATTCCCTCAGACACCACGCTGCTTGACTTGCAGAACAACAAGATCAGCGAAATTCGAGAGAATGATTTCAAGACCCTCAAGGCCCTGCATGTAAGAACCAAACTCTTCTCAATCTGATTCTCTTACCTCATGGATGTAAGAATGTTTGACATTTAGTTGACATGCCATCAATATTGTAATGAACCTTCTCCATTAAAAAAATAAATGGTGGCATCTGACCATTTAATGAAGAAATATGTTTAATCTCCTCTCTGAAATGATATACTGAGAGACTGATAGATTAAAATATCTAGTGAAAAGGCTGAATTTAGAGAACTTCCAGCAATAAACTGCCAAAAATCTAAACCAGACCCAAAAATGGTCAAAATAAAGAAACATAAGATTTATGTCTTGAAAAATTAAACCATGCTAACACTCAAATTCAAAAACATGAAAGTTACTGGAATACTTCATCCTCATATGTTCCTTATTTCTGATTTGAGTGGTCTGGAAGATGGTTTTATGAGTGTTAAGCATAATATAATTACAGTATTCTTAAATTGTCAATAGACCAATATGTTTGCAGTATACAATGCACATGTCAAACATTATTATGATCAACAGTCTGAATTTAATGCAAACCTGAATTTTTGCATTGAACAATATCCCTGCAGGCCTGTTGCACACACCCAAATTATTCAGACTAAATTGAGTTAGGTCAGAAATGTTTGGCAAGAACACCCCAGCATATTAAGGCTTCCTGAAAGGCTTGGGAAATTTCTGAATGTTGCATGTCTTGTTTCAGAAAGATAATCTCTTGATCACGTTTCAAATATATAAATGTTATAGAAACCAAATTCTGCAATGGAGTGTCTCTGTCTCTTTGCATGCATTCTTTTACTCTAATGTTAAATGTGCAATAACTGTGAGGGGTGTGTGGGTGGCCAAACACCATGCATCAACAGCATGCAAAAACCCTGACGAAGGCAGCCTGCTGCCGAAACATTGGTGAAATAAATGAATTGCACTGGAGACAAGTGTGCAACCGTTTCTTAACAATTACGATTATATGTCCTTATAGGTCAGTACCTCATTAAAAAATGTATTTTCTTTTCAATTTGGTGGCCGAACACAAACACATAGCACATTATTTTTTTATACATCTCTCTCTACAGTACATGCATTACAGCACCTTGACATACAGTATGCAGTCAATGTAACTTTCACTGTATAGCATTTATCCCTCCTGAGCAATTAATCCCTTGAATTTCCCCACGTCCAGATGTTCATGAGTATGTTGTGCAATGCATGAGATTTGTTTGAACATTTTAAGATGTTTTGAAATAATAACCAAACTGCATGGCTCAGATCACTTACAGGACTTGTATTTACAGTTCACCAGAACACAGCGTCTTCATTTCTTACATTTATAAGGAACTTCAGCATAATGTTGCTGAATTCATTTTATATAAAACACTACTTATATAAAACACTACTTTTTTCATCATTTTTACTTTGATAGCTTTAATTTATTAAAAAAAGAAAGTGTTCTCTTTTATTTTTCCCCTCCTCAAAATAAAAATGTTCAACTACAAAATATCACATCTACATACATGAGTCTCGTATGAAATTGTTTTTATGAGGCATTATATATTTGACTAATTAATTAATTAAACCATGTGATTGATGTACCCGGTCAATGAAAAAAAAAAATCAGCCTTGAAGAAGCTTGTATTTTGTTGTCAGGATAAGTGGTGATCAGGATATATTAATTGGTATAAATTGCTCAAAAAGCTCTAAACCTCTGTAAAATATTATGCTCATCTTTGTAACCAGGTGCCCTGTGTTTGGACGCTCTTGCTAGCCCATACCTGCCTAGATTATAAGATTTGAAATCATATGGGGATATGTTAGTATGCTCTGAGGTATTCAAGCTGCAAAGCTATAATTAGTTTTGACTTGCTGGGTACCCTGGGGGGATGAGGGCTCATAAAACTGGGTTTTTATAGGGGTAATTCAGGTAATGTACTTTCTACTCTCTACAACACTTACTCTACATCTTGGCATTAACGACTAATTACACATTTTATAGATAGTGAAACATTCAATACATTTTGAAAATGTTACAAACAATTACCTGACAGGAAAATAATTACAACATATCATGGATGTAGATACACTGCCTGGCCAAAAAAAAAGTCATGCATAGTGCCCACTGTACAAGCCTCTGGAGGCAGTGTTATGATCTGGGGTTGCTTCAATTGGTCAGGTCTAGGCTCAGCAATGTTATGCAGCAATTAAATTAAGTCAGCTGAGTACCTGAATGTACTGAATGACCAGGTTATCCCATCAATGGGCATATTCCAGGACGACAATGCCAAGATTCATCTGGCTCAAATTGTGAAAGAGTGGTTCAGGGATCATGAGGAATCATTTTCACACATGAATTGGCCACCAGAGTCCTGACCTTAACCCCATTGAAAGTCTTTGGGATGTGCTGGAGAAGACTTTACGGAGTGGTTCGACTCTCCCGTCATCAATACAAGATCTCGGCCAAAAATTAATGCAACTCTGGATGGAAATAAATGTTGTGACATTGCATAAGGTTGTCCATACAATACCGCAACAAATGCGCGCCGTAATCAAAGCTAAAGGCGGTCCAACAAAATATTAGAGTGTGCAACTTTTTTTTTGGCCAGGCGTAAGATGTAATGCCCCATAAAAACATATTTACAGTTACATAGTTTGGCTTCGGGATAAGTCTGTTTATCTTATTGAACTACGTTTATCATCTCTGAAGTTGAATTTACTAAATGAATGCAACTGTGCTGTGTGGCTAATATGTGGGGAATGGTCCAGTTGAAAATGACCCATCCATCACTGAGGTGGATGTCCAACAAAACTTGATTTACCTGTAGCCTAAAGCACTTTGAGATCACTGGATGATTAGTGTTGCGCAATATGACTTTTTTTCCTGAAGGCCCTGATCCTCGTGAACAATGTAATCACCACCATCCACCCCAAGGCCTTTATGCCCCTGGGAAATCTTCAGAGACTCTACCTCTCCAAGAACCTGCTCAAGGACATGCCACCCAACATGCCCAAGAGCCTGCAGGAACTGCGCATCCACGAGAACGACATCTCCAAGATCAAGAAGTCCGCCTTCGATGGCATGGCTCACGTCATCGTCATGGGTATGCATGCATTTTCATCTGGGTCATTGTCAAGTATCTCATCTCTTTGAGTTGATCCCATGATCTGATAATTATGTAGGCCTAGTGGTGAAAATGTATTCCCTCACACCTTCATTTAGTGCCCATTGGGCTGCACTAAAGGCTAGTGTCCGTTTAAAGGGTAAGTAAACCCTAAAACCAATTTTTTAAAGCTGATTACTGATATATTTGGACATATCCAGGTGCTGGAGATTGATCCTGTTGCAAATCGCAACATTTCATCGCGATGCGTAGCATCATTAGAAAGAGTAGTGTATTTTGGCTAACTGTGGTGAAACATAGGCTATCACAGTTGTAATTTACTATTGGCTGTTGTACAGTATATGTACAGTAACACCAACAGGGTGCATCTGGCTACGCCCTTCCACTTTACACTATAAATTAGTTTTTTTACAACACACATTCTCTCTGGAAGATAGCTTGGTGCAGTGAACACAGGTGTACCCGTTAAAAAAGAACGTTCTGCTTGCATGTACTTAATGATAACAGGTGTCAACCCATATGGTTTGCTCGTATGAAATGTGGTTTTTCCACCTTTTGAAAGGCATACGGGCGTGTAAGGTTATGATACATGAACTCCAGCTAGTCTAATACATTTTTTTTTTTCAAAATGTTTTCCAACATAATTAATTCAATCGCAGCAATCACATTTTCTTTCTCCCTCTCTCCTACAATTCTCTTGATTTCTGAGACAGTGGGAAAAGCAAGTACCTGCTACTGATCTAAAAATGCACTTTATGACAACGAATCACAGACGCAGTAGTAACGTTCGGCTCTCCCACAAGATACCTAACAACCTAACAATTAGTTAACTTAGCTAACAGTTAAATGGTTATGACTGGACAAGGTTCATGTTTATGCAGTTTTGACCGAAATTAGATAATGTTACATGACGTTTTAATGTGGCTATATGACTAAATTTAGCGAAGTTACTACAAGTTTCATCGTAAATGAATTCATGGCTAATTTAGCAGCCTTTAATAACGTTAACTGAAACGTGAAGGAAAAAAAAACTAGGGCGTGGCTTGATAACTTCAGCCCAACCCTTTCATGAGTACCTTTCCCACCCCTGAATTTTTGAACCGCAAAAGGAGGCAAGGTCGCTCTGAAACAGCCCGTTTAGTTACCCTTTAGATCCACTGCCTGTATTTGACCCTTAAAATGAAAGATCTCTAGACACTGATGAGTATCATGGATTGGTATGCTCTCCAGAGATTAGATTTATACATAAACCCGTTTCTCACCACAGGACCCTTATAGGCCCTTATCCTATGGGCGGTAGCTAAAATATATCAAAGTTCAAACAATATGTAATTCGAAATAAAAATGATTGCTCCATCATTATCTACACGTTTTTAGAAAATGTTAATAACTAAGAGCAAAGGCTTGTAATACAGTGTGCCACTATGAGAGCTGGAGGTTGTCCACCTCTCTGCTTCTTTGTTCCCCAACAGCAATGAAGCACTTTTTTCCATCCAGATTCTGACAACATTAGAACAGCAATGACCCATTCCACCCTGGCTGGAACAGACTACAACAGTCAACATGAACCCAGCATTGATCTGCAGTTTATTTCCTCTTGTGTGATAGATTGGGAAATCAGTTGTGTGGAAAGAACTCTGCATTGAAACCGAATCAAATGCACATGTAGACATACCCCACCTAGACCAGGATTAACTGCAGCAGATTCACTGTTTCCCTTTGTTTCTCCTTTGCCCCCTGAAACAGAACTGGGTTCAAACCCTCTCACAAGTTCTGGGATAGACAATGAGGCCTTTGCCGATCTGAAACGGGTCTCTTACATCCGGATCGCTGACACCAGCCTCACTGAGATCCCCAAAGGTACAGAACCATCTCTTTGCACCTTTTTCACTGGGCTAAATGTTCTGTAGTATAATAGCAAAATTGTGTTCAGTATAGGAACACAAAAAAATTGAGAAATGGGCCAATGAGAACGAGACTAGGTCTACTTGTCCACGGTTGGTTTAAAGAACTAACAGGACACAGATAACATTGAAGGCTTTGGGGCATGATCAATACAGTATGTTATAACTGTGAGGAAAGATCACAGCCATGTGATCAAAGTGGAAAGCATTAAAAGTTTTTTTTTTGTTAATGCTGTTCTCATTGCTGTGTGTACCAGGCCTCCCCAGCTCCCTGTCCGAACTCCATCTGGATGGAAACAAGATCACCAAAGTCCAGGCGGAGAGCCTCAAGGGTCTGAACAGCCTGGCCAAGTAATAATTCCCTCTTCTTTCAGCTGTCACACTAACAAGATGTCTGGCCCAGAAACTGGCTCTTTTTCAGAGTAAATAGATGATCTTTCCAATTCTCACATGGGATAAAAAATATATATTTTTAAAGCGGAATTGAACAGAGCAGGGACCACATCACAGTAAACTAGGCACATAACACAGTACATCTAAAGCAACATAGTCAAAAACATGTTAGTGTCCTACTGCGCTCTTCATGATTAATAAAACACTTTCTAGAGAGAGGCTTATCAAAGCCATTGAATCAATGAGAATTGGGAAGTCACGCAGCAAACGGTGATATGGGAAAAAAAATAAAACAACTGATACTGCATATTAATTTGAAGTCAATATGCAGTATTAATTAGTGCATGTTACCTTACCATCCCATTGGCTCTTGACTGTATCTTGTTCTCTCATTGGTTCCTGTGCCTCATTACTTCCTGTGAAGGATGTTGCCCACTTGTCTCATTTGCCCCTAATGCGCTGTTCCCTCCCCTCAGGTTGGGTCTGAGCCACAATGAGATCAGCATAGTGGATAACGGAACCATGGCCATGGTGCCTCACCTGCGTGAGTTTCACCTGGACCACAACGTTCTGACCAGTGTGCCCTCGGGCCTGCCTGACCACAAATACATCCAGGTGAGGTCAACTGCCCATGAAGAAATGAAGCTATTTGGGCTATCCAAGCCTGATAATAATCCAGAACAATAATTACTGATGAACACCAGGTCTGTTTCCTAAATGCCGAGCATTACCTGTAATCCCAGCCAGTCCCTATTTAATGAGCATTCTGACAGTGCTCTAATATATCATAACTTTTATTGTTATGTCTTGTATAGTTGCACCAAAGTATCCTCACAGTTTTAGATACAAAAAAAATAAATAAATAAAAGGGGTAATTCCCGTTTATGAGAAACAATATAAAATATGCCCAACATAAACTGTACATTTAAGGGCACACAGTTTATGAAGCAATCTTCTGATAACAGCTAATGTAATAAAGTTCAACAGATGGTTGTGATAGCCAGAATGTCCATAAAACTGTTTGCTAATCAACCTCCATTGTTGCAGGTTATCTATCTCCATAGCAACAAGATTGCTGCAGTAGGAACTGAGGACTTCTGCCCCCCTGGTTTCAACACGAAAAAGGCCATGTACTCAGGGATCAGCCTGTTCAGCAATCCCGTCCCCTACTGGGAGATCCAGCCAATCACCTTCCGCTGTGTCTTTGACCGCTCTGCCATCCAGCTCGGAAACTACCGGAAGAAGTAGATAGTCCCCGGCTGAAGACCATTTCCTATGACTGTGCTGCCCCCTCTACCCCACCGGCCCAGAGTCTTTGTATTACACACCCCTTACAGTAACTGTACTAGATAACTAGAAAGACAGAATAAACTCCATATTTTTTTTACACAATCCTGAAAATCACAGCAACACATAAAGCACAGAGCTGACATCTATTGGATAGTCCAGGTCAGTCCTTAAAGTATAAAAATATAATCCACAATGGTATCAAAGTGCATGATTGTACATGTTCAGATCACACTTTAGTGGAATCTAGGGTGGTGTGGAAGATGACAATGGTTAAGACAACTGCAGGAGATTTCAAGAAAAAAAGTTTTCAAAAAATGTAAAAAATAACACTTAAAGGTAATGAACAGTAACTTTTAGTCCTCTAACTCTCACATCAGTAAATCAAAAACTGGAAAATGATGAAAACCTTTTAGCCCATACTGATTCTCTAGGGCCTAAGCCATCACATTAACTATCCCTCTGATAATTAGATCAGCTGGCCTGCGGAGCGGGCAGCAAAGGGTTAACTTGCAGCTCAAAAATATCAACAGCAAGAACTGGCGTACAAGAATGTACTAGAATATCATGTATGTAGAGGTAGTGTTCAATGTGTACTATTAGGACAGGAGGACACCCTGAGGTGTACCATTTTCCTTTCATATTGTAGTTAGTTGAAGTAGAAATAGTCGTTTTTATTCTGCCAAATTTCTGTATTTTCTGCTTGCTTTATGTGATTCTTGAAAAAAATGTTTTGTACCCCCCCTGTTTTTAAACATTTCAAATGTTTTATTTTTTTATAATACACTGAACACCTCCAAATCATCAATGTATTGTAATGGACGGTCGAAAATAAAATCAGGGCAAGCAGATAGAATACATTGCTTACATTTTCAAGGAGGCCTTTTACACATAACTACATTTGCTCTCAACTGATATTGGATTATGGATTGCAGTGTTTGTGGTTCATTGTTTTTATTTGTTTGATTTCTTTAAGTTTGAAGATGAGGGTAGTAGGCTGCTGGATGATCATGCCCACCATACTGATATTAGTTTGAATGTTCTGTGTATAGATGCTGTATATACAGGCTGTATAATACCTTTTATTGTTTTCAAGCACTTGCAGTAGTTCAGACTGAATCTATCAGTGTTTTAGGTGAATCTCTCTCAATCAGGGACTCTGCCCAAGGTTGCTAACCTGATAAAAGTCAGATAATAAAAATGTAAAAAAATATAACCTTTGCATTCCACAAGAGGATTGATTCGCTACACAGAGTCAAACAAAACTACATGTCTCTAAGATTAAGTGCCCCAGCACTAGAGGGTTCAACAGCATCATCCTCACATGAAAGGCAGACACAAGCAAGCAGAAACTTTATACCACTCTCCAAGGACTTTATGGACAATGGGACGTGCTCCTTTAAAATTGAGAAAGAGACTCAACTATTAATTGCTTTTTCCTAATCTTTTCTGAATCCCTGTTTTTTGTCATCTCGGGCCCAATTTGTTTTCATGATTTACGTTTCAGATGAATCAGTTGCATGATTCACACACAGAGGGGCTGTATTCCCTGTTAGACAGCTGAAATTAATGAGGAATGTGAGGACACTCAGTGCCTCATAGTATTAATCTTCAGTACCTTGAATGTGTCTTCAGTTATTTTGCTATTTGTCTGCCTCTGGGCTTGATTGAATATATATGGGCATACTTTACCTTAGTGTCATATATATTTTACAGGAAAAAGGCAGAGTTTCTCCAGTAAATGTACAAATTGTATCAGATGTCCAGACTTGGGCAGAACATAACCCTGGATCTGGACCCAATATGCCAGAACAGAGGCAAAGGGAACATCTGAAAACATTCAGTAGGCACATAAAACCTTAACCGTAGATCCTGCTTTGAGATTTGCGCAGATGAAAAGATTGTATTAGAACTACATGTAACATATCCATGAAAGTCACAATTTTTATATACAATTCATAACTTCAAATAGGACTACATTCTATTCTGGTTGTGGGTACTTTTTCCTTTCTGGTATTGAAGTATATGGCGATTACACTAACAGACAGTTAGGTGATTGATTTTACGCTATCAAGTCTTTCATGTTTTGATATCATTAGGGGGAAAGTATTTGCACCCTATTCATGTATCATATCTTCTCCTCAGACATCATAAGAAGACAGATCACTTTGGCTTTTTTTTACTCAACAAGAATCTTAAAAATGCTGAAAGGCACAGATGGTATAACACAACTGTGCTTTGTTTTCCTGGACTCTGACAATACTCTCTCAGCAAACTAATTTGCATACAAATATGTTTTTGTTATAATGTGAAAATGATGGTAACTTTAAAACCAAATTATGCATTTCCCCCTAACTTTGTAAGATGCCAAAGGATGACATTCAACATCAATGCAATGACTCTGGGATGGATTTGCAATATTGGGCCCTATAAACTGGCACAAAATTCACATGTGGCTATGAATACTTGGGCCCCATGATGGCTGCTTGAAATATTAAATAATCAGATTTTTTTCATTTATGAAGTTTACTGTTTACTAGTTTTGGTGAAATGATAACAAGTTACATCATCTATAGTCCAGAAAAACAAGATTACTCACAGGGTATCATTTACAATTGGAAATGGTCTGTATTCATGTAATCATTTAGACAACATCTATGAAAACTATATACAGTATCTACATATACAAATGTATATATTTTTACATGGAAGGATCAAGATGAAATAAGGTAAGTATGTATGGAAAAATGTATGAAAATACTTGTAGTATGTCCTGTGCTGTATTTACTAGTCAGCATTTATGTATGGTAAATGCTAAATACCTAGGTACAAGCACATGTAGGGCTACAGGAGGTAGACTTTTGAAAATGCATAGTTTGGTTGGCTTGACAATTACAGAGGAATGATGTGTGAGTATTGTTTGAGAATTTTACTGAGGTCAAGATCTGAATAAATTCAATAAAGCATGTTTTAGAGTCCATACAAATCTAACAATTTTATCAGAAAAGTTTAGCCCAGCACATACATTTTGGTAGAGGACGGTAAGTGGTAGTTCAAAGCTGCAGGGTTAAACTATTTTCATACATTTTCACTATTTCACTGTTCATAATATTTCACATTCTGTCTAACAAGAGTGAAAAAACAGCTCCAACAAGCAAGGTCTCAACTTCTGTTGTATGGTAACTGAATAGGTGCCAGTTATGGTTTCTCTCATTTGTGAACACTCTTCTATAATCTCTCCAATGGGGAAGTTCCTGCCTGAGAGAGAGTACTGCAGTACTGGTTATTTAGATGTATTTTAGGTCTGATATAACAACTGAGAGAACCATTACCCTTAGAAGGCCATCTCATATTCTATGTCAACTATCTCTAATGTGCACACAAAGCACCATGTTCAATTGGTCCAGACATGTCCACGGTCATTTGGCCCATTGGTGCTTTTTAGATCAATGATAGCAAACTGTGAAATAAACCACCTAGGTTCTCTAATCCTATCTATACAGCAATGTGTGCAGGAAGAGGGATAGGTGTACTGTCTATTTTATAATAATAATAAGAAAAAGCAGTTTGGTCTCTCTCTCTCTCTCTCTGGCACCCCCATGTGGAAGCTGCTCTTCTGCTTGCTTCTCACTCCACCTATTTTCACCATCCACGCCACTTCTCTCGAACGCTGGCATGTTGACCTTTGTCTTATTCCCTTCAAGGTTGTGTGTGTGTGTGTGTGTGTGTATGTTTATGTGTGTGTGTATGTTTATGTGTGTGAGCGTTTATGTGCACTACAGCACTGGAGCACACTCTCGAGCTCAAAGCACTGACTTACCTTCCTGAAGAGTAAAACAAGATCACGCAGTTTGAAAAAGCCAAACACAGGTGGCCTATTTTAATATAATTTTTATTTTATACAGACATCAACATGCTTAGCGCTCAAAACTAAAACTGCCTCATCCATGTTTGTGTCACCGTGGCTCATTTCTTCAGCAAGCCAAAATATTCTGTCCCACAAGAAAGCAAATGACAAAAATGGACCAATCAGACCACTTCAAACTGTAGATGAAAGCTGTTTTACATTTCTGAGAGATTACAAGCTTGTGCCCTTTAACCTGTGGCTGAATTCTTCATCCCCCGTCCTCTTTAACAGCCTCGTCTTAAGAGCTCGAAGGAGCAGATAAGAAAGCAATGTGGCAATGCTCCACCAGTCCCTGGCTGAACAACACACACAGCTGAGTGTGCAGACGACTGCACCCTTAGAGACCATAAAGAATGCGCCTAAATATTGTGCTTTACAAATATATTGCAAACGTGAATATACAGGTTAATAAGTATAACGTCACCAAAATAAACTGGGTTGTACATTTTATCGACAATAAGCTCAAAAGAACAGAGAAGTGCAGTATCACACGGATTCTGAAGAGTCAGCGTGAATATCCATAACTGTATGATCACTGAACGAGTCTATCTGAGCAGCCTGCTCCTGTCTGCATAGGAGAGATCAGACAGAGACACGTGCAGGTAATGAGCAAAGGCCTGTTTTGATTTATCATCTAATAAACGCAGCCCCTAGCGATCTGGCACATTTCCAAACGTAGATGTATGTGAAGGGATGCAGTACACTCTCTGTTTACATTACACTATCCACCACTTTCTCCATATGTCTACCAGATGCAGCGAGATTCGGAGATCAATCTTATATTAATTTCCCCTGGAGGATGTGAATGCAGAAACAGCCCTGTTTTAAGGGGTAGTTCTTTGCATTGACTCCTCTCTGCTAAACCAGAGCTTTTCACTGCATGCGATGACAAATGCCATTTTTAATTGCTGCATTCGCTCAATATGACATTAAACTTCCTGGAGTAATTCAAATGGTTTCTAAACATGTTGCTTTCATTGAGATGCCCATGGTCTGGTTGTCACAGGCCTGAAACTAATATGAATTGGGTTGCAGCTACAAAAGAGGGTGCCCGTTTGAGGATAACTATATGAAGGCATTTTATCAAGTGAGAGTACAGGCCTATCATCACCTGAAGCAAAATAGCAAAGTACATTTATTTATGCTTTAAACCTCAGAATATAAAAATTGCAAGACAATTATGTTAAAGATGTTCTGTAACAGTTGCCACAGTAGTGCATTATATCATTTGAGATAAATACTATTACTATCCGCAATTCTTGTTAAGCGCTTGAATACATTTCACGTTTTTTAATTATTAAAATAAATAAATGTAATATAAAGTAATGTAATTAATGATGAGATAAGGCAATATAAAGATGCACAGCATCCCATAAGCTCACTACAAGCAACCAATGATAGTCCTCCAATAGCCCTACTTCCTCATTTTTGGTCCTTTAAATATAAGCTGTGTCCGAATTAGATCCCTATCTACTGCGTTCTGTGTCCTGTTTACTGTGTGCTAGTACTGTTTACTGTATACTGTATAGTATGTGCCATGGAGTATGCAATAAATATCCTACATACTATTTTCCAATCGTACTATGGAAGTGTCATAAGACTTTCCGCCTTTTTGTGGCCATATCACGTGTTGTGGTTGTTGAAGGAAAATGTAAGCAAAGCTGCACCTAATTTTTAAAGCGAAGCTACTCGTCATATTTATAGGACTAAAATGTGCATTCACTTCCTGAAAAGTATGCTCCCAGATATATTCAGCGAAATCCCCGAAGTAAGTATATCATCTGAGGGGTACACTACATTGAGAGAAAATTTCACCTAGCTAACAACTTTCTCATCCAGTGTACGCAACAAGTATACTCAATAGTATGGCAGGGCACTGATACGGACACAGCCCTAGTCTAATTTCTAACATTTAAAAATTTCTGGCAGTGAAACCTGCTGCAGAGAGGATCTTTAAATCAGGTTATGAAGGTGAAATGAAGCTGTGGTTGGTTGGGAGAGGGGCCACTCACATGTTCTGTTTAATCGTAAAGCTGTATGAAAAGAGTAGGGCTGTTAACCCTGGAGTCCTGGTCAATCTCCCATGAAACGGACTCTCTGCATCTGGCCAACTAATCATCCCCTATACATTCGGTTGGCTACACAATCCTTTGCGTTCGCACCCACTTTTATTCCTCAAGGTGTCACTGCAAAAGAGAATTGAGTTCTCAGTTGCTTTAAAAGATAATAATAAAAAAGTGACCCAGCATGCTAAATTGTGCAACCCTTAGGTTTAAGGAGCATGCATTGAGCGCGTGTGAAACAAGACCGTAAACAATGTTCATTAATGCAGACTGATCCCTGGGAGCTCTGTGTGTAAAACGGTGACACTTACCACCATAGCAACATTTCACCCGCACAAACAAACTCATCAGTATTATATTCACACACCATCCTAAGGGCCATACAGCATGAGTGCAAGAGAAAAAAAATATTAAAACGATATTAACTTTATGGTGACTTTACTTAGAGGTAATAGGACACTGAGACATACAGTACGTAAGTCAAAATCACAGCATTGTGATTCAGTGGGTTTGGACTTCAAACGTAACAACTGTATAACAAATGTGCGATAGTCTCATAAGAGTATGTAAGTCTTGCGCATCATACCATGGCAGTAACAACTTTTAAGCTCCAAAGAAACAACGGTGCCTTTTTTTACTTTCAATACAAGTTTGATTATGTCCCATAAAATATTTATTTTGTAGTGGGTTGCATATCCGTTCAGTTTTGTGGAGAATTAAGTCAATCACTTGAATAAGATCTTATGATCCACATACTGGTAAAATTATTCAATTAGTCAGTCAATATGGACCCCATAGAAATAAAGAATCAACTTGTGTGGCCAAAATAAATTTAATGCACCCAAGACATGAGCAAAACAAAATGTAACAAAATCTTTCTGTAATACAAATAAGCTGTTTTACTCGTATGTAGAAATCACGTGTTATAACAAGAACATTATTACTGCAGGGGGGAAAGTTTGATATTTTGAAACTCTCACTTGAAACCGATCAACCCCTGACAGGGAATGAAATCTAAACATCTAACTGGAATTTAAAACTAATTGAAGATATATAAACACACAACTTATGTAACTTCAGAATTGTTTCTGATGAATACATGTCGGCAAATAAAAAAGGTTATGTAACTTGTAACCCTGAAGAACGAACATGCACAGTCGGTATGGAAAAATAAATCTCACCGAGAGACTGAAGAACATGCAATGCCAAACAAAACACATCAGCTCTGTGGATACGTTTCTGAAGATGTCTGGATGAGCTCACAGGACTGGCCTTGGGAAACATCCCCATGTCTCCTTTGGCTCCAGCACAGGCTAACTTCCTATGTTCATCAGTGTCTGGAAATGAAGTCCTTCAGACTTAGATGAACGTGCAATTAATACATGGAAAAAGAAGACATAGAAAATGCAGTCCATTGGAAAATGTGAACCGCGAGGCTTTTACTTAGATTTTCAGGCATGGCACTACCATCACAATATGTTTGTCTGCCATGGAGTTATACTTGACACAGCATATTAGAAAATAATATAATACTGAAAATTTGACTGAGTAAAGACGCCAAGCAGTTTGCAGGAATATTTTGACAGAGCTCAAAGACGAGCGGCCTGCGCGCAGTGAATATTTCATTGTTCTGACACTTTTTTTTCTTCTTAGACATATCTGCTTCCTCCCTTCCTGACTTATAGCTGCAGCCCAGAGCTGTTCTTACAGTGATGTCATCGGCAGTTGGGAGCCAGGGTTTGGCTTAGGGCTGACTGCACTTTGGAGGCTTTAGTCTCAGTCATCAATGTGATTTTTCATACATGTTATATAATATGTCAAGTGAAATCTTTTCAGCAAAGTTCTACTTTAAACAATTTAATAATATTGTTGTTTAAAGAGAGTTTCAAATTCCAAAGCCTCTCCAGCTCCAGGACCTGGGCCTATGGTGTAGGTACACAATAAAATGTCCAGTGTTAACTCTAACAGTCTACATATGAGCCTGATCTGGCCAGTGTAGGCTCATATGTACACTTCTAGAGTTGAATCAACACTGTTAGAGTAGAATTAACACTGGACATTTTGCTGTGAATTTACTGTGTAGGGCATTCCCTTATGGAAAAGGAATATACTGCAGTATATTGTAAACATATCAAAATCATCTTCACAATATATTTATAATATACTGCAGTATATTACACTTCCATAAGGGTTAGTCTTTTGGAGGACTGAAAGTAGCAAAACACTGTCCTTTTTAGCTTTGTATGAAAGGGTCCTACACAGTCCTCCTACAGCCTAAACTTGCACTATAATTTATTATTCAATACCTGTTTAAGAATAATCATCAAAATTGGCCTTTTTCTAGGGGGGGGGGGGGGGGTGCTTGGAAAAAAAAGACAAAATGTTTTCCATCCACTCCAGACTTTTTTGGGCATTAGAAGGGGGAGTGGTCAGAGGGGCAGAGGTATGGGATGGGGGTGGTGGGAGTTCTCTTCAGAAACAAGAAAAGAGTATTTTCCCCTCGGATCATTAGTGAGTGGCATTTGCATGCTTGCTAATGTGTGGCAGGGATCTTTTGAAGTGTCTGAAGATTAAACACGACTGTGAGTGTCTGACTGATTTACACACAGCATGTGCTAGGAATTGGACATGGGCGGTGCAAATTCTCCCCTGGGAAGACTAGGGGTACAAAATAGAGGGTAGAAGGGTCCGAGTGGAGGGAGCTATGCCATTTATATGTGGCCCATTCTACTATCCCCCACATATTGCCTTATAACTTTAATAACACACATGCTGTTACTGAAACTTCAACTTAATTTGACACAGGCATCTGGATCATTTCCAGTGAAAGGAAAATTGTTATTTTAAACTTTTTTTTGGTTTAACCATTTTTGGTTAAGAATCCATCATTTGACCACTGTAGTTCTGATCTTGGGTTTGCACCTGAATAAATACATGGAAGACTATTTCTTTGGAGAAGTAATGAAAGATTTCAGGAAGGAGCGAAAGTCAGATAAAGAAAAATAAACACATTCAGAAATACAGGTATTGGCGCACTGCTTCATGCGTGAAACAACATAGTCCCATCCAGGCAACAGATGTTCTGCACCACATGGGTACACCTGCACCTCATTAGAGGGGCCATATTTCATGGATGCCGTGCTGTAAAGCCCATATAGATGACATAGTTACTTTAAAGTGCAGCATGACTCCAGTCTGGCTGTTGTCTTTTTGTCAGTCCAAGGCTACCACTGCCTCGTTCTCTTCCTCCTGAGACCTGCATCTGATCTCCCCCTATTGCTGAGGTAGAGGTAAGAACCAGTCTGTCCTCGCAAGCAGACAGACAGACAGAGAGAAAGGTAAGTGCATTCACCTGAACAATTTTATCTTCAGTTGGGTAGTCACTGATATTCTTTAATATTACAGCTGAAATGTATATCCTGTGTGAGTGCACAGCCATGACTCTTAGCTACAGAACACTACTGTGTGCACTGTAAGGAGCTATTTTTCTTACTTTCTTTCTTTTTAAACACAGTTTAGATTCCGGGAATTCAGATTTAAAAATGCTGTGTGACAGATTGTGATGTTTGGCATGGCTGTTCAGAAGTAGTTTGGATTTAACTGTACAGGGACCTTTACATTTATTGATTCATAAAGGGCATTCTTAGATGTGGCCAATTTGTGCTATATGTATGATGCTACAACCAGGATTGGGATTTTACATCATCCCTGCTGTTGAATTTTAACAGTGCTATACTATGTTGGATTCATCCTTTTGGAATTAAAAATCCAAAATGTATTTGTTTAATTGCAGTAAGCCAAATTGATTTAATGTAGATCTAGCATTCTACAATAAAACTGCCATAAAACTTTCTTGCCAAAAAACACAGACTGCTGGAAATGAGTGTGCATTGTCTATTATTGAAAGTCCTACTATTCATTTCCTGTGTTTATGCCAAACCTTTGAAGTTGTACTGGGATTTTAACAACACAATATCATACACATCCCTTGTACAAATGTTACAGCAACTAATTATGTAAAGAAACTAATGGTAAATATGTGCAATTCCTCTACATTTTGAGTGGTCTATAGTTCAATATACTGTATTACATCTGTGAGTTTCTGACTAAAGGTTGAAAATGACTTAACTCTTTAGAATGAACTTAAATGTACAGGCTTGTGAATCAAAAGAAACATCTGTGCATGGCTTTGTACAGACACAAAAATACATGAAAAACTAAAATCGATGAAAAATTTTCATCGTAGGCTTTAACTAAAAAAAATAATTATGAAGCATACAGGAGACAGGGCAGGAGTAGGGTGTAGTGTATGAAGTATATGAAATTCCATTTGTATTGAAAGGATGCTGGGTGCATTTGTAGCATGTTCACAGTGTCACCAAGATACTTCTTATGCTGGCAGAGGTATGAAGGTCATAGTTATGTGCTTCCCACCTAACCCGCCTTAGCTACACCTCCACTCTAAAATTATTAAAATGGTAGTTTGACTTTCAGCCAGTGGAGTTTCGTTACTCAAGTACTGCTGTTCCCAGACCATTTGAACTCATCTGGTGCTGCGAACATTATGTCCTTTTTTAAAAAGTAAATGGGCAAAATATCTTTAGTGAATCTTGGTGTATTTGTTTGCTAGCTTATGATGGAGGAGTAAATGATCACACTATCAATTTTTGTGCTTATTTATTTTTTATTTTTCTATAGAATAAACCAGCATTGACACGTGAACAAGAATGTGCTACATACTGTAGCTACAGGAATTAGCATTGATAAAATATTTTTGGTCTTTTGAACTTTACCAAGTTCTGGTTGACTTGTCTAGGTTCTGATCTAACTGTATAGTGTTTGCACTTAGCCAACATATTCAGGTCTTCAGCCTAAATCCAGGGATGCTCAGTGAAAAAAAGTAACTAGTGGCTTTTCACAGAATTGTACAGAAATCATGTGTGGTCTAATGGCTAATTTTTGGGTTGGCAGGAACTAGATTGTGTCTTCAGGCCATCTCTGTGTTGATTTCTTTAATCCTGCAGTCATCATGACAGCCATTGACAGTGCAAAGACAACAGCAATAATGAGCCTTACTGCCGTTGTTTTGTTTCTGGGGGAAAATCATTTACTTTGTAAATCACACATCATGTAGGTGGTACTCTCCTAGCAGATATGACATCACTTTGATGGGCATGACATGTGTTTCTTCTTCCCTCTGATTTACCCCAGGCAGGTTTACTTTGTTGGCAGAGAAATGAGTCCCCTCAGCTTACTTATTTTAAGCATTCTGACTGGCAGTGCCCTGGGTCAGTACTATGACTATGGCAGCTATCTGGATCCCGCTCACCTGCTGGGACCGCCGGGGCCTAACTGTGTCGAGGAGTGCGATTGCCCCATGAACTTCCCCAGTGCCATGTACTGTGATGGCCGAGGCCTCAAATCCATCCCGAGTATTGCCCCTGGCATCAAATACCTCTACCTGCAGAACAACCAGATCGAGGAAATCAAGGCTGGTGCCTTTGACAATGTCACTGACCTCCGCTGGCTCATCCTGGACAACAACCGCATTGCTAGTAGTAAGGTGGAGAAGGGTGCTTTTGATAAGTTGGCCTCCCTGGAGAGGTTGTTGTTCAGCTACAATGAACTTACGGAGCCTGTGGGGCCTCTGGCTAAGTCCCTTATTGAGCTGAAGATGATTGGAAACAAGATCTCCAAGATCCCTGCAGAAATGATGTTGGGGCTGGAGAATCTGACCTCCTTCCACCTGCAGGAGAATGAGCTCACCACCGAGGGCATCATTGGAGCCTTTGAGGGGCTCAAGTCTCTCCACTACCTGGATATCAGCCAGAATAAGTTGGGGAAGCTGCCTGCTGCTATGCCCAAGTCTGTCCAGATGCTCTATGCCGACAACAACAACATTGACAGTCTCCTCAAGGACTACCTGGAGAAGCTCCCTCAGCTGCAGTACCTCCGCATCGCTCACAATGCCCTGACAGACTCCGGCATTCCCGCTGGGGTCTTCAACGTGTCATCCCTCATCGAGTTGGACCTCTCCTTCAACAAGCTCGAATCCATCCCAGAGGTCAACGAGAACTTGGAGAACCTCTACTTGCAGGTCAACGACATCAGCAGTGAGTTGTCATGCCCATACCTAATGTAATCTTTTTGATATGGGTGCAATTGGATCTTTCACCAGAGCTCAGGTCCTTTTGATACAACCTTCAATCAATTTAGATGCATATATAACACAAAGTAACTTGTGTTTTACCATCACTTTGACCCAGATGCGATCAGAAATGACCCTGAACATTTACTAACAAATAAATGCAGGCATTTCTTTCTTCGCAGTTAGGGTGCATAGATTTGGATGCACATGATTTGCCTCTTTTTTTCCTAAAGAATGTGTAAAAATAATCTGTTAATTTGAGATCTAGAACAACTGTCTGACAAACCTTTCTTTTGTCCCTTCCATTCCCACAGAGTTCGACCTGGGGAGCTTCTGCAAGGTCATTGGGCCGGTCAACTACTCCAAACTAAGACACCTGCGCCTGGATGGGAACCACTTAACTCGCAGCAGCGTGCCATTTGATGTGTCCAACTGCCTCCGCCAGGCTGCTGAGCTCACTGTGGAGTCCACAGACTAAAGGCCTTCTCCGGTCCTTCCCACCCTCCTCCTCCTCACGGACACTATTTCAAACCAAATGTTCATAGACCTCTTTTACCCTGCTTCAAACTCGACTTCACATGCTGCCAAGACCTGAAGGAACCAAAAGACAACAGCGAGGATGGTTGTGCAGTATAGGTTCATAAATAAAATAATGATGGTCCGTAAGTCTGTGCCCAGTATACTTACATATTATGATAACATATAAAGTGTATGTTTATGTAATATAAATACACTATAATTGGGTGACATTTCAGATAACGTTTCATAATGAAAAAACACTAAACATATGGGAATTATTTTCCTTATTGACATTATTCAGACATTGATGTGACCTACAAAACCATAGCCAGTGTTTTGCACATCATCTATAAAATACATGCTGCAAACACTTGTTTTCCATTACTTGCATGAAGCCAATGTTAAATTTGTATGATAAGATAGCATTTGATTCTTTTTTTTTTTTTTTACTTTGTTTTGCCATATTGTGTACGACAATGAGTTGAATACCCCTTCTTACGTGCAAGACAATGATTACATTATCTGGATGGTTTTTTTTGTTGCTTTTTCACCTTTGTTGGCTGGAGAATCCATTGTACATACAAATAAATAAAATACATTTACCAAAAACGCTTGTTTAAAATTCTATTAAATGAAGCCATGTGGACATTATGATGCATGGAATTATCTAATAATATTAAACCTATATCCACACATATGCCACTTCTACATAACTTTAATATTGTATGGATTTACATTAGCATTGGACAACAGATAAAGCTTTTCTACCTCACAGTTAAATGAGTGAACATACACAGTTTGGATGATAAAGTCCAGTTCAGTGCTACAGAAATTGGAGTTATATATCTCTTTATAAGATATGCAACTGAAATAAAAATTCCACAGCTGTTATATCATGGAAAAAGTTATGTTGTGTGCATAATAGGCTCCAAATGATCTCCCTTATAGCTGAAATTCATAATTGGCCCATTTGGCTTCAATTAAAAGGTCATCCTGTTACTTTTATACAGTATCATCCAACAGTGTTTCCTGGGTTTAAAAAGTTGAAAGATATTATGATTCTTATTAATAATTATGATTCTCATTAGCTAACTGCTTAATTAATAGTTCAAACAAGGCCAATTGCTTTTTTGAAGTTATATGCCTCAGCCATTTGAATGTAATACACAGTAAGTAATAAAGTCCACTACAAGCGGGTGCCCCTCAGAACACACACGTATGCTCCTGCATACCCCTGTCAATATTCACCATGAATGCGTTGCCTTTCCAGAATATTAAATAAATCAACAGAAAGAGAGATGAAGCACCGGAAGGCTTAAGTTTGATGTACCGAGGACCAGTCTGTCGGCCATCGGTGGCTCGGTTAAAGTCCCTGTAAATCTCTGGCTCATACTCTGGGCCTCATTATTCTTTGGCAGGGTCTTGAATCAGGTCCATCTGTTGCCCACTCCCATGTGCTGAGGGGCCAGACTCTGTTCTGGAGAGGAGAAGACTTTGCACAGACATTCCTTCTAACGGAAGGAAAATAAAAAAGAAATAAGAGAATGGGACTCACTGTCTCCATTCTGTCTTAACTCCTTAGCACAGCTTGCGCATGTTAAGTCATGACTTAGCATGCTCGGGTCAGAATGCAGAGGGTATTGAAATGGGTCCTCTAGGTCCTGATGGGACTGAGTGAAGAGCACTCACCTTACAAAATACCAAATGAGTGTTTTTCCAAACCACTTTTACCAATTTTGAGAAAATCTACTTTTTTGGAGTTTTCTTGCATGGAAAATCACATTTTCATACTTAAATCCCTAAGAATAATAGTGTAAAAGTAAAACTGGAAATATCTAACCATTTATCAGAAAAATTATATGCACCTTGAAAAACACATGATTTATCAAAACTGGACTTAGTGAGGTTTGGAAAAACACTCTTCAAACATGGATCTACATTTAAACACGTAACTGCACGTGCACCATTAAGGATAAAGTGACTGATCTATGTCAATCTGGATGGTTATAGGTTCCCCCAAATGTTAACAATCCCAACTGCAAGTGTGTTTATACAACTTCAATCAAGGAAACTCAAAATTCTGTGATTTGTGTGTGTGTGTGTGTGTGTGTGTGTATATATGTGTGAACAAACATGAGGAAGACTAATTTCAGTCAAAAGTCACAATCGCTTTTCCTTTTTTCTGATCATTTGAAAGCGCTATAGCTTTCCCAAGACTAAAGTAAAGACAATACGGACCTTCGGGGGCCCACAGAAATGTGGGAGATTAGATATGCACCTTTGGAAATGTTTAATGAAAGTTTGAGCAGCTCTTTGCTTCTCCATGTGCTTTCTGTCTCCCTGAGACTCCAACCAGCCAAATGACCAGATGGTCCCCAGTTTTGGTTTCAAGGAGAGGGCAACTAATACAGCTGAATGCTAAATCAGAAAAAGGTGTCCGCTCTTCCGCAGAGAAGGCCTCCCCACCAAACACACACACACACACACACACACACACACACACATACACACACTTGCACACACTCAGGCACACACACACTTGCACACACGCACACGTACACACACACATACACACACACACATACCTGCTTGACTCTACAGAACAGACAAAACAGTGCATTCTTGAGTGAGACATGTCGGAGCATTTCCCTCTGTCCTCTCCTCAAACTCTCAGAAGAGTGAAGGAGGGTAATGTGCACCTCGGGCTTCCGACTCAGATAAGGAGTGAAACCATCAGACGAATATTTAGGTTGTAATGAAAAGTGCCGGTGTCCAGCACCCACATAAGGGTTAACCAACCACCCCCCCCAGCCACCTGTCAGAACAATCACTCCCTAAAGCACAAAGACTGGACAGAATCTTTTTTTTAAAAGAAAAAAAGAAGGAAAAAAAGAGAAAAAAACATCGTACATCTTTGGGCTGGTACACAGCAGCCAATGTCAGCTCGTGAAAGATACCCCCATCCTCCCCGCCCCCCCACTACCCCCCACCCTCCCCCCCCACCCATCAATGTCAAATGTACAGCCTTGAGGAAATTGTAGTAACAACAATAAAAATCTAATAAGGCTCGCCACAGTTGTATGGGAGCCATTGAGACTGTGGCTCTGGTAGAAGCGGTTCCTCTGCAGGAAGCACCAGAACCTCCAGCAGGACGGGGGGGAGTGTCGCACCCAGACCCCTTATCGCGCGCCTCACCTGACTGCAGACAACCAGCAAGATGTTTTGGAAAAACAGGTATTTTTTTTTGCTTTGTTCAAAAGGAGGGTGCCCTTCACCTGTATTGCATTACGTGTCTCTTGAAGGGGCTGCATATCAACATTATTTTATCGCTCCTTACCTTTCCTCTGTCGCTCCTCACCTTTCCGCAGTCAGTCATGGCCCCAGGCTTTCGGCAGTAGCCGCGGCAGAATTTCACTGTTGCTGCTGAAGCCGAGCCAAAGCAAAACGCTGTGTAATAGGTGAGGGCGCATTAAAATCAGCATACTATGACTATTATGATTACAGATGAATCCTGCGTTTAACAAGCATTGTGAGATTTCATTAAGATTCATTCATGAACACTATGGTTTTAAAACCCACTGGTTGAGTACTTTTTGTGTCTCTTTTTGAAAAAGCGAGTCCGTCCAGATGCATGCACTGGACTATGCATACTTTATTAAGCATTTGTAATTTGACTGTATTTAATGTATTCCTGATTCCTTGACTGTATTTAATGTACTTACCACTTTTTATTTCTTGATTGTCTGAAAATTCTGATAGTATAATTGAAGCGATACCCTCTGCATATCTATTTCAGTATATTGCAGAACTGTCATTAACAGTTTCTGTATGTATTACTTGAGTGGCTTTATAGTTTGTATACATGCTGTACTTGGCTACTTGACACAGAAACCGAATTATAATTCAGTCTTTGAAAGTTATCGTGCTGGCTTCATATTTTGTTTTGCAGGTCTTCCAGTGCATCGAGATATATGGCTATACAGCCTTTATATCTCATTATAGTATATAAAGTCATGATATATTTATATATAGCATGGTTTCCTTGAATATATTTTATACAATTCTGCACTGATATGAATATCAAGCTGATAACTCATGAAGCTGTTTATGATCCTTGTAGCTATTATCACAACATAATAAAGCCACCAGATGATCTGTTTTCTTATGAATACACGGCCTTCTATTATTATATATTCAGTTGTTAAAGAAAGTTAAAAGAACATTATGGAATACTAATGTGCCATGGGACAGACAGAATATCTATCAAGCCTCTATACTCTAATATAACCAGCTTCAGCAGTTTTAATTTTTATTTTCTTTATTAATTATCAATTAAAAGCCCCTGTGGGGCTAGCAGCCGCAGTCGGCACTGGATATGGTCTGGATTCGATCCAAGGCCATGAGGCTCATCCCTGCACCACAGCGTGGTGCCTTAACCGAATGAGCAACCCAGTAGCCCCCCTTCAGGGGTTTTCTGAGTGATAAGGTTAGCACTATAGGGCAGAAATACTGTCAATCAAGCTGTCTAAATATTTGCCAATCAAGGTCCTTGAGTCAGGCGCAGTCTGGAGATAGAGATGTCACAGTTTGTACTTATAGTTATTGAGGTTTACTTTTTGTACAATATTTATTATAATAATTTATGGTTGCAGAGGATATGTGTTGGCTATTTGCAAAAAGCAACTATATATTTTGCCAGCCAATAATTCTTTTCCAGCCCAGCGCTCTGTATTTTCTCTTTTCTTGTGTAAGGAGGAGCGGCCTGCAGAAAATGAAATGGAGATACACTTCTGGAAAAGTATCAGCTGGCTAGTGTCAATAAATGTGGTGGGTTTTCATCATAATAAGAGCAAGATTTATAGAAAGAGAATTACATAAAAATGAAATAAAAGTACATAACAGTTCAACTTATTATTTCTAGTGCTGAGTTTACACGACAACATTGCATGATAAAAAAGTATGTGTTACATCCTTAAAACTGCAACTACATAAATATGTAGGAGTCTGAAGCTGAACATTAAATTTAGTCAGTTCAAGTCACAAGGCTACTTAATTGTCCCAATTTGTAGAATCACCAACAGTGATATGAATTAATTTAATAATTACATTTGTATTCCTGGTAAAAACAGTACAGTAATTAATTGCCAAAAAGAATCCTTGACGAAGCCGTCACTAACTTTGCAAGCACACTTTGCAATGCAAGCACAATTCTTTTTCTAAATCTGAACCTCATCATTTTGAACAAAGAATAATTGGAAGAATTCCAGATGTGCTGCCTGTTCCAAGTTTCCACGCAAAAGCATTATTCTGAACATGACATCAACCACCACATGTGGTCACAAGTACAAGCAAGATCTTTTTTTGCAAAGCCTTTTAAGTATGGGCTGGAGCCTTTAATTTATATCCACAGCAAGTCCCACCACAAGTCCCATACTGCTAACAGTCCTGGCACCGTGCATACTGAGCATTCTGAGTGGGAAGTAGTCCGTAATCTACCACAGGTGGAGTTACCTTTGTGACCCACTCATGGAACAGAGCCTACAGATTGGCTCTAATCTGTAGATCTTTTGTGCTTGGCCACATTAAAAAATAAAATAAAATAAAATAAAGTAAGTTAGAAAAGAAAGTAAAGTTTTTTATGCTGTGAATTCTGAATTTGCAGGAATGGGAAACTATGTAAATGCACAAAAAATAGACACTGGGTAAATGAAGGGCAACAGCTACCGCATATGCTAAAGGCTACCGCGCAAATGTGGCTTATCCATGAATTGAGAAAATAGCATCACAGCATGAATAGGGTCATGAATAAACACTCTGGACATGCCTAATTGCCTATACTTACGGAAAGCATTGCTGCAAATAGAGACGTTGGTAACTTTCAAAAGGCATGATTGTCTACAAGGCGGCTTAACTTGCTGACTTTTCAAAACCAGCGGTGTGTAAGGTGCTGTGTGCATGTAACTAGGCCGTCACCAGCGAGAGGGCAACAACAGGCAGAAGACAATACTGCAGGACCAGGCGAGCAGCCACAAATTTCAACCTGGTGTGGGACGGGAGCAGCCAGTATAATCAACAGCAGAACTAGTCCGAGACTCTATTAAGCGACATTGGCATATGGCAAGCAGGCTGCATTAGAGCTGGTTTCACTCCTCTAATGATGTTTAAATGGGTTTAATCACAGCTCTGTGGATGAGCGAATGTTCCTTTCAGCCACTCCCTTTCCTGCTTTCCTGACGTTGATCCAGGAGAGATGGAAAACAGATGATGCGTTAAGCAGACCAGTGTAGGGACAGCTTTAACAAGTGACAGGTTAGTGTGTGTGTGTGTGTTCACCACTTCTTGAAGACAAGGTCCTCTATTAAACAGGACATCAGGGGTTTATATTTTCCTTTTCTTTGGAGAAACCAAATAATCTGGATGAAGAAGCATGTCGGTTTTCTGTTGGCCATCAAAGAAATAAGTTCATAATTCAGTCCTGATCTGCTCTGTTTATCTCTCGATGCAAATCCCCAGAGAACATTGTGGTCATTTTTCAAATGAATATCCTGAATAGAAATGGAACTGACCCCTACCCTGACATACTGCATTTTTTAAAATCTTCTCCGTGTGTTATTATTTTAGAATTACCTGCTTTTACATTATCATGGAAGTAAATTTGTGCATTTGTGATCTCACATGAATGGTAAATTCCACCATGACAGCAGTTTTGATTAACATGGAATATTTTAAATCATTAAAAAATTCTGAATAACACATGGTTATCAATGTCAGTTTTGAAAAAGAGAAACCTCGTGTGTGAGGAGGGAGGGAGAGAGAGGGAGGGAGAGAGAGAGAGAGAGAGAGAGAGAGAGAGAGAGGATGTCTGCAAAGAGTATCTGGGGGAAGGACATAACCAGGATGAAGATGAGTAGAAAGGAGGAGGCTACCAAAAGTATGAGTTGGCCTGTATTAACCTAGCTGTAAATGGGCCATGTTTACAGTGGCAAGAAAGATCTGCTACCATAAGATTATGATCATTGATCTTAGATGATTTTGATTGGCTGACGAGGACCTCTGTTGTCCCCCAAATGTACTGATACCGTATCAGAAAGCTACTACAAATACAGGGAGAAGCAAACCCAGCCCCTCCTGTCAGGGATGCCCATTTACAGAGAGCTGCAGGGAACTGGACAGGACAAACATTAAGACTGCTCAAGGTGGGTCTGCGGACAATGGATGTGTATATGTGGTAGTTATTTATTAACATATGGATGATGGGTGATTTGTATAAATGATCAATACCTCAAAATAAATACTGTGATATTTTTACTTAGGTCATGTTTTGGGGGGTATTCAGGAAAATATTAAATTATTGCTCATTTGTTGCTCAAATTACCTATTTTAAAATGTATCAGATTTAATACGGCTACATGTTTGTATGAATGGGGAAAGGCCGTGCTGTTGTCAGGGGCTATTATTAAGCAGTATATTTGTATTTTAGGTTTGGCATTGATATGTTATGTCTTTTGTGAATTTACAACATACATGTTTAAAACCAATAAATGGCCACTAAAGAGAAGCATATAAGACTATAGCCAAATATTCCTGCTCTATCTCTATATGTACTATTGTTTGGACTGTGTTATATTAATTCAGAAAATACAAGTCACATAAGTGCACAGCACTTTCCCTGAGTAGAGCATTGGGAAGCATCAGGGATCTGATCTCTACACTGACCTCATCTGTGCAGTGAGATTTGATCTTGAGATTTCATCGGTCTGTAGTACTGGGAGTCTGGGATCAGATGTCCCTTGAGTTTCCCAGCCCAGTTATGTTTGAGGACTGATCTGAGGACTTTAATGAAGCAGTGATTCTGGGATCTGATCTCACAGTAGCGACCTGGATGCTTAAGGGATCTGATCACTGTGTAGTGAAACGGGTGTCGACAGTGCGCTGGGTGTGACAGGGGCCCAGCCTGGCAGCCAGCTGTGTGGGCTGTCCTTTTGATCTCTGTCTCTCTATGGAAAATCCAAATGCTGAGAAAACCAGTTCCAGGTGCAAGAAGTGAACTCACACACTCACGGGAACCTAAACCAGGACCAGATGACAGTTCAGAGAAACCACCAACCAATGGCAGGGGTTCAGCATCCACCAACCAATGGCACCACTGACATTTTGCCGGAATAAGTCAGCCAAACGAATACTTTGATACCTGGAACCAACTTTTTTATAAGGTTGAATAGCATGTTTTTATCTGAAGTAGAATAGTCTTAAACAGCATAATAGAGTGTGTATGTTGGTTGAGGTGCAGATTCAGGGTTGGCCTCTCCGTATATCCTGAGATTAAGGTCTTTGTTTACCTATCATACCTATAGTGCAATGGGGATATTAAATAATTAGCATTTATGCTTTAATGAGCTGGCTAACACAAATCTCTGAGGATTACGGCTATGATGAGAAGAAAGTATGTTGGATACCAGGTGATTTTTCCTACATTTTCCCTTTCAGCTCTGACTCTATTGTAGATGGCTGACCTCAGAGAATCCAACATAATACAGCCCTCCCACTCACTCATGTCCCAACAGTGTATTTTAATGTTAAACTAATTATAGCCTGTATTTTCTTCCTGCATGTGTCTTAACAGGCTGAACGGTAACATGGAGTTGTTCCTGGTCATCTCCACCCTGCTGCTGGTCAGCTCCGTCAGCTCACAAGATATGCCATACGAGCACGTCCTGGCACAGCTTCAGGCATGCCCAAAGGAGTGCCGCTGCCCTCGCAGCTCCCCCCACGTTGTATATTGTGACAATAGGAACCTGAAGACCATCCCTAACATCCCACCGCACACCTGGTACCTCTACCTCCAGAACAACCAGATTGACGTGCTGTCCGAAAAGGCCCTGCGGAATACCACCCAGCTCAGGTGGCTCAACCTGAACCACAACAAGATCACCGACCAGGGTGTGGAAGAGGGTGCGCTGAAGGCACTGAGTGGCCTGATCCATCTCCAAATGGAGGACAACCTACTGACCACAATCCCCACCCCGCTACCGGCTTCTCTGGAGCAGCTCAGACTCTCCAGGAACAAAATCTCCAAAATTCCCCCGGGGGTCTTCTCCGGGATGGATCACCTGGCTCTGTTGGACCTACAAGGTAACAAGCTTGGGGACGAAGCTGTGACTGAGCAGAGTTTGAAGGGCCTGAGTGGTCTAGTCCAGGTCAACCTGGCTAAGAACAACCTGAAGATAATGCCATCAGGCTTGCCAGCAACCACTACTCAGCTTTACCTGGACAGTAATGACATTGAGAAAATACCCCCCGAATACTTCAAGGATCTGCCTAAGATGGCCTTCCTTCGACTCAACTTCAACAAGCTGGGCAATGGGGGCCTCCCCAAGAATATATTTGACCTTCCCAGCATCCTGGACCTGCAGTTGTCCCACAACCAGCTGACAGAAGTACCTCTGTTCCCATTAAGCCTGGAGCACCTCCATCTGGACCACAACAAAATCAAAAGTAAGTTTACCAAACTGTCAGCACTGTGAATTTACGCAATGACATTTTAAATAATATTCTTAATTGTAATATTGTTTTGTATATGTGCAGGTGAGGGCTATTAACAGATGTAAATCTTGTAACTGCAGGTGTGAATGGAACTGAAATCTGTCCTGTGCCCATTGGCACACTTGATGAGAGTGCCAATGAGAGCGGACCTCGACTACGCTACCTTCGCCTCGATGGAAACGAAATCAAACCCCCCATCTCATGGGATCTCATAATCTGCTTTCGGCTCCTTAGAGCCATTGTCATATAATGCCCTCATCGCTTCCACATCGTGTCATACAAGAGACAGATTGGATCACAGCTACATTTTTCTCTTGAATCTCAGAACTGAACATTACAAAATGTCACAGAAAATAGCAGACTGTATGTTAAACAATGAGATGAAATGATGTCAAAAATCATTGCTTTTTAAATGTGGATTCCATTTGCATTTGTTTGTGGAGAGCAATACCTTAATTCCAGAAGTACTCCATGTTATTTGAATGCTGAGGATAATGTCATAGAACATCTTTTCCCATTGAATTTGTTAGAGTACCAATTAGACTAACATATTTATTATCATTTAATTTGTATGCCCCAGAAAATCAGTGGCAGTTAAACTAACATATTTATTTGTGTACTATCAAAAGCATATACATTTGATTACTGTTACAACACAAATAAAATATTTTCAAGTAATCATTACCTTATTTTCCTAACTTTCCCCTATCTTAGGGTTCCTCTGTATATACTCTCTGTTTTATAAATACAGGGAAAGTCATGGAGGACACTTTCACTTAAGTGCTGGGAGATTCTCAAGCTGAGATTCTTTCCATCGACATAATTTATTCTATATAAAATGTCCTCTGTATGTTAAAGCAATCAGCTCAGTATTGTATTAAAGTTACTTTTGCTTTACATTTTCACAAAGAAGAATGCTGTGCCTGCACAGAAAAGTCTAGTCGTTTATATAATGCTTGGACATTATATAAGACTGTAACTGTAACTGCTTATGTGTAAAAGAAGGTGCCCAGTCTACCAATACATTTCCTGCAATGTTGCTGTTTTAGCAATACTACTAAAGCATTGCAAGGATGTTATGTGCCTGTAATTGGTGAAGACAAAAACGTTCTCAGAAGTGATCAAGCTCATTGCCAGTTAAAGTAACCAGAGGGCATTGTGTTTGATGGGTTTGTGCTGTTCATGCGTTTTTAGAGACGGATTTTAACAAACATTCTTTAAAAATGGCTCTGCTATAATTTGCCAGTAGTCAATGTTCAAAATACATCTAATGCTAAAGTTTCTTTCTACTGTCTCACAGAAACAATAAAAACAATCAAACCTTTCGTATGACTCTTTCTTTTGGCTCTTCCCATTGAGTCCCTGGTAGAGTTGCAAACTCCCATCTGATACACTCCAAAACTTCCAAATCCTTTTTCCAGGTTCTAAAACTTCCAATTCTGGGAAGACAACTAAGGGAAATTCCACAAGACTCCTTGCTAATCCGAGAGAGCTGGCAACCCTGGTTCCTGGGGTACCATTAAACATGGCAAATAGCCACATCAAAGTTTTCCCAGAAAAAATATTTATTAATTGATTTGTTCAAAGAAAGCCTTCCATTTATACTGGCAAATACTGAATCAATGGAAATCCGAAAAATAACCTAGCTAGCTAGCTAGCTAGCCAGGTGACTCAGATAAGGACATAACAGCTGGCTTGTCATTACAACTATATTAGCTATAGCCTACTGTTACTCAACATAGCTAGCGAAAGAGCTATCTATCATGTCATAATGGTGATCAGCTAGTTACATATTTTAACACTGATTCTCTTAAAATCTATGTTAGCTAAAATCATACTAGCAGTGGCTTGTCACTGAAACAGCAATCAAGCTAATGTGAATGCTAATCATTTTCTTGTAGCCATGCCTTTTGATTTTATAATCAGTCAATTTACTGTAATTTCACTTTATTATGCTATGTTACGCTATACACAACAATGCAGTGATATGCAGGGCTAGAAGCTATGCAAAAATAAAAAATGAACTCAAAAAGTCCAGGTATATTTCCTTTGTGCAGTGGTTAGCATGCACACATTTGCGCAACAAAACGTTTTCTCAGGTGTGCTGTGGTTCTTATGACACACAGACTCACTAATCATTCAGCCGGATCCATCCTGTGACTGCTCAGTAATTTACACCTGTATCTGGCATGTGCTGACTTTGAGGTCGTGTGATTTATGACGCAGCAGTTGGAAACGGGAACCTCTGAGGGTGCTATTCAGTCACAGAGTCCACAAGCCTCTGCCACACATCTGTGCACGTCTCATAGAAATTAATGTTCTGCAAAACAAAGCTTGAATTGTTGCTCCATGTCATACCTCACACCAGGCCGTTTGAAAAGAAAACCATTCTAAGATGGATACTGATGGTTTTTGCCATTCGGTCTCTCAGAGTCTTTATTCATATTTTTTCTGTACGATTGCCCAGCTTGAGGCAAGTTGTTGGATCACATAGCTATTTCCAACCTACTGAGGTAGGAATCCATCAACAGTCTTGAATGCAACCCATGGATCTAGCATAAACTTGCTAGTACTATATAGTTATGCCATAAAAAGCACAATGGAATGCAACAATCATAAATGCACTGTCACTGCTTTGGGACAAATAAAATGCTTTTTGAGGGGAATCAGTTGTTTTTTATTAATTTCTTGGCTTTCTGAGACAATTCACAACAGCCCTTGCTGTTAGTGCTTACATATATTGTAGTTATAATTTTGAAATTATAGCTTTACAACATTGCAAAAGTATTTGCAATATCCACCTTCAATGGACCTCATTCTTGAAACGTGAGCAGAACGAATTTGTGTGTAAATCGTTTGTATTAGCAATTTTTAGTTTATATTTTAGCATTCATCAAAGTTTTCATATCTGAGATTTGTTCCTACGTACTAACAAACACCTGCTCAGGAACACCACGTTTGTAAATTCAAAATGCTGCTAAATGTAGCTTCTGAATGTCAATTAGAATATTAATTTATTTAAATTTTCTGTTAAGTTCACTAGATTAAATATAGCCTATATGAACTGCACAATGCAAACACAATAAATTATAACTGTAAAAAACACCTCAGATTATGATTATAAATCAATTTCAGATAATGAACCTGTTTAATTAGACACTTAATGTAACAAATGTAATGTAATGACTACTATTTTTCTAAATTGATAAAACGTTTAATGCTATATGACGTTATGCTAATTAAAACATACGTTTAACAAATGAACAAATTTTGCTTTAAAGTGGCTTGCAGGTCTGTAGCCAGCATTGCAATGGCTGATCTTGCACTGTTGTAGGAGTTGGCGCACAGAAATGAATAACTGGGGCTATCACTCTATCAATGTGCAGCTCATATGTGATACGAAATGTGTGTTGCTTACCGTCATGGCCCAGGGGCCTGGTGAGACCCACGACAGCTTCATTCTGCGGGGCAGTTCAGTTTACACTCATTTGGAAAATGGTGCTGTGAGAATCGGCTGGAGAATTCTAGTAAAAATATATTAATCAAATTACTCATCCTTGGCCACCTCCTGTAGCTGTAGTGCTTTTGTGCCAGCTAAGTGTTTCATTGCCTCTAATTTAATGTAGATTCTTTTAAATTTTGTGTACTACTTGTGTGACAGACACATGTTATCTCCTGCTAGGCCTTTTTACTTTACCAGTTCCTAAATATTTTTTTACATCTGCTAATAAAACTTAAATTTCAGTGTCAGAATAATTCGTTCTTTTTTGGGGCCATTTTGAATTCATATTCACCTGTTTTTCAAGCTGAATTTATATGGGATAGGTTGACTGAGTATGCATGCTCGTTTACAGCAACACCCTGTTAACACCCCACCAATTAGCCTAACCGGCATGTCTTTGGATTGTGGGAGGAAACTGGAGTATCCAGAGGATACCTACACAGACACGGAGAGAACATGCAAGCTCCGCACAGAAGGGCCCCGGCCTAGATAAAAATGGAATTTGAAACTTCCATATATGCCAATTCATGGGTGTGGAATTAAGGTCATTGTAAAATCAGGTGCATGTCATTTACGATGAATCGGAATGTATAAACATACGCACATGAATAAGAACAGATCTAACTTTCCGCATGGTTTGATGAATCCGGCGTAAATTTTTTTGTACAAACTTGCTATGTACTTAAATGTACGCGCATATTTAGGAACGTTTCATGAATGAGGCCCAATGAGTGCTCCCCCCCCCCCGACCAGGAATAAGCGGTTGATAATGGATGGTTGGATGGACAATACCAAATAACGTCATTTCAAAAGCAGAACCTCTGAGAGAAACATATTAGATATAGAGGTCCCTTTGTCTAATTTTGACAGTCCTGTTTAGTGATTTCTATCAAGTGACAATGATAGCATGACTCATTTCTGTTTAATGCTCACATTTTTTACATCAGTGATTAAATGAGTTTGATAAAGTGTTATAGTGCACCTTCTTTCAGTTTCATAGTAATAATTGGTAGTAGTCAGGATCCAGTGGTCCACTATAATCCCACCTTTAAGTATCCCCCCCATTTAAAAAATGCAGTGATGTGCAAGAACAATGGAAAACAATCATGTGACACCGCCTATTGCTACTGTTGGTTATGAGCTTTTTATGAGCACTCCCCACTGAAGCACCTGTGCCTTCCAGAATTGGTGCATTTTAAATAAAGTGAGCTAAATATTCTGTAGTTCATATCAGTTGTTGTTATGAGTTTGCTTGCAAATATTTCGTTATTTGAACTTACCTAGCTAGCTCAACAATCCTGGTGCAATGGTGGTAGCTATCAATGCCAATTTGATAATTTATTGGCCTGTTTTCTATCTTGCAAGAGCACAATCCCCCAGGCTGGCTACAGCCCTGCGTAGTTTTGACTCAGTATGCTTGGGTATGATCCAGGCTTTTGTCTTTCAATTCACTGTTCACAGGTTCCAGCAGTGCCAGCTGCTAACAATTACTGATTCAAGCAGTGTCAGAGATTGAGGAGGCTACCTTCTACACAAATTTAGGGGAACCATACTTCTGAAGCAAAATATCTCTGGAGAAAAAATGTCAATGACTTAGAATAAATCACATTCGGTATTTGATATATTACAGCCTTGCCTGAAAGAAAATCCTACCACTGTATTGTAAATAATGACACTTTTACTACCGTCATTAACATTGCCACCGCTTTAACATTTAAGAGCCTTGCAGCAAGCCAACAAGAGTTTGGAGTTGTGAGACCAGGACGTGTAGCGTTGCTGCATCAAGAAACCTCAACATCTTGGCTGAGAGAAAATGCAAACAAGGCTAAAAAAGCTGACACATGAAAACTGTTATGGGACTTCAGACACTGCTCGGCCCTTTGTGGTCCGCCTCTTAGCCACGGCGCAGTGCTCTTGGCATTGGTGCAGCAGTACGGAGAGCTTCTTCCCAGGGCCAAGACTTCCTTCGCACTGAACATTAGAAGAGAACCAGCACAGAGGCTCCATTGTTCAGGAGGCCCAGCAGATGTGCACATGAAAGTGATGTTCGCTGAATTTTCACCTCAGGAAAAGGAAGACAAATATTTCAGACATAAAACTGATTAAGTTATAACCACCTAAAATAAAGTTGTTCTTGTTGGGATTAAAATACATGTTTATCCATTGGAATGGGTTGCAGTTTGGGGGGGTCTGTGTATTCAGTTACAGTATTTTTTTCCCAGTGGTAAGGTGCAGAGTAACCAAAATCAAGCTACCATCACACACTCATATCACTCACGGACACACACACACACACACACGCACACAGGCACCTGGGTCTGGGAGAGCATATGCACACAAGCACACACACACACCATCCTACCTCTCACCTCCATCCCAATCAACCCCTCACCATTTCCCAGGCCCCCCGAACTCTCAGCACCTTCACCTCACCAGCCAGGACCATTTTGGAAAGTAGGAGAGAGAGGTAAGCGTTGTGGACTTTGGGCTTTCCCTTCATTTTATTTTCACAGTTTGATGAGTTTGGTTGAGGCTAGCTGAAGCCCTCAGAAATATTGTTGGTCAGTACTACGCTGCGGGTGCATTAGTGCCTTAACATTGCATTTCTTAGGTTGTTTTTTTGATGATTAAAATTTCATTGTAATATGCTATTATATATAATGCTACTGAATTTATGGTTGAAAATTGTTCAAATATGGTTTTGTAATTCAAAAGGCTGTTCCTGCAATGTACAGTATTACAGGAGACTTAACAAATAATATTATCTATGCTTAATTTAGTCCAGTTCATTTGGAAATCGTTTCTTTTGATCATATAGTATTTACGGTGGAAGGGAATATCAGTAAATCATTATGGCCTTTGTTATAAATAGTTTTGTTTTGTGCTGGTCTGTCTTCTCTCTTGCATTTTGTGATGATATGGCTCTAACCTTTGCACTAAGATGACACTAAAATGATCTACAGTTTTCTAAAAGCAGATCTGGATGACAACACACTGCATGCTTTTGTTAATTTTGTGTAATTTAGACAATTAGCATTAGGAACAGAAGACAACTAATACTAATCAAATGATTCAATTACATTTTACAACAGTTTTTTTTACTATTTTAAGCTTCATATATAAAAACATAGAAAGTAAACAAATGTGTGTAGGCTACATCTATACTGTGTATAGTGCATAGTGTGTATAGTATGTATAGTGCATAGTGTGTATAGTATGTACCTGCATGCTATATGCAGGTACATACATATGCATATAACTTTTACGGGGAAAAATGCAAGTGTAATCCCACTCCCCACACCCCTTCTAAAATCATCAAATATCAGGAATGTCCAAAAAAACCCAGCAGCTGACTGCAAGCCACACACAGATTCTACATACACTGTACAGTGTAATTATAACTGCCTGACAGCACACTCGTGGACCAGCACAGAAATAAGTGTTTTCTAACACAAAGCAGATGTATCTCTTTGCTGAAATTGCAAGTGATTCTCATTACAATTTAGCATCTGTTAAGTCACATCAAAAGACTCCATCAAAAGACAGCGACAGCAAAGTCTTGGACTGTACAGTGATGTGTGTGTGTGTGTGGGTGTGTGTGTGTGTGTGTGTGTGTGTGTGATTGTGTATCTGTCTGACTGTCTGTCTCACTGTTTGTGGACATCAGAGAGTTCCCTTCATTCCCCTGAAGCGAAACCTCTCCTCTCAGTCATAACTCACTATAGCTCTGTCCACAACTCCTGGTGGAATTTTGAGTGTGCATGCCGAGACGGGCCAAGATTATCTCTCATAAAGGCCTTCTGTCAGGACCTCTCTTCCTTTCATTTAATTTTGCCTTGAGGGCCGACAGAGCATCAGTGTATCTCACTATCTCTTTCCCTCTCTCCTCTCGTTCCTCTAACTCCTCTCACTCCCCGGTCTCAGCTTCACTGTCAGCCCTCTGGCTCTGAGATGTCTTTCCGGTCTTTTTATCAGAGAAATAAGCACCAAGCAAGGGACTTTTTCCTAGTCCCGCACCCTTTTGGCATTATACCCAGAGCAGGTGAAAGCCTTAGCAAGCTACTTTCAGCTTTTCTCAGTTCAGCTTACTACTGGCCAGAAACACAAGTGATGGTTGTGTTAGTTTTGATGGGAAAGTATATGTGTTTTAAAGTAGGGAATCAAGAGTAAAACAGGGGGTTTAACCTACACTCTTGACCGCTGCCATTCTAAAGTTCCAGGATTTGGTTTGGCTTCAGATACTGTATGTCTGGGACTCACATTCACAAAAATATGAACGTCCTTAATTTTCCAGAATAAATATGAATCATCAAACTACTTTGCAGAGAAGTACGCTCCATAGAAAGCAATATCATAATGTGTGAGACCAATGATCCACGGCTTCAGAAGGAGGCAGCCAGAGATCTTAAAGATTGTTCACGTCTAGGATGAAAGCATTCCTGGCCAGCATATATCAGATTAACTCTGACCTATTAAACTAGAGGGGGAGGATTAAATAGACCAAAGATGGCAGTTTTCAGGTCAGCAGCGTGAGCTGCATGTAGCTCTGAATATGGACCACAGAGTGGGGTTCAGGGAAGTTCAATTTAACACTACATGCTGATTGAGTTTAGATGCGATCGATCAGCATTCTTTGCCTGAAACTGAACAGACCCTAACCCTAACCCCTGCCCTGCTTTTTCACAAAACTGCCATCAACACCCCACAATTGTAGTGCTGTGAGGCTTCACGTATACAGAACGCACCCAATAACAAAACCACAGCTATGAGGTTAAACAATGTTAAAATACCTTTCCAGGACATATCTGATGAACTCTGACATTGTATGTCATAGGGCGGGACTGAGCAAAATAAGGATGCAATTATAAAACAGAGGGTGTAGGTAAAACATTGCTGGTAACATATGAGACCATTGAGATTAAGGTGGACCACAACTCTCCCTAAAACAAAGTGTAAAAAGAGAAGACGAAAATAGGAAGGATCACGTTACATTTATTAAATAATTCAAATGTTCACTGTCTGGCACTTGTTTGCATCTACCAAGTCATAATGAGATGAGGGAACAAGGTAGTAATAAGGAAGGAATGATTCATTTTTAAAGGATTCAAATAAAGCCATGATCTGCTTTTCAAATGTAGGCTATACCTGGAATGAAACACTTTTATGAACAAAAAAAACAAAAACAAAGCAGCACCAGTCAGTTTTGCTCTGGGCATTTATACTATGACCAGTCATTAGTTTTTTTGTCTGCAATAATGTTGCATATACACTGTTTGCTTATCGAACATCTTAAACCATTATGCTTTAAATCTCCAGTGCAAGTTCACTAGTAAAAAATGTATATATGCGCTTCCTATAAACCCTGCTGAGGTTTTAAACCCGGACAGTTTTTACATCCGGTTCCTCTGCCTAGGGCAACTCCACACTATGGGGTGTTAGACAGTAGTGGCTAGTAGTGGCTGCACGTGACTGATGTTGGCTAATTTATTATATAAATTGGCATCTTCTAAAATGGTAGAATCAAAAACCAAGTAACTGAAGATCACTGAAAGCTGTTTTATTATGTTCAAGTAACATCATTTAGATGTAAGTGGCAAATAATGATGGCCAGATGTAGTTTGATTATTTTGTGAGAACCCCCCGAAGATCCATATCTGAAATAGATATCCCCCCACTCTCTTCCAGGCAGGATGATGAAGATGCTGGTGCGTTTTCTGTTGGGACTTTTCATCTTGAGGGTTTCTGTAGCTGTACCCTCAAGACAAAGTCGGCAGGTGGAGCTTGACACATATGATTCTGCTAACTATGATGTGGATCTGGACAACTTGAACTTGGAGAACCACGACATCTACGACTACGATGATGAACTGACCATTGATGAACCTGAGGTAAGAACCTCAGCCTTCCATGCAGATAACCCAGTGTTAAGAGAGGCTATTGCTTTCAGTGGGAAAAGAAAAAAAGATCTGGTGGACTTCAACTTGGTCTCATCAAAGAGGATGCGTTTGGTCTTAGTCTGTTTTTTATATGCGTCGGTCACAGTAGTCTGGATCAATCACATGGTGTTAGGAAATCGGTTTAGGGACAGAATATTATTTTATACAAAAAATATAAGACAGGTGGCAACCATACTTAGGCAGGGGCGGATTGGGACTATAAATCTAACCGGGAGTTTCAAAACCATGGCGGCCCAGCAACATTATTATTATTATTATTATTATGATTGTATAGGCCCTACATGTCGTATTAAGTTATTGTGCTGCTGTTGTTGTTGTTGTTACACGATGACGAGAGCGTGCATGTAGGCCTAGTTGTACTCGCAATCAGACACACCCCACGGTGGCATGAAAACGATACTTGCAATAACGGCCATGGTTTACTTTTGCTACTTAGGCTATGGTTTACTTTTGCTACTGGCAATAATAACTGCCACGGCGGGCACGAAAAATCACATTGAGCTGAATGATCCACTTCCAACAACACAAAACTAAACACACATATAGCATACTTTTGCAATTTGCAATAATAAATGCCACGGCGGGCACAAAAACACAAGTGTGTCCTACCTTATTACACTGGCAGCAGGCGTCGCAGGAGGTCGCTTCTCTCAGATAGCTTGTCGTTTACATGCACAGCAATATCCGATTACTGGAAACGATCAGCTTACGCCAGTATTTAACTTATTGCGTTCACATGAACATAAGTAATGTGATTACTCCAAAAGCCGCGTTTACATGATTCTCTCCATAATCAGCTCTGTGGAAAACGTAGCTACTAACTGCTTCCTGTTGTAAGGACAAAAATGATCCGCCCGTCAAAAATTTACGTTAGGCTATTATTATTACTATAGCTAGCTAGTAATTATTATAGCTACTTATTTATAGCTAATTGCTAGTAGTGGTTGATTTATATTATTGTACTAGCTAGCTTTACCGATCTCTAAATCTGGCGAATTTCCCGAAAATTTCAGTTATTTAATGTGCTAGCCACAAACTAGCTAGTAGCCTACAAACACAAGCACGTAACACTGAACAATATATTTTCACCGGTGAAATGCAAATTTAATAATACAATTCTGGAAGTGAGATGCTGAAGGAACCCCAGGCATAGCAAATGTTGACGGGTGGAATCATTTTGACGTTACACCGCCTCTTCTGCCTGACATGCGTAGTTTTGAAAAGCCGAAAGAAACCGAGAAACCGGAGAAAGGTGTTTACATGCTCCAAAAAATCGAAAGTTTGGCCAAAAAACCAGGGGTGTTAATCGGGTTTCGAAAACACGGATTATGACCTTACATTATCGGATAAAGGTGTTTACATGACCATTTCAGTAACCAGAGTATTGCCATAACCGGGTTCAGATCGGAGTATTAGTGTGCATGTAAACGTACTAGCCTACCGGCCCACGCACAGCACCGGCCCACCGGGAAAACTCCCGGTGCTCCCGATGGCCAATCCGCCCCTGTACTTAGGTAGTCTTGGGTGTGAAACTGCCAAATGTATGTTGAAGAAATGAGTATGAGAGAGTAAGTGAGAAAGTCAATGATTCCCTGGGGTCCTGAGTTATAGCAAAAACAGAACTTACAGCTGAGTCTGCTTCACCAACTTGCCATGTGTTTTGGGTGCTAAAAATGATAGTTACACAACAGACAAGAATAAAAATAGGAAATTTGGTATTACAGTGCCACGGTAAAGGAAAACTACTTTTATTACCCATTTGCTGAGAATTAAACACTCATGATGAAAGAGCTGCAACCTTTGTTTCTTGAGGAAAACAAATTATATGTCAGATCATATTTGGTTAGTATGATAAAGTGTACCAGACTGTGCTTTAAAGCCAAACCTGTTCACCTCTCTCTCACTGCCCATTGAGTTACTGCCTAAGTCCAGACGGTTTACCCTTTGTTCTGAATCATGAGATAAAATCAGGAAGAATGACAGACCCTGCCAAAAGTGCACTTAAATTCAGACCAAGCTGGAAGTGATGCGGAGCGCCTGCAATGCAGGTTTGGAAGGAGACACCTAAAACAATTTGTTTAATACAGCATGCGTTCCAGTTTATTCCAGTGGCGTAGGCAGAAATACATTTCTGGGCAGGCCTGTGAAAAAGTGGGTAGGCCGACTGGGTAGGTTTTTCGGAATACATTTACCACGTTATGACGGCTACAGCGCTCCTTGGAGCTATCCTATGACATTACAATATTCCTAACGGCAATGCAGGCACCGTCCTAACTACTGGTATTCCAACTCTACTGCCTTATGGTGGTATAAAGCACAATTATTTAACTACATTTTTTTTTTAATCAACATTAAACCACAACTAAGTACACAACAAGCAGAGCACAAGTTTCTCTTAAACCCGAACCAACAACGCAACGCCTCTATATAAAGCGTGCATCCGCTCATGAGAGGCACAGCTTATTAGCCCTAATTAAGAGGAAATTACTGAATTAAAATCGGTCGGCTGAGATGTAAACAACAAAGTCAAGGGAAAAATAAGATCAGCAAACTTAAAACCCATACCGTCAAGCATCCTGCAATATAGTATGCCCTCACACAGGCAGAAAAACCCATACCATCAAGCATCCTGTAATATAGTATGCCCTCACACAGGCAGAAAAACCCATACCATCAAGCATCCTGCAATATAGTATGCCCTCACACAGGCAGAAAAACCCATACCATCAAGCATCCTGTAATATAGTATGCCCTCACACAGGCAGAAAAACCCATACCGTCAAGCATCCTGTAATATAGTATGCCCTCACACAGGCAGAAAAACCCATACCATCAAGCATCCTGTAATATAGTATGCCCTCACACAGGCAGAAAAACCCATACCATCAAGCATCCTGCAATATAGTATGCCCTCACACAGGCAGAAAAACCCATACCGTCAAGCATCCTGTAATATAGTATGCCCTCACACAGGCAGAAAAACCCATACCATCAAGCATCCTGTAATATAGTATGCCCTCACACAGGCAGAAAAACCCATACCATCAAGCATCCTGCAATATAGTATGCCCTCACACAGGCAGAAAAACCCATACCATCAAGCATCCTGTAATATAGTATGCCCTCACACAGGCAGAAAAACCCATACCATCAAGCATCCTGTAATATAGTATGCCCTCACACAGGCAGAAAAACCCATACCGTCAAGCATCCTGTAATATAGTATGCCCTCACACAGGCAGAAAAACCCATACCATCAAGCATCCTGCAATATAGTATGCCCTCACACAGGTAGAAAAACCCATACCATCAAGCATCCTGCAATATAGTATGCCCTCACACAGGCAGAAAAACCCATACCGTCAAGCATCCTGTAATATAGCATGCCCTCACACAGGCAGAAAAACCCATACCATCAAGCATCCTGTAATATAGTATGCCCTCACACAGGCAGAAAAACCCATACCGTCAAGCATCCTGCAATATAGTATGCCCTCACACAGGCAGAAAAACCCATACCATCAAGCATCCTGTAATATAGTATGCCCTCACACAGGCAGAAAATCATCAGCTATGCAACTTTAAAAAGCGAAAAATGTATGTAAACAAACTACATTTTTTACTTACGACATCTCTATAAGTGCCAAACATTAAAAACCTGTTATAGTACAACACAGCACCTTTAATGACACATTCCCATTTCATTTCCATGGCGGGCATGAAAAATATAGCTGAACACGGTTCCTTCCCCAGCCGCTGTTGATTCCCTTTGGTTTAAGCGAACCAGATCCTCACTTTCACATAACGCGTCTTCCTCCAATCGAGGTTTCTTGAGATTTTAGTGATGTGCTTTTTACTAACTTTGGTAACAGAAACCTGTATTAAAAAATAACATGTCACAAACTAATTAGACAGATGAAAACTTACTACAGTAGCCTTCCTAGCCTTCTTTTTTTTACCAGTAACTTTTTTCCAGAGTTTTAATTGGCTACAATACAATGATGACACAGACAGAAAAAACATCAAATTCATTATAAAAAAAATAAAATAATTTTCTTCTGCCATTTGATTAGGTAGGCCTGTGATCAATGTGGATAGGCTTAGGCCTACGCAGGACTACCTGTGGCTACGTGTCTGGTTTATTCTCTCTTCTTTTGGGAAATAACACCAAAACTATGCTGGACTGGTAGCTACATAATAAGTGATGTTTTGCAAAATTACTCTTGAAGCCAAACCCACAAAGCTGATCTTGATGTAGACCAGTGGTTCTCAACCCTGGTCCTGGAGTACCCCTGTGCATGCTGGTTTTCGTTCCAACCACAATTGTAATACTTGAATTTTAACAAGCTGTTATTTTTTTATTAATTAGGTGTTTTTATTGTATAGAGAGAACACTTTAAACTCTTTACTCTCTTAAGCCACATTATGTTAGTAATAGCTATGCATGCCATGAAGAATAAAAGTCCAATATTCACATTGTGTTGTATTGTAAACAATTAAAAGGAGGTAAAAAATGTTTTAACTGATCAAATTAAAGACTGAGGTGAATCAATAGGCTCATAATTGGTGAAATTGTGGACACATGGCCACTAAAACTAACCGTTTGGTAAATAATGAAGAATTCAAAGACAAAGCAAATGATAGCGAGCCAAACCTGCATTGTGTTAACAAGCTTAAGGAAAAAATTATGAAGGAACATAAACTTGTGTTCAATTACCTAATTAGGAGCCTATTCACCTGAGTTGTTACCTCTTCTTTGTAATTGTTTGCAATATAACACAATGAGCATAATGAACATGGGTTTTTTTCTTCATGGCATGCATAGCTATTGCTAACATAATGTGGCTTAAGAGAGTAAAGAGTTTAAAGTGTTCTCTCTATACAATAAAAACACCTAATTAATAAAAAAACAGCTTGTTAAAATTTCGGTATTGCAATTGTGGTTGGAACGAAAACCAGCATGCACAGGGGTACTCCAGGACCAGGGTTGAGAACCACTGATGTAGGCAATTCCACTGCCCTACAGTGGAATTGCCTACAAGATATTGTGCATTCGACACAATATCTTTATACAAAATAAACATGACCAACTTACAGCAATAATCAATCAGGCAATCAATTGAATAGAATTTGATATTGGTGCATTTTGCAATGATTTGGGCACAAGGTCACAAACATATAAACATGACTGAAATATATCTATAGCCTCAGTCAATATATTAAGATGTATAATCAGGTTTTTGCCATCTAACTTTATGTGAGGAAATAGTTTATCCCTGTCTGGGGCAAATGACTAAAAGAGTTGGTCCATAACACAGTCGGTTCTTGAAGCCCCATTAACAAGCTATGCTCTGTCCAGATGACTAACAGGATGGGCTATTCTGAGTCACAATCCCGCACTGTCTCGATTTTACTTGCTTACATCCTGTATCCTGAAAATATTCAAAATAAGAGAGAAGACTAAGTCAGGTCTAGGGGTACAGGCTGGCACAGCGTAGCCCCTAATGATCCCTGCTGCCTAATCCTTTTGCAAATTGTATGCCGACAGACCGACTCCAATCTTCATTTTCAAGTAAAGTCCAGTAGTGGTTGGTCGCCCTCCAACTTGATACATCCTTTCTCTATTTTCCTATAACCTCAAAAGACCCTGTCGCTCCATTTTCTTCTGGAGTCCAACATGAATCTGTCTTTCACCCACTTATTTAATACATGCGATAGGATAACTTAAACTGAAATTTGGTCTTTATGATAGAAATTCCCAGTTCCCAGTATAATCCTCCTGTGTGAATAGTAATCATATACATTCAACATTGAACGTTTCCTGGAATAAACCAAAGCATGGATGCAGCAGAATTTTATAAAAATCAAATTGCTTACATCACAGGTTTCAGAATCTAGTCCTGGAGGGCCACATTTGTTGCTGGGTTTTTGCTTGTTTCAGCACCAGTTATTCATTTAAGTCATTGGTTTGCTAAGGAATACACACACCTTGTTCTCAAGGCCTTAATAGGCTGTGGACTGAAAGGAAACCACTCTGCAGACATTGTGGCCCTCCAGACTTCAGTTTGACACCCATGATGCTTTACATTCAAGCCCACATTTTCAGTCTTAGAAAAAAATACATTTTAACCATTCCCAGAACATGCAGTAGATTTTACATTACTCACAATGAGCCTCATTCACAAAAACATGCGTATGATCATATTTGTGTGTAAGAACATTTTCATGAATATTTCAGTATTCGTAATTATTTTCTTATTTTAATTTGTTCTTTGGCACGATCAAAATCTATGTGTGTTTGGAAACAAGCTTAAAGGCATATACACATACCGGGCATCAATTATTAATATGGGCGTAAAAATTAGCGTACGTTTGAGCGTACCAACTTGTGTACGAAAATCTCACGTGTGATTCATTCAACTTGCGTAAACCACTGATGTGTCCGTGTGTTGATAAATCAGACTTGATCATATATTAGGAAGCGCATGCACATCATTATGAATTACCAGCCTGACATGCCCATTTACTACCATATTTGGCAAGGCCATCTCTTTTAAAACACACATACCAATGTGGTTTTCTCAGTATTATAGGCCATGGTGGGCAACAGGAAAGAAATGTAGAAGAATTTTTCTGTGAGGGTGAAACTGAAATGTGTCTGAATGAACATGAAAATAAACATGAGCATTTTGGGAGTTAGTAATGGTGTGCACCATTCTGAAAAGCCACTATGGGGCAGAGGATAACCAGGGCTGTAAATAGTGCTTCCTCTGAATACTAAACTACAGCTGAGATTAAAAAAATAAATATAAAAGAAAATAACCCTTCATTAAAAAAACATTCTGGTGGTACAGGTGGAGGAAAGGGCATTTGGGACCTCTCACCTGCAGATGGGAGGATGGGAGTCATCATTGGGAAAGTGGCCCTGGAAGGGGTGATAGAAGACAGTGACAGGAACCCCCACCAGCATTTTTTTCCACTTACAATGGAGGCATTAAAGATTCTCTCCCAAGGCGTTTGCAATGGTCCTGTAGGCTAATAAAGCTAGATTGGCCATTTTTAGAAAAAAGAGAAAAAGGTTACATTTTTGCATCTTTTATACAACATGACTGGTGATGCGTAATTAATTGCATATGGCTGTCTCCAATAAATCCTTATGCAGAGGTTATTTCCTGATTGAATAATTTTAACCAACTCATGCTCCATTCCATTTAGGCTACACTGCAAAAAATATCATTAAAAATGGCAGCAATGTTGCCAGTGAAAAACAGTATGAATCCTGTTATTTAACTGAATAAATCCTGTTATTTTATGGGATGATTGTTAAATAATGAGTTATTGCTGTTATTCTATGTGACTTTGACGGTATTTTTGGAAAAAAACAGTGAAATCCTGTAACAGTTTTCTTTTTACAAGATGCTGTAAAAAACTGTATTTTTATGGTAAAATGTTTGCAAAAAAAATTCAAAACACTCAAATATTTTGGCATGGCTGTGCAGTTAAGTGATTAGCGTCAATAGGCTCTATATCCCCTCTTAAAGGGGAATTCCACCGAAAAAATATTTGTAGAAAAGTAGCTCTCCTCCTGATTAAAATGAGCGCTCAGCCAACTCTCTACCTGTGGTGAGCAGAGATATAGCCCCAATATATTTAGTTTTAAATGTAGAGATATAGCGCATGTACCAGGTACCTGCTTTTAGTGGTGTGTCGTTCCTGAACGATTCGTTCCTTTTGAACAAATCAGTTTGGTGAACGAAAGGAACTGACTCACCTCCATGTACGGATTCGTTCCTTTGGTTCTGCTCTCAGTTGCGAACTTCCCATTCGCTGAAGCTACTGCTATTTAACCATTTTTAAGCCATTAGCCTATGACAGCATTGATACGCTTGAGCGGGGCGTGCTCTCCGAGCCCTTCCCGTTTGTGTGTGACCGAAAGCAATAGTCCGTGAAGGAACCACACTGGTTATTAGTTAAAAGCACACACTTTCCCGAGTGAAATTAAAAGAAAGTGGCTTTGTCAGCGCCCAGCAGTTGCATCTGAGAAACGAGTAGGCTATATCTCTTCTATTTGCGTGAAGTAAATAAAACATGAAGGAAAGAGTATGCTATTCAGTAGCCTGGCTGCATTTCCCAACGGAGACATCGCATTAGGTTTAGTCTCAACTCGAACCATGAAACCACAGTCATTAGGCTATATTCATATATCATGGCTAAATCATATTAGGCCTCTGCATATCACCACCTTGTTGATAATTTGAGAGGTTAACATTGTTTTAACATGGGTTTAGCTAGCTTGCTGAACAATGTAGCATCCACGGCGATGATACATGCAGCCCGATGTAACGCAACTCAAATAAATAGGCTATAGCATACACAGAAGGCACATGGCCTATCTTAAGTGTCAGACATTTCAGTCCATATGAATAATCACCAATTATGTAGCCTAATGAGAAATATTGTCCATTCAAGTAGGCAATTTGTTTATGATTTTTAATTTGGAGATGTTACTGGTGATCTGAGAAATTTAGGCTATTTGCTTTGATTTAAATTAAATTTGATCCAGGTTAGGCTACCAATTAAATATTATCATTGTTGCTATATCACATCCCGAGATCTAAGCTATGTCACTGTACAGACTGGAAATGAGTAACTTTTTATTTAGCCTACTAGGCTATTTACGGACGCTTTGAAGAATTTTAAAGCGACATCGTGCAAGCTGAATGGGTATTAGAACTTTTGAGATGGTGAGATGCTTGAAAAAAATAATATGGTGAAGAAAGGGAAGAGATGGGGTGGGTATCCTGATTATATTTTTACTGCTTTGAGCTGAACCCAGAGCTGATCAACATTTGATTTTGATTTTATTAGGCTGGATTTATTATGGGTCATTTTGCAGGTAGCCTACCGACTACAACAAAGAGTGTAAAACTAAAAAAATGTAGAAAAGATCACAATTTTGGCTGTATTTGTACCCTGCTATAGCCTATGCTTGATCCGCTAAATTTATGTAAGTTATAGAAATTGTCCCACACTGCTAAATATTGTGCTCTTTTTAATAAAATAAAATAGCCTACTGTTAAAGCCTAATCAAACCTTTTGTCGTTTGCAAACAATTTAGTAACTTGTGCCACCTAGGCTATTGCGAACAAACAGTAGGCTTGTCTAAATCCTACTTAAGTAAATTGCACGAAAGCAATATATTTAGTTTTAAATGTAGGCTAAATGTTTCAAAATTATCTGTGAATAGCATAATAACATTGTATGCTATAGGCTACTGTAGAAATTCACCTGCAAAGGACAGTAGGTGACTAATTTCTGAAGTTTTTAAATTTTAAGTCACTGACCCAGTTCGAGAATGGGTCTGTGAACAACGGAGTTGGGTTAACTCTTCAGCCACTTCATTGCATGACTCTCGTTCTCATTCGCAAAGAATGAGAGTCCGTGAACGAGAACCGGACCGAGAGCAGTGAACAAATCCAGGAACTAATCCGGAAACTAATCCTTTTAGTGAACGGAGTCAAAGGATCCGGGTCCCTGAAAGGAACCGTAATGCCCACCACTACCTGCTTTACTGTGAACTACAACAACAGAGCGCTTACGGTTTATGGGCGGTGTCAGACAAAGCCAGTCACAGGTTGCCACTCCCATTGAATATAACCGGAGGAGCTGGGCAGTGGACATTTTACTACTAGTCCGGAAGTGGTTCTTCAAGAGAGGCTATGTTACTTGCTGGCAAGTTAGCCACTAACTCAGTGTGGCGAAGTGAGCACCACCGCTCTAGTGCAGAGACAGAAACACGCACGTTGGTGGAGAGAACACGGTTTTTATTCGGGTTTCTCTTTACTTTGACAAACACACAAAAACTCTCGTTCTTCCGCTCTCCTCTCCGCAGATGTTCCGGTCGGCTTTTATGCACTCAGGCTCACTGTCGAACAATCAAGGCAATTGGTTAATTGATACACACAATAATACAATCAATCGTTACCAATTGCATGATTCCCGAGAGCTGTGTCGGCTCCACAAACCACACGTGTTCACTCTCTCTCTTGCCGGCAGCGCCTAAAACCACGCCCCCCTACCACATACCCCCACCGCCCGACTTAGGCCGGGAAGCCATCCGGCCGATGACCAACCCCCCCCTCCTCCTCCTCCCCCACCGGGCGAGAGAGAAAGTCCGCCACCACCATCTGCGCTCCCGGCCTATGAATCACCTTGAAATTAAAAGGCTGTAAAGCCAGATACCAACGAGTGATTCGGGCGTTAGTATCCTTCATGCGGTGAAGCCATTGGAGGGGGGCATGGTCCGAACAGAGGGTGAATGGGTGACCCAGTAGGTAATAACGGAGGGACCCGACCGCCCACCGAATGGCCAGACACTCTTTTTCGACCGTGCTGTACTTAGCTTCGCGTTGTGATAGTTTCCTGCTAATGTACAGCACTGGTCGGTCGACCCCCTCCACCTGCTGCGTCAAAACGGCCCCCAGCCCTCTGTTCGATGCGTCTGTCTGCACATTAAAAGGGAGAGAGAAGTTAGGGGTGAACAGGAGTGGTTTCCCACAAAGAGCTTCCTTCACCCGCTCAAACGCCTGCCGGCACAATTCCGTCCACTGGACCGGATCTGAGGCACCTTTCCGAGTCAAGTCGGTTAGGGGACTGGTCAGCTCCGAGAAGGCAGGAATAAACCTTCTGTAGTAGCCAGCCAGCCCCAAAAACCTCCTCACCTCTTTTTTTGTCTTGGGTCGGAGGCAGGTCGCAATCGCTGCGGTTTTGTCCACTCGAGGCCGCACCTGTCCACTTCCCAAGTGGTACCCCAAATACCGTACCTCCGCTTGGCCAATTGCACACTTCTTTGGGTTAGCCGTGAGCCCCGCCTGTCTCAGGGACTCTAACACCGCCCCCACATGCCGCACATGCTGAGCCCAGCTGTTGCTGTGGATGATAATGTCATCCAGATAGGCTGCAGCGAAAGCAGCATGCGGACGCAGCACCCTGTCCATGAGACGTTGAAATGTGGCAGGGGCCCCGAATAACCCAAACGGAAGTGTCCGAAATTGGTACAACCCGTCCGGAGCGGAGAAAGCCGTTTTTTCCTTGGACTCTGGAGACAAGGGAATCTGCCAGTAGCCCTTGGTTAAATCCAGTGTCGAAAAAAAACGAGCTGTGCCCAGCCGATCCAAGAGTTTGTCGACCCGAGGCATTGGATAGGCATCAAAACGTGACACTTCGTTCACCTTACGATAGTCTACACAGAACCGAATAGATCCATCCGGCTTACCCACTAGCACGATGGGACTATTCCAGGCACTGTTAGACTCCTCTATTACCCCCAATTCCAGCATTGCCTTTATTTCTGCCTGAACCAATTTCTTTTTATGTTCTGGTAGTCTATAGGGCCGTGAACGCGCCGTCACGCCCGGGGTTGTCTCAATGTGGTGGGTTATGAGGTTAGTGCGACCTGGTAGAGGGGAAAACACATCCGCAAACCGCGTTTGCAACAAGGCAAGATCCGCTCTCTGATTCGGTAGGAGATGGCTATCCGAAAGGGGTGAGGTTTGATCGGTAGAATTTGGTACCTCAGGCCCCAGCTCATCTCTCTCCTGATCCACCGTGACCAGAGAGACCGGTACCACCTCTTTCCATGCTTTTAGTAGATTGAGGTGATAAATCTGTTTCGCCCCCTCTCTATCAGATCGCAGTACCTCATAATCGACTTCCCCCACTCGTCGTGTAACCACGAAGGGTCCTTGCCACTTGGCGAGTAATTTTGTGCTGGACGTCGGGAGTAATACCAGGACTTTATCTCCCGGTGAAAATTGACGTAGCTTAGTTCCTCTATCGTAGTGCTTCTGCTGACGTTCCTGAGCCTCGAGCAAATTCTCCCGTGACAATCTACCCAGTGTATGGAGTTTTGCTCGCAGGTCCATGACGTACTGAATTTCGTTTTTACTGGGACTTGGACCCTCCTCCCAGCTTTCCTTAACTAGATCCAAGACACCCCGTGGTCGCCTACCGAACAGCAATTCAAAGGGAGAAAATCCCGTGGAGGCCTGGGGAACCTCTCGCACTGCAAACAAGAGAGGAACTAACCACTTATCCCAATTTCGGCTATCATCGTGTACGAACTTCCGAATCATAGACTTCAAAGTCCTATTAAAACGCTCCACAAGCCCATCTGTTTGCGGATGGTATACGCTGGTTTTAATAGACTGAATCCCCAATAATTCATATAATTCGCGTAATGTGCGTGACATAAAGGAAGTGCCTTGATCCGTCAGAATCTCTTTCGGGATTCCGACGCGGGAGATTATCTGAAACAAAGCCTGCGCAACACTCTTAGCCGAGATATTGCGTAACGGCACTGCTTCGGGATACCTAGTTGCATAATCCACCAGAACTAACACAAATCGGTATCCCTGCGTGCTCCTTTCAAATGGCCCGATGAGATCCATGCCCACTCTATCAAAAGGGACCTCAATTAACGGTAGAGGGCGCAACGGCGCTTTTGGGATGGCCGGGGAATTCACTAGCTGACAGTCTGGGCAGGACGCACACCACCGACGTACGTCCGCCCAAATGCCCGGCCAATAGAACCGGGCCATTATCCGGTTTAGTGTTTTCTCATACCCTAAATGACCAGCCATGGGGTTGTAATGAGCCGCCTGGAAAATCATTTCCCGGCGGCTTTTAGGTACCAACAACTGGGTCATCTCCTCACCTGTCTGAGTGTCACGACTCACTCTGTACAATCTGTCCTTAATGATTACAAAATATGGGTGAGTGCGTGCAGCGTCAGGGCGCACCAGCTGACCATCCACATACACGACCTGATCAAAGGCAAAGCGTAGGGTGTCGTCGCGAGACTGCGCGAGTGGGAAATCCTCCACGGGGTGGAACACCGGCACCTGGGGAGTCTCCACCGGAGGCTCTCCCGGAGCCGCCCCCCCCCCCGGCAGTGTCGGGCGACCCCGCGTCACCACTGTCAACTGCACACACGTCACACTTCCCTAGCGGTCGTGATCGCACCCCCATCAGCTTCTCAGCTACCTGTTTAAACCCCGCCCAATCTGTGCCCAGAATCAGAGGGTGTGAGAGGCGGGAGCTAACCGCAGCCTCCAGAATATGCTTTTTCCCGTTGACACGAATTTCCACTGGCACTATAGGGTACTTGTGTAAATCCCCATGCACACACCTAATAGAAACCCAACGTGCCGTCACCAACGCCTCTGGCCGAACCAGGCTCTGTAGGATCATGGACTGCATCGCCCCTGAGTCCAACAGTGCCCGGTGTTCACTCCCTTGCACCCTTACCGGAATGCAGTACGCCCCGTCTAGATCGGGAGCGGAGGTGGGCGGGCCGACGACACGGACCACCTGCCCCACCTCCATGAGCGGACAATCGCGGCGCAGGTGGCCCGGCTGTCCGCACCGCCAACACCCCGGTCCAGGCGTCTGAGGAGCTCCCTGTGGGCCGGACTGCACCGCCACTGAGCCTGAGTGGGGAGAAGGGGGAGAAAAAGCCAATGGGTTAACACGGGAAGGGAAGGAGGGGTTTTGGGGACGGGAAACGGGAAGGGGAACAGCACGGGTGATGAATTTTTTTCGGGGCGCTGGCTCCGGCTTCTGCTGCTGGGTGAAGGGGTGTTGTGCCAGGTGGTCCTCCGCCAGGGTGACGGCGACGTCCAGGCTGGTGGGCCGGTGGCACTGGACCCAGCTGGCCGTATCCGCCGGCAACCCTGCGGTGAAGCGCTCGAGGACCACCTGTTCCACGACTCCAGCAGCGGACCGTATTTCCGGCTGTAGCCAGCGCCTCGCCATGTCCGTCAGCCGCTGGGCGTATGCGAAGGGCCGGTCCTCTCCCGTCAGGGTGGTCTCCCGGAAGCGACGTCGGTGGTCCTCCGGGCTGAATCCCATTCGGTCGAGGACCGCCTTCTTCAGATTTCTGAAGTCCCTCCTAGCGGCTGCCGGCAGGCTATGCGCCGCCTGTTGCGCCTCCCCTGATAAGAGGGGCAGGAGACGTACCGACCACTCTTCCAGTGGCCACCGGCATGTCTCCGCTGCCACCTCAAACGCCTCGAGGAAGGCCTGAGCGTCATCGTCCGCTGTCATCTTCGGCAGGTGGAATTTCGGGGACGAGACGCTCTGCCCTCCCCTGGAACCCCCGGCAGCAGCCAGCTGTAACAGCGCCTGTGCCTGGAGGCTAGACTGCTCCCGCAGGGCTTGCATCTGCTCGGCGTGAGCAGCTGACTGTTGCACCTGCATCGCAGCTAGCCCCTCCAGTAATTTTCCCAGCGCTGCTACGGATATTGGCTGCTCCGGCTGCTCCTGGCTGTTATCCATGGCTTACGAAAATGTCCTGTCCTCTGCACCGTTTCGCTTGAATTTTCCCCGTACGGGCCACCACTGTGGCGAAGTGAGCACCACCGCTCTAGTGCAGAGACAGAAACACGCACGTTGGTGGAGAGAACACGGTTTTTATTCGGGTTTCTCTTTACTTTGACAAACACACAAAAACTCTCGTTCTTCCGCTCTCCTCTCCGCAGATGTTCCGGTCGGCTTTTATGCACTCAGGCTCACTGTCGAACAATCAAGGCAATTGGTTAATTGATACACACAATAATACAATCAATCGTTACCAATTGCATGATTCCCGAGAGCTGTGTCGGCTCCACAAACCACACGTGTTCACTCTCTCTCTTGCCGGCAGCGCCTAAAACCACGCCCCCCTACCACACTCAGTTTTTCTGAAAATAAATACCACCACTATTAGCTGGAGTCTCCAGAAAAACGGGGGTAATATGGCCATTAATTTAGGAAAACACAGCCCTTCATTTATCTACTTTTGGTATAGTGAAAACCCTTACGCCAGTTCATGTTTGGGGATCCAGAAGAATGTGTCCAAAACACCTGGCCTTATGCGTGTGGTGTTCAAAATCAGGGTGTGCAACATTAGTCAGACAGACTCTTCCCTCTTCATCTGTTTCTTGCTCCACAGATGTCAAATGAAACTGTGCCAGGTCCAACTCACACGTTTCCATTTCAGTTGGCATTGCAGTATAGTTACCACACGTAGGCTGCACCACTCATTTATCCAGCTGAACTGGCCAGGTCGGCAGCGTGTTCAGCTCCGGATCCGGCCATGTAATCGGACTCAAAAGATGTCGGAAGGTGTCGTCATCCAGTGTATAGTCCACAAAATTGTTGGAATCCATTGTACTGGAATAATTGGTAACTTAGCTAAGAACTGTTTGAGCTAGGACACAAGCTAATACCATTTACAGTTATAATAGCAGAGCGAATAATAATCAGAGCGAATTATCAGCGAAAACCCGGAAATAAGTAGGCTATATCATCCGGAGATATTAAGAACACTCAAATTTCAGAATTGTCGCATAACGTTACTGAACAGCTTTTAAAAAAAAGTATATTCAACTGCCATAGCCTACTCAATATTAGGCAAGTGCGCTCATTTGGACCATAGAAATGAAAATAGATTTGGACACGGTCTGTGAGTTTGGTCAACGCCTCTTTCACATAGCATGGAAGGTCAGGGGGAGGGGAACTTACACATCCACTTGACGCCAATGTACTTTTTAAAAAACGAGGAAGGGTAGAGGTATATGTCATTATGACGTATACCTCTACCAAAAATTTGACTTTATCTAGGGATACCTCAGTCCAGAAATGTATTTGCCAGCTACAAAGAGAGACATAATTAGTTGCGCCTTGATCTGTTAAATAAAGTTAATGTTGTTTTTTGGTGGATATACCCTTTAAAACGGTCATGCTCAGTTGGTAGCAATCATAGAAATAACTGTTTTGAGAGAAATGCAGCACCAGACACTGTGTTTATACCCTCAAATTCTGCATTCTAAAACCTGCAATTCGGCCCAAATTTTTGTTTTCAAAACAAAGTTGCTCATGACACAAACCAATCGAAGAGATAGGCCAGTTGCACATTCACAACGAGGTCTGTGGAAGCAGTGGGGTGGGGGTGTGTCTGTTTCTCTGTGAGCAGGGCCAAGGTATGTTATGACACTTAAATGTTTTGACAACAAATGCAACCATTGAGGAAGTTGCGTACTCCAGCTTTAAATCTCTAAATTCTAATATCAATGTGAACTCATTCTACAGTTGATAACTGCTGAGGACAGCAGTATAAAATATTTGTGCAGTTGTAAGTCACTATGAATAAGAGCATCTGTTAGATTAATCTACAAATGTAATATGTAATTAGCCCAGACATAAAATTAGCTTTTTGCTAGTTTGGTGGAGAAACAGAAAAAACTATACAAGGGAAAGTCTCAAAAATCCAAATAAACATAGGTTTTAGTATGCTTTGATGTGTTCATTTGACATATACTGTAAATCAACCGCCTGGGAAGCAGTGGTATTATAATTTCCTTAATTTACAATTGGGAATTTCTGATGCTTGAAATTGGCAAACTTTAACAAACTTTCCAATGGAGCTGGATCTGTAAAAGATTCCAGTTCTGTTTATAGTAAAACATTTGCTTAAGTCATGTAGACAGTGCAAAGAATTGTACTTTATTTGGCTCCATCCCATATTTGTATCTGCATATGTTGTAAATTGAACAAAATGTATCATTTTCTTACTGTTGTACCTGTTGCACGTATTCAATTGAAATAAGGAAGAGCGTCCATGTGATGCATATACGTAAGAAAGGCTTTGCTGTACTGCCAGAGAGCACTGATGACAACAGCAACCTGAAATGTTGTTGTTACACTGGCAATACTTTTTTGTTCCCAGTAGAAATTAAAAATAATTTTTGGTCTTTGTTGAGGCACATACTGTTAATAGCTTTGTCCTACTGCTATGCAAAATTCATAACTCAAATTGTCAGTAGAAAACAGCAACTGACTGTTGCTTATTTCCCATAAACATTTCTTTCCAACTTTATATCAGGAAAAGCAGTTTGATTTCTTTGTGAAGGCAATGTCAACTAAATCAAAATAAGATAATCAGACCTTGTGAAATCTCTGTACTTAATTTTCTCCTCACATTTTGCAAGATTCTTTATTTCAGATAACTCAACCATCAAAGCCTCAATGACAGCAAAAAATGTTTGAAATGAAGTGCTTAGCAGACCTTTGACTCTTTAGGCAAACCCAGACCTGCAGCAGGACTTAGGCGTGCTTCAAATTTCCTGGCCTCAGGCCTGGAAAGAGGTGCACACACATATGCATACGCATACACACATGCACACATTTGCATATTATAATACCGGATTTAATTTATATAATGCTTTTCATGATCTCAAAGCTATTCACAGTGAGGGGGGAAACACACCTCAACCACCACTAGTGCCCATACATACATACATACATGTATACACACAAACACACACATGCATACGTACATACATACAGTACCAGTCAAAAGTTTGGACACACCTACTCATAGAAGGTTTTTTTTCCGTTATTTTTACTTTTTTCCGTATTTTGGAAGAGTAAAGACATCAAAACTATGAGATAACACAAATTAAATTATGCAAAAACCAAAAAAGGGTTAAACAAATAAAAAAAAGTCTTATATTTTAGATTCTTCAAAGTAGCCACCCTTTGCCTTGATAACGGCTTTGCACATTCTTGCCATTCTCTCAAACAACGTCTGTGGTAAACAGGTATTCCACAGGTAAAAAGGTGATGCCATCATGACTGTATAAAAGGATATCAAAAGACTCCTGATATCTTATTTCCAGGTACTCTTAGAAGCGATACTATAACGTCTCTGCATTTGAATGGATCTCTATGGGAATTGAGGAGTGGGACTAGATTTAGCTTTAAATTACACTGGAACAGTGTGGAACACATGGTTGGCTAAATGGCTCTAAGTAATCAAGGGTCTGACGTATCAAACAAGCCTTAAACCATCACTCTGCTGCCAGATATGCAGTAGATATGGATGGATCACTTGAAGGGTTGTTTCTCCTGACAAATGTCCTATTGAACTCTATGGAAAAATAAGTCAGGAAAAGAAACCGTTCAAGTTATCCATCCATATCTACTGTATTTCTGCAGCAGAGTGATGGTTTAAGGCTTGTTTGATATGTCAGACCCTTGATGACTTAGAGCCATTTAGCCTACCATGTGTTCCACATTGTTCCAGTGTAATTTAAAGCTAAATCCAGTCCCACCCCCCCCCCCCCCCCCAATTCCCATAGAGATCCATTCAAATGCAGAGGTTATAGTATCGCTTCTAAGAGTACCTGGAAATAAGATATCAGGAGTCTTTTGATATCCTTTTATACAGTCATGATAGCATCACCTTTTTACCTGTGGAATACCTGTTTACCACAGAAGTTGTTTGAGAGAATGGCAAGAATGTGCAAAGCCATTATCAAGGCAAAGGGTGGCTACTTTGAAGAATCTAAAATCTAAAAATATAAGACTTTTTAAAATTTGTTTAACCCTTTTTTGGTTTTTGCATAATTTAATTTGTGTTATCTCATAGTTTTGATGTCTTTCCTATTCCAAAATGTGGAAAACAGTAAAAATAACGGAAAAAAACCTTCTATGAGTAGGTGTGTCCAAACTTTTGACTGGTACTGTACATCTCTAGCACAGTCCTCTCAATTTCACTGTATTCACCTACAGTAATCACAAGTTTCTGAAGCGAAAAAGACTATTTGATAAGAACAAACATATGTTAAAGATTCAGACATGCAACCTTTCTATGGCTGAATAACTCTTCACAGAATATTACTTGTAAAAGAAAAAGTTCTAGAAATCTTCCTTCTTCCTGAAATGTTTGTTTATCACTAGCACAACTTAATTTCATAAATCCAGCCTCTGACCCATTTGTAACTATGCCAGCATAGGGCGTTTCATTGTGGGTTCTTTCTTTGCTTTCTGAAAAATGAAAACAAAAAGTACCTTGACCAGAAACCACCAAGCCATGTTCTCTGTCTTTGACCATGTACAATGTCCTCACTCCTGACGAAGTGTGTGTTGAGAGAGGAAAAGGTGTGCGTGCTGGTGCTGACATTGTTTGGGAAGAAGGTTGGGGCAAGAAAGTGACTAAGATTGCCTAAGTGACTACTGCTGACTAAGATTGTTTTTATTTACAATGTGGGGTGTTAACTCACATATTTCTTCCCAAACACTTTTCTCATAGCCCAGGTTTGACTACCTGATTCCTCTCTTTACAGTAAATGTATTTTTCTGTGTGTGTACATACAATGGCATTGTACATGTTGGTCAGGTTCACACTTGACAGCACAGTCCAAAAACTAGTCTTCCCCAACACCCCTTGCTTCCAATGTGTAAAACAACATTATTATTATTATTATTATTATCAGCCAATGAGATGTTCTTTTATTTACTTTATATTTTTACTTTTTTGATAAAGATATTCAAATTATTTGGTCACTCGGGTAATGTTAGTTTTGCTACATAAAATCTATCTAAATCAATTCTCTAGAAAGCATTCAGAGATATCCAAGAGCAAATGTGGAAACTCTTATATGCTCATTGCATTGAAATATGGTTTTTGTGCTACCATGAGTGTCTTGGTTCCACAAGGACCACTCCTCGCTGTCATAGAATTTCATTCCTACATGCATCAGAGAGCGAGCGCCTGTTCCTGTTTTGGGTTCAGTGTGGGTGCCCAGTGCCACTGTGTGGCTAGGGGTGGAACTGCAGAACTGTTGAAGGCCAATGCTGTGTTGGCAGTTTTTGAAGGTGTGTCCTTTACTGACAATTCAAACATGGGCTTGATTTACTGTAGGGCTTAGTAGCAGGGCTTCAATACTTAACCACTCCAGTTATAAAAAGCTGTGGCATTTTCCAGCTGTCTTTAATTAACCACACAAGGTAAAAAAGCAAATATAGCATTGGTGCATTTTCTTTTACCCAAAAGAGCTAAATAAAAGTTTTTTTTTGAGTTTTTGACAATATGTGCATGAGCTGGATAACATGATGTGATGCTTTGAAGTATGTAATTATTTAGCGTACTACAAAAGCAACATGTCATATCATGAATATAGAAAATTCTGATTTATTACGGAGGAGTGGGAGGCTGCATCATTAAATACTCACTTTATGAACCCATGACCAGACTCCAGAGTCTAAATCCCCACACAATATACCCCCACCAGGAGACATGACTGAAGACACGTGGTGTCTATGTTTCTGTTTATAGATAGAGATCGGTACATTGGCCCCCATGGTGGATGGATACCCTGCTGCATCCCTGGAGGAAGAGGAAGAGGAGGAAGAAGATGAAGACGAGGTGGATCATGAAGAGGAGGAGGACGAGGATGTGGAGGAGGTGGAGGAAGAAGAAGAGGAGGAGGTGGAAGAGGTAGAAGAAGAGGAGGAGGAGGAGGTGGAAGAGGTAGAAGAAGAGGAGGAGGTGGATGTGGAAGAGGTAGAAGAGGAGGAGGGGGAGGTTCCTCTGAGGCCTCTACCCACAAGCTCCACTCGCACCCCTGTGATCTCAGGGGTGCTGATGGGCCCTGACACACAGGGGGGTCAGTGACAAACCTGTTTATAATACTGCTCACCTTTTCAGCAGCATCACTGTTCACCTGTCCCACATATAGCTAATCTAAATCACGTTTAACCTGTTGCCAGTTCCATGGTCCTTCTCACCTGTTCTCCCATCTCAGACACAACCCACCTGCCAAAGACCAGCTCACCCATATCCCTGCTCACTGGTCCAAAATCCCATAGACATCTTCACCTGTGTCAATTGCTCACCTCTCTGAAAAGCTGCTTACCTTAGTTATCCCAAATGCCACTCATCTGTCTCAAACCTCAATCATCTACCTTTATACTGCCACTACTAAATACTATTCACATACCCCCATTCACCTGTCCTAAATATACTGTATGCCTGCTCAATTGTCATTCAACTCACTAAACCTACCCAGACCTGTTTGAAACTCTTCTCACCTCCTTAAAACGAGACATTAACTCCTCGTACCTATCTGAAATCGCAAGAAATGTAAATAATATTTAATATCCCCCAGTTACTTTCAGAAGAAGAAGCAGTCACCAGAATAATACATATAGTAGAGAAGAAAAGGTTATTTTAAAAGGGATTGGCCTGGAAGTGTCCTTGTAAGGAACACAGATGACAGCCCAGTACATGTTGCATAAACTGACAGTGAGAGCGATGCATATTTAAGTACTCTTATGTGAATATCTGGAAATGTGTTCCTCAGAACATTTAGACTGTTAACCTTCTGGATGCTTAATGCTGTATACAGTATGTGGCTGATAGCACCATTTTGGAAGTCCTTGAGGGTTTAGGGTTTTGGACTGAGTGTATAGCATTTAGCGTAGTACACAGCCATACTCATAATCCCTACAACCTGTGTTTGACCAATTCTACCCCTTCTCCCAGGTCTACCAACCTGTCTTCTCTGTACCTGCATGGGAGGCTCTGTCTACTGTGATGATGTGAAGCTGGAGACAGTCCCGCCCCTGCCAAAAGAGACCACTCACTTCTACGCCCGCTACAACAAAATTAACAAGATTAACAAGGGGGACTTTGCTCACATGAGTACGTGCAGGTGCAGGTCTTCCACTTTAGCAGGAATACAGGTTTTTGCAGTAAGCTCACAGAGAATAGCCAGTAATGGTCAGGTAACTTGCCCAGCTAGAACACTTTTTTTCAGTGCAATGACTCACCCCGTGGACCAGAACTTAGTTTTTTTACGATTGCTTTGACTCATTTTGCACAACAGAGTTTCAATGTGCAAAACTCTTAACACAGAATGCTATACTGCTCATTTTGGGTTCAAAATGTAATATAGCATGCAAAATAAAAATACCAGTGTCAAATCAGAGAATATTATATGCAAAGGTTTATCACAGCACCAGAACATTAGATATTTCAAACAATGAAGTTAAATCATTGCTGCATTTTCAATATACAACAGTCATCATGAAATAATGCTGCCAAACACAAAATCCTTCTGATAAAAAAAGAGTTTGAAAGTGTTTTTTGGTCATAACGCAAAATGCTATACTCCTAATCTTGGGCTCAAAATCATATATAGCATGCACAATATAAACTACTGAACCAAATTAGATTGTATTTCATGCTAAAGTTTATCATAGTGTCAGAACAGTGGATATGTTCATCGTTGAAGTTTAATTATTGGTGCATTTTCAAATACAATGGCCATTATCAAATAATGCGGTCAAACACAAAATACTTGTTACCAAAAAAGAATATGCAATGGTCATTTCCTCATAAATACTTGAAATTATGTACAGCAATCATCCCCTGTGATAGACTGCAGTTTTGCGCTTGTGTTTTTATGAAAGACAAACTAAATATTAGATTAGATTATATGAAGCTTAATCATTAAAGAAAAATCATACAGTAATGCAGTACTGTAAACTCAACTGTATTGTACAGTAAAAACAAAAACAACAGTAAAAGCAAAAACAGTTACAGTAACAACAAACTTTACTGTAAAGTAAAAAAAAAAACTGCTTCTCTGTGCTTAACCAGCATTTTGCCTCTCCGCTGCATTTGGCCACAGAATTTTGTCGAATTGAGTGCCTTATCCACCCCTGAAACTGCTGGGCTGTAATGTCATCGCATGCCTCATCCATGGCCTGAAGTAGCGTTTCCTGCTCATATGGACACCTATCATATACCTTCCACCACCAGGCCGAGAAAAACTCCTTGATGGGGTTCAGAAAGGGGGAGTAAGGTGGAAGGAATTGGAATCGGAACTATGGATGGGCTGTAAACCAGTCTTGCACAGCCAATGCACGATCAAAGTTTACATTGTCCCAGACAATGATGAACACCATCTGAGCATTTGGCTGTACGAGACGGTTGTACAGCCCATCCAGAAAATGTATGAGGCGCACGGAGTTGTACTATGCCCCCAGCAGAGGGTCAGGCTGACCAATCAGGGATGTGTGGGCCTGCCCAATGGTCTCAGGGCTGGGTCTAGGCAAACTAGGCATGTACAGTACCTATTACCTATATACTGTATATTTACTGTACATGGTCCACGACCATGTCCTTCGTTACCAACCTCAACCTCACTGACCTGCTCCATGTTGTCAGAAACTGCCATTCAGGTTTCTAAGCAGCCTTTTATGTAGTGGTGAAGATATTATCAATTGTGTTGCAATGCTACTCACCTGGGCAAGGTTGTTGGAAGTATTGAGACATGACTACAAACACCTGTTGAATTGATTTAGTGATCTGCATTTGTAGTAATAAACATTTGAACATTGTTGTAATATTAGATGGCTGTATTCTGAGAATGGAACATATGATTTAGAGTTTGGCACTTTGTATGTCAGCATCGGATGTAGTGACTTAAGGTAAGAATTCTGCAAGTCAGTTTAGCACTTTGCGTTAACAGTTTTACACTTTGTATGCCAGCATAGGATGTAGTGTCTTAGAGTATGAATTTTGAAAGTCAGTTTGGCACTTTGCATTTTGAGTTTTGTACATTGAAATTCTGCTGTGCAAAATGAGTCAAAGCAATCGTAAAAAAACTGTAATTGTAGCTGTGCACGTGGCTACTGCAGTGTGATAAGAAGGGGTGACCGGCTACAAGCATTTCAGATCACACTCTAATTTGTCCCCTCACGAACATATTGACAAGGATATTGCAACATAAAAATATAATTAGGCTTTCAATTCAATTCAGTTTAATCCAAATTTATTTGTATAGCAGTTTTTACAGAGACTGTACACTGCCGCAAAGATGCTTGTCAGAAACAGGAAATGGAATACATTTCAGCAAACCAAGCCTGAACCCACAAAATCCAGTAAACTAGGTTAAAAACTAGGTTTCCTGTTTGGGAGAAAAATGCTTAAAAGTAAGGGACAATGGGGTGTGCTTAGAAAACCGATTTGTTTCAGTAAAGCCCTAACAAAACAACAAAGCATACATTTGCCAAGTCAATTATACTTACATTCCTGAAAGTATTATGTCCAAAGGGGCATATTTAAATGACACCATGTTCATGCCCTTGGTGAGGTTGGTTGTTTTCTTCATCACCACAGACAAGCTGAAGAGGATCGATGTGACCAGTAATCAGATCTCCCAGATCGACGAGGATGCCTTTGTCAAGCTGCCTGCCCTGGAGGAGCTGCTGGTCAGGGAGAACAGCTTGGCACAGCTGCCACCACTGCCGGCCTCCATGACCCTTATTGATGCCAGCCACAACAAGCTGGGCAGCAAGAGCATCCAGAGAGAGGCCTTCAGGGTGAGGGGTGACTGTACGACCACATGAAACAGGAAATATTACAATGTATTTAATATGGATGGCTATACATTCCATGAAATAAACTGATTGAGTTATGCCACATTTATAATTTTGTAGGATATGACCAACCTGCTGTATCTCTACCTCACCGACAACAAGATAGACCACATTCCCTTGCCACTGCCCCATAGCCTGCGCTCCCTTCACTTACAGGTACTCTTGCTGCTGTCTCAACACTACCCTCTGGTGGCAGTAAACTATACTATTCTGTCATGTTCACGCAACTAACATGAGATAGGAGTAATCATAACCTAGTCCCAGTCTACTGGCTGGCACAATTGCAGCCATTGGTTAACATTAGCTAGCTCCTTATTTTAACATTCTTGTCATTTATGATTTGTCATTAGCGTTTTGTCTTTGTTAAGTTTAATGCACAAATTATGTGTTTATGTACTGTGCGCGAATCTGGTATATTTTACAGGTGGGCTAATGTGGAATTGGTGGAAGTATTTTTTGGAGTGAAAGTTTGGAACCAGGAAATTGTAGAATGTGTCATCAGGATTTACCACGTATTAATTCCAGAACACACAAAATCAACAGCTGCTCACATATTTCCTCTTACGTTTCATGCTTTCTCTTTTTTCTCATAGCAGCTGTCTATGGATGGCACAGCATGTTTTTGATTAGGTACTCAGGAACTTTTGTTATTGTATTCAGACTTCCAAAACTCGTGCATCTTAAAGCTGCAGTAGGCAAGTTTGAAAATATACAAGGCAAAAAGACTTCCTGTGAGGCGGCTGGGTCGGAGGACCAGACGCGACCGTGAGGGGATCTCAAAGTACTCCCGGAATGGAGTACCACAAAAAGGGGACAGGATTAAGAGGTCCGCGAACGGAGATGAGAAAAATAAACAAAAAAGGGAAAATAACTCCCGGCGTACGGCCAAAGTATAGCAACCCAGAAAAGTGGGCGAAAGCGCACAAACTCGAGCAGGAAAACAGAAAAGGACAGGCCTCTAGCTCAATAAACGATTGAGCAAAAATAAAGAGGCGAGAACGAGAAAAGGCAACAAAGGTTACTGCCTCAGAGAGGACAGAGGAAAAAACCAAGGTAAGGAACAGAAAGTGCAAACGCAAAAACAAACTCCTAAATAAGGATATCTAACGCGCACCTACAGGCAAGTCCCACGTTACTTTTTAGCAAGGCTGAAAAGCAAAGTGGTTGCCCGAACCAATACCTGTTAGCGGCTTTGTGGAGTGGCAATAATGACACAAAAGCCTAGAGCAGTGGTTCCCAACCCTGGTCCTGGGGACCCCCTGTGTATGCTGGTTTTCGTTCCAACCACAATTGCAATCCCAGAATTTTAACAAGCTGTTATTTTTTCTTAATTAGGTGTTTTTATTGTATAGAGAGAACACTTTAAACTCTTTACTCTCTTAAGCCACATTATGTTAGCAATAGCTATGCATGCCATGAAGAAAAAAAAACCCATGTTCATTATGCTCATTGTGTTATATTGCAAACAATTACAAAGAAGAAGTAACAACTCAGGTGATTAGGCTCCTAATTAGGTAATTGAACGCAAGTTTAAGTTCCTTCATAATTTTTTCCTTAACACAATGCAGGTTTGGCTCGTTATCATTTGCTTTGTCTTTGAATTCTTCATTATTTACCAAACGGTTAGTTTTATTGGCCATGTGTCCACAATTTCACTAATTATGAGCCTAGATTCACCTCAGTCTTTAATTTGATCAGTTAAAACATTTTTTACCTCCTTTTAATTGTTTACAATACAACACAATGTGAATCTTGGACTTTTAGTCTTCATGGCATGCATAGCTATTACTAACATAATGTGGCTTAAGAACGTAAATAATCCCTCTAAACATTAAAAACACCTAATTAAGAAAAATGAACAGCTTGTTAAAATTCTGGTATTGCAATTGTGGTTGGAACGAAAACCAGCATACACAGGGGGTCCCCAGGACCAGGGTTGGGAACCACTGGCCTAGAGCACCAGAAGAGCGGTGGTTAAATAGCGCAGCACACACATGCAAACAGTAAAAGGTAATGAGTACCGGAGAGGGAGAAAACACAACACGGACTCCCTCTCGCGGGCCCGAGAGGCAACGCCAGAACCAAGACAGAGCAGGCAGAAAACCATGACACTTCCCCCTTTTGCTCTGCCCCTCCCACCAAATGATGCTCCAGTGCACGCGCGGAGACAGGCAGACAGGGAGGGGTTTATTCTACGGGGAGCATATTTTGCTTGTAGATATTTGCCCTGATTTGTAGCTACATAGGTAGCCCTGATTGGTTGTTTTTTAGAAGACTGGATTGAGATTTTTGACAGCCCAGGACACTCACAGAAACTAGATTTCTTTCCCAGAACACTTGATTTATTGATAGCTGCTGGAATATAATGAGTAGATTTTATAATTTTGCCAAAACTGTTGCAAAAATCTTGCCTACTGCACCTTTAACACCTAGCTAAAAAATCTTAGCACGGGCTAATATCACATTTTCAGAAGGCTTTGTCACTCAAGTCATTATGTTGCATGTATTCAGGCTGTACTTGGATTCTAATTGGTTTTGCCTCTTGTTGCAGAACAACAACATCCAGATGATACATGAGGACACTTTCTGCAACTCAAAAGATTCTACCTATATTCGCAATGCGTTGGAGGATATCCGACTGGATGGCAACCCAGTCAACTTGAGCAAAACTCCACAGGCATATGTCTGCCTGCCCCGTGTACCCATCGGGGACCTAATCTAAATTCACAAACACACACACACACACACACGCACACGCACACACACACACACACACACTCTCTCTCTCTCTCTCTTTCTGTGAACTAATTGGACTTAAGTCATTTCAGACACAATTTTTTCAGAAAACAAATCAATGGAAACCTAATTCTTGCTATGTCACAAAATGCTTGGGAAAAGATAAGAGCTAGATTCCAGAACATTTTTGCCAATTTTATGTATGAATAATGAATATATTTTGCGTGTGTTTCATGGATCCAAAACGTTCTCCGGCAAGATGTTTCACAATTATGTACAAACAGTAGGCTGTTAGAGCATTACTTTGGAGCATACTGACTCTCACTGAACAAAATGCCTGACATAAATAAAGGCATTCATACAAAAGCAACTGTTGTAAAGTCTGTAATATAAAAATATATAAACTGAGTTTTTGTTTTTTTTTACATGAACTTCAAAATTTGGCATTTTACAAAGCAAGCTGTTATTCTGAATATATACCATGCTTTGGAAATTTTAAAGATACAACATGATATGTCACACTGGATGGGGTATGGTTTGGGTTAACAATAGTCTGTGTGCTTTGTACTGAAATCCGACATTGAATAAAGTTGTTTTAATGACAGGAGACAGGAACGGTTTAATGTCTTAATTGTCAGCTGATTTATGGAGACAATCAAAATACTGTAAAAGTGTTGCAGATATAATTAAAGGGACAAACACCCACATTCCCATTCAGCAATTATGTTACATTTCCACTAAACAATGAAAACCTAAAAACAGAAATGTCACCTGTGAAACACTGGCTAGAATGTCATAAATATAATGAAGCATCACGAGCACTCCCTTTGAGAAAGGCATTGCTGGAGCATTTGCGCATTTGCACAGCTCCATTTTGGGCATATGTTCATTTTATAGATCTGACCTGTATGATAAAAATGTGACAAGAGAGATCATTACATTTCTAGTTAAGTTTTACATTCAAATCTTGTTTGGTACTTTGTTTCTGTTGAAGACTGAAGACTACATGTGGAAATGTACTAATGAGGGTGGAACCACCAAACTATAGCTCGGTGGGTGGAACTCACTCTACTTTTTTGTGTTTCTTACAGTCTGTTTGAACAGCTTAGGTTTCTGCTGCTCTTTTGGATTTACTGATTAAACAAAATTCCTTGTGATAGATGTATACACCTTTCTCTTTCATTTCCAGCACTTCCTAGCCTTATTCCACCATGTTTTGTTGCACTTCACTGTGGCTATTACAGTTGTCATCGGTTTTTAACTTCTTAATATTTCTGTGCTATCCTGGCCCACTACCACCCTGTCATTCTTCAGAAATTGTCAATTTTGAACTGAAGCCGCCTAGACCCTTCCCAGGTAGGCGGGGAATAACTTATTATTATTATTTTTTTATTTTACAATATTAAAGTAGGTTTGTACCTGGTTAGGACGCCTCTTTTCAGCTACATTGTAAATAGGTATAAATTGTACATTTTTGAGTAAGTAACATTTTCAGAATGTGTTTAAGGATACAGCCAAACCACAAGAGAACAAAACACGTTCCATAACCTAAAAACTTGTACCACTGCTGTCCTGGGCCTCTTGGTGCCCTATCATGTTCAACGGATGCCCTGTCTTGCCCAAGCATTGCACGCTCACAAGCTCACCACAGAACTACATAGGAATTGCTAGAAATTCTGAGTGGCTAGAACCACAGAACTTCTGTGGCTAGAACCAATGAGGGTAGGCGGAGCAAGAGGTTCCCATAGAGTACTCAAGTGACTACGTCACACTGGTTTCGGAAGTAAATTCCCCATTCATTTAGAGCGTAGAGATTAACTAAAACTTACTTTTAAACCATTTCTTGTGATTATGTTTGACCGTCAATTGCCTGGATTGTCCAATATAACGCCCGTTCGCAAACTATTTCGTTTTTATGGACCAGCTTCGAGTATATTTTAAGTTTTAGTATTTTTTTGTGAATATACCAGCGCTGACACTGTTTAAAAACTCAACGTCCCATAATTCCCTCCGGACGAGCAGTGTTGTCTCCAAACGTTGTCATATAACGTTAGCCAGCAGTAGCACACAGCTCCGTTTTTAAACACTTTTTTCTAACGTTAACTAGCTAGCTTGAAGGACTAAAAGCTAGAATTGCTTTATGTGTTTAACCGTAGCGTAGTTTCTGTCCTTGTCGGGCGGGCTTCTCAACTTAGCAAGCTAACGTTAGCTCGTCTTCAGCGGCAGTACTGCCATCTGCCAAAAATGTCCAGACAGACGAGATGATGATATCTTATTAGAGAACCACCCGTGCGTTGCAGTACTGGATATGTAGTCCGTTAAAGTGGAGTGGACTACAAGTCAAACTATAATCATTAATCCATTACTTTAAAAAATAAAAATTGGAACATGTGATATATGGTCTATATCCTTATACCACACAGGCTAATCCAGGAACGTTTAGGCTTATTCTATAAATCAGATTTCAAGAAACAGTCGATAGTCTCCGAAGCCCGTTCTATCTGTCATAGGGAATTTACTTCCGAAACCAGACCCTGTCCACGTCTGAGGTACTCACTTGAGTACTCTATAGCGCTAGTTGTGTATCTTGTCATATCATATCTAAAATCTATGCTAGAACCACTGAACTCTATTGTGGCTAGAACACATGGGGTGTGTCCCAGTACTCGAAAAATGCACCCTGCTTTCCTCCGCTACAACCTCCTCTACTCCGTGCCCCGGAAATGGATCTTTGTGTTTTAATCTAATGTTGCTGATTACATCTTAATTATGTATTAATGGTTACATAGGAGTGGTAGTGGGGGAGTGGAGGTGGGGAGTGAAGAATATTGGGACGCACCCAATGGCTGCCGCTGCAAATCTAGAACCACGACCAGAGCCACTGCGGAGAGGGTTTTGTGAGAACAATCGATGTTATGTGAAAATCAAAACAATAAATACATTGGTAAATTATTGAATACGTCTATGCTATGATTACATTCACATACTTAAATAATGATTGTTGCACCTGTTTGTTTATTTAGGTATTGCAGTCGGTGATCCCAACCGCTTTTTCAAGCTTTCCGTGAACCAGTGGTCCTTGCCCAGCTAATAATTGCGTGAAGTGTTGCCTGAATGATGTCGAAGGCTAACGTAGAGGCTATCTTGTTAAAATCGCCTCACAGCCTAACGTTACTGCAAATTCATATAAATGAGCCACGAATAGTTAACGTTACGAAAAAATTTTAATATCTATGTCGTTAGCTAACTACATTATTAACAAGCTGTTTGGCTAGCCTTAAGTATAACGTCACTCGCCGTTATGTTGTTCAAAGCTGTGTTGAACAAAGCAGGCTCATTAGCCAACATATTAGCACACCCTCCCAGAAAGCAGGAACCTCCATGTATAATGTTAGCTACCGACGACTGCTAAATTCAGTTCTGTGGTTATGCTAAATGAAAGGTAACTTTGTTAACTCGCAGTAGCAGTCAGTGGCATAGAAATTACGGGCTATCACAAAAGCCTGTTGATAATACGCCAATAGTAACTTGATGCACAATTAAAAGAAAAGCCAGACATAGTTATAGCTACTTTAGAACATATTTAGCTAACCTTAACATAACCCCATCGATATTCAGCTGCATTCCAATCTGAACGTTGTTTAGAAAGAAAGCTGTGTTAAGCCATTTCTTCTGACGTTACAGTTTATGGTTAAGCCTAACTGCATTGGACATAATGTTATTTATGCTAACCCTCCAATATCCAGTAGGCTATCAGATCGGCTGACCAGACGTCCTGGATTTGCCCGGATATTTCGTCTTTGTACACCGAACATATTTGACAGATGGACACTTGTGCCCTTTTATGCGGTCTTAAAGTGCAGTAGCTATAACGTTATCTGGCTTTGATGCACAACTTCAGTTCCTTAATGCGTTTGATTTCTTTTCAGCGATGAGAGAGTGCTGCACACATCGACATAGCCACAGAGCAACATAAAATAGTAAACGCAGCCACAATAACTTTCCACGTTATGTAGGCCTAAAGCTACAATGTCGTATATAGCCTACAATAAATGGGAGCACTCGCTGTTCTTCGCAAACATTCATTGCATAATGCAGTTACTGTGTCATGCGATTAGACAAAATATAGGCTATTTCTGCACGCCATGTATTGAAGGTGAAACATATAAACGGCTAATGTTTGACCAACCTTTCCCATATTAAAACATTTCTTTCCAGTCCAGCGCCCACCACAGACCCACTGAACAATCGATGTTATGTGAAAACCAAAACAATAAATAGATAAACGTTATGTGTATGATTACATTCACATAAATAATGATTATTGCGTCCACTTGTTTATTTTGCTTAATCCGCCGTCCATGGAATAGGCAAGCTACATCGCTAGATCCCGAGTCCCGACCGCTCTCTCATGCTTTCCATGAACCAGCCTTGCGCAGCTAGCTAATGTGAGGTGTAGCCTAAATTATGAGACATCGTGATGGAAATGGCCATGGTGAAATTTGTACGTTAGCCTATTTTGCAAGTATAGAATGTCCACGTTGGACTGATATAATGAACTATGGTGAACTATTGTGTCTACGTTAGATAGATTAATGTTGAAGGCTTCGTAGGCTGACGTTACCTTTTTGAAATCGCCTCACAGCCTTACCACAAATGCGAATTCAGATAAATGAGCCGCGAATAGTTACTAAAATGTTTAATAGCCATCTCGTTAACTAGCGTTATTAACAAACTTTGATTAACGTTGCCGTTATGTTGTTCGAAGCTGTACGTGAACAAAGGCCATCATATGCATCGTCGAGAGGGGGTGTAAATTTAGGTTAACAGACATGTCAATTTAATTCAATTTATCCCTAATTTAGCCAGTTTTACCTGGATATAGCCCGGCTACACCCTAGGACTAACGTTACGATGGTCGTTTTTCATCAAGCATCAGCGGGGCAATGTTAGTAAAGCTGGAGGATTGCGGCTGGGTCTGCGAGCTGAGCCCTCAGCCCAGTGCACCAGCGAACGCTACTCCGGCCAACTCGTCCACTGACCCACTAGCCTCTTACGGCATCTCATCACCTTTTCAACATGTTCACTGGGGTAGGTTACGAGTAATGTAACGCATATTGAATGTGAAGTCTGTCCTTAAAAATATTACACATTTGAAAACCATTTCATTATTATGCATGGTTAGCTAACCAGCTACAGTCAGCTACCGTGCTGTATGCTCCTTGCGAGCTAACCACCATAGTTCAGTGGAGATGAGATTTCATTTGAGGCGAAAATGCGAATAGGCCTCCTCACGTGATTGTACTGTGATGTAACTAGGATTACCACGTGACCATGTTCCAAATCTCATTGGTTTGTTCTTAACCAATCAGAGTTCAGTGCGCCTACTCAACACTCACCGGTGAGTTTATTAAAATCATGCCTCTTTTTTTTCTGTGTAGCCTAAAAACCCAGGAAAAATGTTAAATGTGATTGCCTGCTTCTATTGATTACCATATTGTGAACTTTTGGTACCTAGATTGCGCTGGGGCTCCATTGGAAATACATGGCAGAGCTCATCGGTAATACTATTTCCGGGCCATGGCAGCCATCTTGCGGTGGTGCCATTGCGGAAGAACCAAATTGAACAGGGTTCAATGGAACCATGTGACCACATTTCCTTTCTAGTTCTTATATTGGGCGTGTTCGAGTAGACGTCGGTCAGAAGTTGGTTTGCCTGCCTCAGGCGGAAATGACAAACACCTGAGCAGATCGAACTGGGACAATTTCGGACGTTTCTGAAACCGGCAGGGATAAAAACAACATGGAGGAGTTAGCCGTGTTGTTTGTGGTTGCGGAGGACTTGGAGGCGACAGAGATGTCCTTTTTACTTCAAAATCTTGAAGAAATGGAGAACGAATGAAGGTTATTTTAATATTGACTTACATTATTTATTTGACTTATTGTTACAGTAGTCAATATTTATCTTTTGCTACGTGACTTTGGCTAAGCACCCTGAATTGTTCCACAGTGAAACTCCAATTAAAGTTCTTGAATAAATATGTATAATTGCCATTGGAATTAAAGCGCTGGGTGCCGTTTTATTATTGAATAACTAAATTATTTAGCTTAGCTGTCATCTGTTATGGTAACATACCTGTAAACATTAGGCTGCTTATGTTCTATTGCTCATATTCAGTTGTTTCTTGTCTGTCAATTTATGAAATGGTCTAAACTACATCTGTGTTTAGACTAGCAAACATGGTAGACATGTAATTTTAGTTAAAGGAGCTATATGTAACATTGACACCGAGCTTTTAAAATGGGTACTGCAGTTCAAATTCACAATATTGGAGAGTTGTCTCCGCCCTCCCCCTCCACCCCAGACTCGAAGCGAATGCGGGTTGCCAGGTTGAGGACACTGAACGAACACGAGCGCAAGACGAGCCGAGCGCAAGACGAGCCGAGTGCAACATTGTATTTTGAGACTTATTCTATTTTGACAATGACAAGCGACAACGAGTCCTACACTGTAAGTTGATCAGCTAATGTATACGTTTGCCATTTATTTATTGTTTGCAAATTATAAACCAGCTCATGTGGATTTTCTATGACTCTGCTATAGCTAGATGCATGGCTGGCTATGTTTACAGTCACACAGATATAAGCTAACGTTAGTGGTATGTTTAGCTAGTAACTATATACATATATATATTTAAATCGTTAGCTAGCTAGCTAAATGAAAACGATGTTGAGCTTAGCCATTCGTAAATCGGCTGTCGGAGTGCTGGAGTACATCTGGTTGTTCGTAATGGGCAGTGGGCGGAGTCAACTCGGAGAATAGTGAATCACACATGCCAAAACAAATACAGACGTTCCGACCCGGAATGGAAATTCAAAGGAGAACATACTGGCTGTAGCATTGTTGTCGGAGAAGCCAGTATTTCGACTTTGAATGTTTCCTTAATCTCTGATGACATATCATGGTCATTTTTTGATTTAGTACAGTAAATTTGTTACATATAGCTCCTTTAATCTAAACCCAGAAGACATATCATAGCCATCGGTATATCCATACATTGTAATGTGAGTGTAGGGACAATGGACTACATTTCCATTCACTCCACAGGAAACCCAAAAGACATTTAAAACACAGCCAATCATGTCTCTTGGAAATACGAGACACTAAGGGTCATAAAACTAAAACAGATAAGACTGAACACATTCCAGTCTCCCAATACTATTCACTTCTTTTTTTCCTCTTCCTCGATAGTGCTGCACAAGAGGCAGCACTCCATTTTTGTCTTCCCCTTTTGCTAGCTACACAGCTACAAAGGTGGATCTCCATTGCACCAGCAACACCACGGCAGCAGCATCAAAGGCCGCGGAGAGAGACGCAAACAGGTTAGCTTGCCTATGGCATCTAACCATAGATCTGAATTAACGCAACTCTGACAGAGGTGTGTTCCAGCCATGGACAAAGACGCAGGCGATAACCAGACGACGTCGGACAAAGACGCAAACCAGGAGAAAGACAAAGGAGACCATCCATCACGGACAAGTCAGCTGTAATCAACTCACCGCGGACTTCAGTAAGACTGATCAAACATCCCAGGCATAGTTTAGGATTTTAGTCTGAACTGTTTATCGGCAATTTGATTGCATCTCGACTTTGTGCGATAATAGCTGTATAAACGTGTTGCGCTGGTTAGCAAGCTAGCCGGCTGGCCTACCTTTTATTGCTAATGTGGTACTACTAACTAACCCGAGCAGGCCTCACTGGTTTGCCCCTCTATCCTAACACTGACTAACATTCGTGTGATATGATCTCATTTTAGCTTACTGTAGATGATAAGTACGTTATTTCCTGACTGAAGTGTGTGAACTTATTTATAGTAACGTCAGATTTGAGATCAATAATCACCATCGTGCTGCGACACAGTTAGCTTACTCCATGTGATTCCTTTGTTCCCTGAATGCACATGTGGCATAGGCCTACACACCGACACACACACCCATATGTGCATACACACATATAAATGCTACAATACGCACACCACACAATATGTCTATTTAGTAGAATGTAATATTCATTTTTTTCCCTTGTTTAATAAATCTGTTTTTCTTAAACCTGGTGTCTGTTTTGATGTCATATGAACACGAGAGCTGAGTCAAACCTAATCATTAGAACGTAATACTGTCAACCCTTATGAATTATTAGTGCTTTGGTGGTAAATTGAAGTAGTAGTAATTATAATCCATAATAATCAAATCATCTTGCTCACTGTTATCAGATTCGTACGTGTTCCGTATATTTCTGGAGCCCCGTACGAGGAATGATTTAGGAATCATCTCCACATTTATACGTGTTCCGTACATGAGAATCTATGTAACTATTTTAAGTATCATAACTCATGCATGTTTTCATAGACCTTTGAGCGGTGTTACTAAAGAATATTTTATTGCAGAATATCTGTACCAATATAAATGAGAAATGTCTCTTTCATGGGACTTTAGAGTTGTACAGTTAATGCATTGAAGATATTCCTTGTGAAAAGTGTATTAATCATAATCATTATGTTGCTATGAAATAATAATACTTGGTTGCATATCCTTTGGTGCAAGGACTGCCTGAAGTCTGCGAGCTGTAGAAATCATCAGATGCTGGGTATCTTCACTGGTGATGCTATGCCAGGCCTGTAGTGCAGCCTTCTTCAGTTACAATATGGATGAAATGCCCTCAAATTAAAGCTTGCAGTCTGTACTTTAGCCTCACAGTCATTGTATCATTTCACATCCAAAGTGCTGGAGTACAGAGCCAAAACACAGGAAAAAAATATTCACTGTTCACTGTATATATCCTTTACTTGACCAGTCTGTTGAGATTTCTTTTCACACTAAAACATTACATAGCATACATGATTCAGCTACTTATAATGTCAGTGTTCATGATTTATTCAAATTACATGACAGCAGGTGATCCCTTTGGACCCTGACAATGAACTTATTGAATTGAATGCCATCCAATGTCTTTAACAAGATAAATTGAGTTTGTATGAATGAATAACTAATATAGTACATATAGGGACATTGGGATACTGGGAGTCGTTATGTGTTTTGAGGGAACAATGTCAAGAAAGATGACATTTTCCTTGCCAGTTATGGTAATGTACGGACAAATAGAATTGTATTTGCATAAGATGTATTCCAATATCAACATGTCATCTTCCTTTTACCTGTCACCAATCATTGTTCATATATTTCTGATTTGACAATAAACATACAAAATGACAGAAAGACCCCGGTGTCATTGTGGCTTGAATGGTGGTGAAGGTGAATAGTTCTACAGTTTATTTACCTTTTGTGAATGTCACCATATTGTGTGAAATAAATATTATGAAAATGTTCTCTTTGCTTAATTGCTGGTATAATTTATCTGTTTTGTTCGGTAGCCAAGCTAGACGCATTGCATCACCACCACACATGGACGAACATAATAATAATAATAATAATAATAATAATAAACTTTTCTATAGCACCTTTCATACATAAAATGCAGCCCAAAGTGCTTCACAACAATGAAAACAAAATACAGAACAAAAGTAATAAAAGAAAAATAGACATAAAAGACAATAGAACATTTAAAAGACAATATAAAAGGAAATAAGATAAAAACAATAAAAACAGATAAAAGGCTACAGTGCATAAATAGATAGCCCCGGTTTCTGTACACCGGTGTGTCTGTACACTGGTGTCTCTGTGGTGTCTCTGTACACCAGTGTCTCTGTACACCGGTGTCTCTCTGTACACTGGTGTCTCTCTGTACAGCAGTGTCTCTGTACACTGGTCTCTCTCTGTACACCAGTGTCTCTGTACACCGGTGTCTCTCTGTACACCAGTGTCTCTGTACACTGGTCTCTCTCTGTACACCAGTGTCTCTGTACACCGGTGTCTCTCTGTACACCGGTGTCTCTGTGGTGTCTCTGTACACCGGTGTCTCTGTACACCAGTGTCTCTGTACACCGGTGTCTCTCTGTACACTGGTGTCTCTCTGTACACCAGTGTCTCTCTGTACACTGGTGTGTCTGTACACCGGTGTCTCTCTGTACACCAGTGTCTCTGTACACTGGTGTCTCTCTGTACACCAGTGTCTCTGTACACCGGTGTCTCTCTGTACACTGGTGTCTCTCTGTACACCGGTGTCTCTCTGTACACTGGTGTCTCTCTGTACACCAGTGTCTCTGTACACCGGTGTCTCTCTGTACACCAGTGTCTCTGTGGTGTCTCTGTACACCGGTGTCTCTCTGTACACCGGTGTCTCTCTGTATACTGGTGTCTCTCTGTACACCGGTGTCTCTCTGTACACTGGTGTCTCTCTGTACACTGGTGTGTCTGTACACTGGTGTCTCTCTGTACACCAGTGTCTCTGTACACTGGTGTCTCTCTGTACACCAGTGTCTCTGTACACCGGTGTCTCTCTGTACACCGGTGTCTCTCTGTACACTGGTGTCTCTCTGTACACTGGTGTGTCTGTACACTGGTGTCTCTCTGTACACTGGTGTCTCTCTGTACACCGGTGTCTCTCTGTACACTGGTGTCTCTCTGTACACCGGTGTCTCTCTGTACACCAGTGTCTCTCTGTACACCGGTGTCTCTCTGTACACTGGTGTCTCTCTGTACACCGGTGTCTCTGTACACTGGTGTCTCTGTAGCTGAGTGGACTTGTATCACCAGGGAACACAGAAATGTACAATTGTGTGTCATCAGCATAGCTGTGGAAATTGACACTATGCTTTCTAATGATGTTACCCAGTGGTAGCATATACAAAGAGAACAGTAAAGGCCCAAGAATAGATCCTTGAGGGACCCCACACGTAATACTAACCGTGTCAGACACAGCGTCTCCTAGTGCAACAACAAATCCTCTCCCAGTAAGGTAAGATTTAAACCACTCTAGTACTGGTCCCGAAAGACCCACCCAATGTTCCAGACGGTGCATTAAAATGTTGTGATCCACTGTATCAAACGCAGCACTCAAGTCCAGTAAAACTAGAACAGCAACACCACCACTGTCAATGGTTACCCACAGGTCATTTACAACCTTTACCAGGGCAGTCTCTGTGCTATGGTTAGATCGGAAGCCTGATTGGTATTTCTCAAGGGTGTTGTATCTAATCAGGAATTGATTCAGTTGTCTAAAAACTATTTTTTCAAGGATTTTACTTAAAAAAGGGATGTTGGATATGGGCCTGAAATTACTGAGCACTAAATCACTGAGTCTAAATGACTTTTTTTCAGTGTTGGTCTCACAATGGCAGATTTCAAGGTGGTGGGGAATTTGCCAGCTGATAAAGAACAGTTCACAATTTCCAAAACATCATCAAGTAAACAATCATACACGTTTTTAAAGAACTTTGTGGGGATGGGATCAAGTGAGCAGGTTGAGGGTTTCATTTGAGAGATAATTTCACTCAAAGCTTGCGTGTCAATCTGCGCAAATGAATCCATGACAGCATCAATTTGTCTACATTGATCATATAATTCTGTAGTTACGCTGACCTGAGAGATCTGTGAACTAATACTGGATATCTTTTCTTGAAAGAAAGCAGCAAACTCATTACATCTAGATGTGGAACCGGACGCAATGTCAGGATCAGCAGTCATTTTAGGGTTAATTAATCGATTAATTGTTGAAAAAAGAATGCTAGGTATATTCTTGTTTTCATTTTCTGTAATAATCTTGGAAAAGTAATCCTTTCTTGCCAGACGTATTGCTTTGTTATAGGCAGTCATGGCTTCTTTGTATATATTACAGTGAACTGTGAGCCTAGTTTTCCTCCATTTTCTTTCAGCTGCCCGACAGATTCTCTTAATATCATTAACACTGTTATTGTTTAACCATGGGGAGATTCTGTCAGTCGACCTCTTTTTAATCTTTAGTGGAGCAACAGTATTTAAAGCAGATGACAAGGTATTGTTGAAATTTTCAACCATGTCATTTAAAGAGCAGTCATAACTGTATGGCTCAAACGATCTCATAATATTAGAAAACTTTGCTTCAGCCTTGCTATCTAGGAATCTCCTTTGGACCAAAAATTCCCTTTTGGTCTTTGTTAAGATTAGGTTGGCATCAAAAAACACACAGTGATGGTCAGAAATAGGTAATTCGAATGCTAAAACATTATCAATGTTTAACCCTGTTGTTATTACTAAGTCTAGGGTGTTACCATGCTGATGAGTGGCTTCATGTTGGGTAAGTTCAAAGCTGTCCAGTAAATTCATAAGCTCCATAGCTTTGGAGTCATTCTTTTTATTCATATGAATATTCAGGTCTCCATTCAGGATGAATCTATCATATCTAGTGATACCAAGTGAGATCCGCTCTGAGAATTCCTGTAGAAATAGTGATGAATATCTTGGTGGCTGATATAATGTAATGATGAGCACTGATAATTGTGCTTTGAGCTCAAGAGCAAGATACTCAAATGATGTAAATTCACCCAGGTCAATGTCATTACACACAAACTGTCTAGAGAAAATGGCTGCAATCCCTCCTCCTTTCCTGTTTTGTCTGACTGACTGATAAAAATTATAGTTTGGAGGACAAGCCTCTATCAGTGTTGCTACACCAGTAGTGCTGTTTAGCCAGGTCTCAACTAAAAACATACAATGCAAATTCCTTTCAATTATCAGATCATTAACCAAAACGGATTTGTTACCCAATGATCTGACATTAAAATGAGCTAATTTCAGCTGTAGGGATTCTGTGACAGGAAAGGAGACTGGTTGAGGCTGAACAGTAACAAATTTAAAATTACTGAGACAGGTACCGGATGGTCTGTGATTGCTACGATGTGTTTGAACATGCCACCGGCTGTTTAAGATCACCGGCATGTTTATAGAAGCGGCATGGGGTCCGTCTCATCTCTGGTAGACATAGGGTAACGATATTGCCATCAACTATATTGATGGTCAATGAATCACATAGCTATGTTATTTTGACAAGACTACTTTTATTATAAATGTCCCTAGCGCCACTAGAAAGGTAGCAAGCTGACCCTAAATGAGCAAACCACCACCGTCTTTTTGGCTAACCGCTAATTAACTCGACCGTGCTCTGTCACGGTTTTCCGCAGCATGAAACCCCGTTCTGAAAACTGTTCCAGATAAAGTGAGCATTGATTGTAGGTTAGTGGGTTCACATGCTAGCTAAAGCACGTAACTATTAGCTACATCGTAGCTGGCAGTAACTTTCATCTGCATCCTGTAACCTAATTGCAAACATTTACAAACGCAGACTCCGTATTATTTTCCGATAAATTATTGGTTTTATTTTAAACATCCAAAGCTAACACTTTGGCTCTATTCCCCGCACGTTTTCTTAATTTTTGGGACCTTAGAAAAATGATCCAGGTGTAGAAATGTCCGGTTAGGGTTCTAGCTAGAGCAGCTGGCTAACGTTAGTAACGTTGTCATAAAATTTCTTCTTACCGTGAAAATCGATGACCTGTTTACAATTTCGGACAGATGTTAAGGTAAATCTGTCACCACGGCGGCAGTTTCGCCACAAGTCAGCAATTATACCGGGAAATGCCCTCTTTGAAAACAAAAAACAAATGAAAATAAAAAGGCTAGTCTGTTACTGCATACCAGTTTTTGCTAAAGCTGCATGATAGCTACGATAACGCGGAGCTGTCAAAACTATAACAGCGCGGAAACCCTTTAAAAAAACAAAATAAAAACCGTAGCTAGGCTACACGTAGCCTATGGCTATGACAACTTTAGGACTAAACAAGCCACATTTTAGTTAATACAACTCAAGTAAGTTAATTTAGATAGTGAGCACAGTGGCATACAGAACTAGTTCACTTTTTTTTAGCAGCATTTTTTTCTAAGTATTAACCAAACTATTTTTTTAAATATAATTTATTTATTGATTAATATATTTAAGTATGAGCCGAAGTACACCTTCCTGGCGTGTCTCCCCGTTAGCTAGTATTCCCGTGCTCTTTGCGACATTGTTGGTTCGAATCCAACCTTTTTTCGCATTAGTACTCACTCCCATTCCTCTTGTCTCTACACTGTGCTGTCCAATAAAGCTGAAAGGCTATTACACGTATTTTAAGAAAGTATAGTCCATTTTAGTACTTATAAAACTTTGTAGCCACAATGTCCTCTGTATTGTCAGCTTGAATGGAGAGAAAATGCTGTTAGCTATAAGTTAGAGTGAAGGAAATTTAGAAGGAAATGTAGAGACCTACTCACTCCAAAAGTCTCTGGGACCTCAGATGGATATCTGGCATCTCTGTCGAACATGAGGTAGAATGGGGAGTGCATGGTGGTGATCTGTACAATTGGTGCGCAAGCCAAACATGGCTGCACTGAGATGCAGATCCCAGTTCCAAGGCTTCTCATCCACCAATTTGGTGAGTTTTTAAACATATTGGCATTGTTATGAAATACTATTTTGATTGTAAAGCATAGCTTATGATTGCGATGTGTGACCCAAATCACACTGCTTAATACAATACCAAAATACTTGAATACTAGAATACTTAACACAATGACTATAGTACCATTTAGTGGTGTAAATGGGTCAAGGTCAGTTCAGGGTCAAGTGTTACTGTCCCATTCATCCTTTCAACCAATCCATTGGTCTGCGGATGGTACAGTGCGCAGAAGCTCCTCTCGATGTCCAGCTTCTGGCAGAGAGTCATATTCAGCTGAATTTAATGGACAACAGTCAGTTAGTACAAAAGAAAACTGAGTGAAGGGAGCCTCAGCCATGTTTTTGGGTAATGAAACGGACTGCACAGGGATGTCATGATTGACTACAAGACCAAGTGGGCTGAGGCATATCCGCTGAAGTCTAAGAAAGCCGAGGATGTATCACAGTGCATTGTAGAATTATTTGCACAGTTCATTGTAGAATTCAAGTTTGGGGCACCAAAACAAATTCTCACCATTACAATGCATTTTCAATCATTTCTCAATATCTTTCCCTGTGCAGTCCGTATCATTACCCAAAAACATGGCTCAGTTTTCTTTTGTACTAACTGACTGTTGTCCATTAAATTCAGCTGAATATGGCTCTCTGCCAGAAGCTGGTCATCGAGAGGAGCTTCTGCGCACCGTACCGTCCGCAGACCAATGGATTGGTTGAAAGGATGAATGGGACAGTGACAAGGTAATGTGGACTTGACACTAAACTGACCTTGACCCATTTACACCACTAAATGCCCGCGAGAACCTCCAGGGGCTTAGTGTGTCCCATTTCTTATTTTGTGTTTCGCAAGGGTACTCTCGAGCGCCGCCATGAGCCCTTGATGCGCCCCTCTAGCAAGTCCGCATCAGACCGCACTTTTCAGAGGGGTATTACCCCAAATCCCCTGCAAAATCGTGATGTTTCTGTTTCTAACCAATCACAGAGGACTTGAAGCCGTTGCCAAGTTTTTCCGGAGAAGCAAAGAGTGATGGAGAATATTCAAGTGTACGTAACGTTACCATAAACTTATGTAATTTTGTACAATTAAATAAAACGAATAATTTTGATTACACAGCAGTTCACGAAACTGGGCTATTGTTTCTATGCTATTTTTTCACCCATAACTTTATTGAACAACAGGAATTTGTTGTTTTCATGCAGTGTGTCCCAATTCTTTCCTTTTAAACCCATGCGCCCTCATGCACTTGCACACCTTGAGTGCACACCCTCTGACGTCACCAAAGTGCGGTCCTGAAGGAGGACCTTAGGGCGAATTGGGACGCAGCCTGAGAGCTGCTGCACTGCTGCTTCAAAGGCGCCTACTTAACCTCCTGTTGTCATTTCCGCCTTAAGCTGGGGACATATGATTTTTTAGCTCGATTTGGCAACGATTTGCAATCGTGCAGAGTCTGTGGTAGTCCAGGGAAATCCAGGCTAGTCGTGCTGTAAAGTCGCAGCTGTAATCGTTATGTGTGTGGGAGTGAAAGACTATTGTCTGTCTCCTACGATCCCAGTCAGGAACGCCACGATTTTATCAAACATGTTTGATTTTATCAGGGTTAGTCTGTGCGTAATCTTGTGGTTTGCGCTGGCCAAAGACTGAAATCGCTACGGGAATTTTCAATAGCCAATGAAAAGTGAGTTTGCGACAGAGGAAGGAAGAAGGTGGAAAAATACGGAAGTAAACATCAAATCCAACGTGTGGATGGCTGAGCCGAATAAACAAGTTTTTTGGAATACTAAAAATGAGGAGCAACTTGTGGATTTGTGGCAGAGACATGCGTGTGTCTGTCTGTACAATGTCAACTCTGAAAGTTACCACAACAACACTGACAAAGTTGCAAGCTGTATGGGCTCCATGGTTGTTTTGGTTTCAAAGGGTGCGTCCCAATATTCTTCACTCCCCACCTCCCTTCCTCCACTCCCCCACTACCACTCCTCTCCTACCCGGAAATACGCAAAACTGCCTGAGCATTTTGAGTGCAAGTATTTGCATGTACAGTATCCAATGTACATGACATTGCGGTTTGCGTCGAGACATTAATTAATATGTAAGCATTAATACGTAATTAAGATGTAATCAGCGACATTAGATTAAAACACAAAGATCCATTTCCGGGGCACGGAGTAGAGGAGTGGTAGTGGAGGAGGAGAGGGGTGTGTCCCAATAGTCGAAAAATGCCACCTTTCCTCCTCCACTACCACTCCTCTACTCCGCATATGACAGTTGTTAAATGTGTGCTACGAATTTTTTTATTGTCGCTTACGATTGGAAAAATCGTGCAATGTGGCCCCAGCTTTAGTTCACGCAGCCCCGATTTTTCTGCCATCGCGGACCTTTCCGATGGAGTCCGACGCAGATATGACGTAAATCGGCTCTAGCCGAACACGCGAACTCGCAAGTGCGCATGCGCTTACAAGACGAAGGAGGAAAAAAAAAACAGAAAGAGCAGCATGGAGGTAAAGCCACACTGAAATAAAACAATCGCTCGTAATTAATGGAACCTTCTGAATTTCAAAAGCAATGGTATCTAGCCTACTGAGTGAAAGTCTGAGAGTTATTCAGCTGAGGTTCGCTCGGTTGCCAGTTAGTGATAAACTATTAGTGTTAGCTATTACGTGTTAGGTGATTTATTGTTGTAATAAAAGAAAAAAAAAGTCGGTAACACTTTGCAATAATGTTTGGCTACATGAATTGGCATTAACTAATGTAGCTATGTAGTTGCTAACATTAATTAATGATGTACAAATCCATTAACAAAGCATTCGATTAACTTTTCATTATTTTGTACCCTTGTTGAAAGTACAAACCTTTAGCTAATGTATGTGTGTGCCGAACAACCTCTCTCCAGAGCCACCTTATTTCCATCATTCATATATAGGCTATGAACACTATTAGTGACTTATATTTGTAGCTGAGATAGTGCAGTGCCTAACTGAGTTAAAATAGCTAGCTGGTTGCTAGTTAAACTTGACTGGTAAAACTTTACGGTTCACAAATTAATGCACAAATTAACTAACTATTAATAATGTCTTAACATGTTAATTTGTCAAATATGCCTCAATCATGACAAATATGCTGATGAACTTGAAAGTACTTATCAATTAAATAATTACAGTACTGAATAGCATTTAGAATAATTATTAACATTTTAGTTACTAGAAAATATTCCCCTAATCCAGGTTGCAATGCCAGTGTTCAGGATCATCATCAGAGCATTGCACCCGGGTATTTATGTGCTAATGTTGATCCAGGATGACCATCACATTGTTGATGCTTGTTATGTCCCTCCATTCCTGAGGGTGGCAAATGTCACTATGCATGTTTTTTTCTAACTGTTCTCTATCTACATATCTTTCTCCCAGATAGCAATTACGGTGATTGGCTGCACCTGGGCGGGACATTTAAAGGACATTTGCTGTTACAGGACTGTTGTATGTTGTAAAATGTTATAAATAAACTAAAACTTTTTGATCCACTACCCTTGTTATCTATTGTCCCTTTTGTGTTCAGTCACCAGCCCTGGCCTTAACAATCCTGGATAGGATTCATTCTTCCACAATTTTTTTAAAGTAATGAATAGAGCAAATTAGACTTTTTTACTATACAATGAACAAAATGTATCTAAAAGAGAAAATAGCTTGATCCATAATGAAACCAGAATGAGTACACTGGATCATTAGCATAGCCTATCTATACAATTATTTTATGTGAAATGGCAACAAATTGGATAAATTAAATAACCTTAGTCACTACAAGCAAAATATTGGGGAAATAGGATTAAAGCTGCAGTAGGCAAGTTTGAAAATACAGAAGGCTAAAAGACTTCCCTTTTGCTCTCCCTCCAATCTCTCTCCTAAGCCCCTCCCACCAAATTTTGCTCCAGTGCACATGCAGAGACATGTTTATTCTACGGCAGGGGTAGGGAACCCTGGTCCTGGAGAGCCGCAGGGTCTGCTGGTTTTAGTTGTTACTCCCCACTTCATTGATCAATTAAAGCAGTTGATTACACAGTTAACTGACCTCACCTGGTTTCTTTGGTTTAAGTAGTTGCTCTATTTAAGGTGAAAACAAAAACCAGCAGACCCTGCGGCTCTCCAGGACCAGGGTTCCCTACCCCTGGTCTACGGGGAGGATATTTTGTTTGTAGATAGTTGCCCTGATTGGAAGCTCTCTCGAACCAGGGCCTGAAGGTGGTCATCCAAGGCCAAATGACGGGCCAGCTGCAGGTGATCCCCAGGGGGTGACAGTCATCCCTGGCCCCGGGCAGCAGCTCAAGCTGGCGGCCATGCCCAGTGGAATGAGAACCTGTGTCATGAGGCCATCAGCGGCCTGTCCAGGTTGTGAAGTAGGACCCGGTGTCAGACTGCTATCTGGTGACCTCATCAGCAAATTTTCTTCCTTAGCATACAACTATGCATAAAATGTTACATAGTTTATCACAGTTTGTTTGGATCTGTCCCATAGTGTTTTTAAATCACCTCTTGATACCATGCATGCTTTTCTGGCACACCATTCAGGGTAATTACACTGTTTTGATTGGTATGTGTACAGTATATAAGCTTATTTCAAATGCCTTGGATCAAATTTTTTTAAACTATTTTATGCTCATTTGCATTTCTCCACTGAATCAATATTTTGAGACGAATGGAGATGTTTAACAAAAAAGGCCAAAATCGACTCAATCGAATTGCGAGAATGTGATTATTACATTACATTATTGGTGGGCCAGTCTTTATGGGATGAGACCTACAATGATCCTGATCTAGGGCTGGAAATTAAGGAACCATTAAGATAAAGCAAATGTTGAATTTGAGTTATGTCATCAATGGACCTCTTGTAAATCTGTCATATAGATCATTAGCCTGGATTTAATATCATTAAACATATCTGATGCACCCTTGTTTTCCACTCTTAATCCATATAGTTAATGTTGTATTGCCTTTTTCATTAATTGCAGCTTTAAACTAAATGCCCCATTGTGGCTTTTTAGCCAATCAAGCATGCTTCTAGCTTGCTGTCAAACACAATACTCCCTTATACAAGGTTTTTGAGTGTACGTGAGGAATATGTAAGAAAGAATGATACTTGAGTCAGTAATCTTCACCTTACATTTTTATTAAGAGACAATTCAATTCATGTAACATTATTGCAAAGTGTTAGCGACTTTTTTTTACAGGTCTGTGAGTCTGCAGATGGATGCTATTGGAACACGCCAGAGAACTAACACGCCCCTCTTTACGTACCGCATCCGGGTTATTGGAAGAAAACCAATGAAATGTTGCGTTGCGGACACGTTGGTGGGGAGCGAATGTTATTGGCTCTTCGACTGGAAACATGACTCAAGTCACTCCCAGTTTTCACCTCTAGTGCGTTTATCACACGTTTCATTTTATTTAGTAATCCGCCTTTTTGGACTTGAGGCGAAACTACAAAGGTACTGTGCTTGACCAGGTGTAAACCGAGTTTAATCGTCACTCGCAAGACAAATTGAGCCTTTCGTGTGCTATAGAAATTGCACGTTTTAGTGGGAAGTGAGCAGATCTTACTAGTTTCTTGTCCTAAAATTCCAGTTGTTAACGCACTAACGTTTCCCGTTTTGCCTTCGATGCTAGCTAGTTAAGTAACTAGCTACTGTGATAACGCTGTTACCTGCTGAGTGGGTGGACTGGACAGACAAACCATTTGCTAGAATGTGTATAGAATCAATGGATGTGAAAAGAAGTCGTCAAGAAGTACGGACGCGAGCTTGTTGGAGATTGAAATGCACAAAATGGCGGCCGAGGAAATGTTTAGGTGGTGAAGGAGATAAACTGTTGAAGAAATGGAGAGCCAGCAGGACCACGGCGAGGAAAAGCCGCCTCCACACTCGTATGCGTAAGGCTTGCGACAAACAATCGTACAGGATCCGTTTTGCCTGTCGTTACAAGGCCAAGAATGTCTCGCCGCTCATGAAGTTAAAAGGCGGAGACATTCCTTCCGGGACTAAAGTTATGGCCCCTGACAATACAACGCAATATTTGATGAACATAGTCTATCAAGACCTTGCGTGCGAGGATGAAATGTGTCAAAGGGCGAATATCAATTGTGCATTTGACTTTTCGGGACATGATCACCGTCGGCTGATTTATGGGGATTCCACCTCACCACATAATGTGTATATGTGTTTGGACTCCGCTTATGAAAGTACCCTGGAATTCCAAGAGAGGGACTTCGATAATGTTTTTCAGCTCTATGGTGGAGCGAGTTAGAGGACCCAAAACATAGCTTTTTAAATTGAGCCTTTTTTTTTTTTTTTTTTTTTTTGCAGCGATGTGGGAAGATGTTGTGTTAACCTGGTTGGCACATTTAAATGTAAACGTGTGATTTGGGTGTGGAATGTTTGTATGTATTTAGTGTTCCTGGAGTTTAAATTAAGCACTGTGTGATTTAATGACGCTGTTTTCAGGACGTTTTCCCCACTGCAAAAAAAAGAAGCAAACTTTAATTTTTGGGTTTTCCCTGTCCCACAGTGGCGCACCTGACTGCATAGGGCGCGCTTCTTCCGTCTTACAGACCAGTGTGTCACTCAGCCGTCCGAGTCTGAAAATTCTGCTCTGCCTTTGCCTTCGTGGCCTGCAGGTAAACCTGTTGCTCGCGATACGGGTACAACATGGCATGTGTGCATGAAATGATGCTCTCGAATGATTTTTATACTTGACATGGTGCCATGTTAAATACAGCTGTTTAAATCCAATTTGTTGATCATTTTACTTGTGTGAATGTGTTGCTCCTTGCGTTCATATACTGACGGCACAGTGAAGGATCTGACTTCCTGCAGTCCACAGAGAATTAACCACCAGCCTTTCTTTTCCCAGCACTGGGTGTTTCACAGTGGAGCTTCTTTGGCTGCAGATCTTGTGGACACTCACATGGGTAATGGTTTAATTTCCTGTGTTTTCCTTGCATGGCACATTTTCTTTTCCAGCACAACTAGATCCCATGTACAGCTGGCCTGTATTTTCCAGTTGGAGTTGATAAATGTGTGCAAGTTTTAGGTTCTCTGGTGATGTTCTACAATGCAACGCCTCACAAAGGAGTGGGAGTTAAAACCTGTCTTTCTGTTTTATAATGTCAATCCTTTAAGTGGATTGTCTTTAGTAGACTGCCATATGAAGGTGCAAACATTACTGGAAGTTAACAAAGGTGTCCCTTGGCTCTGCAGTTGCCTGAGAGGAGTTAGGTTCCACAGAGGCATGTGACTAAATGTTTACATCAGTGTCTTCTGCTTTAATGCCTGCGCTAAAGCAAAAACGAAACCAATAAAATGTTTGAAAATTTCAATTTTGTCTTGCTTTATTTTTGTTTTGTAGAACACCGGGCCAGCTTTGTCCATTTGCAAAGGCTACTTTTCAATTGAGATGTGAGGTTAAGTGGTTGGAATAAAATGGGAACCGGTTTTTCTAGCATGAAATTGGTATAATTAAAAGCTTTATATTCATTACAAGGAAAATGTCCCAATGGTCATGTGCCCAGTGTGGTGGATGGAATTGATATTCCGTGATTTAAATGTTTTCAAGCAGCTCCTTTGGGGTCTGGTGATGGTGTTGAAGTGGATGTCAGTTTAATTACAGCTGCATGGATGGAGAACAAGTCTCTGAAGTGTTGTGAATGACCCACCCAAAGCAGTTGTCTGATGAATGCTCTTAGTCTTGCAAGCTTGGGCTTGTTCCTCAGTTTTGAGTCGGCTGAATTTAATGATACTGGTTTCTGAAAGTCCTGAAATTTCAGAAAAACTATTACTAAGGTTCATGAAAGTAACGCTTTGTTGGGTTCAAATTAAAATGTTCAAATTTTTTGTTAAGATGCTCACATTCCTCTTGTTGAGCCCTATTTCTTATAGATTATGCCCGTAGAAAATGATCCTAAAACAATCCACATTGTTCTCAAATTATATGGTTGGAATGGCCTGATCCTAGTGCATAATCCATTTTCAGTGATATTTCTTAGGTAAGTTTTTTTTTTTTTTTTTTTTTTTTGTGTGTGTGTATAGTCTACACTTTCTTGAGTGCTCTTGGGAAATTTACCTTCAAATGATGCCACCTTGAATTGGTGGCATACTGTAGGTATGTTTTGGAATCCTGTGCACTGTTCATAGTGTAATGCGATCCTTTTGTTTTAGAGAGGCATTCTATTTCCTGCAAGTTTACTTCTGAGGTCAGTCACTTAAATTGAGAATTTTGCGCAGAATTAAAATTATAATTGTAAAAGACACATTAAAATGAACACATACTCCTGCATAAATATGCTTATGGTTGTATTTAAAATAACATTTTTTTTGTAGCATTAAAATAAAATGGTTATATTCAACTTCAGTTGCTCGTTCTTGTGTGTTGATACTTGGTCATTGATTACGGTTTCACTTAGAATGGCACTACTCCCCCAGGTCTGCATTAATGCGTAGTCATGGAGGACCTGCCATTCAAGCAGGGATGTGTGAATTGTCCATCCTAATAACCATGCAGATTGGTTTTGCTGTTGGGTATGATGGGAGTGGGAGAGGATTATAAAATTGAGATTAAAGCCTCGGAGAAACTACTCAAATATGGGGTGAGGGGAGCATCTGCTCTTTATGTGGTAATCCCTTAAGTGGATTCTCTGACTTGCAGAGCCGGCTTTAAAGAATGGCCTCTCAAGAGAAGGGTCTTGGATAGCCTGTCGGTATATCAACTTTATAGAGCAGAGCTTTTCACTGCTTAACGGTGTCGGACGATTTGTTAGCTTGTGGAAAAACCGCAATTTATTTAGTCCTTCAAGCGGATTACGGCTTAATTTTCAGTGCATTAGTAATATAGGTGTGCCCCAGTTTGCTTTGTATAAAAAACTGACAAATTGGTTTTGTTTTGTGTGTTTGCAAGTAATTTGACGTTTCCATTTTAGTCCAGCAGAGGGAGCTCCTTGCACATGCTATGATGCAGAAACCTATAGTGGGTAGTTTTTGGCAGGAGGGGATTTGGTAAATTTTTCTCCCAGTTCTAAATGGTAGTGAATTGTCAATATTTGGAAAAAGAAAAGTGGCATTTTTTCCTTTCTGTATTTCTCCACCTAGAAATGCTCACAAACTCAGGTTTATAGCCTAAATTGGTTACTTTTACTGTCAAAGAGCATGATAACACTAAGAAGCCTTCAAATATGAACACATTTAGGCTAACTCATGCTATAATTTGGTGTACAAATGGAAAATTGCACCCTATAAATGTCAAGTTTCTATTTGCAGTTAAAATGGCAAATGAGTACAGAATGCAAACTGGGTCCGCATTGCAGTGGTACAAATTATAAAATTGTAATATTGAAAGATTAAACACGTGTAGACCATAGAAACAGGCCCCCTGGGTCAGCCACATGGGAACTGAGGATCGTGGGTAGGGGCAGGGCAAAGGTGGAGGAGGTCGGAGAGAATAAGGACGTGTTTAAAGCCGCCACTCGTGATTTCTTTCCACTGTATTTTCCCAGAGGCAAAGGTGGCACAGCACGGACACAGTCTCCAAGCCTCTTTGCTGTTGGGGATGGGACTTGTGATGGAGCTGTTAATTTCACTTCCTGATTCACTCCGTCACACCTCAACAGGAATATATATAGGTCTACATTATTTTGGAAGGCATTTTATCTCCCTAGCTAATGTTTAAAACTTGGCCTGCATTTGTTGGTTATGCAAATTCTTATACGGTATGTGTGTGAAGACTGCTTATTAATTTATGTATTAATTTATGTGTAACGAATGCAGTGGGCCATGGAGGTGCTCAGAATTTCACAATTCATACTTTTAATAATCAATAAAACTGAAATTGGTCTCAAATGGGTGTAAAACCAGAAATGTCACACTCCAGGGCCTGGGTTGGCTACCTCAGCCATGGATAGACATGTAGTGCACATCACTCTGCCTCCCTTCTCATCCCAGTGACGTTTGAGAGCAGGTGCTATCCCTCTCCCCATCTGCTTTTGTCATTTATCAGGCTCTGGCTGAATCAAAATGTCGGGTCTTCCTTGCATTGGCGGACTTAACAGGCGTGTGAAGTCCGCAGCAGCAAGCGCTACCCAATTTTCTATAGTTCATCAAGTCCGCAAGGGGACTCATGCGGACTTTCATGCAGTCTTCCAGAGAGTCCGCTTGGATGCAGACCTCACCAGACTTTCTCAGTGGGATTAACCAAAATTCATAGCAATAAGGATGTGACTATAGCCTATGAAAGATGTCAAGGAAGCAATACCAAAAAAGAAAATAATAAATGCATGGTGGAAAAACAACCAAAGAAGGTCCTTCAATTTAAGTAGTAAACAATTCATATAGCCTAAATGCAGATGTTGATTTATTTGTTTGGTCGTATCCACGGCAACGAGAGGTCTGAAGTCCGGTCTCGTTGACGCATTTTGTACCCTCGCAGCCCTGCGGTTTGCAGACTTGACGTAGCACTTCAGTCAACGTCACGGTACATAAGACCGAAATCCGCGCGGGCCGAGTCTGCTCGTCAGGAGCAAAGAGGCTCCGCCTATCCTCTTTGTCAGGAGTGCGTTCGTTTGGATTCAGCTTAGGTTTCTTGTTATTTATTTCCATAACCCTGTCTACCACTGGATGGCACTGCAGTGTCGTTGCGCGCACAACAGCGCGTCAGTTGTTAGCGGGAGCCGCTGCAGGTCATTGTGCAAGATGACGACAGCGAGGTGTTGATTGTCATAGTTCCACATTTAGCTTGGATGTATGTGCATCTTCTGTCCTGGGGAAGGGTATATTTCTGATGGTTTAAACTGGTGGTTGAAAGGCCTTTATAAATGGATGGGATTATGCATGCAGATGGCAGCATGTTCTATCCGTGTGGAGCGAGATGGGGATCTCACTCTGTAATTGTACTGAAATCCTGAAATATTGTGTCAGCTGTCAGTGCTTTCATTTTCAGTTGTCCTCACAATTATGGTATGAATAAGTGCTTTTTCCCTGAATTCTTTTTTTTTTGTGTGTGAGATTGGTATTGTAAATTTGCAAACAGGATTACAGAGTGCTGCTACTCCCATCCCATTTAGTATTAACAGGTATGACCTTGGGTCACAGTATTATATGTAGAAATATGTCACGCTTGGTGCCAATTGCTGATCACCTCGTGTCTGTTATGTGTTTGTATCTCAGAGGTTTAAAGCACAGTTAGATGAGGGGGTTATTTTTTGACGCCGCATGCTAGCAGCTTCTCCTATACCATGGTTACCAGAGGAATCCACAGCAGTGAAGGCAGTATTAAACTCTAAGACCCTTGATTCTCAATAGCTGTGTTTTCAGAATAGGCGCACTGCATTAGGGAAAAAAAAAACCCCAACCTACAATCTCACCTTTAAAAAAATTCAAACTGTTTTGAATGTTGTTTCGGGGAATAAAGCATACGCAAAATTTGACTTAAAAAAAAAAAGAAGAAAGAAATGCCAAAAGGCAACTTGTTTTGCAATTCATAAGTCAGTGTCAAAGTAGACACGGTGAACCTGGTATTGGTGGGAAAAAAAGGCACATCTGGCTCTTAGATTTACACCTGGTTGGGCAATGATAAGGCATCACTGATTCAATACACAGCTCTTGCCTGATTAGCAGTGTCACCCTATTTAACAGGTTTTGAGAAGCCTCTATTTTGTGGGGTGAGAGTTCACTCACTGTTTCTCTGTGAAGTGTCTTTGTGCCAATTCTCTGTAAAAAGCGCGATACAAATAAATTGAATTGAATAGACCCCCCTCTTTTTCTTTTTTTTTCAAGGACATGGGGGTGTCTGGGAATGAAGCTGCAACTACATCCTATCCTATTACAATTGAGAAATGCTGTAAATTAATTTTACGAGAACAATGGGCTCCGTTATTTTGGTTGAGGGCACCTCTGGACTAATTACCCTGGCATGATACAATTTTAAATGCAACACAAAGTGGCCTCCAATTGAACTGTACTGGAGTTTGATCAAGAAGCAAAGTATGAATTTCTGTAGATTTGCCTGTATTTTCAAGAAGTTGAAGAAAAGTTCTCTTCTGGAAGGCCCGTTAAGATGTGTCGTGTACTGATAACCGTAGTCTGTGTGTGGTGTGTGAAGGAGGGGGCATGGCGTGTTTTGCGTGCATGCTGGTGCAGATTTCAATGTGTGAGGAGGGCGGGGTTTGAGGTTTGCTGTCGGCTGAAGACTCAGCCTGGGCTGATTAGATTTGCCCTTGTGTTTTAACAAAGGAGCACTCGGCTGAATTCTTTCACACGGACAATTTTCAAAGCAAAGCAGGTCTGAGGAGGAGTGGTTTTGGCCTGGAACAAAAATGGGAAATTCTAGTGAGAGAAAGGAATGGAAACTATTTCCTGTTTTAGTTCAAACTTTTCCAAGTGATAGGGACAGCAGTGAGTTTTAATGAACCATAGATTCCAGCCCTGTTAGGCATCATCCTTTCTGAAGTTTGTCGGTTTGGTTTAGAATGTCAAACCCCCCACCCCGGAAATAAGTTCCTTGCTACACCATTGGCATGCGTGCGTGTGTGCGTCTCCAGATTGCTTAGTATTGTGTGTATACATGTATGTCGTGTTCAGTAGGTATTAAGTAAAGTAATTCCAGCTATTCAGGTGTGTGTGATTTGTAAATTCTCTTTTACATATATTTAATTGCAAACAATAGAAAGAAAAGATAAATATGTAAATATGAGCTAATTCCGAATTTGATGCCTGCATCACGTTCCAAAAAAGTTGGGACAGGAGCAAAAAAAAAAAACCTGTTTGGAACATTCCACAGGTAAACATGTGATGCTAGCATGACTGGGTATAGAAGTATATCAAAAGACACTTGATATCTTATTTTCAGATACTCTTACAAGCGATACTATAACCTCTCTGGTTACACGGGAATGGTATGGAACCCATGGTTGGCTAAATGGCGGTAAGTCATCAAGTGTCTGATGTATCAAACCAGCCTCAAACCATCACTGCTGCCAGATATGCAGTAGATATGGATGAATCACTTTAAGGGTTGTTTCTCCTGACTCATTTTCCTATTGAACTCGCAGGCATCAAATTCAGAATTGGCATATATTTACAAAAATCAATAAGGTTGATAAGGTAAAACACAAAATATATTTTCTTTGTACTGTTTTCCATTAAATACATGTAAAAGAGAATTTGTAAAAGAAATCACTGCTTTCTGCTTTTTATTTTTTTCTTTAATGTGCATTTTACATACTGTCCCAACTTTTTTGGAATTGGGGTTTGTAATTTAGTTGTGTAAACGTGTTTAACTGTATAGCGAGTTTATATGTAATGAAATGGCAAGGTTTTGCATGGTTACTGTCTCAGTGGAAAGGTAGGCAGCGCTGGACTCCAGGTCACCACTACTGCGAAAGGTATGCTGAGGATCTGGCATGTTACATGCGTTTCAGTCAGGGCTGATGGTCTGTATGCAGTTTTCTCAATTGTGACATTTTGACATGGTTGTCATTGACAAAAAATTATTATTATTATTTTTTTCAATAATTCAAATAATTATTTGTGGAAAAATCCATCAGACTGAGCAGGAAGGAAGGCATCGGGTAGATAGTGTTGACGCTCATTATTACCCCAAAAAGCTTTAATCACCCTTTTTTTTTTTAAATTGAGGCATTGGCCCAGCTGTGGAAGTTACACCTACACCGCAGGAAGTAGGACAGTGCAGGTGGCTGACAACGCGAGCGCCCCCCCGCCCCCCCCACCCACACCCCGTCCTCGTTAGCCTAAGCTGCGGCGCGCTGCCGTGTCTATTTCTGCTCTGCCTCCCCGCTGCTCCCGAGAGGAGAGAGCCTGGCATTAATGGGCTGCGGAGCCGCGCTGGCCGCCCTGTCACCAGGGAGGCGGGCAGGTGAAGAGCGATCAGACGCCGTCCCGGTATCGCCACTCAATTTAACTGTGTCAAGAACACTCGAGCGCCGCCTGGAAGTGTCAACCTTCCAGGGACCTCGAGCCTAGTGATGGATAACTTGACCCACATAAACTATCGCACAGCTAATTCAAGGACTTTTCTCATCACCTGCTTAGACCATGCCACGCTGCAAATATAAGGGCCCTTTGCTATTGCTGAATATAGGCCATTCATACATCTATACGATACTATACTATAGAGGCAACTGCAGATATGAGAGGCGCATTACTGATACATTCACTTTCTGCATTATAATTTTGTACTTGAGGCATTGGTCCAATTAATTGTTCTGAGGTATACAGCACAAATTGATTTGTGACTGTAGTGGCAGGACATACAGTTTATCACACTAAACTCCATTCATCAGGCCACCGTTAATGCTACTGAAGAGCCGTGTGTGCTTCAAGGACCCTGTAAAACAGGATTAGTCTGTCAATCATATAAGCTGCATCCGAAATACTCAAACCGGAATGGGAAAAGACGCACCATATCTTTAGCCTTGTGACCTCACTGCACCATGATGCTTTCCTCCCATCGAGTGTTTGTTTCAGGATGTTGACATCATGTACAGCATTGTACTGTATACTACGGTACTGTGTATACTGACTGCCCCCCCCCCCCCACTTTACCCCAATTCCTTTACCTAAGTTACTTTTTGTAGTGCATGAGCAGCCCTTGTTATTTCATATTTGTCTTGCTCCACATGCAGCCAATAACCATATATCCTATGCCAGATAGATGAATGAATACAACCAATGTTTAGAGATGTAGCTACAGGATATCCCAACTGCTGATTTCCATGGCGAGTCAAGTGAATTATTTTTATTTACTTTCAAATGTGCCAAGTGGTGTTAACACTCGTTTGTGTATATTTGTAATTTCCACAGGATTAATGCTTTAATGAAAACATTTGGTTAAAATATTTGAAGTCAGGTCAGCTGTTAGGGACCCTGCATGATTATTATTTATGACTAGAATGAGTGTGCGGCCATATGCTAACTCGTAATTGGGTAGCCGGCCATGCGATTATGGACACAGGCTGCTGCTATTCAGATGACCTAGAGGTTAATGCATCAGTGCTTATTTGAGTGACATTAAGAGAAATGTCAGAAGGACTCTTTGGAATTTCATTGGAACGGCTAATTCTGATTCACGTGGTCGTTTGTTAAACGTCTGACCAGAGGAAAAGAGCCGTGGATGCGTTGCAGGGGTTAGACAGGGGCTCTGTTGCCATAGAAGTAAAGCAGGCTTGCTGTTTCTCTGAGCAAAAGGTTGCACTCTGTTTATTTACAGTCTGTCATTTATGTGATTGGGTTTCTTCGGCATTCATCAGTCAGTTTAACCATGGACACGAGTAAAGATGACCTTTATGAGATTTCCAGCATCCCCTGACTGCCCATGTGTGTAAATGTGTGTACACGTTGTCCCTAGAGCCAGACTAGCAACCACGCGATGCCAAGTAAACATGCTGATGTTGGGACATGACCTGGCACAGACAGAATATTTATTTTCTAATTCAAACAAAATCTGGGCTCTTGTAAATATTTCTAGTGAGTTATTTATGGTGGCTGATGTTTGGTCTGCGAGACTGGAATGTAGCCTAAATAAGGATGCCCCCCTCTTCAGATGCTGCAGGTATGATGGCCTCATTTATAAGAACACCCCATTTAGTTGTGAGTCGTCTGTTGAAGAAATTGTTAGGTTCGTCATGTTGTCCTATTCCAAATGAAGTCACTCTAGCTGCTTCTGTGCATAGAATAGCCAAAACCTTTAGTTTATTGACAGATGATCTAGAATGAAGAAAGAAAAAATATTTGAACAATGTTTCATTTGTTTCTATTGCGATGCTGCTCTAGAGGACCTTTGAGCCTCCTGATCACAGCTGAAAAGTAGGCTACTTTGCACGGCAAACACGCATTAACCTTTGAACATCAGCTCCAGCATATTTCACATTGTGTATTCCCCATTGCCGATTGTAAGTATTTTGTGACTAAATTAATTGCCACAATAATTACCATGGTGGCAGAGAGATGAATATGCTCATTGTTTCCTATGATGCCATTGTTAAAGATGATCCTGCCCTGACGTAAAAAAAAGAAAGCACAATGGCAATGTGCAGGAGAATGTAAGTGTTGTGTGGGAGAGGGGGTGCAAAATTGCTCAAATGGAGGTAATATAAATTTTACATATCATTCAGGTGATTGTTTTGGCAAAATAACTAATTATATTGGCCGATGCAGCTGCTTTTAATATAATATAAATGACACCGGTGTGAATATTCCAGTTTTGGTACGGTGACATGCATTTCGTTGTATAGTCATTGTTCTAGTAAGTTAGATTAGTGTTTGTTTCTCTGGATATTTAATATATGTAGATGTGTGATATAGCCTATTCAATGGGGCCTTTCTTTTGACCTTCTAAAGGCATAAGTATAGTTTTTGAAGGAGTAAGTACACTTTTAGAAGGTAATAATCAGAGAGCAGTAACATACTTAAAATGTTTTGATATTTTCACGCATACACATGCTCTCCACTACTGGAAGTTTTAAACGGCAGTATTCCCTTTAACAACAGTATCACGGCATATGCATATGAATATGTTTATGTATTGTATATGAATATCAGATGAAAAACGTCTATAACGTTAAAAAAAGCCAAGTTACTCACGCATAGCCTACATAGCGCTGTCTATAAGTTCTTAATTCCAACTTGCAAAAACTAGGTCTACCTATAAACGTCTTGATATCAAAATGTGGCCAAGTTACAACTAACAATATTGCCTATCGTAGCTCACACTAAATAAACTAGCTCTATTCCAAAGCGATGCTATCCAAACTTTCCTAAATTATTTAATGCAACTTGGCCCTGTGTTTCTTAATCTGTGCATGTGAAGAGATTGTGCCTCATGGAACATGTGATTTCAATGAATGTTTTTAACAGTTGATGAATAATTACACTCCAGAAAGCATATGGTTGTACTTTGTTGGCAAGTTTACTTTAGAAAATGTACAGGTTTTAAAATGTTAACTGCTGCTACAGAATTCACAAACAGACATTTATATCAAGAAACATCATGTACAATAGAGAAAGGGGTGATGAATAAATAAATGCAGATAAAAATGAGTAATATTTTTACCTAGAAAATAGCGTACATATAGCATTTTTACAAACGTATCCACACATGTTTGTGGGTCAGATGGTGGCAAATAAGTAATAGTACCAATTTTCTTAACATAATAGTATTTATGATATTTGCAAACAGAATTTTGTGAACACAAGGATATCTATGCTCTGTAGGACCACACAGGTTTTGATAGAAATCCAAATAAATAAATCAATAAATACATAATAATAATAATAATAATACATTTTATTCATTCTGTGCTTTTCATAGACCCAAAGCAGTGGATGCAGACAATTGTTCAAACATGCCCTATAGTGTAGTAATTTTTCTGTTTAATTTCTAAGTGCAACACATCTGAATCAGAGTATTTCCACTATAAATTATTTTAATTTTGCAGTTTGATGTGGCACATACAGTTTCATTGACCACATTCTCTTGAGATGGTAAGATGAAGAAACACAGGGCCAAGTTGCATTAAATAATTTAGGAAAGTTTGGATAGCATTGCTTTGGAATAGAGCTAGTTTATTTAGTGTGAGCTACGATAGGCAATATTGTTAGTTGTAACTTGGCCACATTTTGATATCAAGACTTTTATAGGCAGACCTAGTTTTTGCAAGTTGGAATTAAGAACTTATAGACAGCGCTATGTAGGCTATGCGTGAGTAACTTGGCTTTTTTTACGTTATAGATGTTTTTTATCTGATATTCATATACAATACATAAACATATTCATATGCATATGCCGTGATACTGTTGTTAAAGGGAATACTGCAGTTTAAAACTTCCAGTAGTGGAGAGCATGTGTATGCGTGAAAATATCAAAACATTTTAAGTACATTTTAACTTGGCTTTTTTTACGTCGTAGACGTTTTTTATCTGATATCACTGATTTTTTATAGCTAACTAATGATGAATAATGCATGAAGATAAACACGGAGAGAGACATGCGTTCCAAAGAAATGTATGCAGACATTCGCGTAACCATAACGCCCTCTATTGACAAGAATTAGAACAGTTATCCTATTACAGACAGCACACAATTACATTAAAAGAGTTTGTAGATGAGCAGTATTTAATGTGTAATGAAATACAATGAACAGCACCACCTGAGCTATGGATCATGAAGAAGCATGTAAATTAATGAACCAAGTCTATATGGAGACATGCATGCACAATGGGCTAGACGCAAACACGTTCTAGCTGAAAGACATACAGCCTAAATAGCTAGTATAGCCTAAATAGTTTTCATCAGTAAAATATGGAAATACAGTTTTAAAATAGGGCTATTAGTATTCTATGAAATACATTTAACGTTAGGCTATTCAACACTGGATTGCCGGATGCATAACTCCAACCTTCCATGTGTGGGCTACGAGCTAGCGAGCAAGCTAGTGAGTTCATAAGCACAGCAGTTTTTTTCCGGTAGTGTAGAACGTTACCTGCGGGAAATGTTTTGGTACCGGACAGCTAGGTTTAGTTTAGTTTTCTATAGTGCAATGAATGTAGGCTATAAGGCATGTTGATTCGCTTCGTAGTAGCCTAGCTTGTATCTGCTTCCTGACTAGAAGCAGACTGACGTCTCTCTGGCAACAGTAACGTTGGCTGAGAAGCTTAATTGGACAACGCATATTTCCCAGGAATCTTAGCCAGAAAGAAAACAATAGATACTACTAAGAAAGTACATACCAGAGATTATTCTTCTTATTATTGTTATTATTATAATTAAAAGTGTTTGCAGTAAGCTACATTATCTGCAGAGTAGCGTAGACTAGAGCCACATTCGGAGGCTATTGTTTTTTTGTTTTTTTTAAAGTGACTAACCATGAATCAGATATGTTTGGGGAATTGGTGGTTTATAAATCCGATCTCTTAAAGGCTTGCAGCTTAAAGGAGGCTATCATCAATTCTTAATGTATCGTAAATTCTTAATTTTCCTAGTAATTAATTTTATGGTGACATTGTGTTATGTGTGAAAAGGATAAAGTGAACAGAGCTGAAGTGAAGAAATAATGAATATATAATATATAATGAATAAAGAAATGTTGGCAAGGGTACGTTGAGGTTCGGTTTCCACAGTCAGTCAGTCATGACCACAAGAGCAAAGCGTAACACCCTCCCCAAACCAGACAAGAGCGAGCGTCCGGTTTGGGGAAGGTGTACAAGTGAAATACAAGTGAAACATTGAACAGTTAATATTGGAAACCTCTTTTACCTTTGCAATAAAAATACGTTAATGTGTTAATGTGAAAATAATAACAGTCTAAGAAATGAAAAGTACTTAACAGTTGCATTGTTTTTGTGGAAAATAAGCATGTCCCCTGCTGGGCTCGAACCCACAATCCTCTGTGTGAGAGACCGCAACTCTAGCCATTAGGCCAAAGTAGTTTCTTGGAAAGCATGAAGCCATTAGCCATATTAACATTAAAAAGCATTAGTACGAAGCGTTTTTATTGGGCGATAAGCTTGATGAACAGATATACGGACCATACCCTCAAAGAATAATTCTCCCCATTGGATAACATCGCGACGGAGGCAGGCAGTTTGGCAGGAAAAATGGGAAGAAAAGAAGAAGAAGAAGAAGAAATAGAAGCGGAAGAGGAAGGAGAAAAACGGCAAAATAACCCAAGTTTGGGGCTTTATTGTGTGGATGTGTGAAGTTGTATCTGAATGCTGTGTGGTTACATGAGGTCAGAACATACAGAAGTTAATGTTTTTAAGGGCTGAGAGTCTATGGTCATTGTGGTTACTTCTGTAGGAAACCCTGAAAAGTGTCAAACTCTCGGTGCTGTATAGGTATGGGGCATGCCCCACCAAGCCGTAACTTGGTGGATGGCATACCTGCCATCACAATGTATAGGTATATGAACATATAATTGCTGCTTTAATCAGTCGTGACAATGGGGGGCAATGGGGGAGGGGAACACTGGCAGGGAAGCTGTGACTAATCCGTCATCACCACTGTCACCACTGCCGAGTTAGCTAACCTTAATTCTCCTTTGAGTGTTGTCTTCAAATGCGAGATGAGCTCTTACAGAGAAACACCTCACATAAATGTCCACATGCTGAGGGTTACAGTGGCATGAAATCATTTATCGGAGTGTCTCTCAGAGAATGCTTGGTTAAATGAAACTCAAGCAGGCTTTTATACAGAGTAACCTCCAATGCTTACACAAGGCAATTGTTGTAATGGGGTGCTTTTAGCATCCAGATATTAAGGTATCTTGCTAAAGGGTTCGGCATGATTGCACTATAACATTCATTCCCTCCACCCATTGTTTACAAGTATTTCAACAACTCCACAATTGTGCCAGCTGACTAATAAATGTTTGGACATGTCCTTGTTGATTTGCACATGTAGCCAATATACCCAGAATCTTATATGTTAAGTACAAACCCCAATTCCAAAAAAGTTGGGACAGTATGTAAAATGCACATAAAAGCAGAAAGCAGTGATTTGTAAATTCTCTCTTACATGTATTTGATTGAAAACAGTACAAAGAATAGATATTTAATGTTTTACCTTATCAACTTTATTGATTTTTGTAAATACACGCTAATTCCGAATTTGATGCCTCCAACACGTTCCAAAAAAGTTGGGACATGGGCAAAAAAAAGACTGGGAAGTTCAAAAAACACCTGTTTGGAACATTCCACAGGTACACAGTTGATGCTATCATGACTGGGTATAAAAGGATATCAAAAGATTCTTGATATCTTATTTTCAGGTACTCTTACAAGCGATACTATAACCTCTCTGCATTTGAATGGATCTCTATGGGAATTGGGGGGTGGGACTAGATTAAGCTCTAAATTACACGAGAATAGTATGGAACCCATGGTTGGCTAAATGGCTGTAAGTCATCAAGGATCTGAGGTATCGAACAAGCCTGAAACCAACACTCTGCTGCCAGATATGCAGTAAATATGGATGGATCTAAAAAAGGACATCAAAAGATTATTTATCTTATTTTCAGATACTCTTACAAACAATAGTATAACCTCTCTGCATTTGAATGGATCTCTATGGGAATTGGGGGGTGGGACTAGATTAAGCTGTAAATTACACGAGAATAGTATGGAACCCATGGTTGGCTAAATGGCTGTAAGCCATCAAGGGTCTGAGGTATCAAGCAAGCCTTAAATCGTCACTCTGCTGCCAGATATGCAATAGATATGGATGGATCACTTTAAGGGTTGTTTCTCCTGACTTATTTTTCCATAGGATCCAATGTTTACCTGTGGAATGATCGGAACAGGTAATTTTTTTAACTTCCCAGTCTTTTTTTTTTTTCCCCCTGTCCCAACTTTTTTGGAACGTCTTGCAGGCATCAAATTCGTATTTAGTGTATTTACAAAAATCAATAAAGTTGATAAGGTAAAACATTAAATATATTTTCTTTGTACTGTTTTCAATTAAATATATGTAAAAGAAAATTTACAAATCACTGCTTTCTGCTTTTATGTTCATTTTACATACTGTCCCAGCTTTTTTGGAATTGGGGTTTGTACTATTACATGATGAGGTGCTTCCCTCAATGAAGTAACTAGCTCTAGTATAATTGTCCACCCATTATCAGGAGAAATGGGTTGATATAAGGTATAGGCAACAGCTGGCAGTCCATTCCTAGATTATTCTTCAACTTCAGTGATCAGTTTTATTACAGTGGTGAGAATACAGTATGATCAGTGATTACTGCATTAAGAGTGCTGACATAATGTTATATTGTACATTATGTCATATACAGTGAGCACCATAATTCATTGGACAGTGACACATTTTTTTGTTATTTTGGTTCTGTACTCTAGCACTGAGTTTGAAAGGATACAATGACAATGAGGTTGAAGTGCAGACTGTCAGCTTTAATTTGAGGGTATTTTCATCCATATCGGAACCATCGGATTAACCGTTTAGAAATTATAAAACCTTTTGTACATAATCCCCCCCATTGTCGGGCATCAAAAAATATTCAGGAAGTCATAGCTTGCAAAGGATATGTGACAAAGTATAAAAAATTATAACTTTATTCTACATTATGTTAAACTGACCAATATTTTTGGTGCCCGAGAATGGGGGGGAACTATGTACAATGTAAATGGGTCCGATATGAATGAAAGTACCCTGAAATTAAAGCTGACAGTCTGCACTCCAACCTCATTGTCATTGTATCCTTTCAAACTTGAAGTTATAGAGTACAAAACCAAAATAACAAAAAATGTGTCACTGTCCAATGAATTATGGTGCTCACTGTATAGCTGCATAAAGCTTGATAGAGTTTTGACTGGAGCTAAACAGTGCACACAACCCCCTTGGAATGTCATGTCGCATTGCTTTAGTATTGTTGCGTACTGCCTTATTAGCATTGAAAGCATCACTGAAAGATTTTGTTCTGAGGTTTCTATTGGCGCACAGAGACCGTTAACCAAGTCACAGTCCATCACTGTACAGCTATGTTGCTCTGGCTACATAAAAATGGCAATTTTGAGGCAAGGTGAAACATTCTGTGCACATTATTATGTGTAGCTTATACTTGCTCGGGAGTTGTTTTTATGTCCTCTCGCTGTGCAGAGAGTTGTTTTCATGTCTTCATTTTTTTAATCTCACCTGCAATTGTTCTCTCTGTTTGAATGTATCCATCTCAAGGGAGGGTGCTGGTTAAGGTCTCTGTTGACGGTCACGGAAACTGTATGCCCGTACGAAGATTAAACAAAAACACGAATCCTCTTGTGTGGCAGCAAGTGACTCACGAGTCAGCCAGGGATGGCTCTGGCCTTCACACTATTTGCGACGGTGCCCTTGACAAGCCAGTGATGAATACTGACACGTCAGGCTCTCAGTAAAGAAGGGTGCAGATTAAGAATGCCTGGGCCCTGGGATGCAGAAATGGGATCCTGCTCTCTGCTGTGGAATCCTCACTGGACATGGTACAGATCGATACAATTCCATGGTGTCTTTAATATTTCATGACACTGCGCAAAATACAAATACTTAAGCATGAGCTTCTTTTATCTTAACGGATTATAACACGGGGAAATTAAACCTGGTTATTTAAAGTCCATAACAAATGAGGTATTATTTTAAAACGACAAGCATTTTGCATTTATCCATTTTATTGATGTCCTCTTGTAATGGCAATAAGCTCTCTTGCACAGTTAAATATAAGGTTATGAAGAAAGGCAGAGAAGAGTAATGTTTTGGGAAGCAATCTGTTTGTTATATATATATTTCATTTTATTATTTAAAAAAAAAAACCTTTTGGAAATTGAAGGTTCTCAGGTCGACTTGATTAGCTGTGGGTGGGTATGGATGGCAGCAGCCAGAATTCTCGCGTCTTGTCTGATCATGTCCCTCAACCTGATGTATTTTCACTTTTGGTTTTGGTTGGTACAGGCAGACACCCATACAAAAGGCTCCAACATTTTACTGATAGCCTACCTCTTTCTTGATGATGACAAAAATGAATCTAGTCTGTTGATTAACTAGCTACTGAGTTGGAGCACTCCATGACCAGAGGATATAGTGCATATTGTTAGTCTCTCTGATATTGAGTTTTGAAATAAATTAACAAATAAAAAAAATCTGAATAGTTCAGTGCATGCAATTTGCATTTTAATCACTCTCTCTCTCTCTCACACACACACACACACACACACACACAGTTCTGCTTGTTGTCTTATGAGGTTATCGGTAAAAATGACATGAAAGTAAATATGAACAAAGGAAAATGTCAAAACGTCTAGCAAGTCATTAATCATAAGTGCTCCTTTTGTGTGGACAAAAATGTTTCCATTGATCATTCTGTTTCATGTTAGCCTCAAAGGGCTATTTTTGAAAAATGTAAGGATTCCTGTTGTATTACTAGGCTGAAAAGGTGGCTGGGCGGTGAAGGTGCTAATGCTGAATCATGTCTGAAAGCTTAGCTTCCACCCAGAGTCATGAAAGATGTTGCATTCGCCATTATATTTTGTGTGTTTCAGTGCTTGAAAGATGAATACATCACTGCGGTCAAACATATGCAGGACCATTTCTCAAGGAGCAACTGTCATCCTTCAGAAGGATTTGTTGGCACACAAATAGCAATTTTTATTATTGTGCTTATTTTGTTTTTCTTTTTTTGTAAATACTGCCAGTGCATACATTTGGAGACCGTTGCCGAGCATGACTGTTCATTAACATCCTCAGTCAGTCGAATCTCGTTACAAAATTAGCCTTGTTAACCTGGCGGTAATTGCGGTCGGCGATGCAGTGCTGATCTTCCCTTTGCAGGAATTGGGAGTGGTTGGGCAGCTGGGGGCTTGGAGTAACCCGATCTTTAAACAAACAGAGTCAAACGCACGCAGGCTTCAGAGGGAGCTGAACGCTTCTCGCAGGCTACAACCCAAGGTTGCCCTTTGCCCGTGCTCAGAAAACTCTACCGCTCCTTCGGCTTGTCCCAGTTCAACGGTGTGCCATGCACTGGGTCCAGTAGCGCACCTTTTACAGGGAGTCCTGGTGCCCATCATGGGAACTTGATTATTTAGTCCCTGTTACGTTTTCCTTTTTTTGTGCCCATATGTTTGTATTTAACTGACGCTTGTTTCCATCCTGTGGCATCCCAGAGCCCCGGGAGCTGTTGCCATGACAATGAAACAAGGGAGACAGGGTGAGGATGAAGTTTATAAGAATGAGAAGAGGCTGCATGCTTTGCAGGCCCTTGTACCGGCTTACGTAATTCCACTGAACCAGCTAGTTGAACTAGTGATCTGGATTATGTAATGCCTTCCACTAGTGGTGATTAAGCGTTCAGGACTAATCGCATAATTTCCCCCTTTTCTCTCTGTATTGTATTTTGACAAGGATGATAGAACTTGCCATACAGCTAGAGGGCTGAAGGTTTGAATCAGGGCTATGTTGCTGTTCTACCATTGATGTAGGTACACAACTTTTAACTGCCCCAGCAAACATTCAGCTAAAAATCCTCTGTTTAAAATGTGAAATATACATGTACATGCTGTATTGAGTGTGGATGACGGCTAATATTACGAGGAGAAAGTTTAATGTACTGCGGAGGTCTAGTTCAGGACATGTGACTATAAGAGCACAGGAAGTAAACTGAGGATAATATTAGACTGGCCCATTTGACTCCCTGCCCTATGTCTCAAGGCAGTCTTTCGTACAGGTCACGGCGGGATTAGACGAGCTGTACTTTGTCCCACTGGATGCACAGAGTGCTGTTGGGATGTGCCCAATGGATATAACCTGTGTTACAGGGCAATGGGAAGTGGCAGCAATGTTGATGTTTACCTGATGGGAAAGTTGACTTGTCTGTCCTTCCATTATTCATTAAGGAAATCGTTGGTGGTGCGTAACCTCCAGGAATATCCTTCACCATTATACAAAACTGCCTGGGCCAATTCAAAACAAAACAAAAAAATAAAAATAAACTTTTAAATTATATTTTTAATCAAAATCCCTTAGAGGAACCATACAGACATAACATTAGGTGAATTTAGCCAACATTTACCAATCAATCAATCAATCAGTTAATCAATACTGTTGGTTAACTCAGTAATCTGCCCAGCACAGTTTGTAGCACGTAGGAGTTATATTGATTGAAATACCTTCTGAGTGCAGCATTGAATGCGATTGGTTCTATCAGGTGCCCAATCAGAAAAAGGAGGAGGTTGGATCCTTTCCAGTAGGCAGTGCGGTCATTTACATCCTGATTGCAGAACGGGCTCTTCGACCCGTGTGACGGCCTAACCGCTGTGCTAGTTTACTCTAGTGGTTAGCGTGACATCCTCTCCCACCGGAGACTGGGGGTTCAAGGCATGCAAATCCCTGACGTGACGTTTTTTTTTTTCAGCGTATTTTTTTATTTATACAATAACACAATAAGCTACTTGGCATAAATGCAATGAGATCCATGGCAAAATGACTCAATCAAAACGAGTCGAGGAGAAGGGGGTTAGGGTTTGGAGATTTGCGCCAGTTTGTGCCGCCACATTCGAACTGAAAATGACCCACCTCCTCCTTTTTCTGATTGGTCACCTGATAGAACCAATCACATCAAATACTACCCTCAGAAGGCATTTCAATACATAAAACTCTTGCCAAATTGTACAGACGGTGCATTGGGGCTGTTTTGCTTGATGTTGGGGGATTGAGTATTACTGGGCTCAGTCGGTACCCGGCCTGTGAGATTGGTAAAAGCTAAATAAGACACAAAGCAATCAATAACTTCCAAGGACAGTCATACCCCCCTCCCCCATTGCTGTTGCAAGGGAAGTTAACCCCTGTGGTTATAGATTTTCCTCTCATTATGTCATTCATGAACTGTGCAATTTGGCACAGGGAACACAGAGGAGTGTGTACAATGGATCAATTTCTTTTTATAGCTGATACAAGGAGAGAAAATCAATGATTGTGTGTCCTGCAAACACTACAGGTTCCTGTTTTACCTGAAGTAGTATTTTTTTTAATTGGCTAGTTACACACTTTACATTCACAAAATACGGAATATTTTTTTTTTCTCTAAAACTTGAAAAGAGAACTAAAAACATGATATACCTGGAATTCTATGTAAATTCTAAATGGAAACATGTGAAATGTGTGCAAAGTCCTAGAGCTGACTGACTCACACCATTTCCATGCTGACTAATATCCTGTCCTAACTTTAACCCTGCTAAAGAAGTGTTTGCACAAGACTTCATGAATGCATGTACAAATATCTTTATGAATGAAAGTGAGGTTATGCCTTCCAAAAATAAAAGCACATTTCTACATTTTGAGATAAAAAATTCTGTGTGGTCATGTTTTTCCTCTAACTGCCCAAATATTCCAGATTTATTTGAATGATTCCAGTGGAAATAATGTTGCAGGCTACTGAAATAAAAAGGCCAGGACCATCTGTGACCACAGATAGACATCAACGCTGAGCTGCTTTTAGAAAGTTGAGGTCACATGGTATGAGCCTGCGCCCTCAACACAAACCCTGTCTGCCCTCCCCTTTCAGGATATCAGTGTCAGCCTTGGCACCCTTCACTGACTGATTTCGCACCGCTATTCGTGGTGAAAAGCTGCATCCCTACCAACATCTGTTAACCGCACCACCGTATTCGGTGAGTGTTTATCTCAGCAGCTTTTATATCGAGGTGGCGAGGCTTCATGGATAAGAAGTCTTAATGAGTCTCCAAGCCAAAAATAAAAGGGGGGGGGGGGGGGTGTCAAATTGTGCAGATATAATTGGTGAGCTATAGTCAGGGGTGGCAGAGAATTGTAACAGTAAGAACAATCTTCAGTTTTAGTAAGGGTGACCCATGTGTGCCTGATTCCCTTTTTTTTTTTAACTGAGCTAATTGTCTAATGTGGTTGTATTACACTGGTGTACTTCACATTAAATCATTTTGACTGTAACAAAGAGGTCTGAGATTGCATCTTGACTCAAGATTGTAATATTCATTATCCATTGTAATAATCATTTCAAGTGAAGTGCACCAAGGCAGAGCCGCTGTACCCCATTAGATGCAATTGAATAAAAATAAACTTTGTGCTAATGGGTAATATACTGTATGTTTAAATTGCACACTTGTTAATTGTGCAAATCAATTACTTTAATTTAAATTCAGGTTATATGTTTTATTCATATTTTAACACTACATTATTATTCGGAATGTGCAAATGTAATTTGCCATAACTCAGGCACTCAATGGCAATTTTTCTCGTTTGTATTAATCATTTTTGATTAGCATTTATGTGACATTTAATTCAGTAGCTCATTTTTACTATGTTCTATGAACCCATTCCTTACCTACACACTGCCAAAAATATTGATAATATTCATAAAATGTAATGACTTCACTGCCAGGAGTGTATATCTCAGTATTATAAGGTGACATTGTTAACATTATTGTTTATTTGGAAGCCACAGGAGGGTGTCGGATTCCAGGACCTGGAAAGCTATAGTCGGCCCATTGTCTAAGCAGAACCTCTTTATTAAAAATGTTTTCTGTGCAACCTTTTCTTCATTCATTCGTCCAAAAGTTTCATCTGATTCATACATTCTGTTGAGTGAAGGGGGGGAAAAAAGTGGCAAAGTAATGACATTTCGCAGATTCGCTCTCCCCCCCGTTTCACATGTAATGGATGGGAACACATTGCTGGCGATAGCGGACAGTAGTTATTTTTATATATATTTTTTACATTTAAGGTAAAAGTAATTTTGCTCACTACGCTCTAACCTGCCTGGAGCTACAGCCCCAAGCCTCTGCATAAAGGGGAGAAAACCTGGACTCTTGTTCCCCTCTGCTCAGCAAATGCAGGAGACGTGTGAAAGTATATAACAAAAATATATATATTTTTAAAAGTATGTGTTGGGGGGGGGGGGATATATAGCTAAACAAATCATGTTTTCCGCTCTTCACCTGTCAGCTGAATGATGCAGATAACTATTGTTATTTTCCGTCTCTCGCAGTCTCTCCCTCTCTCTCCATCTCTCCCCCTCCCTTCCTCCTCCAGTTGCTATGCAAGATCAAAACAAAGCCATTTGGTGGGGCTTTAATTCCACTGCACGCGTAGGGTAAAGTAGTCTGATTAAATGCATCATGGGAACGAAAGATGGGATATGCTGCTGCTGCCGTTACTAAATATGCAATGTGAGAACTATGGTAATCTAGGCAAATTGCACAACAAATACTGAGCGTGGTTACCCCTTAGGACACAAAGGTCATGACCTTGATTAGTTTCTAGGTGTAATTACATTGGATAATGTTCTCTTGGTTGACTTGGAAGATATACAGTTAATAAAGCTAATGGATAACAAAAAAACATTACTTGAATGAAAAATAAAAAGAATTTGACAAAACAGAAATGTGTATAGTGCCAACCCACCATACGTAGTGGCTTTTTTGCAAAATTCATAAAGAAAACTGCCAAACTCACAATTGGCAATTGCATCCCCTGCTTACAAGCATAGCTTACCACTAGCAAAGCATTTTTATTTGTTTTAAGTTTTCTGGGCAGATAAACAACAGGCTATTGGCCAGTGATGTATTTGCCTAGAACGCTGTAAATCTGTTTTTTTCCATATCAATCTCTGCTCTTACCATGCAAGTTATTGGAGAGGTAAGACATATAAAAGATTCAATTTCCAAGAACATTATACACAAGAGCTGGAAGCAAAGACACAGCAAATAACCTGGTCATCCCTTATGGAAATGTAATATACTGCAGTATACTTAAAATATATTGTGACAATAATTTTGATATATTTACAATATACTGCAGTATATTCGTTTTCCACAAGAGATGTCAAGGTATATGAAAGTGAAAGTTTAAGAAAAAAACCATCCCATCAAGGTCTTGGCCAATTGAGGTCCAGTGAAAACACAATAAAGCTTTACTTTGCACATATTTTATGGGATGGTTGCACTGCTCTCTGGCCAATTTGACCTTTCCTCGGCAGACTATGTGATTATAGCATGCCAACGAGGGAACGGTCAGTTAGTGCTACAGGAGAGCATTCAAGTATAGAGAAGAGTTTCTCAAGAGTTTCTGATTTTCTGGTTTCAGCCTAACTCAAGACTGCAATGGGATATACTGTATATTATTAAACAAAGGGATTTTCACACATTGTCCACAGCAGCATACTTAATTCGCATAATTAAACGGCCTGTCCACATGTGCAAGCAATCATTTGAATAAAAAATGAGGCTTTCTTGCTCTTTAGTGTTCAAACTTTTGTATTGTATCTTCCGTTTGCTAACTGTAGATCACAGCAGATCTCTAATGTTCTCACAATGTTAGAGAGGGGAGAGCATTATGCATTGGCTGGATAAGAGAGGTGAGCATTACAATACAATGTAGATGCTCAGTAAAAAAAAATTATAATGCTTTCCTAAAATGGTTGGACTGACAGTAACTTTCATTTTATGAATAAATCAATCTGAACCATGGAAACCATTCTTACAGTAAAATACAGCATAAATGGAAGACTAAGTGGTAAAAGTTGTTTTGTACTGACAGTGCTGTTGGGCACATTATAATGTGGAGATGGATTCTTAATGCCTACACAGTCACAATGATAACCCTCTCCAATGTGTGTTATAATATAACTTGGATTTATGCAAAAGCTCTGCAGCTACTGACAAACAAATAATGAATTTTCTATGGATCGGATTTGAGTGAATATTTTATTTCTGCTCCTCTCATTCACATTCAGAGAGTCTGTGTAATTGCCGTGGAAACCAAGGCGCCAGTTTAATTTAATTTCATGACTCATCTCAATATTCTCAAGGTCAGCTCGACAAAGGCAGCTGAAAATAGATGATTGCATGTGTGCACGTCTGAATTAAAATATATATATATATATATATATATATATATATATATATATATATATATATATATATATATATATATATATATATGTATATATTATTCACAAGGAACAAGCCGTTGAAGAGAGTAATGAAAATTGTTTTCAGTGGGCTGGGTTTGTAAATGGAATGTCACCTGCAAACCTTTAACGGGCTTTCCAGGGATTCTCACAATACACTACTCACACAGTGCAAGTTTGATTGGTAGAGCCTTGGTCTTGAGTTCCACCACTGCGCAGCACCCTATGAAATCCCTCTATTGTCTAATCATACCATCTAATCGGAAAATGTGCTTTCTTCGCACTCCCACAGTGGTGAAAAACTACGAAGTGTTCTATAGTCTTCTTTCAGATGCATTATAGACAGTTATTTGGGGAGTGTTGCTGCAAAAGCCACCTTGAATTGCTATCTCTATGCTACAGAATCCAGTGGAGGGACTAGACAAAAACAATCCCATCCAAGTCAGTTCGCTGTTATACAAGACATAATGTTATCTATTTTTTCAGGACATTTTAGTACGGCGGGTCCTCAAATGTCAGAGATCTGTAATGATTAGAGGTTACTGTTGTGTGATAATTCTTGTAGAGACATCCATATATTAACTAGTTGAGATCTGAAGCAGAAATATCTGAATAACATTTCCCAAACTGACAGAACTGGCATAGCATGTGTTGAAGAACTAAGAGGTTATGGGGCATGTTGTCCTACTGCATGGGATTATGGACTTGTTGTCAATGTCATGGTAACTGCAATGTGTGTTTTTATTTAACACTTGTCTGCCTTAGTACAGAATTGGTTATTTCATTATTAAGTACAAAACCATGAATGTAGTCACTACAAGGTTGTGAATCTGCAAGAAACCACACAGGCCCTGCCTATTGAATCAAGTACCATTGTGTGACAAATATTGTATCTATATCAATGGTGTGGTGTGTGAACTAGTATGTAAGCTGGTGAAAACTAAAAATATGGTCAAATCTTCATTGATACAAATAAGCGCTGTTACAAAAGGAGCACAATGAAACAGCATATTTCACCTCTTCAACACAATTTTTTTAAGTACAGTATGCTAACACTTCATTCTGATAGGAACTAAATACCTACCAGGATAAGTGTTAGCATACTTCACTTGAAAGAAATTGTGATAAAGAGGTGAAATATGCTGCTTCACTGTGTTCCTTTTGTCTCAAAATATGGTACAGTATTTGATAAAAAGCAAGCTCTGTTTTTCCTCTGTACGACATCCAGTTTTTCAGGGTAAGAATGTAGATGCTGATTTCAGTGAATTTCATAGTGCTGCCACGGGACTTTCAATATTCAATACAAAAACATTCAATACATCTGTGTTCAAGAGGCCCAAGGGGAATAATATCTTAAGGAGAAGGGTGCTGTGAAAGTGTCAAATACTGTCACAAGTTATGTTTATATTATAAAAATGTATCATGCTTATTCTCTCATATTGTGTGAAATCCCAAGAGACAATAGCCTAGATGTGTAGTGTAGTGGTGAGTAAAATTACCTACGGATTTCCCCGGAATCAGAACCTCTGCCTTCTGCCATCCTCATGCAACACACTGTAACATCTCAGACATTTTAGCAGCCCTGATTTTCATATATTCCTCTTTTTTTACTTGTATATATTTTTTAATTCATCTATATTTTTTGGTAGTGTATCTTCTGGTGAGTTTGTAATTGAATGGCCCTGGTCTATATGCTGTTTTGGATGTCTAGCTGTGGGCAGCATTAGTTTGCATTTTCAGTAGCATCGAGACTCTAGGTGTGAGCTGGATCATGCTTGGGTTGGGTAGGAAAGAGTTAAAGGGATAGTTTGGAATTTTGGACATAATGTCTCAATTACGACTTAGCCATGATGTAGTTGATTGATGGAAACCATTTTCAGCTAATTCCATGCTGTCCCTTCTTTTGGACATACACACATTGCTAATGCTAGCGCAACTCTATGGTAACCGTAGCATCCACTACCAAACGCACTTAAACACTCCACGGTGCACCCAAAGCAAATAAAATACGACGACAGTCTGTCAGGGTTATTTTGACTGTTTATACCATAATTTTTGAAGTCAAACTATCGTTGAATCCTTTACTTTGTGCTGACCTATATTCTCTGTGGAAGTACGGCGGCGGAGCGATACTTTACGTTACCTACGAATGTAGTGCCGGCACTGGTCGACTACAACAACAAAGAAGAGCAACAAGTTGCAATGGCCATGCACGTTTGCTCCGCCGCCGTACATCCACAGAGAATATAGGTCAGCACAAAGTAAAGGATTCAATGATAGTTTGACTTCAAAAATTATGGTATAAACACTCAAAATAACCCCGATAGACTGTCATGGTATTTTATTTGATTTGGGTGCACTGTGGAGTGTTTAAGTGCGTTTGGTAGTGGATGATACCAGTTACCACAGAGTTGCGCTAGCATTAGCAACGTGTGTATGTCCAAAAGAAGGGACAGCATGGAATTAGCTGAAAATGGTTTCCATCAATCAACTGCATCATGGGTAAGTCGTAATTGAGACATTATTTCCAAAATTCCAAACTATCACTTTAAGGTCTTTTTGTTCCTTACAGCATATAATTGCCATCATTTTTTAGCAACTCGTTTTTAGACTTTATTTTTTCCCTCTGAAATAATTCCCTCTAATAACAGGCTGAAGGAACAACTCTTGATTGAATGGTGCTTGTTATTTGAAAATGATTAGGGGAGAATTGTGGGGGGCATCTCTACCTGGCTGATGAGGAGGACATGACCCCAGAATGTTCAGAGCTCCTGGAGTGGATCCCCAACAATAAGAGGCTTTGTTCCTTGCTCAGAGGATAGCTGAGTCCCCCCCCCACTCTCACCCCCAGCCCATGTCCTGAGGTTTGCTAGGATGAGAAAAGGTTGAGGGGAGAGCTGAGTCATTCTGGGCCCCTGATGCATCTCTCATTGTGGGCAATAGACAGCTTATGCAATATAACAGCTATACATAAAAGATCACAAATTGCCTGGCTTGGGTTGCACCTCTTTCTTTCACTCTCTTTATTTCCCTCTCTTACCAATTCTTTTTTTTCGTCTTTTCATTAATTCTATAACTTGAAGCAGGTTGTGGCATACACATCATTATAAAGGCTGGCATACACAGCCAAAGTTAAAATCATGTAAAAAGTATGACTATAATTAATTGCTAAATACTTGTATAATAATAACTGTTCATAACTTTTAAATGAAAATACAGTTGTATAAACAGTGCTGCTTTGATAATCCAGGTATTTGGTAACTTGTAGGTAACCAGGTAACTTGGTTTTGAAGTTTTGCTCTGTAATTCATTTTTGTCGGGTGAATCCAGAGAAATGTAATATCAATATTGTTTGGGTTGAAAAGTCTCCTTTCCTCTAGACAGAAGTCTACAGTATCACAGTGCTTACCACTGGAAGCGTGTTCATTGCATATTCCGGAACATTCCTTTACATTAATCCAAGTCACACATAAGCGTGACAACCCTCACATTGTTAACACTGTACACAAACACCTTCATATTTGTGGAGTTTAACCTGCTTTTTGTTTTTTCTGTCTCTCCTTGTTTAAATTTTTATCAGTATTTGTGTTATTTTATTCCATCCCAACACTTACTTTTATTTAAAACCTTTTCATAGTCTACATGTTACTAACTTTTTTGTGTCTGCCTCATTTATTCTTATGCATCCCCTTGAGACGTTGTTGTTAAATGCACTATAAACTATAAATAAACTTGATACTTAATCTTTGTCCCTGGCCTCATAATCAAAACAATAAAGGTCATGTGGAGCCTACCTCTTCATCCTAAATGGTGACCTAATCAAACTGGCTTTTAGGCTTTCCTCAGAAGGGTGTCATGGACATGCTTCCCATGCTCTGCACCAGTGCCTTGCTATTTGAAAAAGCACCACACAAAGATCCACTCGTATTGTAATACTGCTACATGTTCTCATGGCTGCCGAATATACACCGTACATTTTTCCTAATTACCTAGCACGGAGTTTGTGAATGCTCACAGAAGAAAAGGACTCAAAGACACAGATATGAAGAAAGGAGTAATACAACCTTGCACTTGTACCAATCGCCCCTGGAACACCAATGTGTATTCTAATGAGAGTTTGATAAGGCTGCCGAATACATAATTACAGCAGATGCACATATCCCGTAAGAGGTTTCATAATTAGGCCAAATGTGGACTGAAATAACCCTCTTTAATAGAACAATATTTAAAAGTCCCAATTTAAGAATCAAGACTCTCGCATTTATTCAACATTTAAGTCCCAGGCCATTTCTGTTCTATTATGTCATCACAGATTTTGCAAAGGGGTCATTAGCAGTCAGAATCTGATTAAGCAGTTACCATACTGTAGACATTATTGCAAGAATACCCCAAATTAGCATGCCAGCCAGAGGGTGTGGGATGCATTCTATTATATGACATGTAAGAAACGAAAGTGGTACAATCTCTAGGGGAACAATCTGATTTGAATATGCTCAATTGGTAGCATTAATGAAGGAGAAGAAATCTGGTGAAAGATTAAATTGTGATTTCATTATGCTATGTATGAAGTAATAACATGTGCAATAGGGCATACCGCACTACATCCTACAAAGGAAAATGTTTTATACTGGAAGAAAAATACCCCACACTGGAAGAAAAAGGTACTGTAAAATGTACTATATCAGAGTTGACTTTACACAGGGCATTTTGCTGGGTACAAAGCCAGCTCACTGCCTACTCTCGTCAGTGACTTCAGCATTATTGCCAGATACAGCTTTCCATTAGAGGGAACGGAGACATAACAAACCCTATCAAATGAAAAGCTTTTCCTCTGTGTATTCCCTGATTAATTAAAGATAGGAGAAATGTGTGTATCAATGTTACATTTTGGCATGGTGACCATTTCACTGTTTAAATTAAAACACAACCAAAGATGTATCTCTTTAGTGGATGAGGACTTGCTCAAAGAGTACACGGAAGAAAATGTCACCGCAGATTTCAACATGATTATTGCATTGTATTTTGTTGTCAAATCATCTTTTTAATGTGTTTTTAATATTTAATATTTTTTTCCTACCTACCAGGTGCCAATGACAGGAAGAAGAAGATTCTAAGCTTTACAGGACATAGTTTGGCTAATAAGTACTTGATGTATCAAAGCAAAGGTAATTTATTTGACCATTGTCCTTTAATGATTTATATGCAGTGTGCTGATGGATTCTCCAGCTAAAGCAGTCTATCACTCTGTGCAGGCATGGTGGATTATGAAATGATGCGTTCCATATCAGAAACGTGATTTTCGGACTGATAGCCCTCAGCACATTGGGTCCCATTCCTGTGTGACGTAAACTGTGAGTGAAGGCTGAGTCAGTCCTGTTTGGACCGGTCAGGTTATTCATCCTGGACGTATGTAGCTCGGTCTAGTCTCTCTCTCTCTCTCTCTCTCTCTCTCTCTCTCTCTCTCTCTCTCTCTCAATTCAATTCAATAATGCTTTATTGGCATGACTGCATAAAAAACTGTTACAATGTTGCCAAAGGAGATGAAATATGAGTAACTAAAATGTGGAAGTAGAATATACAGAGAAGTACGGCAGCGGATTGATACTTTACGTTACCTACGAATATAGTGCCGGCACTGGTCGACTACAACAACAAAGAAGAGCAACAAGTTGCAATGGCCACGTTCAAAAGACATATGTCTGACTTTGAAGAGGATGATAAGGAGTTTAGTTTATCTGGCGAACCTTACTTGTACGAACCAGAATTTACGGATGAAGAACTGAAAGAGATGGATGCTCAGAGGGCAAAAAGCGCATTGGTAGAAGAGACGGATCAACCCTCGCCGTACTTCCACAGAGAATATAGGTCAGCAAAAAGTAAAGGATTCAACGATAGTTTGACTTCAAAAATGATGGTATAAACACTCAAATGAACCTCGATAGACTGTCGTCGTATTTTATTTGCTTTGGGTGCACTGTGGACTCTTTAAGTGCGTTTGGTAGTGGATGCTACCTGTTACAATAGAGTTGTGCTAGCATTAGCAACGTGTGTATGTCCACAAGAAGGAGAGCATGGAATCAGCTGAAAATGATCTCCATCAATCAACAACATCATGGGTAAGTCGCAAATGAGACATTATGTCCAAAATTCCAAACTAACCCTTTAAGTGCATTCACTGCCAGACCAAAGTTTCCTGAGGCACTTATTTTTAGTCCCAGGTAATCATGGTTTCTATGTCTCAATGTTCCAAATATGAGTTTTTGCATTGTTTGATGATTTGGTTTACTCTAATCTGTGGTTGGTAAGCAGTGGTGGTCAGTAACTCTTCTGTGTTTGTGGTTACGGGGTTAGTTAGTTTCAGAGCCAGTTGACTGAGGGGACTCTTTTTGGGGCTTAGCTCTTGGGTTTGGAATGCTTTAGATTGTAATGTATCATGGGGACTTGATTGAAGGTGCATCCAGAATTTAAGTGATCTTTTTTGGACATTTATTAGTAATGGGAAGCGGCCTAATTCTGCCCTGCATGCATTTGTTGGTGTTTTCCTTTGTACATTTAGCAAATTTCGACAAACATCTGCATGCAGGGCTTCTATTGGATGCAATGGCCACGTTCGAAAGACATATGTCTGACTTTGAAGAGGATGATAAGGAGTTTAGTTTATCTGGCGAACCTTACTTGTATGAACCAGAATTTACGGATGAAGAACTGAAAGAGATGGATGCTCAGAGGGCAAAAAGCGCATTGGTAGAAGAGACGGATCAACCCTCGCCGTACTTCCACAGAGAATATAGGTCAGCACAAAGTAAAGGATTCAACGATAGTTTGACTTCAAAAATGATGGTATAAACACTCAAATGAACCTCGATAGACTGTCGTCGTATTTTATTTGCTTTGGGTGCACTGTGGACTCTTTAAGTGCGTTTGGTAGTGGATGCTACCTGTTACAATAGAGTTGTGCTAGCATTAGCAACGTGTGTATGTCCACAAGAAGGAGAGCATGGAATCAGCTGAAAATGATCTCCATCAATCAACAACATCATGGGTAAGTCGCAAATGAGACATTATGTCCAAAATTCCAAACTAACCCTTTAAGTGCATTCACTGCCAGACCAAAGTTTCCTGAGGCACTTATTTTTAGTCCCAGGTAATCATGGTTTCTACTATGTCTCAATGTTCCAAATATGAGTTTTTGCATTGTTTGATGATTTGGTTTACTCTAATCTGTGGTTGGTAAGCAGTGGTGGTCAGTAACTCTTCTGTGTTTGTGGTTACGGGGTTAGTTAGTTTCAGAGCCAGTTGACTGAGGGGACTCTTTTTGGGGCTTAGCTCTTGGGTTTGGAATGCTTTAGATTGTAATGTATCATGGGGACTTGATTGAAGGTGCATCCAGAATTTAAGTGATCTTTTTTGGACATTTATTAGTAACGGGAAGCAGCCTAATTCTGCCCTGCATGCATTTGTTGGTGTTTTCCTTTGTACATTTAGCAAATTTCGACAAACATCTGCATGCAGGGCTTCTATTGGATGCAATGGCCACGTTCGAAAGACATATGTCTGACTTTGAAGAGGATGATAAGGAGTTTAGTTTATCTGGCGAACCTTACTTGTATGAACCAGAATTTACGGATGAAGAACTGAAAGAGATGGATGCTCAGAGGGCAAAAAGTGCATTGGTAGAAGAGACGGATCAACCCTCGCCGTACTTCCACAGAGAATATAGGTCAGCACAAAGTAAAGGATTCAACGATAGTTTGACTTCAAAAATTATGGTATAAACACTCAAATTAACCTCGATAGACTGTCGTCGTATTTTATTTGCTTTGGGTGCACTGTGGAGTGTTTAAGTGCGTTTGGTAGTGGATGCTACCTGTTACAATAGAGTTGCGCTAGCATTAGCAACGTGTGTATGTCCACAAGAAGGAGAGCATGGAATCAGCTGAAAATGATCTCCATCAATCAACAACATCATGGGTAAGTCGCAAATGAGACATTGGGCTCTATTTTCAAACCAGCGCAAGGGGACGGTATAGTCAAACGCAAGCTTGTTGACAGCATCAACATCTTAAAACTGGCGCTATGGCGTTTCTCAGCAATTCCGCTAGGATCAACAAATTCTCAACATAACATCCTTTCGCTTGCGCTGCAGTGGGATGGGTGACGCTGTCTGGGGTGTGTTCTAAAATACTTTCTGCTCAGTGACAATTTGAACCAACGAAAACCCATTGCGTTATGATCAGCTGGAACCACCTCTTAGCGGGAACGCAATAGACTGGCAATTTGGCAACTTATTCGTCATGTAGTTCTATGTAGTGTCTATAGGTGATGCCAACATTACACTTCCATTTAATGAACAAATAGCCTATAATTATTATTAATTAATTAATTTTAATTTAAACTACTAGAATAAAACAGGACAGCTTACAAGAAACTTGCGATCATGTAGGCCAATAGCCTATAATATATAAATTACACATTGACACAGTTGAATCATAAGCCTACCATTTGAATCATAATTATGCCTACATCACCTAATGTAGGCTAATTAATGCATTCGCCACCTCCTCCCGTGCCTTCCGAACTTCTGGGAGACGAGGTGGTGTGGATTGTGATCCATAAATTACTACAGTCCTAGCCTGTACTTCTGTTGCAAGTATGTCTGATTCCTGTGCGGAAAATCGCTCTTGTCGTTGACGGTCCAGTGCGTTTGGGTTGCTCATTATGAAATTGCAAGGAGCGATTGCGTTCCAACTGGCTTTTTTTTCAAGCATGAGAACAACAATTTGATTGGCTACCATAGAGACACACCTTGGACATTTAAACCCAGCCTTTTAGCAATACCGCCATAAGGTGCGCCAAGATTGCCGTCATGAAATTACCAAATTTTTCGCCGACACGCCCTCAGAGCGATACCGCCAAGCGATTACTCTTGCGTTCACCATTGCGTTTGGTTTATTAAAATAGAGCCCATTATGTCCAAAATTCCAAACTAACCCTTTAAGTGCATTCACTGCCAGATCAAAGTTTCCTGAGGCACTTATTTTTAGTCCCAGGTAATCATAATTTAACGTGTGTTCTAGGGCAGTGTTACCTAGAGTAAATAGGTGTCTACTTTCCTGACACCTGGGCTTCTTCTGGGGAAGATCATAATTTTTGTCTTTTTTAAATTTACTGCCAGGGCCCAGTTCTGACAAGTATTTCTCTAGCAGATCCAGATGCTGCTGTAGACCCTGTTCTGTGGGTGACAGCAGCACCAGGTCATCTGCATAGAGCAAGAATTTGATTTCTGTGTTGTTTAGGGTGAGGCCAGGAGCTGCAGATTGTTCCAGTAACACCGCTAACTCATTAATGTAGATATTGAACAGGGTTGGACACAAACTGCAGCCCTGTCTTAGCCCTTGCCCTTGAGTAAAGTATTCTGTTCTTTTGTTGCCGAGTTTTACACCGCACTTATTTTCCAAATAAATAGATTTAATTATGTCATACACTTTACCCCCTACACCACTTTGGATGATTTTATAGTATAAGCCTTTGTGCCAAATAGAATCAAATGCTTTCTTAAAATCATCAAAGCATGCGAATATTTTTCGTTTATTTTTTTGGTGAACATGTTGATTAATTAGGGTGTGTAGGGTGTAAATGTGATCTGTAGTGCGGTAATTTGGTAGGAAGCCAATCTGACTCTTACTCAAGACATTGTGTTCCATAAGGAAGGCCTATATTGTTGAGTGTTGAGAATACAGCAGAAAACCTTCACCAGATTATTGCTCACACAGATGCCTCTGTCGTTACTGGGGTCGAATTTGTCTCCACTCTTGTATATTGAGGATATAAGCCCCCTATTCCAGATGTCAGGAAAGTAGCCAGCTTGTAGGACCAGATTGAATAGTTTAAGCAGGGCCGTCTGCAGCTCAAGAGCATTTGAGCATTTCTGTGATGCTGTCGGGGCCACAAGCTTTTTAAGGTTTGAGATTTTGGAGTTTATCTTTTCGTTCTTCTAGAGACATTTGGTAATCAATTGGGTTCTGATTGTTTTTTATAGTTGATTCCAGTATTTCTAGCTTTTCTTTTATATGTTTTTGTTCAGATGAGAGGTCTTCTGGCAGTATTTCTTTGTAAAGTTTTTCAAAATATTTTTTCCAAATGTCTCCATTTTGGAACCATTTTGGATCCTCTCCGGGAACCATCACCTTATCATGATGGAGAGGTTTGTGCGTCCCTATGAACCTGGGAGTTGTGTTGTCTGGAACCTTGTGTTCCTGGTAGGGACTCCCATGGCAAATTGGTCTCAGGCGAGGGGCCAGAGTAAGAATGGTTCAAGAAAACCCCATGGAACCCCATCAAAATAGAAGTTCAGTGACCCTGCCCGGAGGAAGCCCGGGGTCCCCTTCTGGAGCCAGGCCCAGAAGGAGGACCCGTCAGCGAGCGCCTGGTGGCCGGGCATGCCACGGAGCCCGGCCGGGCACAGCCCGAAGAAGCAACGTGGCCACCATCACAACTTCTTCATTCCGCGGGCCCACCACCTATGGGAAGAACCACTGGGGTTGGGTGCGCTGCCAGACAGGTGGCAGTGAAGGTAGAGGGTCTTGACGGACCAGACCCGGGCGGCAGAGGCTGGCTTTGGGGATGTGGAACGTCACCTCTCTGGGGGGGAAGGAGCCGGAGCTTGTGCGGGAGGTGGAGCGTTACCAGTTGGATCTGGTGGGGCTTACCTCTACGCACAGCCTTGGCTCTGGAACCTTACTCCTGGATAGGGGTTGGACTCTATTCTTCTCCAGAGTTGCCCAAGGTATGAGGCGCCGGGTGGGTGTGGGGATACTCACAAGTCCCCGGCTGAGTGCCGCTACGTTGGAGTTCACCCCGGTGGGCAAGAGGGTCGCCTCCCTACACCTAAGGGTTATGGGGGGGGGGACTCTGACTGTTGTCTGTGCTTATGCACCGAACAGCAGTTCAGAGTATTCGGCCTTCTTGAAGACCCTGAATGGAGTCCTGCATGGGGCTCCTGTAGGGGACTCCATAGTCCTGCTGGGAGACTCCAACGCACATGTGGGCAACGATGGAGACACTTGGAGGGGCGTGATTGGGAGGAACGGCCTCCCTGATCTGAACCCGAGTGGTGATTTGTTATTGGATTTCTGTGCTAGTCATGGATTGGCCATAACAAACACCATGTTCGAATATAAGGTTGCTCATAAGTGTACATGGTACCAGAGCACCCTAGATTTTGTTATCATATCATCGGATCTGAGGCCGTATGTATTGGACACTCGGGTGAAGAGAGGGGCAGAGCTGTCAACTGATCACCATCTGGTGGTGAGTTGGGTCGGGTGGCGGGGGAAGCCTCTGGACAGACCTGGTAAGCCCAAACGTGTAGTGCAGGTGAACTGGGAACGTCTGGAGGAGGCCCAAGTCCGGGAGACTTTCAACTCACACCTCCAGCAGAACTTTTCTGGCATCCCTGTGGAGGCTGGGGACATTGAACCAGAGTGGACGATGTTCAAAGCTTCCATTGCTGAAGCTGTGGCTGGGAGCTGTGGTCTCAAGGTCTTAGGTGCCTCAAGGGGCGGTAAACCTCGAACATCCTGGTGGACACCGGTGGTCAGGGAAGCAGTCCGACTGAAGAAGGAGGCCTTCCGGGATATGTTATCCTGGGGGACTCCGGAGGCAGTTGCAAGGTACCGACAGGCTTGAAGGACAGCAGCCTCAGCCGTGGCAGAGGCAAAGCAGCGGGTGTGGGAGGAGTTCGGAGAAGCCATGGAGAAGGACTTTTGGTCGGCACCAATGCGGTTCTGGAAAACCGTCCAACACCTCAGGAGGGGGAAACGGGGAACCATCCAAGCTGTATATAGTAAGGATGGGACACTGTTGACCTCAACTGATAAGGTGATAGGGCGGTGGAAGGAACACTTTGAGGAACTCCTGAACCCGACTAATCCACCCTCTATAGTAGAGGGTGGCAGAGCTGGAGGATGATGGGGGATCAACATCGATCTTCCTGGAGGAAGTCACTGTGGTAATCAAACAACTCCACAGTGGCAAAGCCCCGGGGGTTGATGAGATCCGCCCAGAAATGCTGAAGGCTCTGGGTGTTGAGGGGCTGTCATGGATGACACGTCTCATCAACATTGCGTGGAAGTCGGGGGCAGTACCTAAGGAGTGGCAGACCGGGGTGGGGGTTCCCCTGTTAAAAAGGGGGACCAGAGGGTGTGTGCCAACTACAGAGGCATCACATTACTCAGCCCCCACGGGAAAGTATACTCTAAGGTACTGGAAAGGAGGGTCCGGCCGATAGTCGAACCTCAGATTGAAGAGGAACAATGCGGATTCCGTCCTGGTCGTGGAACAACGGACCAGCTTTTTACTCTCGCAAGGATCCTAGAGGGGGCCTGGGAGTATGCCTATCCGGTCTACATGTGCTTTGTGGATTTGGAGAAGGCTTATGACCGGGTTCCCCGGGAGATATTGTGGGAGGTGCTGTGGGAGTACGGGGTGAGGGGGTCACTACTCAGGGCCATCCAATCTCTGTATGCCCAAAGCGAGAGCTGTGTTCGGGTTATCAGTAAGTGGGACTCGTTCCCAGTGGGGGTTGGCCTCCGCCAGGGCTGCGCCTTTTCACCTATCCTGTTTGTGATATTCATGGACAGGATCTCAAGGCGTAGTCATGGAGGAGAGGGGTTGCAGTTCGGTGGGCTGAGGATTGCATTGCTGCTTTTTGCAGATGATGTGGTCCTAATGGCACCATCGGTCTGCGACCTTCAGCACTCACTGGATCGATTCGCAGCCGAGTGTGAAACGGCTGGGATGAGGATCAGCACCTCTAAATCTGAGGCCACGGTTCTCAGCAGGAAACCGATGGATTGTCTACTCCGAGTAGGGAATGAGTCTTTACCCCAAGTGAAGGAGTTCAAGTATCTCGGGGTCTTGTTCTTGAGTGAGGGGACGATGGAGCGTGAGATGGGCCGGAGAATCGGAGCAGTGGGAGCGGTATGGCGCTCGCTTTACCGCACCGTTGTGATGAAGAGAGAGCTGAGCCAGAAGGCAAAGCTCTCGATCTACCGGTCAATCTTCGTTCCTACTCTCACCTATGGTCATGAAGGGTGGGTCATGACCGAAAGAACGAGATCGCGGATACAAGCGGCCGAAATGGGTTTTCTCCGGAGTGTGGCTGGCATCTCCCTTAGGGATAAGGTGAGAAGCTCAGTCATCCGTGAGGGACTCGAAGTAGAGCCGCTGCTCCTTTGCGTAGAAAGGAGCCAGTTGAGGTGGTTCGGGCATCTTGTAAGGATGCCACCTGGTCGCCTCCCTAGGGAGGTGTTCCAGGCATGTCCAGCTGGGAGGAGGCCACAGGGCAGACCAAGGACCAGGTGGAGGGACTATATCTCCACGCTGGCCTGGGAACGCCTTGGGATCCCCCAGTCAGAGCTGGTCAATGTGGCCAGGGAATGGGAAGTTTGGGGCCCCCTGCTGGAACTGCTACCTCCGCGACCCGACTTTGGATAAGCGGTTGAAGATGGATGGATGGATGGATGGGTCTCCATTTTGAATGGCTAGTTCATGGGATTGTTTGAGTTCAGGTTGTTCCAGAACTGGTTTTCCTTTAAAGACTCTTCAATGTCTCTAAGAGTTTTGTTGTAGTAATCTTGCCTTTTCCGTTTTAAAGGTTGTTTATATTCTTTGAGTACCTCACAGTATTTTTGTCGTAATTCAGTTTTTTGTGGTTGATGATGTTTTTGGTTAGATAATTGTCGCAGATTATTTCTTACTTTTCTGCATTCTTCATCAAACCATTTTTCTTTTTGAGGTCTCCGATTCTGCTTGTTATTGATTTTGTTCAGGTTAGCTTTGATAGCTGATTTATTATATATTTCATTAATTTGTTTAACTGCCAGGTTTACATCATCTGAATTAGGTTGGAACGGTGTTAGAAGAAATTTGTTAATAAGGTTAGTGATCTCTGTAGAACTGATTGCATTATTAGGGGGGGGGGGGGCGTGTATGCTGCACAAATGTACAGGTCATTGTCAAATTGAATATAGCCTTTTTTGAGCTTGAGCCAAATGTGTGTTGGTCCTTTTTTAGTTGAATTAGTTGGGATGCTAAGCTTTCTTTGTACCAAATAATAACTCCACCGGAGTTTCTGCCATGTTTTATATTTTTGCGCTTCAGCGAGGGTAGTGAAATTTCTGCATAGCCAGAGGGACATTGGGTATCTACGTCTGCACGACACCATGTTTCGGTCAACACAATGATGTCCTGGTCTTTAATAATTCTCAGGAACTCTGAGTTTGTACTTTTTGCTCCTAAGATTGATGAATATAGACCTTGAATATTCCACGAGCTAACAGTAAATTATTTCATTACTGTAATACAATAGGTTTGTATTGTATTGTATTGTCTCTCTCTCTCTTTCTCTCTCTCTCTCTCTCCCTCCCTCCCTCGTGTGACAGTAGTATGCAGACAGATCTGTAGTAATCTCTTGGATAGTTTAACCCCAGGTCAATAGGACCTCGTCATCACTTTCGTGATGTGCAATTAGTAAATTTGTGTGTGTGGGGGATATTACAGGTTATAATGGTTATGCATAAGGAGCTTCTAGCAAACATACCCACAGCAGCATCATTTATCTCTGCCATGATACACTTAATTCAACAAGAAGCATAGGTGCTATAGCCAAAGTCTGCTGACTATATATACTAATCAATGAGGGTAAATTAAGGCTAAATGTGGCATGATGGGAGAGCCAGTTTGGGCTGATAGTAATGATATTATCCTGGGTTTGATAATCCATTGAGCTGGGCGCGTGGGTTGCCCTGCAAATGAGTGTCAGTGAGGCTTTTTTGAGACACAGACTTAAAATCGATGATTGTGTCTGTCACCGGGGCTGTAAACTGTGGGCTGTGACAAATAGGGACGGAGAGAAATAAGACAACTTGAACTCCTGAGCCTTGTAGTCGCTGTAATTGAGCATACTTGGAACAGTTCACAATTGTAAACATAAATCAACAAATAAATAATGGCACATAAAGAAGAATTGTGAGACAAAACTACATCATTTCTTTATTTTTTTGTCATAGGCCTACGGTAAAAAGAAGTAAACTTGGGGGTAAAGGGATACCTTACTATTTTTCTCATTTCGAACACTGTGGGATTGCTGGCTCTCTGGCTCTCTGGCTCTCTAAAATCAAGCCAGGGAACACTTTTTGAAAGGGCATTGGCCATTCTTGGTATCCAATGGCATGGGTTTGATGGCTATTGAATTACAAGTGTGAAATCTTAGTAAATTTTGTGAAAATTTAGTAAATATTTTGGTCAATTTAGGAAATTGCACATCTATTAAATGTATAAAATATTTGTTAAATGTATAAAACAATTAGGAGACATTTTAAATACATATATAGAAAAGTGCCAAATGATCAAATGTTTAGCTTCACTATTTCTGTATGTTTAGAGTATACAGTACGTACTTTTGGACAGTATATGTAATATAATATTTAGACCTGTCCTTTAAAACAACACAAATATGGAAAGGGTTCAACTTTTATATTAAATGTGGGATAGAATGTAAAGAATGTATGTCATATTCAGCAGGTCATATACACAGGTGCACACTCACACACACACGCTCTGCACACGCACTCACACACACACACACACACACACACACACACACACGCGCACACACACGCACACACACACACACACACACACACACACACACACACACATTACACACCTACACACACAGGAGATGGCGCTGTCAGCCAACCTCATTCAGCAGTAGTAGTCTCTGGCACCTGATACCCAATGACACCAAACCACCAGCCTGTAATAATTTATCTCTCTTACTCCCTCTCTCTCTCTCTCTCTCTCTCTCTCTCTCTATCGCTCTCTCTCTCGATAGATGTCTCAGTTGTTCCATACGAATACCACTCTTCTGCCTGGGAATGATATAATTTCTGAGCCTCTGTCTTTGTTAATATTTTATGAGAAAGCATTGAGCTGCATTGCACAGCACAGGTCATGGCCTTCAAACACAGGGCTTCCATGGAAAGAATTACATGGATCAAACGGCAAACTAGGGGGGGAAACACCCGAAGCAAAGAAATGTAAGGGCTACGCAAGTGTATTATGAGATGTAATTGGTCAAAAAGCAGTTAGGTGTTATTGGTCAGACATGGTAAATGCATTAGGGTTCTGATTTGATTGGCCTGAATATGAGCCTCAATATTAGAGATGTTGTAATAGGTGTCAACCATAGATATAGAACCACAGATATGACATATGATTTAATGTAATAGTAATTTGGAATTCTGAAATGGAACAAATGGCAGCCATCTTACCTGGGTACAGCTATAATAGGGACCTATGGCAAAGTGTCATGTACTTTCTAACCCGCTGTGATGTCATAATCGGGTCTCAGAAGCCAGATAGCTGATGATTGGCTCATAGATATAAAACCATGGTTACTGGCCACCATCTTACCTGGGTATGGTCTAAAAAATTATGCCACTAAAGCCAAGCTCACACTATATGACTTTTAAATCTTTACAAAATCCCATCCGAGGAGAGCAGCTCACATCTAACGACTGTCAAATGAAAAAAAGAATAAAATAGCTGCGCGATACAGCACACACTATGTGATTTTAGGAAGACAGAGAATTACTCGGGGGTTGCACATCACACGAGTTCTACACAACTTATACAGGACTAAATGAAGAGGTCGAATTTCCATGCACAGTTGCCAAGGCTACGGAAGTATGGATCAATTCAAACCGTTTTTCGTTGCGTTTGTTGTGCGCTCGTTCATTGGCTGTTGACATTCTAGTAGAACGATGCGTCATTGCAGGTCAGCCAGGACTCCCGACAAAATCAAACCAGTTTGAAATGATTGTGGGCTCTCCTGACAAGGTCCAGATTGGTTCACGACAGAAATAATCGCGTCTTTGGCCATCTCACAGCAAAAGACCGGTCCATCCGACCGAACCAGATTTTTTAAAGATTATCATAGGACTGCAAGATTTGTAGAGAGTTCGTCTTTGATGTCAGAATCGGGGCAAAGGTCTTGTAGTGTGAGCTCGGCATAACTATGACATATGTCATATCTATGGTTCTATATCTATGGTGTCAACAGTGTGGGGGCACCCAGAGGCTGCATGGCAGTGGACAGTGGAAGCCTTCTCCATTTCCGCAGGCATCCCTGTTTCCTGTAGTGCACAAACACAAGTATTTTTAGACTGTCTGGCCTCAAAGGCCACTCTCAAAGCTGAAACAGAGTGCTTCTCAGTTGTCATCAAAGGAATGTCATGTGCCCTTACCAGGTCAGTGTTTGTACTCGTAGAAACGCAATTTCTTTGTTCCTATTGTTTCTGGGTTAATATTACAAGATGGTTATTATTCCTTGATAGTGTGAATTATGCACATTGCTTTGCTCAAAATGAAAATTATGTATATAATTGCATATTACACAAGCAAGACAGAAATATCTACAATTAACTTTTTAGCAGAACTAAGTGGACCACCATGATTGGCCCATATTGCTAACAGCTCCTACTATAGGAGCATATACTGCAATCGTTATGCGTTGCAATGCTATCAGTCTAAATGCTAATTGAAAAAAATCCCCCATTAACCTACTTGATGTGGAATAAAATCGCCGGTGCAGCCGTATCAGTCCGCGGTACGGGTAGGCAAATGAGCCAAACCTTGCAGGTTTTCACACAGAACAATTTGTGACTATGCGTTGTTACAGGTTTGACATTGATATTTTCTGCATATGAATATGCGTCTATATCTGAACATCTCCCTTGCCCCACTATTATTTCTGATGCATCTAATACCTTCTGTATTACTGTAATGTCTGAAGACAGACACTCCACATTTCTGGTTTCCTCCATGGGGGAATGTGAGAGGTCATTATTGTTGTTTTGTCTGATGCCACAGTGGGAGTGGTTGGAACACAGAGTGGCTGAATGCATAGTCTGTATGGTTTGTGGTTGGACCACTGTTTGCTTGACCGTTGTTGGGTATATTGTTGCCCTGGCTGACCGTTGGAACAAAATCAATGGTGGTTAGAACGCTGATGCTGTAGCTGAAGGTGAAAAGTAGTTGAGGTAGTTGTTGGTTGGAATGCCAGTGTCAGTCACTGCATGAAGTGACCCTATGTCGCTGCTGTTTCACCACAGCAATGGAGATTAGGGAGTTGCCATGGTGTAGCACAGTCATGTGTGTGTGTGTGTCTGAGAGAGAGAGAGAGAGAGAGAGAGAGAGAGAGAGAGATCGAGATTTCCTTTCAAATCAACCGTCATCTAGTAATGGTAGTGATCAGTTTGCACATGCAGAATCGCAGGCATACATCCACAACTAACCACACACACATACTGGACATATGTACAGCTTTATAATAAACAATAATAAATACTGTATTAACAATATTTATTAGAGACAAATGGAAAAAAGCGCTGCTATAATTGGCTCGTCTGGACCACAACCCCCAATAGAACAGGAGTTGCTCTTTGCCTCAGTAAAATACTCGGTATTCCAAGCACCACACCGCACTATAGCTGTATTAATAAATTATGTCAAATGCGCAGATTCTTAGACCTTTTGAATCAATATGTATTATTAAAATGAACATGAACCATTCTGAAGTCCACCTCAATCAAAGTCTCCAGACACTCATCTGAATGGTCTCAAGCTCATCCGTCTACACGCCCTCCTCCCCCTCTTTCCTCTAGTGTCTTCTAAATGTATTGTCCTAGATCGATGGAGGAAAAGTCAGTTGATGGAGAAGGGCGGATAAACAGGTCAAAGCTCATTTCCCCCCACTCGCTATTAAGTATGGGCTCATCACAGAGAAAACATGATAGCATCACAATGACAAAATTATGCAGCCAGTTCTGGACAAACAAGACATCAATCCTTATAAAGACAAATAATTGCTGGAGATAAGGTGGAGGCTTTAGAAATCATTTGTTTTAGTTACAGAGGAGGAAACAGAGTTATGGTGTACATAACCTGGGGACTCTCTTCACAAGTTAACACAAATTAAGACTTCCTCTAAAAAGAGGTGATGGTTGATGCCTCTATAATAAAAGTTTCATCATAAATGTAATACAAGGAACACAGTGTCTTTGCCAAGTTTCCCAATTGGTTTTGTACTCTGCCAATCAGAAACGTCCAAGTGGGCAGGTTGTTTTAAACACAGGGCCAGTCAACAGCCACCAGGTCAGCTAGATATTTAACACTCCTTGCTAATCAGTGGCCTCCAAATCATCAGAACATTTTGATATGCTGGCCAGTCAGCGTCCTCCCCATCACCCGAATTCTTTAAACCATTTAGCCAATCGGAGAGCTCCAAGTCGGCAGTACACTTTAACCTCCAACACGTACAAAGGCAAAGGGGATTTTTGAGGCTGTCGTCGGAGTATATTCTTAGCCGAAAAGTGGGGTGGGGGGCGTATTGGAATCTCCCTTGGCTTGCTGAGAGAGCAGGAACCCCCCGAATGAATCAGTCCTAAGTTTGTGAGTTGCTAAGTCCCCCAGTATTGTCCCACGGAAGAGGGCCTCACAGATGACATTTAGTGGGAGGGGACTGCAGCCGGAGAGAGACTTTCAGGGTAGGGTTACCAGATCTGTCAGTATTAAAGAGCAGGGGAGTGGGAATGAGGGGGATTCCTGTATAAGGAATGTGAGTGAATCAGGATCTGTGTTGACGCACTCCCAGTCAGGCCACTGAAGGCCAGTACTTTCCCCAGTCCTCTATAACAGTGGTGCACCTGCAGGATAGCATTCAGATATTGAGAATATTAGTTACTGGACTGTATACACAGTGACAGCTAGGTGGGACGTGTTGTAAAGTGCAATCTGGCCTGCCCAGCCCCCCCGCATCCAACATACTTCATTTGGCAATGCATTTGCAAACTTATTTCCAAATGACAGAACTGCACTTACCCCACTTCTTACCCAGTTTGCGCAGTCAGGTGCGTGATGTGGTAGAGGATGTCCTTGCTTTGAGAAAAGGACACCATACATGCAGTAGACTGATGTTGTGGAGTACACACACACAATGATGAATAGGATGTTTTGTAGTGTAAATACACAATGACTGACGGGATGTATTGTAAATTCCGAAGAGACGCAATGGAATTACAGAATGTTCTATACTGTACACACATGGATGACTGAGGGGGTGCGCTGTACTTAATAAATAACCGACGGGATGTAATGTGATGTAGGCATACAGTGACACACAGGATGCTCACTACATCACGTAATGACTCACGGAATGGATGACGTTGTGATTTATAATGAACAGGCAGTTCGTTCTGAAAGTATGAAAGTTACCTGGACTATTTTATTACTGAATATTGTGTTTTTACTGCCCTTGCTCCAGTGATTTCATTTCCTCCGATGTCTCTGCTAGGGTCCAACTCCTCTGACAAATGGTGGTCTGTGCGGAAAATAACGCGCTCATTCTGGAATCAGCTCCTTTCATCGCAATTGCGTAACCTGCTTACCACGCGATTAGTTTCCTTTTTTTCAAACCAGACCTTTATATAGCTAATACTGTGTTTCCTAATGAGTCAGATTTGCCACAGGAATAAATCAATGACAAACTGTACAAAAGTTCGGAAATTTCTGAAGCTGCTCATGAGCATTCCTGATTTTCCATATGTGCAAATGGAAAAAAGTATACTACATAACAGAGCAACAGATGCCTGGGAACAAAAAAATTTCAATGTACTGCCATTCATGAAAAACTAGGTATATCTGGTTATGATTTGAATAACAACATGAAACAGAAGCTACAGAATAGCCCCAGAATAGTCCTCGTCCTCTGCCTGAACATCTGATTTTAATATGGTTCTTTATTTTTGAGCTTTCAATCACGCAACAGTGGCTGCAGAATACCCTCAGGCCCTACATTAGAGAGTTATATCAGATGAAAGGACTTACCCTTTATGGAAAATACTGCAGGGGATAGAATTTTGCCCCTTGCTAATTCTTTGGTCAATATAATGTCAAGACCCAAATAAAAAATAAAATACCATGCATTGCAGTTTATGAATATATTATATAAATAATGTTATATAAATATTTGTTCATAGACATTGTTTTTGTTATTGTGATAATAATCTCACACGGACTGAAGCACTTTAGCTTATGAAAATAACCCCAGAGTACGACCCCAGAGATATGAACCTCACGGTTATGGACTGACTATCAACTGGACAGAGTAGGCTTTAGACCTAGAAATAACATACAATGCAACATTATTAAAAGAGTCGCACTTTCCGTTGATGATAAACTAGAGGAATCAATGGAGATGAATGTTCTAATGGGCTTACTGCATGTTCGTCTGTACACCCCAATGTTTCATAACACACTCCACACTACAATTGGACTCTAGCCAGGGTGGGCGGTGCTGACCCAAGACAAGCATGTTATTGGCTGGCACTGAAATGTAGCTCCCTGTCAGTCAGATCTGCATTTTTGACATTTTACCAAGATTTATACCTACAAAAATGCAAGCATTTCTGAATTCTGAAATCTAAGAGAATATACTGTATTTTAAGCAATAAACAGCATCCATTATTTACCTCATTTTTCCTTGGGAGTAGCAGTGTGCATATCCTATCGCATTGTTCCAGAAATTAAAAAATGGTCCTGGATTTGTGACATATTTCATTACCATTACTATGCTGGAAATGTTGAATATATTATTCATGAACATGTCATTGTTTTTGTATATGTTGAAATATACCTATTTGGTCTACAATCTGATGATATAACATGCAGCTTTACACAAGCTCCTGTTTTGTTAGGAGATTGTATGTATTTAAAATCTTGTGGGTAAAAGTTACAGATATGAATTCCTGTATGTGAATCAATATGTTTAAATGTATGAATCTATATACTGTATATGGGCACATATACATGGGATTTTAAACTTCTTGTATGTATTGAATGGAGAAGCAGTGAGAGAGGAGAATTGTTACTGGTACTCCATATAAAATCCCAGCGTGTGAAAGGTACCCTTCTTATTTTGGACAAGGTTGGCCCTGTCTCACTAAGTGTCTGATTACAGCTCACAGCAGGTTTATCCACTCTGACTAAAATAGGCAAATGTTCTGTTCTTCATCCTACATTTCTAGGTAGATCACATCCCAGATGACGGACATTGGCAAGTTGCTGCTCTGTTTGCTCAGGTCAATGGACAAATGGCTTACTGCTGAACCTACACAATTCGACAGGAAACTCAACACTTGAAACAATGCATTTGTTGAAATTGTTGATTTTATCATTCCATTTATCATTCACCACTGGATGATAATTGCAATTTTATACACAGTTGTATATAAAACAATTATAAGGACAAAATCATAATTGAAATGTATGCATTCATACTGACAATTAAAAACACTTTTTACTGAAAAACAAAATTGTGATTGTCTTCTGTGGATAGCCATATTGTGGAACAAAGAATAGGCAGTGCTGTAAAAAATAATCATGTTGCTTATGGGTTTTATGTCCTGTTTTTGTGGTGAAAAGACAGCTCGGTGCATCAGCACATCATTCATGTGCCATTAACTCCACAGTGTCCTATTCTCATTCCAGACTCCGCTCTGCAGGCGCTCGAGACAAGAAAACAGACAGTTCACTTTTCTTCTTGTTATTAGGGAGAAAATGGCTGCTAGTTTCAGTCTTACCTCCGGCGCGCCAATGCCGAGTGACGCGCAGGAAGGACTTCTATCGCATGCTTGTGACGCAGGTGAATGATTTCTATAGCTTTGTGTGATGTGAATAATCACGACACAGCTATATGTCTATAATGGGAGCTGGGTCTGTTTGCAAATGAATAACCTCAGGCTGCTGAATTCAGTTTTCTCCTCCATCACACAGTGGTACAGATCAACAAAAAGAGCAAGATATTAGAAGAGTGCGTCCCTCTGTCTTCAGAACAAATGGAAGTACTGTTCTCCCTCACTGGGATAAAGAACAAAGAGCAAGCACTCAGGGCTGAGGTTGACCAAAATGGAACACTGAAATCTTTTTTAAAGGTTTTTTTTTAGGTTTTTTTTTTTAAGGTTATTTGGTTATTCTCTGCGGTGGCAGGCCGGTGCAGTGACTAGTGCTGTCGCCTCACTGCAAGAAGGTACCGAGTTCAGTGGCGCCCCCAGCTGTACGCAAAATTAGTATTTCCATTAAAACTGACGTGAATTGTCAAAGTCTTTCCGTCTCTGTTTCTACGATGTTGAGGAATGATATTTGCTTATTGTCTTCGTTGTATTGCCTGGTTATTGTATTTGCCAAGTTTTGCATATTTCAAACATTTGAAAGTGATTGGAAGACACAGTTGAAAGTGATTGGAGGACCACCTTTTTCTTTAGACCGGGAAAAGTTTAGAGTTGCCTTTTTACTTGTCAGTCAAGATAACTAACTTAAACGAATACAGTAATTGACGTTAGCCAAATATGTCAAAGAAAAGAAAGCAGCTCAGCATTGGAACTGTTGAGTCTGAAAAAGAATGAAAATAACAATTCGGAGAATCAGCTTTCGGAGAACCAGTCCTCAGCTGAGGATGAGTTAGCCCCACCGGGAGACGAGCTACCCACCAAAATGTTCTCTTATTTGCAGTGACTTGCTCTTGCTCGTGCTCTTGCTCTCTCTAACACACACACAATTGGCGTGCATATAATATTTTATTAGAAATTTAAGCAGTGAATACATTTTGTTGAGCATGTTCGATAGTTACATTGACTTGTCAGAAGTGTTTTCATTGTGTTAACATTAATTGTGCTGTAAGTCGCGTAACAGCTTGTTGCGCGCAACATTTCCATTCCATTGTGAGGTCTCTCCGGTTTTCCTGATGAAATATCAGGTTACTGTAAGTCACGTAACATCTTTTTGCGCGTAACATTTCCATTCTATTTTGAAGTACGTCTCTCCGGTTTTGCTGATGAAAGATCAGACTTTAACGTAGGCTAGGCCTACTCCTACGTTAGAACTTCTTGTAATATGCGACCTTATGAGTGCAAAATATATTGGTAAATTACGTTGTAACGTTAGTCCTAAGTAGTGGCTTTGTTTTCATGTAGCCTATGGCTTGGCCTACTCTGTTGCGTACCCCGGGAAGAAATCCTGCGGACGCCCCTGACCGAGTTCAAATCCTGGCTGAGGGCCTTTCTGTGTGGAGTTTCTGCCTGTTCTTGCAGTGCCTGCATGGGTTTCCTCCAGCTACTCCCGTTTCCTTCCACAGTCCAAAAACATCAAGGTCAGGTTAATTAGAGAGTCAAAATTGTCCTTGGGGTATGAATGTGTGAATGAATGATGTGTGGGCCCTGCGATTGATTGGTGACCTGTCCAGGGTGTATTTCTGCCTTTCACCCAATGTCTGCTGGGATAAGCTGGACTGTACACAACCTGTACCTGCCCCGGCAGAATCAGAGACCCAAAACCATAACAGGAAATATTTCTGGAATACAGTAGAAATCCAGGCTACATCTAGGTCTAAACTAACTGTAGTTACCCGCCGGTGCATTACAGATTTAGAGACTCAACATATATCCAAACTCAGTCAGTAGTAAATACTCGACTTTAAACAAGTTGTAACTATCTTTGGGCCATAAGGCATTGAACAAACTGTAATTATCCTTTGGACATTAGTTACCCCAAGCCATACCTGTAATTACCCCTGGAGTATGCCAGTTGTGGATCATCTCATTACCAGCCAACTGTCTATCTACCCAGCATGTGCCTCACATAATTGTATAACATCCAGATATATTTAGAGAATAAAAAAGCACACATTCTTACATATCTTTTCCAAACAGAAGACATCTCTCTGGCTTACTACATAGGCGGAGAGAGAGAGAAAGGTTGCTTAGTAGAATATTCAAATCAGTTGAATATGTTAACATTTGCAATTGATTTTGAAGTGGAGGAAATCAAACAAATTCAATATTTTTAACACAGGATCAGGTACTATATGACTTCTCTTTTCTCCTGATAAACCAAACAATTAATTTAATAGTCAGGTCACAGAAATCTAGTAACATAGAGTTAATTTAGTCAAATATCAAAGACACAAGATAAAAGCAACAAAGACACTCAGTTGTATATGGATAATCAAATGACACTGGGTTCCAATTTTGTTTTCTTATTTCTGCATATTAATAATAATAATAATAATAATAATAATAAGAAGAAGAAGAAGAACGCCATTGCTTTGTTGTATGCTAATGTATGAGGTTCAAATGTTTAAAATCCTTGAAATGAAGACATTACAATATTACTATATGTATACAGTGTATATGCGTGTGTGTGTGTGTGTGTGTGTGTGTTTAATCCTGTATGTGTAGAGCTATTAGCCTTTGACCAGGCTCCCACCTTTGTAAGGGAATGCAGCACACTGTTTGGCCTTAATTACTGACAGTTTTGTGTATGTCACCTATCCAACTGTGTGTAATAAGATTCAGGATTTGTTGTGGTGCACGGTGGCAACACCACCCTTATAACTTGCAGAATAGGTAAAGCCCCACTACCCAAAACGCTTATCTAAAATAATGAACACCATGTATAAATTGAACGTTTTAAAAGGTTCAATAATAGAACAATTAAAAGTAATCAAGGTAAGATTGAAAGATCAATAATGTTTTCACCAGGGTAATTTCACAAACACATAGATTACAAATCAATGAACAATAACATAACAACAGTGAAATACATTCAAAACATTCAAATAAATCAGCACTCAAATATATACAATAAAATACTGGTATATAGAATTGCAGGCCTGCTTACTAGAATGTTACCACACCATGCACAGTACCTATTCACAGTCCATGGAGTGGGCCCACTAGTTGTTGCTATAGCAACAGCAAACTCCCAGCCAAAGGACGGCCGTCTGAAAGCTATCCAACAATGTTCTTGTTACCCTCATCAAGTCCGTTCAATTTGTTTATCTATGGCCCGGCAGGGTCCATGGAAATCCCACAGAGAATGAGGGAGAAGGTGACTGTTGGTTTAACTCCGTCCAAAAAAAACAAACGTTACTCGAACAAGACCGTTCTTCTCCCCACCAGATCTCACGCACTAATTTTCTTCTTCTTTTTCAAAACCAAATCTCGCGCAGGGTAACGGTCAACCAATAACATAGCAGGACATTAGCTTAAAGGGATATTGAACATTGTATGCATTATACATTACTCCACACACACCGTTCAAAATGTTTAATACCTATGATACCAAGTAACCAAGAGAATAGATAACTATTTACACATTGCACTGCAGGTTCTCAGTACAGAATGCACACTGTGAAGTTGCTTCCTTTTAAGAATATTTTAATTTGTGTAGTTTCTTTATGTTTCCTCTTTGTATGTTGAGTTGACACATTTTAAATATACAGTATGGTTATATTTAAAGCCATATAAGAGTTGTAGATTGCGTGGTAGTGTGGACCGTTTATCAGCTTGAGCTGCACCATTGAACCTAAGCAACACAAAACTACCATGTTTCTAATGCCTTTTCATAAATTTTAGGCTACCTTTCCAAGTAAATGTAAGTCACAGTTTTTGTTGGTCCATGGATACAGGCTGGTTCTGTCAGACCCTGTTTTTTATGGTTGTTTCTCTCACCTGCACCTCAACAGAGCCTCTCCCCCACAGCATCCGCATGGATGACAGCAGAGCGTCCGCTTTCAAGGTCATTCGGAGCTGAAAACCAGGTTGCCTGTGCACAGTGTGCTCTCGCCCTACTTTGCCTGTTTGCCTGTTTGAACCATGTTTTGATGTGGAAAAAGCAGACGGCGCTTCAGGGAGCTGCTCTGGATTTTAATATTAGATATTAGAGCAGCCCAGGTGAGTCGTTCTGCCCTGGTCTGTCCACGTCCCCACCCTCCCTTATTGGGTCACCCCATTGACTTCTCCACTGTCTCAGAGACACACTCAGCTCTGGGGATCACACCAGAACAGACATGAGACTCCAAACAACTTGTCTGAGGAATGCTAGGCATCAGGTGGGAATTAATTTTGATTAAAAAAAAAAAAAATAGGATGCCTAAGGAGAGAGAAATGGACACGGCGCAAAGAGGAAAGTCACCACGACCTGTATAAACAGATTCAAATAGTTTGAGAATAAATGTTCTAATTACTGACACAAGTAACGGATTCTCTGCATATTTTAATTAGCAAGTCTGGGGCCCCGTAAACATCAGAAATGGTAAACCTATATGTTCAGCACAACTGCAAGGCAAAACATGTTTGAACCATAATGGAAATCATTGAAATCCCTCTTCACTGTCTTGCTCTTGGGTGTGCTCTTTTCATTCTGAGTGGCAGAGTCATTAGTTCCTTTCTCAGTGAAAACAGAACTGTTGAGTGTGTAAGACTGTATTCGGGTGTTCTGTTGGTTTCCTCAGACTCGGCTGTTAGGGAGATCAGAAACATCTGCATATAAATGCCATGCATTATTATTATTATTATTTATCTGATATACGTGTTGAGGAGAATTACAGGTTAGGATGTGACGTACAGTCTCAGGTATTAGTGTAAGGTGTCATTTTATAACACTGTTGGGGCCACAAACACCAGAGACCATAAAGCACAGCTGGGAGGAACAATCAGTGCAAATGCCAGGACATGGGACAATCTCGCTCTCTGAGGTACAGGGTTACACTCATTATTTCATATAAGCACACCCCAGTCAATGCGCATACATGTTTATGTACTGTATATTCACAAATAAACATTCAGGTTACAGGTTTTGAAATTACTGGAGTCAGATAAACTTGTTTTCCTCCCTGCAACAAAATCCAAATTAGGGAGAGAGCTATAGGGTTAGTTTATAGCAGGGGTGTCAAGATCCGGTCCTGGAGGGCCGCAGTGTCTGCTGGTTTTTGGTGCGTTTAAGCACAAGTGATTCATTTAAGTCACTAATTGGCTAAGAAGTCCACACACCTTGTTCTCAATGCTTTAACTGGGTGCTGATTGAAAGGAAACCACAAATACCTGTAGACACTGCGGCCCTCCAGGACTGGTGTTTGACACCCCTGGTTTATAGGGACCGGGTGCTACAGTGGGCTGATATGACATCATTCAGGAAGATGTTTAACTGTTAACTCTTACAGAATTGAAAGCGTCTCAAGGTGCTGCCAATGTTGTGACTAGCTCCATTCTTTATATCACAACAAGCACTTTCCAAATATGAGTTGAGCATTGTGACAGACTATGACTAAATACTTTTTGACAAACAGCCTAAACAATACATCTATACTACAATATTCTGTGTACAAAGCTTTTTTTGTTTGTTTGTGATAACCCCAATCTGCAGACACAGATGCCAATTCAATAGAATATTAAGAGATCGGATACAAAAGCAGATAAATCCATTTTTGTAATTTTCAGTAAGAATTCAGTAAACATTGTTTTATAGTGCTTTCTTGGTATAACTTATCAAGTCCAAAAAATGTGACTCTAAATTAATGTAAGAAAAGTAACAGAAAGCCAGATATTCAAAAATCTACATTTAAAAATAAATATATACTTTGATATTTTTCAGTTCGTTTTGCTTCAAAAGCAGATAAATCCACAATGTGATCCACAATGTGCAAAAGCAGCAGCAAATTTGATTATAATAACTAATGCAATATGAAATAATATTAATCTAAATAAAATAAATGGTTTTGAGACAATAAAGCCCAAATTACAAAGCAGGATAGTTAGCTGGATAACTGCACTGAGTAAAACCCGGAACCCTCCCAAATCTGGAACATGGACTGAAGTAAAGGGTTTCAGTACAGTTATCAGCTGACTCAGTAATCCTGCTTCGTAGTATACCCCTCTGGTGATGAGACCAGCACAGACTCAAAACTCCATTATTTAGAGAGAAATGGGCTCAGTTGAGTTTTTTGTGCAAGTTTGTATTTAGCAAGGCAAACGACCACAACAAGGATATTGGAATGTGACCATAATGCTGAGCGCTTATTGGCTGGAGTGGATTCATCAGTTTGAGGACACGGCATGTATCTATTTCTGTACATCCAGCATGAGATATACAGATTTTTGTTGCAAAACGATTTGGAAATCGCAAAGACAGCACTGAGATCATAATCACAGCGTGTTTGGTTTAGTTTCGTTCAGGAATGGCGTTTGTCGGTTTTTGCATATGAACTCTTCATATATTGTGATTAAACTGAACAACATAGCCCAGTTTTGTGTCAATGTGGACAGTCATTGATGAACATTCATACATTAAAATAATCCTGTTTGTATGACATCCATGCAATTAGATGACTGTTGATTTTAGGAAGTCAATGTGGTTCATGTTGCAGTGGGACAATTTAGCATATCATTCACATTTATGCAGCCATAAAGGTTATAGACACCTATAGGATTTCAGTAGTCTTCCCAGACTTGACATTCTGATAATTACCAGGACTCTAACTTACCCATGGTGATTTGTAGGCTATTTACTTGTTGATCAATGATGGAAAGGCCATTTTGTCCAATTATCTACAGCACGTAGGCCAGAGATCAGGCTCTATAAGGGGTAACTAAAGAGGTGAGGAGAGAAAAAGGAGGCGCTGTTGTGGAGGCATTTCTTTGGCTGCTTGTGATGCTTCTGGTGCAGTTGCCACCATCAAATTCAGCAGAGACAGCAGAGAGAAGGAGCACCATGAGTTTCATCGCCTCCACATCCAGCCGGCTGGTGGGTGCAGCAGCCATGTGTGCAGCTCGACTGCCCTTCGCTCACGTTGGTTCGGATATGGTTCTACACTCAGATTCAGTGGGTATAGTAGTTAAGCGGACAGTAAATGGAACTGTAATCCTTAAGTACATGTCTAGTCAACACTGGTGACACATCCAAGGCCCCGTGTGTGGTCGGGCCATCTGTCCCTCATCTGTCCCTCATCCGTCATCATTGGGGCACCATCCTGAGGGTTACATAGGATAGTGACAAGAACAAGAGTGACAGTAGTATATATATATATATATATATATATATATACTTTACATACGTACATAGTACATACCATATCCTGTACCCTGGATCTTGACACAGTTGAATGAAAAAAGAATGATAAGAGGTCACTTGCTTGTATCTGAGGTCCCTGGCTACCTGATTTTAGGTGAGACAAGGTTGATACTGAGTCATGTGACACCCCAATGGCAGACCTCCTGATATCAGAGAGACCCAGTAGTACTGCAGAAAATAAATGATCATGGTGTCAAAACAAAAGTAATGTTATTGTGGCCTTTAGAATCCTTTCATTTTCCACTCTATTTGGTTTTCAAAGGATCATAAAATATGGCTTGAATTTCAGTTACACGTATATTATGCAGGATTCATTTATAGACATCTTAGGGAATATTTACTTTTGCTTTCATATAACATAGATTTATTATAAATCTTTCTGATGACTTTTTACTTGGTAATAATTCAGGACCTCACTGAAACACAGTCCAGTGGTTCTGTGTCAGAGAGGAAAATGATTACATAACAAACAACAAAAGAGGCTAATTGCATCTGATTAATAATTAACAAGCAACAGGGAACCGAAACAGTATCTATATGCTGATTATATTAATTAATATTTAATATTTAAAGTTTGTTTAAATATTAAAAACTTAAATTTAGCTTCTGTAATTATGATTCAGAAATGACATTTCAAAGTATGGTCATTAATTTGTTCAGCTGTAATGATCACATTACATTAGATTGTCCCGGTTTCGCAGGCTGCCGCCCTTTCTCTGCTTAGGCTGCTTTCGCGGCTTCTGGTCGGCATCCTTGCCATGTTTTTCTGCTTCCCGGCAATTATTGTTCTCACCTGTTCAGGTGTTTCGCCGACTATATCTATTCTGTACCTTCCGGTCTCGGCGCTATTGTGTCTTCGTTTGCCACGTAAAGCCAGGTATCGGTATAGGTTCAGGCGACCTCTTCTTTTTAAAAGCTTTTGCTTTTAGAGATACGGGGGACTTGCCTTTAATGCTTTAGAGTTTCCTATTAGGAGTTTGTTTACTCTCGTTTTGCACTCTCTGTTCTTTGCCTTGGTTTTTTTTCTGTTCTCTCTGAGACAGTCTACCTTTGTTACCATTTACTGTTTACCTCTTCATTTTCAGCTCTAAGTTACAGACTCAGAGGTTAATTCTTTTCTTCCTTTCTTTTCTGCTCGAATCTGCGAGCGTTTTGCCCACTTTTTCCTGGGTCGTTTTCTGTTTTGCTCAAAGCCGGGAGTTTTATTCCCATTTCTTTTCTTTTCTCTGTTCCATTCTTGGAACTTCGCATTCAGTGGTAATCTCATGTCTTTCGGGTTACTTTGTGATTCGCTCTCAGTCGCGTCTGGTCCTCCGAATCCGACCCCCTTATATAGATTACATTCATTTGGTAGATGCTTTTATCCAACACGATGTACAATAAGTGCATATTGAAGGTTGTTGAAGAAATTACAAACAGGTCAGATAAAGTACATTTCTATCGTAATGTAGCAACTAAACATGAATGTTGAGTCTACTACACACAATAAGCTATGGCTAAGTCTTAAGGCTAAGTCAGTAAGACATGATAAACTACATCATCACAAAAACAAGAATTAAGGTACAGGATACAAGCAAAAAAACAGGAAACAAGTACTATAGATTAGTGGGTCAATCAAGGTAGAGTCTGAAGAGGTGTGTCTTCAGACCACGACAGAAAGTAGGCAGTGATTGAGCAGTTCTTAGAGGAATGGGGAGTTCGGTCCAGCACGGGGGAGCTAGGGTGGAGAAGTTCCGCAGTTGTAGAGGCAGAAGGGCACAGGCTGGTAGGCTAGCGAGAAGGGAGTTGCAGTAATCTAGGCATGAGATTAACATGGTCTGGACGAGAAGCTGGGTGGAGTACATGATCAGGTATGGTCGAAACCTCCTAATGTTGTACAGGAGGAACCTGCAGGACCGTGCTGTTGTCCTGATGTGCTCCTTGAAGTCCAGCTGGTCATCCAGGACCACCACCAGGTTCTTTGCAGAGCAGGAGGCAGCCACCATAGTACCATCAACAGTAATGGAAAGCTCTTGTAGTGGTGAGGTCCTGTGTGGTATTTCAGTTTTGTCTAGGTTGAGCTTCAGGTCATGCCTAGCCATCCACATAGAGATGTCAGCCAGGCAGGCAGATATCCTCTCCTTAACCTGTGTGGTAGAGGGAGGGAATGAGAGTTGGGTGTCATCAGCATAACTGTGGTGTGAGAAGCCATGTGAATGTTAATGTTATGTTATGTTAATATGTTGACTCAGTCATGTTAATGACTGAGCCAAGAGACTTAGCGTAAATGGAGAACAGCAAGGGACTGCGAGACTCCTGTAATGAAGGGACGAGGTGCAGAGATGCAACACTTCGAGGAGACGTGGTCGGACCTATCTCTGAGATAAGAGGCCAACCAAGAGAGTGCAGTCCCAGAAATGCCCATCTCACCGAGTGTGGAGATCAGAAGTTGATAGTTGACTATGTCGAATGCTGCAGACAGGTCTAGGAGAATCAGGATGGAGGAGAGGGAGGAGGCTCTAGCAGTGGCGAGTGCCTCCATCACAGCCAGCCAGGAGAGGAATTTTGTTTGAATGCCCGATTCTGAAGCCAGACTGGTCGAGCTGATGGAGAAAAACTGATAGTTAGTCAAGCACAGCTCATTCAAGGGTTCTGGACAGGAAGGGCAAAAGAGATACAGGACTATATTTCCCGACATCAGAGGGGTCCAAGCTAGGTTTCTTAAGGAGTGAGGTAACACGGGTGCAGTCTTAAAAACAGAAGGAACATGGCCACAGGCTCGGGAGGTGTTCATAATGGGGGGACAAATATGGAAGTAGCTCACTGGATATAGACTGAAGGACTGCTGATGGGATGGGGTCCAGTGGACATGTGGCAATGGTGTCTCAAAAGTTGGTGTATATCTGTGTCTCCAGAGTCTTGAAGGACGACAGTGTAGCAGTGGGTTCGTTATGGGGGGTACGGGGCATCACGGGATGAGTGAAGGAGTTCTGGATACTGGCTAATTTCCCCTCAAAGTGGACCAGGAAGTCATCGGTAGAGAGGGAATAGGGTGAAGGGGGTGGGGCAGGGATGCACGTAGAAGAGCAGGTGAAAAAGAGTTTACATGGGTTAGACACACATGCATTAATCTTTGACTGAAAAAATGAAGTCTTAGCAGATGTGGTTGCTGATGTGAAGGCTGCCAGCAGGGTGTGATATGGTGGAATTTTGGTCATATTAGATTGCGATTCAGTTCATGAGGTAAATTGCAACCAAGAGTATGGCGATTTGCTAATTTCTGGGCTTTCCCAAGCAATGCATGCATGATCATGACTTATTCAAAAGCTAATCAAAGATTTTTGTGGACCATATGCTGTCCACTCGTCTTTTTTTCTTTTTTATGTTAGGCTGATTCCTGTATTTATTTCTGTTCTGTTTGTAATTGTGTCTGTTATTATACTGCATTGTGGTCCCTGGTATACCTTTTTCTGACACCCGTCTGTAATAAGAAGAATGACAATAAATGCAGTTGTGTGATGTTGATCAGTATTTGTAACCTATTATGAGCGAAAAGCGAAGCTCGTTTGCAAAGATGTAGACTACTCACTGTAGGCTACAAAACTGAAATAGTAGGCTAGGCTAGGCTCAGTCGTAATTATGATTATCAATATTCTGCGGTGCAAAAAATATCTCGTAAGAAATATTTTGATGGCAGCAACGTTGCCAGTGAAAAATTGTTTAATGAATAGAAACTAATTTATAAATCCTGTTATTTTACGGTATGGCCATTAAATAAGTTATTGCCATTATTATAATCATGTAGAATAACAGTAATAGCTAATTATTTGACAGTCATCCCATAAAATAACAAGACTTATACAATCAAAAAACATAATTTATAAAGCTAAATAACAGGATTCCTACAGTTTCCCCCCTCCATTAAATGGTTTTTCACGACAACATTGCTGCCGTTTTTTTATGGTAGCCTATTTTTTACAGTGTGCAGTTCAATTGTGTTGTATCATTACAGCAATCAATGGTGCTTATGAATAAAGACATACACCTTTGGTGAATGGATTAATTCGTATTTCAGATTTTTGTTTAATCACACATGATGCTGTCCAAATGCACCGTGAATGATTTATTAGTGGAAATGTTTGAGCATATTATCAACGCATAATGTCGCAAGGTGGAATAATTCGGACAGTCATTTAAAAATACAAATACACTAGTTTCTACATGGGCTATTTCAGTATGTGGTCGACGTTTATTGACTTTCACAATCTGAGGCACTTAAATATCCTATAAAAAAACAATAGGACTAAAACAGGAATGATTAAGTATAGGCCTACTTCTAGGCCTACTTAGTTTGTGATTTCAGGCGCAAAGCGGCGCTAACCCAAACGCAAGTGTCTTTGCTATCTTACACCCGGCGCTAGGTTCATTATAACGCCTAGCGCTCACGTCCTTTAACTAGCATGTATTCTTGCGCCCGTTGCAAGTGAACTGGGCGTGTTGGTCTTAAGATGAGGAGTGGCCAGGATTCTTTTTGGCGTATTGCTATCTTGAGCCAGCAGAAAGCGCTTGCGCTAGAACCACCACAAACCTGGTCTAAAGTCATTTCGCAGTTGTTTACATGTTATTTTAACGGCGCATATAAGTGCATCTACATAGGAGTGTGCACAACGCGCGTACCCTCCTGTCTGTTACACGCAGGGGCGCGCACAAGCATGACTAAAATATCTAGATCACAATGTGAAATATTATTATTGTGTAGGCTTTATCAAAAATGCATAATAATAAAAGGTTCCATAGGTCCACATACCTTTCCCTCAGCAAAGGGAAATGATGCCACATTACATTGCTCTCAGCCCACTTGATCAACATCCAGGCGATGTGCGATGGTACGGGACAATGGCTATCCATTAAAAAGGAGCTGATAACACCTATATCAAGCCTAATGCGCAAATTGTCATTTACACCTAATGCGTGAATTGTCATTCAATGGAAAACTTGCGAACTGCAATAGACGGACATTTGAGTTCTGAAAATGCGCTTCAGACATCATTACAATACAGCTCTGTTTATCTAGGAATACAGCCTGTAAGTAAATAGAATGGTTTGTGACTGAAAAAAGTTCAAAACCTTGTCCAGTGAATATTGCTTTTATTGTTTTTCAAATAGCCTAGGCTACAGCGGACTCGCTGTGCATAAGGTTTTTTCGATAGCCTATTGTTAAAAAACGGAGATAAATGTCATCATGTTAACTGAATTGTAACCTTAGCTTATTCTTCATCCTTCATATTTTTTAAATTACAGTGACAAGGTTTCCATACCCTCAGCTTATTAAAACCCCGCTGATTTCACCTGTTATTCCATAACTGAACAAAAGATTTTAAAGAGAACTAAGCGTGTAATTAGAAACTAATTTTGCAGCACGTTACACAATTAATTTACAATTAATTTTAATTCCATTATCTGCATGTGCGCTTTACAGGAGCAGGTCTGTTTCCCCTGCTGTAAATCACGCTTTTCATGGTCTTCCTGGGAAAGTGGATCGTTTTAAAGTATTGCACTACGAGTAAAACAGGTTGGTCACATTTCCATAAGCAGGACATTATAAAACAAGGGAAAATATGCTGAACCTATGGGTTGCCAACATGACAGATTTATTGTATTTAGTGTCATCATTAAGGCAAAATAACGTTATTTATGTTATTAATCAAAATTAGAATGCAGGTAGCCTAATGAACTTCGGATGAAGCTTGAACATGAGTTCATTGCATAATCAAACAAAATTCGTTAAACAAGCAGGCTAATTTGGCGTTTTCTAAGGTGAGACGGAAGCAAATGGTCGCTTATTCTCAGCTGTTGCACGTGCTTTTAACTAAATTTAACCGCATATATTTTGTAAACAGCACTGTCAGGAATTGCCGGGAACTCATAATGGTTAGCCCGAATAATATTGATCATAGGCTACTATTGATCCTTATAGCCTATTCCTTGATCGCACTAAACACGCACGAGCATGTCTGTTTCGCCATCATAAGCAATCCACCAAGCTGGAAAAGCAGGCTTTTAAAGGGAATGGGATATGACATTTTGATTGGTTTATTGCATGTCACGCCCAAGACACACCTATAATTAATGAAGAGACTTAGCGCCATGCGCTTAGACCAAGCACCAAGATCGCCAAGATAGGGCCCATTGTCTTCCACTGCAGTGGTAGTGGGAAATTGGCAGTTGGCAGGGTCGCAATGCGCATGGCTCTTAAAGAGGATGAAAAGAGGTCATTTGATTGGCTATGGTTGAATCCAGCTGAAACACACTCACTCATAAATATTCAGCCTAACCCAACCCATTTTCAACATGCGCCTTTCAAATTCAGTAGCCACACCCAGCATATCCAAGCATATATTTTCTTCCATGTTGGAATTTTTTTTTATTGTTTTTACATACAGGCACAGTGTTTTTTTCTCATTTAATTCTCAATCATGATTTGACTGTTGGTAGTTCCAGCCATTACCTACGGGCTTGAATTTCATACATGTACCACTGCTATTGCTCACTGTTCTTTGGCTTTGATCAAACTCACTGCATTTCCCCATAGAATTTGTCTAGTGTATAAGCCTGTGAGCTTAGACGTAAATGTCGCAAAACAGAGAGGCAATGGAAATCTTCCAACCTCCAAGTCCATCGTCTCTACCTCAAAGAGCTGAGATCCGAATTTAATGATTTGGTTAAGAGTGTTAGAGCTGCTTACTTTACTAACCTCATCACCTCTAGCAAGCACAATCCTAGAATGTTGTTTAAAACCATAAATACAGTTGTTAGCCCTCCTCTTCCCTCTGTACCTGTGTTTTCAAATGATGACTGCAATCGTTTTCTTTTGTTTTTTATAAACAAGGTTGCTGATGTAAGGGCGAGCATCACCCCTCCCCCTCCCCCCCTTCCCCTCTGCCCAGTCATCCAGTCATCGTTGAGCAGCTTTTCACCTGTCTCACTGAATGATCTTATAGACTTAGTGAGCTCTATGAAGTCCTCCTCGAGTCCCCTAGATATTATACCTACTCCTATGCTTAAGGAAGTTTTTAGCTCTGTTGGCCCCAGCTTAGTTACCATTATAAACAAGTCCCTAGTCTCTGGCTCTGTCCCATCCTACTTTAAGGAGGCGGTCATGCAGCCGCTCCTTAAAAAGCCCAACTTGGACCCCTCTCTACCAAAAAATTACAGACCCATCTCTAAGTTGCCCTTTGTCTCGAAGGTGTTAGAGAAAGCTGTGGCTAACCAGCTCACCACCTACCTGACAAACCATAACATCTCAGACAGATTCCAATCTGGTTTTCGCAAAAAACATTCCACTGAAACTGCCCTCCTCAGAGTCTCAAATGACATCATGATGTCCTCTGACTCCGGCGAATGTTCTGTCCTGGTGCTGTTAGATCTCAGCGCAGCCTTCGACATGGTTGATCACGGCATCCTGTTAGATAGGCTCAGGGAGTGGGTGGGCATCTCTGGGAGTGCTCTAAATTGGTTTGCCTCCTATCTTAAGCAGAGAAGCTTCTCTGTGGCTGTTGGTCCCTTTAAATCTGACCCCACACCCCTTTCGTGTGGCGTGCCACAGGGATCCGTGCTAGCGCCAATCCTTTTCGCCCTATACATGCTCCCCCTAGGCCCCCTCATCAGTAATTTCAAGGGTATCTCTTATCACTGCTATCCGGATGATATCCAATTGTATTTCTCCTTCAAGCCTGACAAAATGGAGAAACTCAAAATTTTACAGGAGTGTCTGTCCGCCATTGAGAGTTGGATGGGGAGTAATTTCCTCCAACTCAATGCGGCAAAAACTGAAGTGCTGATTGTAGCTGCTGACAACATTGCCGCTAGAGTAGCCACCCACATGGGGCCCCTTAAGGGAAATGTACACCCTTTCCTGAGAAACCTGGGGGTTATTTTTGATCAGTCTATGCATTTGGACAAGCATGTCAAATCCCTTACCCGTACCTGTTTCTTTCACCTCAGAAATATTGCAAAACTCCGGTCCATTGTATCGCATGCTGAATTGGAAATGTCTGTACATGCATTTATTTCTTCCAGACTCGATTACTGTAACTCCCTGTTTACTTGCCTCAACAAATCATCTGTGGACCAACTTCAGTTGGTCCAAAACACTGCTGCTAGGCTGCTCACCAGGTCTAAAAAATCATGCCACATCACTCCCATCCTTGCCTCTCTGCACTGGCTCCCAGTGCAACTCAGGATCCATTTCAAGGTCCTGGTGTTTACCTACAGAGCCCTCCTCGGTCAAGCCCCCATCTACATCACAGATCTCATCCACCCATACTCATCCAGCCGGTCACTGAGGTTGTCCGACCAGGGGCTCCTGGTGGTGCCCAGGACCAGACTAAAAACCAAAGGGGACCGAGCCTTCGGGGCGGCGGCCCCAAGGCTCTGGAATGCCCTCCCCCTGGACCTGAGAGCTGCATCCTCGGAGAGTACTTTCAAAAGTCAGCTAAAGACCCATTTGTTCAGGCAGGCATTTGGCCATCCCTAGCCAACCACTGTTTTTATGTATTTAATGTCTGTTTCTTGTGATTTTTCCTGTCTTTTATGGATGCTTTTAAATTATTTTTATTTTTTATTTTTTATTGATGTTCTGATTTTATTATTGTTGTAAAGCACTCTGTGCACTCGTGCTGGGAAGGGTGCTATATAAATAAAATTTTACTTACTTACTTACTTAAGCCTGCCATTATTTTGCAGCATGACTGATGGAAATGTACAGTGACTAACCATACAGTTCAGTGCTGGGCCCAAGGTCATGGGATGTAGTGGCAGTGAGTGGGTTTCTGTCTGTCACCAGCCGATGCATCCAAGCCTGTCCATCTATAAAATGATTGGCTGTGCTGTCAGCCACGTGTGTTTTCTAAAATGCTTGGCAGGTGTGTAAGCGGAGTCAAACAAAACACCTAAAGCGCTCCATTGTTGAAGAGTAAATTTACCTCAGCTGGCTGAAGAAACACCTGTCATAGTCATGTGGAGTTGGTGAAGGCCAGTTGCCCCCAGTAGCATTTAATCACATTTTAAAGGCTGTCCTTTTTAATGACGCATCCACTCACCCACCCAGTAGCCGGAAAATGAAAGATGAACCATCATGTCAATGCACAGGCCCTGCTTCCAACCAACAGAAACCATGAACAAGAACACAGATTTTTATATAGTCATGTATACAAGGTACATATACCCCGCTCTCTTTCTCTCTCTCTCCCTCCCTCAAATATCATCAACGTAATGGGAGTGTCTTAGGCTTACTCCTGGACACTATGCTTTGGACATCTAGCTCTTAGGTAAGGTAAGTAACAGTGGCCTATAATCCCAGTACTGTACTGCTTCATTAATTTCTCCATGGACACATAGTAACAGCACCACTCAATAATGTCATTTCTTTACACATAAAGACATTATTGTAATGTTTTTAAGTTTGTCCTTATAAAATATGTTTTCATTTGTCTATATATGAATTATTTGCATATTATACCAGGAATGTGTTAATGGCACAGGGGACAACTACAGTAGAACCTCAGAGATATTAACCACAGAGTTCATATCAGACTAATCAACTGGAAGGTATGAACCCGGAAGTAGCATATGCAATTACGCAGATTCAAGTGCCTTATTCTACATTGCATAATTATACTTGTTGCTGATGCAATTGATACTGATACTGATTATCACTGTTACAAAGTCAGCATTAAACAGAAGGGAGCCACAATGTTCATCACACTTTCCATTCCCATTGACTTTCCTCTCTGTCTATAACAGCTTAGCAGGTCCATCTATAATCAATGTGTTGGAAGCAAGTTTCTGAGTGAGCAGAATAAAGAAATGGAAATAATTGTACCTTCTTGTGTATGTCTTGACACGTTAACAGATGCATTTACACATTAACGGTGGTAGAAGTAGTTTAAGTTGAGTTAGGTAGTGAGATGCTGCAGAACGCTGCTCGCCTTTCAATGTTCCCCCACTGGTGCCGTGTCTATTATGACAGGGAAGAACCATCACCAGCTTGCTTTTGTACTCACAGTTGATCCTGTGTGGCTGTGCATTAGTAATAACGTTTACCACAGCAGGACTCAACCACACAGTAATAGTTCTTGGATTGGATTAAGCCGACCTCAAATGTGCTTCTCAAATACAAGAACTGGTGATTTATCTGTAATGTGAAAGTTGCATTAATCAGTTTGTGTGGCATTTTAATCCACGTGTCACATAGCTGTGAAGACTATGGAACAAGAAATGTGTTATGGTGTGACGATCCTACTCATTCCAAATATGTTGGGCCTGTGTGACACAGTGCTGGGGGTGGTCATCTTGCTGGGAAGTGAGTGGATTAAACAGACACAATAATACATCATCAGTGGATGATTTATTTACCATTTTATGGCTAATAAAACAAAAATGGCAAGTCTTTCAAAATAGTACACAGAAAATGCCCCAACAATGGTTGACCCAGAAAGCTAAAGGTTTATGACTAGATACAAATACTTCTACGAAACTTCCACAGTATGGCTGTAAAATAGTATGGAAGATAGTTATTAGCATACTGCACATTGCATACTAAACAGTAAACAGTACACAGTTGCAAGTACACAGGAGACAGGATGCAGTAGATAGGGCTGTGATTTTGAACACAGCCACAGTTTTCAAACAGTTCATAATATGAGCTCATCCATACTTGATAGAGATCAGTACATTTGGACAGAATGTACAGAACATTTTCCAGTATCAGCTGCCACTATGTGGCACAATGTTGCCAAAATACTAAGTCAATACATTTTTTCCACAAGAAAATGTAGTCGCAATAGGTGCTTTTCCTTCGTCTAATGCCTCTCCATGTGCTGATTTTTTAAATTATTATGTCGTTTGGACAGGGTATTAACATTTGTTCAGGACCAATCAGAGGGACAGGTTGAGTCCTGGGGTCACTGCCAAAGATAGGATCTATAGGGTTCTCACTGCACTCACTTGGAGGGGCGGGACCAGAAGGGGGAGACAACAATCATTGGTCTAAAACGCGTAAAGCCTGGCATCTTGGGACCTTTATACAGTCTATGCTTGGGACAGGGAGACACGCTGTATTTTTGAGCGGAAGTCGATGGAGAACATCCCTTAGTAGCCTACCATGAACAAGCTGTTGTTTTGTGGACGTAGTTCGTAACATAATAAATTGACTGCTTTGTCGCTCATCTTCAACATGTTTATCATCACGTATTAATTTTGGAGCCAGCTATGATGTGTCTACTACGGAAAAAAAAATACTGTTTCGTGAGATGAGAGACAGCAGGGGATGTTGCAGCTATATTACAGGCCCAGCGTCTCGGAGCAAGCAGCCAAACTGTGGGTTAAGTAGCCTATCAATTGCTCCATACCTGTATAACTTATCAATTTAGATTAATTTAGCTATTCCACCCCCTCCCGTACGCAATCGCCGTACTCCCCCTGCCATGAACGTTACCATTGCTTAGCAATGCTGAGTTAGCTAGCTAGCAAGCTAACAATAGCTCACGGAAAGTCGTTTTAACATTTAGCTAGCAAGGTAGCGATAGCTTATGGCAAGCCCTTTTAATTTAACAGTTATTTGACTTCCTTAAAGTCATCCTTGCTGGCTGGCCATATAAGTTGGCTAGCTACCGTTATTGCCTAGCTAACATTACTAATGTTAGCCAGCTGCTCCAACTAGAACCCTAACCGGACATTTCTATGCCCGGATATTTTTTTTCCGGTCCCAAAAATGAAGAAAATGTGCGGGGAATAGAGCTGTTACTGGTATGTTTGTGCTGACTCAATACGGGGATGTTTAAAATAAAATCAATAATTTATCGGAAAAGAATACGGAATCTGTGTTTCTAAATATTTGCAATATTTGTGATTAGGTGTGAACCCACTAACCTACAATGCCAACTTTATCTGGAACAGTTTTCAGAATGGGGTTTCATGCTGCAGAAAACCATGACAGGCTGCTGTCATAGTCGAGTTATTTAGCGGTTAGCCAAAAATACGGTGGTGGTTTGCTCATTTAAGACTATGGGGAGAGCTTGCTACCTTTCTAGTGGCGCCAGGGACATTTATAATAAAAGTAGTCTTGTCAAAATAACATATGTGATTGATTAATCGTCAATATAGTTCATGGCAATAACGTTACCCTATGTTCGTCCGTATGTGGTGATACAGTGCGTCAAGCTTGGCTACCGAGCTCAGCTGGTATGCTATCTAGCTAATCAAATTAGCTGATGTTAGCGGAATATAAATTGAAGATAATGTCATGGTCTGTGGCAGCCTCCTTTTGTTTCTCCGGTCGTTCTTCTTCGGAACGGCATGAGGGCACTCTTGCCTTATTTTTATTTTTTTTATCCATCCCGGGCTTTCGTTCTGTCCCGGCGCTTATTGTTCTCACCTGTTCTAGTTTTCTGGCGCTTCGGTGTTTTTTTTCTGTTCATACGTAGCCGGTAAACGGTATAGGATTTAGGCATAAAATGGTGACCACTTTGTTCCATCGCCTTGCTTTGGTGTAACACGGGACTGAGCCTTTGTTCCGTTAGAGTTTCCTTTTAGGATCCTGTTTCACTTTTGCATTCTCTGTCCCTCGGTTCTATTCGCCTGTGCTGTTCTCTCTGAGACTTCTTGCTTTTCTGTTTCCTTTCCACCTCTCTGTTTGCACTACTCTCTCATATTGAGGGTGAGAGGTTTTCCTTTTCTTTCTTTGACTACACTCTGAGCTACGAACCTATTTCGGCCAGTTTTCCTGGCCGCTTTATTTTCTATTTTTCTACTCTCCGGTATCCGAGAGTGAGAGGTAATATTTCCTTTTTATACCTATACTCAAGCCTACGAGTTTTCCACCCATTTTTTTCTGGGTTGCTATAATTTATCCTCCTTTTCTGTTATCTCTGTTTTGTCACTCTTAGTGAGTGTGAGAGGTACTTTATTTCCTTCTTTCTTTCCTTCCTTATCGCGGATCATATCTGTGCTAGTGGTTAATTCCTTCTCAGGAATTAACTTTCAGATTCCCTCTCCGCCGCGTCTGGTCCTCCGAACCAGGCTCCCCATTATAGATAACTGAATGAACATTAATTATGTGACGAATACCACACATTCAATGTGAATAAATGACACAGTAAAATGGAGGATGAAAATTAAATGTTATATTATAAAACATTTCCTGCCTCTCACCCAGTGCATGCTGGGATAGGCTCCAGAACCCCCTGCGGGACGGCACGGTGGTGCAGTGGTTAGCACTGCCGCCTCACAGCAAGAAGGTACCGAGTTCGAATCCCGGCCGAGGGCCTTTCTGTGCGGAGTTTGCATGTTCTCCCCGTGTCTGCGTGGGTTTCCTCTGGGTACTCCGGTTTCCTCCCACAGGCCAAAGACATGCAGGTTAGGCTAATTGGAGACTCTAAATTGCCCATAGGTATGAGTGTGTGAGTGAATGGTGTGTGTGCCCTGTGATGGATTGGTGGCCTGTCCAGGGTGTATTCCTGCCTCTCGCCCAATGCATGCTGGGATAGGCTCCAGCACCCCCTGTGACCCTGATCAGGAATAAGCGGGTTAAGATAATGGATGGATGGATGGATTATGAAACATTAGCAACTTAAAGAAGTTTACCACGAGTTTGTTTTGCAAAATGGTGGATTTGGTCAGGTCATGGGCTTCTCCACCCTGAACTGTCAATCATACTGTGCCTGGACCATGAAGACCATATCCGGTTGACCCTGCTCCCGACAACGTCACTTTGGCTCCACGGACCAGATGCAGTTTGTTCAAACTGGCGGCGAAAAAGTCTTCTGGAGACTCAAATCGGTTTTTACGAGACCGTGGGAAGGCAATGGGTGACGTCACAGTGACTTTGTCCACATTTTTATACAGTCTATGGTTATTACACATGGCTAAGGAAGATGGCACAATTGTTTCCCATAAGATAACATGTCTTTCTTCATAAAGTACAGCCATGTAATGTTAAGCAGAGCTGATGAAGTGCATAGATCTTTATATTCACGCGTCAATTTATTAACACTACATAATAATAATAATAATAATAAATCATGCAGGACATGCGTGAGTGATTTTCTGAGTTTGCGCAAGGACCAACTAAGCTCTGGCAGCATGATAGGGAAAAGGGGGAGAGAGGGACAGAGAGAGAGAGCACGCGAAGAGCAATAGCGAGATGCATCCGGGGTGAGAAGAGGATCACAAAGCCTCGGCGGATTTCCTTTCGGCTTTTCAGCCATCTCGGAAAAAAGGGTTAGAGTTACCTTGTTAAGGTCATACTATTTATATGTAAGAGAATCACATTTAATTAGCTTGACTCCATGCATTTTAATGAATGGAGGATACACACAGGCATGCAGGACAAGATGTGGCACATTTCAGTGGAACTCTCAGAATGTATTTTCTGCTGCAGAGATCAGTGATGATACTTTAACGTTTTACCAAAGATTCCATCAGTTTCTCACAGTGCTCTCTCAGTCCCACTTTTTCTTACAGTTTTTTTTTTTGAGGAGAAAGAGAAGGAGGGGTTTGCACAAAGCCGCCCTCTTAGGCGGCGGCCATTTTACCTGCAATCTTCTACATTAACAAAAAAGTTCATGCTTTGAGATGGCTGAAACATATAATCATAGTTTGAAATTAGCCCAAATTAAACTTATCCACTGCTTCACCCCCCTCATACCCCTTCCCCTTCAGCTCTTGATTGTATATGAATGGACCAACCACATAGGAAGAATTCTGTTATCTAAGTTTGCTTAGGGATATGAAGCGAGTCATCAGGTCACACATGCAAACAGGGCAAGTGGGACATGGTGGGTCTTTTGTGCGTCTCGGGATAGTATTGCTCTGTTAATAATATACTAACAATACCACTGTAATATTAAATATTAATCTGTCTCACTCTAGGGTGAGTGAGTCAGACTTTCTCCAGCATGTGGTATCTTTCAACATGTTGGGATGAGATGGGTTTTTTTAACCTCTCCCCCTGGATCCCTGGGTAAATCAGAACTCACATTAAAAAACATGTAATGCAGAAACAATTAGTGCTGTCAAAAGTCACAGATACGTGCATGTTGATAGAATCCATGTCTTCCATAAGCTGTATTCAGTCGGACACTTTCTCCCCTCCTCAGAGAGGAACAAGCGCAACTTACGCAGCTTGGGTTTCCCCAGAGATTTTGCAAGTTTTGTAAGTAACAATGGCAAATGTGTTGAAACAGCAGCACCTAACTCAAGGATTATCACTCTTGAGGGCTCTCGGGCACAGAGCTCAATGCATTATGCAATGCAGTATTTCTTTATTCGTCCTCTAAGGAGACTTCTTATTCACTCATCAGCTCCTAAAGCTTCCCAGGCAATGATTCGGTAGAGAAAGATATTTCACTGCAAGCTCTATCTCACTCTGGGGCCCTATGAGAGCGCAAACACGAGATAAGAAACTCAACTCAAGTGGAGATATAAAATGGCATGAAAGATCACTCAATACATTTTCCCCAGTTGCCTGGCATAAGAAGGCGGCTCCTGCAGTCAGAGTGATTTTAAAAAGTAAAAATAGGTTCTACCTCTAATTCTATACCTTTACATAAGATAGTCAGAAGAACCCCAGCGTGGTGTCTGTTGCATGAAGACTGCATGCAAAATGCCCTGAATATGATTTTTTATATAGATGTGAAAATGAGCATTGAAGCATGTACAGTATAATAGGATGCTATTTTTAGCTTTTCTGCCCTGCTCTGCTGAATTCCTTCTTCATAAATAGCTGTGAATCATTCAATGCACACTGAGCTCCTAATGTCCGTAGTTCCAGCTTCTTCTTCCCCGCAGATAGTGAGTGGGCTGTTGTGGGTTTGTGAAGTCTGTGCTGGGGTGGTGTAGACACTATTGAGTGTCTATGGGATGCAATAGACCTGTGTAGATCACTGCAGTGTTTGTGTGGGGGACTACTGGTTTCACTGGACAGGGTCTGCGACCCTTTGTGACTTAGAGCCCACTGTGCTGAGTGCTGACTGTGCTGGCCTTCGAGAAATGCAAACTGTTTCACGATGACCAATTGATCCTTGGTGAAAAGGTTACCATTAAAACTGTGGATTACAGTAACTCTGCTCCACTGCTATTCATTTGAGGGATCCCATTTTGTCCTGAGAGAGAATAAAATGCTAATGTAATGCTGGGTTAAGGAGCTTTTAACTGGGTATGCACTCTGAGCCTCTCCCCATTGTTGCCATTACACGAAGAGCTCCCTTGTTCTTTCTCTCTCTTTCTTGGTCATGAATACATGGATGAGTTGGTGCGCAGCTGTGCCAGGGAGATAAGTGTTCCATAGACATGATGAAGGTTTTGGCAGGATAATTGCTTGCCATACATATTGCAACTATATATATATATATATATACAGTATATATGCATATATGATGCGAATGTAGAGAGAGAAATATCATTTATAATGGTGACCTCCAGGAGTGGGAGATGGGATAGGGTATGAGAATTGAGCAGGTGGCCTGGGCATTTTGATGGAGAGGGGTCTCCCTCCTTGGAGATTTTCTGCTTTGTAGAACCAGCAGTAGCCTGTGCCTGTTGTGGGGAAGTTCTCTCTCATGCAGATGAAAGACAAGGGAATCTGCAGCCCAAGGGGAGTGGCCAAATGTAAGTTTCCACTCTCTGGGTGACGGGGATTAGCACCTGGTGGCTGGGAAATGTCAAGCAGGTCGGCAGCCAGATCCATCAGTAATAAACCTCCAACTTTCAGGAGGCAGTGGAAAGACAGATAGAAAGAGAGAGAGAAAGTAAGAGAGCGGAAAGCAAGAAAGAGAGAGAGAGAGAGAGAGAGAGAGATATGTCAGAGCATCGGCCTGGCAACATCAAGTAAAATCACTATCAGAACCAGCTGCCAACTACAACATCCTCTTCCAGTCACAAGAATAGTACAGGACACCTAGAGTGTATTCTTACAGTTAAGATATTTATAATACATATAACTGCTGTTGCTGTCATGCCCTGAGTGACGACATTTCCCTTGGTGATGATTTATTCACAAGGGACATTGGAGATTCTCCACGCTTAAGGTTCTGACTCTGCTTTGTTAAAGTTAGTTTCTGATTCACAAGATTGGTTCTGCTGGAAATATACTAGCAGTTGAATGTCGGTGATGTCCAAGTAACCAAGATAGCCAGGTCCAAGTTTTTGTATTTTGTTGACAGTGATGCAAGGAACAATGGGCCTCATTTATCATTCGTGCGTATGTTAAAATCTAATAAAGTCTGCTTATGACCATTTTTACATGACTTTACGGATTTATCAAAATGAACGTGGGTGTGCGGTACGTTGAAATCTCGTGACAGCTCTTGACTTTGCGTACGCTTTTTTCCAATGACAAGGCAGCAATATTACATGCAATGACCAGCAAGGGCACAATAGTTGTGCAGCCTAAATGATGAAAAATGTTTGCCTTAAATGATCTTAAAATGGTGAAATAATGTTCAAGGCATTCTATTGGTGAAAATATTAAATGGCGTTAATGCATCTGGCCGATGTTTTAAAATACACTTGACCTACGCGTTGCAGCTCTAGATGTACATTGTGTAGCCTAGTTGGCAAAAATAATATCAGAATAAGTAAATTTTTAATTAGACACCGCTATTAGTTGCTCATCACATGTAGCCTAAATGGAATGAAGCATGAGCCGGTTAAAATTATTCAATCAGGAAATAGCCTCTGTATAAGGATTTATTGGAGACAGCCATATGAAAATACTTGTGCTACACATCACCAGTCATGTTGTATGAAAGATACAAAAATGTAACCTTTTTCTTTTTTTTCTAAGAATGGCTGATTAGCTTGGCTGAATAGCTTTATTAGCCTGGAAGCCCTAGCAAACATCTCACCCCTGCGTAAGAGAATCTTGAAGTCTTGACGAATCAAGTCGCAGGTGTAGTTCGCTATTCAGAGGAAGCATATTTATAGCCCTGGTTATCCTCTGCCACATAGCGGCTTTTGAGTTAGGCTGCACACCACTAGTACTAACGCTCCCAATAAGCACACGTTTATTTTCATAAGCATCAACCTACAAACACATTTACGCTCAGATTAGTGGTTTACACATGTTTGATGAATCACAAGTGAGATTTTCGTATGCAAGTTGGTACGCTCAAATATACGCTAATTTTTACAATCATATTGATAAATGAGGCCCATTGGCTTTTAATACAAAGGTTACAGAAGTAGCAATGATTAATTATGCTAAATGTGCTTGTACATAAGCTGTATTACATAGTACAATGTTTTTCTGCTCTTACTGTATTTTCCAAATGTTGTTTGACTCAGTTATGACTAATATAAATGTTGTGATTACTACAATGAATTATAACTTTATTTCCGCAAGAATGATATATGAAATGTATTATTGGAAAATTACCCCTGGTCAGATATACTGTAGTTACATCAATAAATGTGTATGGATACTGTGGGTAACCAATTAATAAGGGAGAATAATTAGGTGCTATTAGTAACAACCATATAATTGATCATTCTCACTGCTAACACCCATACCATCAGCAAGCTGTTGAGAATCAAATCCTTGTTTGTAGTTTTGTATTGTGACAGACACGTCAAAAGCAGGACATGCTGACTTAGGAAATGTTTTGTCACCCTAAACTACTGAACCTTGTTTGTCAATCAATGGGATGCATACAAAGACAGATACTGTTTGCAAATGCTCATTTGAATAATTGGTAACCTAAATTATTAGTCTCTTAAATTATGTTCTTGATAAAATTAATAACACAAGTACATTTTGAGGTAGTGTAACACCTCTGTAACCCAGAGCCAAACTTTTGGATTAATTAATAACATAAAATCACATTTTCAAGAACATGTACTTTGTTTTAATTAAAATAGAATTTGGTCATGAAAATATTTGCATCAATGTGTACCCAGATCTCAATATTAAATGGATCAAGAGTTCCATCATTACAGATTTAGACAGTTACTCGTCATTATTTGTGATATGTAATAGGCAGATTTATTGGTGTAGCTATTCTTTCCACTGTTGGTTGCAATGAAAGCTGGAAGGACTCTCTGTTCTTTAAGGAAAGAGTAGGTCAGACATTGCCTTGATTTTCTTCATTAATGTAACCTCATGTGGCAGTTATGGGAAGCCTGTGCGATTTGGTTGTTTGTTTTATTCCGGGATATGGGCCTCTTATCTGATAATCCGAGCCTCAGAAGGGTGAACCTTTTTAATGTGAGGACCTTTCGCCAACTTCATTACACGGAGCCTATGTCTGCCGCTGTATTTTTGTCACTGTCAGCGTCCCTGTCCATGTCAGCGTCCGTGCCTGGCTGCAATAGGAATTTCCAACTCTGCCAAGGAGAAACCATGGCAACAATACAACCTGTTGTTGATGCTTCCTTTCATTAAATATAACCTTCCATACAATTGTACAACAAGTTGTTCCAGGTTTTCTCAGCAGATTACTATAAATACACTCTTTTTTTCCTCGTAATGACAGCCCCTGAGGCCTTGTCGACGGGAGGAGGAAAAACGCTCAGGTTTGTGTGCCGCAGGGCTGTCATCTGGGTAATTTTCATTGGCGGATGAATTAGAAAAATCAGTGAGGCATATTAAATGGGGTTTAGGTTTTCATTATGGGTTCATCTAATTTGTATCTGAATGGGCGAATCTTTGGAACTGTTACACTGAGAAAGGAGGCTCCCATTTCTTCTACTGTATTTTGTTTGTTTTGTTATGCTGAATAAAAAAAGCAACCTTTACTCTCCATTGGATGATATTACATCAGAGAGAGGCTTAAGATCCAAATTCATATTAGACTGGAAAAACCAGTGGAATAAAACACATGTGCACTACAATGTATTCTGCCTTCTGTCCATTGAACAGCTAAGTTGTGAGTAAGTCACAAATTCAACCTAAAACATTCAAATGAATACATTCTACAAAAAATGAACCTCACCTATCCCTGCCTGATGGTAAACAAATTATGTAAAGGGGATTGTCTCATTGACAATCAAATGAATCCAGCTGCAAATATGAATCATTTATTCACTCAGATGTCACTAGTCGAAAGCCTTGCTGTGAGTGAGCAAGGGGCCACTCGTGCAGCTGTTACCTTGCCAACAAGTCTGGAAACATCTGACATTATAGAGCAGGATAAGCAGTAAAGTCAAAAATGACTTGTCCAAAAGGAAGTTGCCCCATAAGGAGCTATAGGGGGGATGCATCCGGCAGGAACAGGCCTAGAATGGAGGGAGGAGGCAGTGTGACTGACTGCTTTACCATGGTCGCTTAATCCGTCTTAATCTCCCCGTCACCAATCTTGCCATAGGCCCGCTCCTCTCCCGATAGCCGGCGACACACTGCAGCGAAATGCATCAACCATGCAGCATTAGGCACACAATGGAGAGCTGCGGCACTATTTCTCTGCGCTCACTCAATAGATCACTCCTGTGTTCTCATTGGCATCTCTGATTCTGTCAAACGCATTACCCGCGATACCATCTAATTAATGACCAAAGCGTGTGCCTTTGGATAATGTGGGAACAGAATTGCAGAGCGTGCATGCCAAAATGCATAAAACAAGCCTTTAAGCTTTCATCAGAGCAGATAAAAGCATATATATTCTCCGACAAAGAACTGAATGTGATTTGCGTAAGCATGAATAAAGCTGATGTGATCATCCCTCAGTCTTATCAGTGACAGAATTTCAAGTCGCCCAATATGCATGTTCTGTAGTGCATTCTGACTTGTAACATTCAGTTCTCTGTCCATTGTCACCCACTCATGAGAAATCTGGAACAGGGCACAAAGTAGGCCAAGGTTTTCTTATCGCATATCCTCGTTTTAGCATTATTTCAAGAATGCACTTTTGTGCCTGTCTGCAGTGGGCGTGGTCACACTCATCAAGGGAGGTGAAATCGTGATCATTTTAAGGTCCACCTTAGCTGCAAAAACAAATGTCCTCCAAGATGAAAATAATTTTTTTGTTTTCTATCAGTCAGTAGTTTCAACTGAATATGTTGAGTTCAAACTACTAACTGATGTAGATTTTTTTATGTATGTATGTGATTGTTTATTATATTGAGAATTGGAATGGTGGTCATCTAGCCTTAATTTATGCTGTAAGCCGCTCTTGGATTTGTGCTCTTAGATGTAGGCTGTGGAACTCAATGAAGACTCAGCGAGGCAACTGATGTGTGCAAAAAACTGCCTGTGTAACTCCTCATTCCCGATACTCTTTTAGTCCTCAGCACCCTGAACATAGCTCCTTGTCCGTCCAACATGAAACCTATTACCCAATATATGTTAATGTAATGGTTAGAAATTAATGGCTAATGTTAGTTTTATTTCAATTATAAAGGCATGACTATCAGAGCAGTAGAGTCATAGAGACTAAAGGCCCAACGTACAACAATGGCTGACATGCATGGTGTTACCAGGAAATTATCTAAGACATTGTGCCAGGATAAAAGGCTGCCTGTTGGTACTAGGATCTGAAAGATAAGAGTCAACAAAGACAATGCAGGCTGGGTTGCTGGTTCTGTCCTCAGGTCGAAGGTCGAGGTCAGTTTATCTCCCATTTGAGTTCCTCACATTCCACAGGTAGACAGGGGCTTTCTGTGTTTTAAACAGGCAGTGTTTGTGAAAGACCTTAGTGTTCCTGGAGGGGCGGTTATTGGTTCAAGGCTTTATTTAGCTCATGATGACCTTCTTGCGAGGTAGAGAAAGGCTCGGAGGTCCTTGAGGAAACTGATAACTTAGAGGCTGAATCAACATGGCCATGCCCGACAATAAACATGTCTAACAGAGCACACCAAATTAAGACAAAGGCGACCGCCTGTAGTTTCCAAGGGTTTTCAGACCTTCAGGTGATCCTCTGTTCTTCATGTGAACCTTATGAAAGATGGGGATTGCGCAATGGTCATCTTCTTTCTGTAAAAAATGTTGGCTATCTAAAAAAAAACATGTTATCTGCCCTGAGGCAGAGTCAACGTCCCTGTGGTTCTGCAACGGAGGTTTGCTGATTACGTGACGGTGAACACGTGGTTGGTTTGAAAGTGCACAGGCATTTACTGTATATTTAAGCAGTTCCTTTTTCTGTAATGTAAATTTGTAAATTGTTCCATTATTTTTTCTGGGGGGGGGGGGGGGGGTGGTGGGTGGGTTGCATCTTGAAATTAGGTCATGGTCAAAATACAGCTCCATTGTTCCCAGCTTTTCTCCATGTACAAACCCCAATTCCAAAAAAGTTGGGGCAGTATGTACTTCCCAGTCTTTTTTTTTTGCCCCGTCCCAACCAAGTTCAGAATTAACGTATATTTACAAAAATCAATAAAGTTGCTAAGGTAAATCATTAAATATCTTTTTTGTGTACTGTTTTCAATTAAATATATGTAAAAGAGAATTTACAAATCACTGCTTTCTGCTTTTATGTGCATTTTACATACTGTCCCAACTTTTTTGGAATTGGGGTCTGTATCAAAAGGATGCATTCAGCAAAATAACACACCAAAGCATAAAGCAAGTAAAGCATAAAACAATAAAAAGATCATAATAATTCCCACTTGAAAATCCAGATTGAGCAAGCTACAGGCTTGTATGGCAAACTGTGCTTTTATACTGTATGTCCAGTGCTCAATTGTTTCATTTAAATAAATTGCTTACTTGCATATTAAGCTATGTTTGGTTAATTTCTGAAAATCTACACAATATTGACTGCAGATGCCCATGGGTCTAACCGTTGCACTAGTGCTTGGAGGTTGCACCTGGAGGTGTTTCCATGGTGATTGGACTGTCTGTGTCACACCATATTCCCTGGAGTCTCACATCCAATAGTTCTGCTCTCATGTGACTGTCTATCAACCTTTTTTATTTATTTTGGTTTATTTGGTTCTGTTTTTATTTTTGTATCATCGGTGCGATTTTGCAAGTCTATCTTTGTGCCTTATCTCACCTTCTGTCTTTTTATGGCGAAGTTTTGTTCCACACGATCATTTTCTGGATTGCCTCTCATCACTCATAATTTAGAATTGTTCCCTTCCATTCTCGGTTTGGCTGTCCTAAAGCCACACCACCAGCTGTGCCCTTACTGTGGCTTTGTTACCTTTACCCAGTCTTCATTGTTTAGGAAGGGAGGAAGGCTATTTAGGAATTATACTTTTTACCCTTAGAGAATTCAGCTGTCTTTGTAGTATCATACGTTAATTTTCCAAAACTCGCTCAGGGGCGGCACGGTGGTGCAGTGGTTAGCACTGTCACCTCACAGCAAGAAGGTACCAGTTCGAATCCCGGCCGAGGGCCTTTCTGTGTGGAGTTTGCATGTTCTCCCCGTGTCCGCGTGGGTTTCCTCCGGGTACTCCGGTTTCCTCCCACAGTCCAAAGACATGCAGGTTAGGCTAATTGGAGACTCAAAATTGGCCATAGGTATGAGTGTGTGAGTGAATGGTGTATGTGCCCTGTGATAGATTGGCAGGCTGTCCAGGGTGTATTCCTGTCTCTCACCCAATGCATGCTGGGATAGGCTCCAGCTCCCCTGCGACCCTGACCAGGGCTGCATTCAAATCCAATTTAACATTAACTCCCTTCCCTTGCTCACTTCCCTTGATGGAGCTATCTTGTGACACAATTTGCTTGTGCAGCAAGCAAACTTAAAAGGTGCTCTGCAGGGAGGATTGACGAGAAACAAACAAAAATGGAACCAAACCGCCCTCGCAACATTTCGGAAGTGCAACACCATAGAGTTGAAATGTGACCGCTACATAGTTCTGTGGTGACTGCCCACTTTTTCATGTGGAGCATTGCTTTGTGGGATTCCCTTCTTGCTGGAAGCTTGCATTTTATATCCTTGGTGGAAGGGAGGATAAACGAGGGAGCGAGGGAATATAATTACTCCCTCCCCTTTCTTAAATTGGATCCGAATCACACTTGGTGTGGCCGCCATATTTCATCCTGGCATTTTGGGGATTCCCCCCTTGAAGCAAGGGAAGGGAATGACAGGAAGAAAGGATACATTTCGGATCGAACGCAGCCCAGGAATAAACGGGTTAGATAATGGACGGATGGATGGAAAACTCACTCAGGCCACTTTTACCAATTTTGAGAAAATCAACCAGTTTTTGTTAATTTTAAATTGGTGAAAAATCAAATTTTTATACTTAAAATTGCAAATATTTATCATAAAAAGTATACCACCTTGAAAAAATATGGTTTATCAAAACTGGACAAGGTTTGGAAAAAACACTCCCCAATTATTTATTCTTAATTGCGTTGTTCAATGCAGTATACTTTGCTCAGCTAACATTCCACTGGACATTCTTTAACAATTTTCACGGTCAAGTATTTTATTAGACCTTTGCTTAAGGGTTCAACTGCCACATCCCAGTGTTCAACTGCCACATCCCAGTGTTCAACTGCCACATCCCATGACCCTCATGTCCAGGGACCATTGCTATAATCATTTCACCACGTCAGTCCCACATACGGTATGTGTGTTGTATAGCGGACATAGAGGAGGGCTTCTCTTAAAATGTGAAACCATTACACAACGCAGACATGTGACTCCCTCATGACAAATGACAGGGACAGGTCACTCTTCGTGTCTTTAAATACACCAGGCGGGGACGGTTTGACATTTTCAGAACGAGGTATTCCCCTCCTACGTTTACACCCCCGACTTGGGCCCCGCGGGTCTCCCCATGGGCTGTTGAGGTCACGTGGTTCCGTAAGGATGAGCTGTCCTTCTGTCCACTTAAACTCAAACCCGACACATGCTCTCCTCAGCTCAGGTTCCCCGAGGCCTTAGATGGTCACACTTCTGGTCAGGGTTCATAGTGTATGTTCTTGTTCTTTACTTCCTTGTCCATTCATTCACGAGGAGGTCTGGTGGAATTAAGCGTTTATTTAAGATGAGTTTGCTTTCTAATCACAGCAGTTCTGTTAGGATCCTGATACGGGACGAACCCAAGTGCAACGACCAGGAGACAGATTACAGAAAGTGGAACTTTATTAAGCGTTGGGGTGGTCCCAAAGCTGTACACGGGAGCAAAACAGGTTAGTTAGTTAACACAGGATAGCGTCCAACTGAGGACTGCTCCAAGCCGGAGCTGGACTTGAAGAAACACGGAACTGTTCCAAGCCGGAACTGGACTTGAACGGAGGTGTCTAAAACACCGGAACTGGACTGGAACTGGACTGGAACTGGACTGGAAACTGGATCGGAACTGGACTGGAAACTGGACCGGAAGGTCCACTCAGGAAACGGGAACGGCACGGAACTTGTTCCAAGCCGGAACTGGACTTGAACGGAGGTGTATAAAACACCGGAACTGGACTGGAACTGGACTGGGAACTGGACTGGAAACTGGACCGGGAGGTCCACTCAGGAAACGGGAACGGCACGGAACTTGTTCCAAGCCGGAACTGGACTTGAACGGAGGTGTATGGAACACCGGACCTGGGCTGGAACTGGACTGGAAACTGGACCGGAAGGTCCACTCAGGAACACAGGGGACGGCACGGAACTTGTTCCAAGCCGGAACTGGACTTGAACGGAGGTGTCTAAAACACCGGAACTGGACTGGAACTGGACTGGAAACTGGACTGGAGCTGGACTGGAAACTGGATCGGAACTGGGCTGGAACAGGACTGGAAACTGGACCGGGTAGCTTGAGTAACCGGGCAGAAAGCAGAGGTTAAAGGCAGGGTGTTGTGACAGGACTGTAGCTGGTGAATGCACCGCCGAGTTGGAAGGTGCGGCGTAGCTCGGGCAATACTGGCGTAAGCCGGCTGGCATGCAGAGGTCCTGGTACCGCAACACGAGTACGGGAGGTACGTAACACGGGGAGGACAAACACAGCTGCGGGAAGACTGGAACTGCGGCGTCTGGAGGTTTTGAAGGGAAACAGGTAAATGCATGCAGCAGCGAAAGATTAGCAGAGATAGCTACCAGTCAGGAAACCAGGCGAACAGGTATGAACCAGCAGGCTCACAAACACTGGACCAGAAACGGGATACGAAACAAACACGGTAGGTTAGTCAACGAACTGGCGCTGAATAGCAGCCAGCCAGGGGTTTAAATGGTGCAGGAAGTGAAGGAGAAAACGAGAAACAGGTGTGATGTTAAATCAGGAGTGATTGCCGAAGCACAGCAGTGAGGAATGTGAGTAACGAGAGGGGCGAGTGATAGGCGGAAGCTAAAGTGGAAAATGAAACCAAAAGTACCCGAGGGAGACGCCCAGTCCACAGCCAGGAGGGAAACACGGACAAGGGATCCAACATGACACGGAAGGAAACAAGGAAAACATGGAAAACGGACAGGACGGGAACGGAACGTTACAAGTTCTGTTTAATTCTGTTATCGAGTTAGATAGACCTGTGAACCGGCAACTATTTGCTTAAGCGTTCTGAATGGCTGTACCTTGTAATTATTTTAACATGAAACTTCTTCAGCAGAACAGACAGATTCAGATATGTGGTGCTTAGGAGGGGAAGTCAGGCCATGTTAAGCGTGATCAAAGAATTCTGCATACAGATTCAACGTAAAATGAGCAAATACAGCCCAAGTGCTACAGTTCATTACATATTCATAATTCTAATGAATTCAGGAACAATAGAAATGTTTCCATAAACAAATTGTTTTTTTCAAGGCTCCATGAGAAGCTCACAAATAAACGTTGCATCCAGCTCTCAGGTTCACCAGCTTCAATGGCTCAGTCTACAACCTATCTGTTTAAAAATAACAATACACGATTAATTCACCTTAAATAGGTCAATTAATAGATCATTTGTATTCTAATATGAAATGATATAATGTTAAATTATGTTAAGTTGTTTTTCACTGCCTTGGGTATTTCCCCTTCATTTCCAGACCAACAGAGGCCAAAAATGGGTCTCAGCTACAGAGATCACATGATGTCTCAAGATGTTCTGTCCTAGCATACCAGAACTCAGAGTCTCCAGAGGACAGACAGTCATGTATTAATGTATTAGTCATGTATTAATGCCATTGGTTAAACTTATACAGCTTTTATGTATCACTGGTGTTTTGCTATTTTCCATTTATTTGGCGATGACCCAAATACATACAATTGAAAGATCAGCAATGATCCAATTTTTGTATATTATTATTTTTGGGGAAGGAACTGTGTACATTCTAACTCATTACATTTGAATCATTCAAGTAGACAACTAGCTGAAGCCTGCATTAATATCAGTTGATTGACAGAACAACATTTAAACTATAAACAAATGTTCAGTGGAAACATGCAAATAATAGTATATACTGATCATGATGACTGATCGTGCATTACCTACAAATTAAGAGTTGTCTGCTAGTCACAGATCGATTATCATTTGAAAACACAAACCCACAGGTCATACATACTGTATATCAAGGAGTTATTATAAGTGCTTGACCGCATAAATGTAATTCACATTTATTAATGAGTGGTTTGAACCTCAGTAGTTTTTTCAGTTGGAAACAGAAAGAATGCATGGGGAAATCACTGACATTTTCACTTCTGTTTTTTTCTTTTTTGGGGGCGGGGGGGGGGGGGGGTATGTGCGGGTTTCCCAGGGAGACTTCCCCAGAAGAAGACCTGTCAGAGTGCCGTGGACACATGCTGGTCGATCTATAGGTATCTCTTTGTAGATAAAGGTTAATGTGAACTTAATGCAGTCGTTGGGCTTCATTCGTGAAATGTGAGCAGAACAAATTTTGTGCATAAATCGATCGTATTAGCAATTTTGTTTGTATTTTTCATTCATCAAAGTTTTGTGTCTGAGATTTGTTTGTACGTACAAACAAACTTTACACCTCATCAGGAACACACGTACCGCATTTGCACAATGCAAACATAATGTCACGTCCCGTGCCTCCACGTCTTATTCCATTTCTGGTTTTTCCGTTTATATGTATTTTCCGTAATGGTAGTCCGTGTTTTCCCTTTTCCCCATTTTGTGTCTCCGCTTCCCCGCACTTGAATTGTGTTTTCTCTCGTGTTTTTCTTTCTCACCTGTTCCTCGTTGTCTCATCATTAATCTGGCATATAGTCTCCCCTGTTTCTTTGTTCTGTGCCAGATCGTCTTGTGCCCTGCCTCCGTGCTTGTGTATAATTCTTTCCAGCGTTTATTCCTGCCTGCTCCCTGCCTACTCCTCGTTCCCGTTTCCAGTTCCTGTTCTCCTGCCTGTTCATGTCCAGCCTGTTCATGTCCAGCCCTGCTCCAGTCCTCCTGCCCACCTGCCCTTCCCCGTTCTAGCCCTGCTCCCTTCGCCCTCCTGTTCCCCAGCTCTAACGGATTCCCCGGTTCTGACCCCTGCCTGTTCCTGGACTTCGCTTTTGCTTATTCTGCATTAACCTGTTTGCTGGACACTGACCCCTGCCTGGAACTGACCACGTATCTGCCCTGCCTGTATTGCCCTGTTTTGCTGGACATTGACCCTTTTCTGTCAACCTCGAATAAAGCCTGTTCCCATAACTTTTGGTGTCTGCGAGTGGTTCCGATCAGTTCTCATAACAGATTGTAAAAAGCAAACACTTTAGATCTCATTGGGGGATATGAATTGTAGGCTATGAACCGGTTTAATTAGGCCCATAATGTAATGCATTTGCACGCGCCTGTCATTTACGATGACTCTGAATGTATGAACATACATGAATATGAACAAATCTGCCTTTCCGCATTGGTTTGACGAATCTGGCTTAAGTTTTTCATATAAGTTTTTCATTTCATATGTACTTGTTTTGCATGTAAATGTACGCACAAATTTAGGGACGTTTCATGAATGAGGCCCATTCTATGTATTTTGCAACGATTGTACAGTAGTTTATCCCCATTATTTTTGCAGCCACCAGCTGCTTCATTGTGCTGAAGGACTGCACTGTTTTTACAGCTGATGCAATCATAGAGCAGGTGCCCCATCGACCTGAGGAGCAGCTACTGAGTGACTAGGCCGGGCTCCTTGGGACTCTCAGCCACAGTCAGCACTGGCTTAGATCAGTTCCCAAGATTCAGTTTGAGATTGCAGGGCACTTCATCACAGGACTGACCAAAGTGTGAATGAATGGTAATTTAAATTCATAAAATAGAACAGTGATCTAAATATAAAACTATGCTTTACATAGTGGAGATCAACCATATTCTATGACAACATGGGGAGAACCATTCAGGGATGAAGCAGGGGTTGGTTTTAGCTTAGTACCAAACACGCTGAAACAATAACCACAACCTTGACCTTATGTTGTACACATTGAGAGTAGTGGTTTTCTGTAGCTGCATGAGCAATTCATGCTAATATACCTGGCACAATAATGTTTTTTTTCCCCCTAAGAGTATGAGTTATTCTATTATATAAAATGTTAATTTTTTGTTTTATCACCATGAAGAGCAGGCCCTTCTCCAGGCTGTAGATGATGGCATACAAAGGCAGATATGAATTCATCCTGTAATGCATCATGCAGTTTCCCATGATGTATTCAAAATGTGTATCCTGGCATGATGAAGAAAACGTGACAAAAATAAAGACTTGAGCATGAATATTCTAAACTGTGTGTGTGTGTGTGTGTGTGTGTGTGTGTGTGTGTGTGTGTGTGTGTGTGTGTGTGTGTGTGTGTGTGTGTGTGTGTGTGTGTGTGTGTGTGTGTGTGTGTGTGTGAATAGTCCCTATGTATTGCATTATTGTTGACTCACTTATTTTTTTCTCTCCATGATTCAGAGCACATTATGAATTCATACATATAAATAAACAATACATGTAATGAGTCATGTATGATGAGTTTCTAAAATGATTGATTAAACTGCTGTTCAAATGATTTAACAGTGTCTGAGAGAAAAGGCTTTCATCAATGGTTAATGAACTGAGCAGTTTGTTGAAATTTCACATTTAAATTAATGTTTTGATTATAATAACATGCTTTTGCTTTTGCAAGAGGAAGTACTAACAATAGAAACACAATTTGATGTACTGCGGTATTCAAAGGGTGCCAGTAGTTTAAAAAAATATACTCTAATACAAACAAGAATTTTTTTTAATAAAGTGTTGATTGAGAAATAGCATCATTACTAAGTGGAACATTAGTCAAGTGAGAGTTTTTGTCATAGATAATTGATAAGTATTTATGGCACACTTAGGTCCAGATGCTTGCATGTGCAGCATATCTCTGAGTGTATTTCTGTTCATGTTTGACATTTAAACACCTAAGTATCTTTGAGGCCTATTTCTTTCCCTAATGAATGCCAAGAATTCATGTGTTTATTTTATCTCGATAAATTCAATATGCGTGCATAAATTTATGTGCAGATTAGCTTAATTCCCATCAACCTTCTAAAAGAAAAAAAGCCACTTATCTCAAACAGGTTGTTTAAAGGTATTTTGTGCCACATGTCTCGTGTGTTTTCTCAGAAATGCAATTAACTTCAGTCAGTGTGACGAGACAATCTCTTCACAGTCTAGTATATGAAGTAGAAAAACATGACCGTATTATCAGACTTGTCTCATTTGTGCCACACGTCATCTATGTCCTCTGTGATGGAATTCTCTTTTTTTGTTCCCGTAAGTGTCGACCTAAAAGTGAAAATAATGACAGAAGAGTTCTCTGCAATGTTATCTCGTCAGAACAGCATGCCCCGATGCTGGGACATAAGAAATAAGATGTAGTAATGTGCTTTTACTGATTCTGTGCTATTTCCGTCACTGTGATGTAGGGTCGCTTTGTATGAACATGCATTGTCTCAAGATGCTGGAAGTGAGGGGGTTCTGGCTGCCGATTATTATGCAAACATACATGGGCCATGTGAAAATGTGACTGAGCACCCAACCGTTGCAGGATCTGTTCACCAAAAGAATAAAGGAATGGTGATTTTATCTGCTCTCTGCATACCAGTGCAGCCCACTGGCAGACACGTCTCTGAACAAACCCCCAGTAGAATCTGCTCTGTGCTGATTATTTGTTGCAAGTCGTCAAATCTACAAGTATAGCACAGTTCACGGAGAGCAAAAGAATGCTAAGTAGCAGACTGACATTGTGCCCTCCATGCTCACAGGACAGAAGGGTGGAAAGCTTTGTGTGTCTGCCTTGAGTGAACAGCTTTTCACAATGTGGGTTCATTATTCTGTTATACCATCATTGCCCCTATTCTAGACCTCAGCTCTCTACTGGCATTTGTATGTGCGTACCTTTGTGTGTGTGCTGGTGGGTGACATCCCAAAGGCGTAATGCACCTATAGTACAGTAGCAAATGACGAGCATAAGATGCATGTTTGCTTACTTGCAACTATGTGGTGAAAAGGGAAGCTGAATTCACAAGTCTCCCTTGCCAGTTGAGAGCCTCTACTGTGCCTCCTCTCACCAGCTCACATAAACTGGGTACCATTTTGAGCGGTGAGCCCTAGGGGTATGATGTGCAGGTGAACACAATCTGGTACCGCTATCCGCTGCCCCACAGCCTTGTGGGTCTTTGGGAGAGGGTAGGGCAAAATTAACATACACTGACAGAAATTCCTGGGTGGAGGCCAAGTAGCCAATGCAGCCAACAGCCCACTTTAGTTAGGCAGATGAGCCTCGGTCCAGATGGGCAGTGGAAGGGACATTATATTTCCTTGTTACTATAGGGCTGGTTTATTGTCTTGGTTCTCTTGTAATCGGACTTAGGTTCTGTCCCTGGCTAAACATCATGGTTGCAGCTGGTATGTATAACCACACATAAATATCTTCAAGTGCTGGGATTCCACCAGGGACTTGCCACCACGTTGCTACTTGCATGGACACACACCCAACGGAAAAAGAGGATGCAAATTGCATGTCAATATCAAAGCTCAAGTGCCACATAAAACTACTGGGGATAAACTTGACCTTGGTCTTAACTAGACCACAAACATCCAGTAGAGCAAAAATAGTTTTTGAGGCTGGACAAAAAAGTTTTCGAGGCTGGACAAAAGAACCAAAATAGGCAACAAACACCCGTACCAGTACCACAAGTCCCCCTTCCCCCCACTGCAACAAGATCTGCAGGCTGACGATAGGCCTATCCAGCTATCTTTGCACTCCTGTTAGTCAGACCTAACCGCCGGAGACACCAACTGTAAGTCCTAGAAAGAAACCATAATCAACAAGGGATCCCAAATAGAAGCTGGGTTGTGTGTTCGTGTGTGTATTTATGTTTGTATATATTTGTGCTTGTGGCTCACCAGCTCCTAAAGTTAGTCCAGCTGTTTCTTTTCTGCCTGCTCCTGCCTGTGGACAATAAACTCTGATTAAACATTTACCCAGGAAGGCTGAGCTATGGCATCGTGATATTACCAGGTCACAGAATACTCACCTTCTCACACGGGTCACACAGTCCATAAAGTAGCCTAACAGTCTATGTGGACTTTCTGAGCTGTTATGAGTGACCAGTTCAGAATTATTCATAATTCAGTAATATCTTATGGAGACTGGTTCCTGGGTGACCCTGAGGGCTCAATAAAATATCTGCAGTTATGAATTCTAACTTTTGAATGACAGGTATATACAAGGGGTCCCTGGCGATTCTAACGTGCAATGCAATGTGTGCATACGTGTGTTGCATGTTTATTCGTTCTAGTTTATCGAAAGATATGTTCTATAGTGTGAAGTTGTCATGGTAATGTCTGAGTTTCGCTGTTGCTTCGATTGTTTTCTTAATCCAAAATATCCCCATCAGCACTGTGTTTTAGTTACTATAACTGTGAGTGTGACGACAGCCCACTTCATTATGAAACTGGACCTGTCAGCATTCCGGTCGGGGTTCTAGGTCAAAAGTCAAAATGCTTGTGAAGGAAAGGACCTCTTTCCTTGTAACACAGGGTCACAGCTGCCTGTAACCCGAGTGACCTCTCACAGTCTGGAATTCACACCATTTCTGCACTTTTTAAAAAGAAAAATATACAGGAAAGAAAGAAAAGTAGGAAAAAGTAGAAAAGTGGAAAGCTTTGCCGGATTTCAAAAATGTCTGTCAGTACCATGAATAAGACTTTAGCTAATAAATTGAATTTGTATACCATTCATATAGTCCAAAGTGAACTCAAAACTAAATAAGTTGGAGTATATTACTGGGAAAGCGTATTTTATTTATGTCAGGGTAATGTGTCGTTACTTTGAGTCATTGCTCTGGATTATTTATTACATATTTACTTCATACTTTTCATTTGTCATGAAGGTGCTCTTAGGGGATATTACTTTTGCACACTGTAATCAGCTGAAACCAGCTTGAACCTTACTTGAACAATTAATGTGTGGCACTGCTCTCAGGAGTGGAACAGTCCCAGTTGGGCTTGGACCCTGGAACCCTCTTGTCTCCAATCCAGCCTCTGATCCAATTTAGCAAACACCGCTATTTTATTTTCAAAAACCAGACACTTAGCACAACAAAGCAATCATGTTTCAAATGCATTTTATTGGGTTCAGGAAGAACAGAAGAACATTTTTAATATTGATTTCCATTGTCAAATATGAAGTCAGTTGTCAAAGATTAATCCTCTTCTACTTTCAGTCAGCAGAACACCCCCCCCCCCCCTCCATGTCACAGCTCAGAGGGCAAAGGTCATGTAGAAAATAAAGTATCAGATGCTGTCAATTACATTACCCTACAAAGCTGCATTCCCTGTTGCTGTGCAGAAAATTCCTGATAAAACTAGGAAGGCCAGGGGAGAGGACAAAGAGGGGGAGGCCATTACTCTTTAATCACTGGGATTGTGGGGGGAGGAGGGGAAACCATGATCTATCTCTTTTGGCTATGATACTCTATCCCCATTGACCTGGAAGCTGAGATAAGCCAGTAAATGAGGGCTGTTTAAAAGAGGAATATGGAGGGGGGTGGGGTGGTGGGTCATTATCTGAACAACTGTGACTAAGGGTTATTCTACTGATTGAGTGGTACATGGACCATACCATCACTCAGAAATAGGGGGGGGGGGGGTGGTTGGTTAAAAGAGAAAGCAGAGACAAACACTGATGTTTTTATACCATTTCCTGAGCCGCTCCTGGCTGTGTTCCAGGATGTTAGAACACACAAGGACGCTGAAAATCTCACCGGCTGGCCTGGCCATGCCTGCGGATGATGATGTCAGAGACAAAGCCTAGAGCTTAAAGCAGCTTTGTTGGGGTCAAAGGTGAAGAGGCATGCCTGAAAATGAGGATGATGTGGTTGATGATGATGATGATGATGTTACTGATAATGACCATAATTCCCTTTACTTAAACATAATTTATTAAGCATCATTATATTTTTACAAAAAATTTATTTAGCATTTTATTAATTATTTAACTTTTCAAGGATACCACTACACATAGCATGTTAACACATTCTGGGCTTTTTCAAGATCTTTCAGATCCATTATTTTGTGTTTGTAGACTGCCATCTTCAATTCAAACCGCAAATTTTCAGTCAGGTACCAGTCTGGAAATTGAGATTGCCATTGCAAAACATAAATTTTGTGGTCAGTTAACCATTTCTTGGTTGATTGATTTTGAGATATGCTTGGGAAAATTGTCTTGCAGTAAGCTCTATTTGTAGCCTAGTTGTTTGAACTTCCTGGCAAAAGTAAACAGGTTTTCCCCAAGATGTCTTGGTACTTCCTGCAGTTCTTTTTTATTTTTTTGTTCCACTGGTTAAAACTCTTATCCCTGGACTTATGAAGTCAAAAAACCTTTATCTTGTTTATACTGAGAGTTATTTCCCTTTCCCCATGGTGATGGATGACGCATGGATTTTAAATTTGTGTAGCCTCATTTTTGGACCCCAGTGAAACCAAATGCCATGGGAGGCTACAACATAACTTTTTGTTGGGTTATATTTTAAATAATTATTAGGGACTGTGAATAATTATGACATATATTTTTGGGGAAAATATTAAACGAGATGTTTTTCTTCAAGCAATTGTATTAGCACACAAGTATATATCTTTCATCATTTTCGTTGTGACCGTCCTGTTGATACGTTGCCTTGACAAGAGGCTCCTCTCCCCAAGGTGACCCGCTGAGGTGACATCCACAGTAGTGACCTGAGCTGGCAGTGCGGCGAAGTTCTGTGGTTGAGTGGGTGGGTGAGTGCATGTCTCATTTAGGTAAACAAGCTGCACCACAGAGATGCTGCAGACCTAGGCTCTGTCTGTCAGGCCCAGCAGACTAACCGCTAATCACGCCAGTCCCGTCGCTCTGACCGAGCATGAAGCCCCAGTTATCGTGTTAGTGCCTTTCCTTATGATGTACCGACCCCGGTGCATTCAGTATTTTTCTATTTTTAAACTTGGCGTTGGGCGGCTGGAGTCACATAATGGTGTATTAACTCTGCACGCTTGTTCATTCTGCTCAGAGGCGGTTGTCGGATGAGTTTTGAATCACTCCGGAGGCTTAGAGCTCTTATGTCTCGTCAGCAGCCCCCTGAAACATTTAGCAAAGTGATTTTGACAATCGCACGAAATAAGCCAACTTAACCCTTTAACATCTGTCTTTTTTCTTGTATATGTGAATCAGATAAAAAACATCTACGATGTAAAAAAGAAAAAGCCAAGTTACTCACGCATAGCCTACATAGCATAGCAATCAATTCCAACATGCAAAATCTAGGTCTGCCTATAAAAGTCCTGATATCAAAATGTGGCCAAGTTACAACTAACAATATTGCCTATCGTAGCTCACACTAAATAAACTAGCTCTATTCCAAAGCAATGCTATCCAAACTTTCCTAAATTATTTAATGCAACTTGGCCCTGTGTTTCTTCATCTTTGAATGTTAAGAGATTGTGCCTCATGGAACAACATATGATTTCAATGAATGTTTTTAACAGTTGATGAATAATTACACTCCAGAAAGGATATGGTTGTACTTTGTTGGCAAGTTTACTTTAGAAAATGTACAGGTGTTAAAATGTTAACTGCTGCTATAGAATTCTTTACAATTCACAGACATTTATATCAAGAAACATCATGTACAATAGAGAAAGGGGTGATGAATAAATAAATGCAGATAAAAATTAGTAATATTTTTACCTAGAAAATAGCGTACATATAGCATTTTTACAAACGTATCCACACATGTTTGTGGGTCAGATGGTGGCAAATAAGTAATAGTATTATTAGTATATTATTACTGTGTATATTATTTTCTTAACATAATAGTATTTATGATATTTGCAAACAGAATTTTGTGAACACAAGGATATCTATGCTCTGTAGGACCACACAGGTTTGATAGAAATCCAAATAAATAAATCAATAAATACATAATAATAATAATAATAATAATAATAATAATAATAATAATAATAATACATTTTATTCATTATGTGCTTTTCATAGACCCAAAGCAGTGGATGCAGACAATTGTTCAAACATGCCCTATAGTGTAGTAATTTCTGTTTAATTTCTAAGTGCAACACATCTGAATCAGAGTATTTCCACTATAAATTATTTTCATTTTGCAGTTTGATGTGGCACATACAGTTTCATTGGTCACATTCTCTTGAGATGGTAAGATGAAGAAACACAGGGCCAAGTTGCATTAAATAATTTAGGAAAGTTTGGATAGCATTGCTTCGGAATAGGGCTATTAGTATTCTGTGAAATACATTTAACGTTAGGCTATTCACCACTGGATTGCCGGATGTGTAACTCCAACCTTCCATGTGTGGGCTACGAGCAAGCGAGCGAGCTAGTGAGTTCATAAGCACAGCAGTTTTTTCCGGTAGTGTAGAATGTTACCTGCGGGAAATGTTTTGGTACCGGACAGCTAGGTTTAGTTTAGTTTTCTGTAGTGCAATGAATGTAGGCTATAAGGCATGTTGATTCGCTTCGTAGTAGCCTAGCTTATATCTGCTTCCTGACTAGAAGCAGACTGACGTCTCTCTGGCAACAGTAACGTTGGCTGAGAAGCTTAATTGGACAACACATATTTCCCAGGAATCTTAGCCAGAAAGAAAACAATAGATACTACTAAGAAAGTACATACCAGAGATTATTCTTCTTATTATTGCTATTATTATAATTAAAAGTGTTTGCAGTAAGCTACATTATCTGCAGAGTAGCGTAGACTAGAGCCACATTCGGAGGCTATTGTTTTTTGTTTTTTTTAAACTGACTAACCATGAATCAGATATGTTTGGGGAATTGGCGGTTTATAAATCCGATCTCTTAAAGGCTTGCAGCTTAAAGGAGGCTATCATCAATTCTTAATGTAGGCTATTATCGTAAATTCTTAATTTTCCTAGTAATTAATTTTATGGTGACATTGTGTTATGTGTGAAAAGGATAAAGTGAACAGAGCTGAAGTGAAGAAATTAATGATAAAGAAATGTTGGCAAGGGTACGTTGAGGTTCGGTTTCCACAGTCAGTCAGTCATGACCGCAAGAGCAGAGCGTAACACCCTCCCCAAACCAGACAGGAGCGAGCGTCCAGTTTGGGGAAGGTGTACAAGTGAAATACAAGTGAAACATTGAACAGTTAATATTGGAAACCTCTTTTGCCTTTGCAATAAAAATACGTTAATATGTTAATGTGAAAATAATAACATTCTAAGAAATGAAAAGTACTTAACAGTTGCACATTGTTTTTGTGGAAAATAAGCATGACCCCTGCTGGGCTTGAACCCACAATCCTCTGTGTGAGAGACTGCAACTCTAGCCATTAGGCCACAGTAGCTTCTTGGAAAGCATGAAGCCATTAGCTATATAAACATTAAAAAGCACTAGTATGAAGCATTTTTATTGGGCGATAAGCTTGATGAACAGGTATACGGATCATACCCTCAAAGAATAATTCTCCCCATTGGATAACATCGCGACGGAGGCAGGCAGTTTGGCAGGAAAAATGGGAAGAAGAAGCGGAAGAGGAAGGAGAAAAACGGCAAAATAACCCAAGTTTGGGGCTTTATTGTGTGGATGTGTGAAGTTGCATCTTCATACAGAAGTTAATGTTTTTAAGGGCTGAGCGTCTATAGTCATTGTGGTTACTTCTGTAGGAAACCCTGAAAAGTGCCAAACTCTCGGTTCTGTACAGGTATGCGGCATGCCCCACCAAGCCGTAACTTGGCGGATGGCATACCTGCCATCCCAATTTATCTTCCCAACACACATTGCTTTTCAAAATGGTCCTGTACCATACATTCATTCATTTATACTGAAATCTATAAGGTAAACAAATGGGGATACAGAAACAGTCCTTGTGAATACATATAATGGTGATATGGGGACAGTGCAGACATTTAACCAATGTATGATTGATACACTGGCAACATGGATGTTTGAACCTAAAATAAAATATTCATACGATTATACAAACCAATTAATTAACAGTTCAATATAAATCTTCAAAACAAAGTTAACTTAGGTTGCAATTGATATATCCTAGTATTATCATTTAGGCCATAGACCAGAAAAAAACAAACAGGTAATTTGCAAGCGATACAGCACCCTGATTATATTTTTAAAGGTTCTTGGAGGGAACATTTAAATCCTCAGCACTTGGTTGGTAGTGTGTGGTTCACACTTTCTTGACGGTAGCTATTTATTGACAAAGCTTCCAGGCAAAGCTCTGCAGTCTGCACTATTTCACTGTAACTCGCTCCTTTTGTGCTAGGGAGCACAGAAAACTTATCCTAACTCAGTATATCAATCATTACTCTCTCAACCTATTTCAAATCATTTCCCTTAATTAAAATTTAGCTGAATAATCATTACCAGTAGGTATAGCTGTATTTAGTGATAGAATAATTTTCCATGGTGTCACAAAACTGTGATGTTACATGCACTAGTCTTTAGTGAGTGTTTTCATTATGCTTTTCATTATGAGTTAATGCTGTGATTTACCTCTCAGTGTATTATTTAAACTATTAATTCATTTTACTAAGCATATAGACTGACTAGCTGTTTAGCTTGTTAACTAAACTGTTGCGTTGTGGGTTGCATGGGACAAATCAGTCCTGACATTAGAATCTTTATTCTTATTAGCCTGAGCCATGGTACATTATGGTACCCCAAATATACAGTACGTACAAAGTGAAAATTGCTTCCAGACATCGTGTCTGGTTTTCAGGGAAGTGTGTGTGCGGGATTGGTAGAGTACTGAATGTCTTAAAATGTCATTGATGGAGAGAATTAAAATGTCATACGTTCAGTTACTACAACAATGTGCTAAACAACACCATTTAGTTGCCTTTGTCCTGAAAAGATTCTAGGATGTCTAAACAAAGTGAACAAAGAGAGAATAAAGTGATTCTAATTGTGGCAAAACCATGGTCACTTAGAGAGGAGAGTCACTGAAAGGGAGCATCTGTCAGATGTGCTTCTTTAAGGCTGGAAAAACGGCAGTGTTGCCCAGCAACTCCCGCACATTTCTGTACCCGGGAAAAATGAGGCCATTTCATCAGTTGGTTACAGAGCACTTTTTAACTATTGATGAAGGGGTGACAAGCGCCGACGTCATATCCAGAGTGGCTCGGTAAGGCAGATAGAATGTAAACGGGCCATAGCGTACCGAGCAGCACTGCGATCTACTGGCCGCTACTGTCACTCCTCCCGGTCACTGGCTCCGAAACAACCTGTATCCCGCTTCCATCTTTCCAGATTTGGTTGCAGAGCAAGTCCTGTAGGGATTGCATTACCTTGGTCATTCACTTGATAAATGGCCCACTTGCATCCAACATGGCGTCCATTCCTACATCAAGACCTCCGCTGGAGAAATGACAATATGCAGCAGGGTTGGCCCCCAGCTGGGATTTGATCCCTTTAGACTGCTGCTCCCCCCGACAGTTGCTAGGTGCAAGGGAGCAGTGAGTAAGCCCTGGAGCTTTCAGACACACTCTTTTTTTGGGGCCTCCTGGACTCCTGAGTCTTTGTACCCTACCAGCAAGCCCAGCCCCCCCCCCCCCCCCCCCTTCCCATCACAGGTATGAATAATAGATGAAGCCTTGCATCACTGTTTGTACTATAACAATATTGGCATGTGGAGTCGAGCACTTGATCTGCTCTCCCAGTGACACCATGGAATATGTGGGATGGTGTTGGCTTTCACCAAGTTAAAGCTTTCCTGAAATATTAATGATAATGAGGCAATGTTTCCACTGTCTCAGTCGACACCACCCTCACCCTCTCTCTCCATCACCTGATACAAGGCGCCATGGCCACGGCAGGCTGGCGGCGGAGAGGGCCAGGAAGTCTGCAGGTGGGCAGAGCCGTGGGCGGAGGCAATCCCGGCATATTTTCCATCTGCCATGAAAGAGGTGCAGTTCATTACTGCGGCGTGCTCTTCATATGGAGGTGACCCAGAAACACTCTACACACACACACACGCACTCACATACACATGCACATAGTCTCCAGAGGCAACTGCCTGCCGATGACACATCATCTACTGGATTCTGCACTGAGATGCATAAAGATTTTCAAGTTTATCTCTGAGGTGCATTTCCGGATAATACTATTTTATGACCATTGATGTCCACAGTCTGCTCTGCGAAGGACAGGAGTAGAGACTGGATCAAAGAGTTGTCCGTCAAGACATCCCTCTGTATTTCATTCACTCCCTCTACCCTTGACTACAGCAGGTAACAGCAGCAACAGGGTTAATGTCCTTTATCTCTGATCTCAGGCAGTAAGAGAAGTAACATTCCACCCCTGATTCCAGTAACAGGAGCCATGATATATCCTTTTCCCTATGCAGACTGTTAAGTTCAAGCTCAGATCTCCTTCTCCATCTACACAACAGTGCTTGAACAGTGGTTCAATAAATACTAATGTCAATGTCACGCACAGTTCTGCAGGGCTCAAGACCCCTGCTTCTGCACATAAATCTGTTTTTGCTACAGGATAGCATGCTGTTTATCGCCCCTGTCTGTCAATGTAACAAATAGTTCTTCTTCAAGGTTTTCAAAGAGATTTCTTCTTTGTGAATCCAAGGTTTTGTTGCCACACTCACTAAAGCATGTATGGTATTAGTCAATATAAGCTGCGTCCCAATACTCTAAAAAAAAAGCTCCCTCCCTCCTCCACTACCACCTCCTCCCCTCTGTGCCCCAGAAAAGGATCTTTGTGTTTTAATCTAATGTTGGTGACTACATCTTATTTAAATATTAATGGTTACATATTAATTATTGTCTCGACGCAAACAGCAATGTCAGGTACATTGTATACTGTACATGCAAATACTTGTACTGAAAACGTTCAGGCAGTTTTGCATACTTCCGGGTAGGAGAGGAGTGGTAGTGGGGGAGTGGAGGAAAGGAGGTTGGGGAGTGAAGAATATTTTGACATAGCCTTGATAACAGAGTGGCCTCAGAAATTAATAAACAAATTAATGGATAAATGAGAAAGAAACAGGCCGTGGGGGGGGGGGGGGGGGGGGGGGGGGGCTAAAGCTAACATACACATCAAATAAGTTACCCATGAATGTTTAAAAGACCAAGTTATCATGAAATCCATATACTGACATGACATCTATGACTTAGAGAGGCTTTGCCCTTTTGAATAATGTGGATTTCAGTTGAAGAGGTGGGTTAGGAGGTTCTCTGTGACTCAGTGCTAGAGTCACATAAAGCTAAAGTATAATCCATTTCTAAATATACCCCTGTCAAAGCTTCAAAGGTGTATCAAAACTAAAAAGTCTCTGCATAACCTCATCATTTAATGAATATGTCTCACCATGGAAAAACAATTGTCCAAGCTTTCTGAAAACTGCTCACTTTATAAAGCAATTGTGTTGGCCATCTTATGCATTTGACAGACATAACAGAACAGATCAATTGGTTGATGTCAGTGTTCTGCCTACAAGGCCAGAGATTACTTGACTATCTTCAGAATGACTGGCTGGTATATAGCTTTAATACATTGTATAACATGGTTGTCGTGTTATATTGTGCTATGCAGTTATACTAAAATAAGGGTAAAGGTCATGCTCCAGCATTCCATAAGAGTAAACATGCTGTGCCGCTCCTAAAGAATAGAGTACTCAAGTGACTACGTCACACTGGTTTCGGAAGTAAATTCCCCATTCATTTAGAGCGTAGACATTAACTAAAATTTACTTTTAAACCATTTCTAGTGATTATGTCTTACCATCAATTTCCTGCATTGTTCAATATAACGCCCGTTCGCAAAATATGTAGTTTTTCGGGACCAGCTTCGAGTATATTTTACATTTTAGTATTTTTCTGTGAATATACCAGCGCAGGCACTGTTTAAAAACTTGACGTCCCATAATTCCCTGCGGACGAGCAACCGTAGTGTAGCGTTGTCTCCAACGTTGTCATATAACGTTAGCCAGCAGTAGCACGCAGCTCCATTTTAACACTTTTTTCTAATGTTAGCTAGCTAGCTTGAAGGACTAAAAGCTAGAATTGCTTTATGTGGTTAACCGTAGCACAGTTTTTGACCTTGTCGGGCAGGCTTCTCAACTTAGCTAATGTTAGCTCGTCGTCAGTGGCAGGCTACTGCCATTCTGCCAAAAATTACGAGATAATGATATCTTACTGGTCGAGAACCACCCGTGCGTTGCAGTACTGGATATGTGTAGTCCGTTACAGTGGACTACAAGACAAACTACAATCATGAATCCATTAATTTCAAAAATAAAAATTTGAACATGCGATATATGGTCTATATCCTTATACCACACAGGCTAATCCAGGAACGTTTGACGCACGTCTGACGTACTCACTTGAGTACTCTATACTGTCAATGCACAGGTAAAACTGAAGACAGGAACAAAGACTCACAATAATAATGAGAATGGATAATTTAATAACTTCAACATGGTCGTAATTAAGATAATAAATCTGCAGTATATTATAGCATTGTTTTGCTTCTCAGGATGGATAGGTACAGTCATGGGATCAAACATGTCAAACATATCAGTGTGAATCAAACATGACCTCTTTTGACATGAGTGAGACTGGAGCACTGGAGCAGCTCACCAAGGACAGAAAATAAATTTTAACTCAGAACAAGCTGCATGATTGCACTTCTCCAGTCGGTTCCTACATCAAAAACAAAGTCATAATTCCAGAGACAAATGCTGCTATAGTGGAAAATCTGTTGAGTTTTCTTTTTAAGCACCATTCAAAGGTCAGAGATGCTTTTGTTTTTACAGCTTATGGAAAAGTAATTGGAGCAGAAAGGCTCACTCAGAGATAAAACTATCTCTCGTTAAAAACTCATGTGGACGTTTATGACCTTTAACCCTGAAATTTGATACATTTCTAGCACATCAAAGGGAGTAAGACAGCATATACAAAAAGGGAGATCAAGCTGTCAGAACGTCTCGAAGGTTGAAACAGGTCATTGCATTGTACTATATATGTAATCTTTTGTAGCTTAATAAATATGACGCAATTGATTTTGGTGATTGGAAATTGGAAATTGTAATACATAAGTACATTTGTATTATTATTATTATTATTTTGATTTGGAATTGGTGTGTAGACATCCATGATTCTCCTCCAAAACATGGTGTTGGCAGATGCTTCTTTTCATAACGCAGACTACAGCTAAGCCACACAGAGTGGAGTCGGAGGGAGACCTTTTATATACGACTTTAGCATGCTGTCCACGGTGCCCGATCGACCAGTGGGGGCCACTATATAGCGATGATCACGGACCCCTGACCGACTGAACACTCCCAGAACCTGGGCGAAGCAATCGCCCATCGCCTTGCAGAGCTACCAGCCACAGTCGATCTAAAACCATGGGAATCCACAGCATGGTGCCTTTACTGAATGAGCCGCTAAGCAGACCTATTTTTATTTTCTTCAATTATGGACCTCTTATTCATTTTGGATCCTTGCTCCCTATGGCTTTAACTAATGATATTACAGTAATACACATATTGAAATGTAAATACTTATTATAATTATTGTCACTACTATTTTCTACAATGTACTGCATCTCTTAAACACTGCAGCTTCCCCTATAATGAATTTTAAAAAAAAAAGGTTTATATGCTTTGTTATCTTTGCACATTGAGAGAAGAGCTAAAATTATTAATAGGAACAAATTACAAATCTTTTGTTTGTGTTCAGTGGTTCATTACAGGCATTTAGCAGACGCTCTTATCCAGAGCGACTTGCACAACTTTTTAGCATTTTTATGTATTTATTTATTTTTTTACATATTATCCATTTATACAGCTGGATATATAGGGAGGAGATTCAGGTTAGGTACCTTGCTCACGGGTACAATGGCAGTGTCCTACCTGGGACTTGAACCTGCAACCTTTCGGTTACAAGGCCAGTTCCTTAACCATTATACTACACTAAATTTGTATGCATTTCAGTTACATTTCAATGCACTGGCTCTTTGAATTTTCTTAGATAAAAATATAGTATTTTGTTTAAGGACAGTCTAAAGCTGGAATGGAGAAATATACAAGAATAAGCAGCATTTATTCTTCTGGCAATATAAATCAATTAATAAACAAGGGGGGTCTTGTTATTTACTTCTCATTCTTGAAATATGGTTGTTTCCATTGCTAGATTTTTGTAAAACACATTTTAAAAAACCATTTTATATTTTACGTAAAACTATTCAGGGCTCAAATGTGTGACCGTTTGGTCGCATATACAACCTAAATGTAAACTGTGCTACCTAGAAATGTGCCACCTTAAATTAGGAACACTGGAGCGACCATAAACAATTATCCAGGAACGAGTACGGTGTAAATCTTGAATTTGAATTTGAATTTAGCAAATCTGAATTAATTAATTTTTTTAAATGCTCGCAACCTATCGCAATCAGAAAAAAACTACCATATTTGTTTTCCCTGTAACCATTCTAACCTAGCGTCAGCTTCTCTTTATTTATCTCTATGCTGGTGTTAGCAAGAAAAACTGAAACCTTTTTTTCCCCCTCAAGGCTAATAAAATCAAGCGAGCAATCACATCAAAGAATTTTCTAAAATGTAAATTTCTCCATTTGTATAATGTGCACTTGAGTGCACATCCCTAACTGTAGAACAGATGCAGTACAGAGCCTTTCAGGGAAGCCAGGGCTGGAGCCCTGGTGTAGTGCTGAGGTCTGTTCTGTTTGGGATTATGTGCGACTGAGGGCAGATTGATGCTTGACTTTGTGGATTTTTGTGGATGTGGAGAAACGATGATGAGGTGGCTGTTCCTGTGTGTCCCGCTCTCTCATTGCTGGTTTGGAGTACCCCATTGGGCTAATCTGTGCACATATGTCCTTAAAAGCTCTGCTGCTGTTTTCCTTTTAAATTATTAAGCTTCTTCAGAGGCTTTAAGCTACTGAGAAGAAGATTAGTGAGGTTATTTTGTGCCTGTGTGTGTGCGTGTGTATGTTTGTGCGTTTTGTGTGTGTATGTTTTGCATTTCTGTGCGTGTGTATGTTTGTGTGTGTGTGCATGTGTTAACATGTGAAGGCATGCGAGCATATTCTGATGGATGTATTTGTACATGTAAATATGTATGTGTGTGAGTTATTAGTGTGGTCTTGGCAGTTAGTGCAAACCCCTCAGAGAGTGGTGGTGTGCAACATGCATAAGGTATATTCCTGTACTTCTGTTCTGTCTAATAAATCTTTTTCATTTTCCAGGGCTACACACATCCACACACACACGCACGTGCGCGCACACGCACACTCGCGCGCGCACGCACACACACACACAAGCACATCGTTTGCCTGCCAGGAAAGGCGATTATACTTCAGAGAATAGCTAGGAGTTGAAATGGCAGATCTAAAAAATTCTGTGTTGCATTAGATCCTGATGCACTTACACTGTGCCAGTGTCACATTAATAAAATCCTAAATCATGATCTGATACCATGTTCAAGGCCTCCTTTGGTGAATATGCCATACTGTGTCATAGGCTCAGCAGGGCACCTAACCTCAGGCACCCCATATATAATCAATCAATCAAACAATCAATCTATCCATGAAATGTATTTAATTGCTTGTAACCTTTTGAAACCATATTCTATAGTTTTGTGTGAACATTTTTACATCATTACACTGCGTAGTATTACGTAATATTACTTCTTTGTGTAACATTCATTACATTTATTTTCAAATATCCTATTGTCACAATCTAATTTCATGGCTGAGTATTGTATTATCTTATCAGATAAAAAACGTCTACGACGTAAAAAAAGCCAAGTTACTCACGCATAGCCTACATAGCGCTGTCTATAAGTTCTTAATTCCAACTTGCAAAAACTAGGTCTGCCTATAAAAGTCTTGATATCAAAATGTGGCCAAGTTACAACCAACAATATTGCCTATCGTAGCTCACACTAAATAAACTAGCTCTATTCCAAAGTAATGCTATCCAAACTTTCCTAGATTATTTAATGCAACTTGGCCCTGTGTTTCTTCATCTTTGCATGTGAATAGATTGTGTCTCATGGAACAACATATGATTTCAATGAATGTTTTTAACAGTTGATGAACAATTACACTCCAGAAAGGATATGGTTGTACTTTGTTGGCAAGTTTACTTTAGAAAATGTACAGGTTTTAAAATGTTAACTGCTGCTACAGAATTCTTTACAATTCACAAACAGACATTTATATCAAGAAACATCATGTACAATAGAGAAAGGGGTGATGAATAAATAAATGCAGATAAAAATGAGTAATATTTTTACCTAGAAAATAGCGTACATATAGCATTTTTACAAACGTATCCACACATGTTTGTGGGTCAGATGGTGGCAAATAAGTAATAGTACCAATTTTCTTAACATAATAGTATTTATGATATTTGCAAACAGAATTTTGTGAACACAAGGATATCTGTAGGACCACACAGGTTTTGATAGAAATACAAATAAATAAATCAATAAATACATAATAATAATAACAATAATAATAATACATTTTATTCATTCTGTGCTTTTCATAGACCCAAAGCAGTGGATGCAGACAATTGTTCAAACATGCCCTATAGTGTAGTCATTTTTCTGTTTAATTTCTAAGTGCAACACATCTGAATCAGAGTATTTCCACTATAAATTATTTTCATTTTGCAGTTTGATGTGGCACATACAGTTTCATTGACCACATTCTCTTGAGATGGTAAGATGAAGAAACACAGGGCCAAGTTGCATTAAATAATTTAGGAAAGTTTGGATAGCATTGCTTTGGAATAGAGCTAGTTTATTTAGTGTGAGCTACGATAGGCAATATTGTTAGTTGTAACTTGGCTACATTTTGATATCAAGACTTTTATAGGCAGACCTAGTTTTTGCAAGTTGGAAGTAAGAACTTATAGACAGCGCTATGTGGGCTATGTGTGAGTAACTTGGATTTCTTCTACGTCGTAGACGTTTTTTATCTGATATCACTGATTTTTTATAGCTAACTAATGATGAATAATGCATGAAGATAAACACGGAGAGAGACATGCGTTCCAAAGAAATGTATGCAGACATTCGCGTAACCATAACGCCCTCTATTTACAAGAATGAGAACAATTATCCTATTACAGACAGCACACAATTACATTAAAAGAGTTTGTAGATGAGCAGTATTTAATGTGTAATGAAATACAATGAACAGCGCCACCTGAGCTATGGATCATGAAGAAGCATGTAAATTAATGAACCAAGTCTATATGGAGACATGCATGCACAATGGGCTAGACGCAAACACATTCTAGCTGAAAGACATACAGCCTAAATAGCTAGTATAGCCTAAATAGTTTGCATCAGTAAAATATGGAAATACAGTTTTAAAATAGGGCTATTAGCATTTCCCTGTGGGAAATGTTTTGGTACCGGACAGCTAGGTTTAGTTTAGTTTTCTGTAGTGCAATGAATGTAGGCTATAAGGCATGTTGATTCGCTTCGTAGTAGCCTTACTTGTATCTGCTTCCTGACTAGAAGCAGACTGACGTCTCTCTGGCAACAGTAACGTTGGCTAAGAAGCTTAATTGGACAACACATATTTCCCAGGAATCTTAGCCAGAAAGAAAACAATAGATACTACTAAGAAAGTACATACCAGAGATTATTCTTCTTATTATTGTTATTATTATAATTAAAAGTGTTTGCAGTAAGCTACATTATCTGCAGAGTAGCGTAGACTAGAGCCACTTTTGGAGGCTATTGTTTTTTAGTTTTTTAAAGTGACTAACCATGAATCAGATATGTTTGGGGAATTGGCAGTTTATAAATCAGATCTCTTAAAGGCTTGCAGCTTAAAGGAGGCTATCATCAATTCTTAATGTAGGCTATTCTTAATTTTCCTAGTAATTAATTTTATGGTGACATTGTGTTATGTGTGAAAAGGATAAAGTGAACAGAGCTGAAGTGAAGAAATTAATGAATAAAGGAATGTTGGCAAGGGTACGTTGAGGTTCGGTTTCCACAGTCTGTCAGTCATGACCGCAAGAGCAGAGCGCAACACCCTCCCCAAACCAGACAAGAGCGAGCGTCCGGTTTGGGGAAGGTGTACAAGTGATATACAAGTGAAACATTGAACAGTTAATATTGGAAACCTCTTTTGCCTTTGCAATAAAAATATGTTCATGTGTTAATGTGAAAATAATAACAGTCTAAGAAATGAAAAGTACTTAACAGTTGCACATTGTTTTTGTGGAAAATAAGCATGTCCCCTGCTGGGCTCAAACCCACAATCCTCTGTGGGAGAGACCGCAACTCTAGCCATTAGGCCACAGTAGCTTCTTGGAAAGCATGAAGCCATTAGCTATATTAACATTAAAAAGCATTAGTATGAAGCGTTTTTATTGGGCGATAAGCTTAATGAACAGGTATACGGACCTGGAAGAAGAAGAAGAAGAAGCGGAAGAGGAAGGAGAAAAACGACAAAATAACCCAAGTTTGGGGCTTTATTGTGTGGATGTGTGAAGTTGTATCTGAATGCTGTGTGGTTACATGAGGTCAGAACATACAGAAGGTAATGTTTTTAAGGGCTGAGAGTCTATGGTCATTGTGGTTACTTCTGTCGGAAACCCTGAAAAGTGCCAAACTCTCGGTGCTGTATAGGTATGGGGCATGCCCCACCAAGCCGTAACTTGGCGGATGGCATACCTGCCATCCCAATTTATTGCACATCTATTTTAACATTGGTTGGAAGAATATTAGAGTGAATTCAGTAGTAAAAATTCAAAATATTTGCCCCAGATATGACTTCAAATGCTTGAACAAATGAAATTATTATTAAGCTCTCCAAAAAAAACAAAAAAAAATAATAGAGAAGGAATCATTTTCATTATGCCTGTCTGAGTGAAAAATCACAGACAGGGTATTAAATGAGCGGCAAAGATTGTACCAACAGATGACATCATCGCTGACAACCCTGTGTGTCATCTGTCCTCAGCTTTACCTAGGAAACCCACATGCATTCTACAGAGCAAGTCAATGACTACAGCAGAGCAACACACTGTAATCCCAATCTGAGTGAGTGTGTCTGTAATCCTACTGTGTGTGTGTGTGTGTGTGTGTGTGTGTGTGTGTGTGTGTGTGTGTGTGTGTGTGTCTGCGTGTGTGTGTGCGTGTGTTTGTGCGTGCGAGCGCATGTGCATGTGTGGCTGTCTATAATCCAAATATGTAGGTATGTGTGTATGTAGCTGTCTTTAATTCTACTTTGTGTTTTCAAATGTGTATATTTGTGTGAGAGAGTGACATCGACAACCAACAGAACATTTCAGTTATCTGAAAGCTGTAGTATACAGGTGTGTGTGTGTGTGTGTGTGTGTGTGTGTGTGTGTGTGTGTGTGTGTGTGTGTGTGTGTGTGTGTGTGTGTGTGTGTGTGGAAACACGAGTAGTCATTGTCTGCACAGAGCAACACTTCTCTGGTTTTGGGGATAGGGAGATACGTAGTAGTGGTCTGGATGAGAGATGGATGTGATTGACAGAGACGGAGCCTGATCCCTCTTTTATTTTTTTCCTTGGATGTGAGTGGAGGCGAGCTGCTGATCGTTGGAAGTTTGAGATCAGCACATTCCCTGCACCAGCATCTCCCGGCTGGATGATGGCTCCCGCGAGTCGTGGCCCGTAGCGGTAGAATCGGTTTAGCGGTTTACGCCACAGCACAAGGACCAGCTCCTGTCATCTGCTGAGCTTCGACTGTGGTACCACCAGGCGGATATGGACCACTATTTATAGGTAATCCTGTTTTAGCGAGGTCGTGCTTTCTACTGTCCCTGAGACAGAGCTGTGAGAGTTAAACCCCTGCATGCTCACAAATAAGGAACCAGGTAGTACTCCCGTTTTTTTCCAGAGCTCACACATATTCAGATACTCCTGTTCTACTCCTACAGAGCTCATACCTATTCAGATACTCCTGTTCTACATCTCCAGAGCTCACACCTGTGCAGATACTCCTGTTCTACACCTCCAGAGCTCACACCTGCACAGATACTCCTGTTCTACACCTCCAGAGCTCACATCTGCAAATACACTCCTGTTCTACACCTCCAGAGCTCATATCTGTACAGATACTCCTGTTCTACACCTCCAGAGCTCATACCTGTACAGATACTCCTGTTCTACATCTCCAGAGCTCATACTTGCACAGATACTTTTGTTAAATTCCTCCTGAGCTCAAACATGTACAGATACTCCTGTTCTACACCTCCAGAGCTCATACCTGCACATATACTTTTGTTAAATTCCTCCTGAGCTCAAACATGTACAGATATTCCTGTTCTACACTTCCAGAGCTCATACCTGTACAGATACTCCTGTTCCACACCTGGAGCTCATACCTGTACAGATACTCCTGTTCAATTCCTCCTGAGCTCAAACCTGTACAGATATTCCTGTTCTACACTTCCAGAGCTCATACCTGTACAGATACTCTTGTTCCACACATGGAGCTCATACCTGTACAGATACTCCTGTTCAATTCCTCCTGAGCTCCAACCTGTACATATACTCATGTTCTACTCAGGAGCTCACACCTGTACAGCTACTTCTGTTTTATCACTACATCTGTAAAGATTTTTTTATCTGATTACTCAGAAATGTGTTTAGCATCATAAACAGCTGTCTTCCACACAATTGCATGACCTTCATTTACAGTTGATGTCACATTACACACAGGAGACTTGACCACTGCCTTACTAAAGTAATCAACCAGATGATCCAAATCCCCCATTACCCCAAAGCCCATCATTGCATACTGCCCAGTGTCAAAATACCTCTTCTCACACCTACAGAGTGTTACGTCCCTAGGCTGCCTCATGATTGCACCCCTTTAATTATTTGGTATGCTACCCTCGTTTCCTTCGGCTCACGTGAGTCTTGATTGGAAATTACCGACACCTGTTGTGGATTTCCAGAGAGCATATGTATTTGCGGCGTTCTTTAGCTCGAGGTTGGGTCAGTTTCACTCTGGGTTAGGTTTCCCTTTGGCAAAACCTAATGCACATTGCCAGCTTTTGCTAACGTGCTGAAGCGCATATTTTAAATTATTATAGTGACCTCAGTTTGGTTTGTAGCCACTTATTTTGGTTGGTCAAGACTTTTGTATTGTCTCATATAGAGACTTTGGAATTGTTCTCAATTGTTCGGGAAGGTTGGAGTGGTTCCAACGCTTCCGAATACAAAACCGCCGGCAGTTGTGTCTCGGGTCTGAGTCTACTTGGATTCCCGATTTTGTGTGTCTCGTTTCTTCATTGCCAATACCTTCACCAGCACCCTTTTCCCCTTGTCTCATGTCTCTTTATTTTGATATGTTAATGAACTCATTTTGTAACCGTTCCTTGTGTGTTGAAGCCGGGGTCGTAACATGGGGGTCGTACTGTTCGATACCTCTGTGGCTCTCAGCAGTAGAATGCTGTTCCCATCGCATCTATTTCCGTGGTGGTTGATTCATAAATCAGAACCCTCTAGATCTTTCCCTGGGCTAGCGCTTCTTCCAGGTCACATGTCCGAGAGGAGCTCCCGTGCTACTTGCCACATTCTCCCACCATTCTCACACCATGCTATTGTGGGAGCTATCACCAAGGGCCTCAAAGTCTGAGGGTGCAAACCTGCCTGTTCCCAAATAAATGGATGTAATCATACAGTAAGTCGGTTTCTTCTTTCAAAATATTGTCCTGATAGAAAATTTGTTAGTCGGCATAAAAAAGAAGAGAAAAAGTAACAGCCGATAAGCAAAAGAGGCTTGGATAACGTCTGTTGTTGTCTTTTGGTCTTTGGTGCCATACCACCCCTGGCAATGTGGAGTTTAGAGCTGCTGTTTATTTAAAGCCCAAAACTTGCTACAAACCTGGGACTGATGCCAGCATATGGTCTTTGCTTAGGGTTTGCAGTCAATTAGTGTGGCTAATTTGGCAGATCATCTGGTAACATGCCTGGGGCTATGCACCTTTTTTTTTTTTTTAAATCAATGTTCAAAGCAGCCACAGATAAACATGAGGTGAGGCTTGAGCCTCTGCCCCTTTGGCACAGATAGACCTGAGGTGAGGCTTGAGCCTCTGCCCCTTTGGCACAGATAGACCTGAGGTGAGGCTTGAGCCTCTGCCCCTTTGACACAGATAGACCTGAGGTGAGGCTTGAGCCTCTGCCCCTTTTGCCTTCAGTCACAAAGTGCCCTCTTAGCAATTTTTTATTTATGTGTTTTTATTGTTAAGGAGGGCACCTCTCCTATTCCTAAATGGTTGCACCTTGAGAAACGTTGCTCAGTGCGCAACTCAGAACAGACTCCACTGGCAAAAAATATCAGTCTCAGCATCCCACATTTCCAAGGCTGACTAGTGACTACCTCCTGTGTGTGCGGGGGTGGTGAATGATGCCTTGCTCTGTTTTTTCCTTGTCACCAGTAGAGAAAGAGGTAAGCATGATAAAAGACTAGTAAAAGCAATAGTTTGTTATCTCTAGCTAGCTAAACATCATCAGCCCACTTTGGTAGCCTAGTCCTCCACTACATGACCAGCACATGATACTGTATTTTATAAATTTTGTCATGATAATATTGAACAGGACATGGGCAGGGAGGTAGAAAGAGGGTGTGAATTAAAACAGCTTGGGGCCTACAGCTCAACTACCTCAGTTTCAGTGGCGGCTGATGAGCTGAAAATAGACGTGGCGGAAAACTCTTTCAAATTGATCATTGGTCTCAACCTGTTTTCATTCATTTTCCTTGATAAACAATACGTGTGTCAATGATCTGAATAATCAATTGGCAGGTAAACACACAGCTTCTTTCTTCACATCATGCTAGGGAGATTAAATGATAAATTAAATGGAGAAAAATTATCTTAAATCTCTTAACGTACACTTAACGGAAAAAGATACACCACTCTTAACTACCGTGTTAGCTTTCCGTACAACCGGAAATAGTCTAACAAATCTAACGAAACCTGCTCTTAAATAAATGACAAAATATGTGCATTGCGCACTGTAAAAAATTGTAGGTGACTTCAACATAAAAAGGTCAACATTCTGCAAACAAAATTTTGAGTAAACTGAACTTCTGGACACAAAGTTGATTAACTCAAAATATCAATTTAGTCAAACTTATTAATGTGTGTTAGAAGTCCTTTGTACTTGAAAACTTAAAGGGTAATTCCACCAAATTAAACCTTATTTAACAGATTAAGGCACAACTAATGAAGTGTTTCTTTGTGGCCGGCCAAAATAATTTCTGTACTGAAATATGAAATAATAAATTAAAGATGAAATTTTGGTATACGTCAAAATGAGTCTCAAAGAAACGCTGCAGGAAAATGCCCAGCCCATCCCCTCGGCCTCCGCTCCGGTAACGTTATTTAGTGGGCGTGACAACCTGTGACTGGCATTGTCTGACATTGCCCATAAACTTTAAGCTCTCTTGGCCTTTGTAGTTCACAATAAAGCAGGTACCTGGTACATGCGCAGTAGTTTGGGGCTATATGCTCTCACTACAGGTAGAAAGTTGGCTGAGAGCTCATTTTAATCAGGAGGAGAGCTACTTTTCTATAAATCAAAGATAATATTTCGGTGGAATTACCCTTTAAGTTGATACCACTTGTAAGTACAAAGGACTTACACACATTAATAAGTTTGACTAAATTGATATTTTGAGTTAATCAACTTTGTGTCCAGAAGTTCAGTGTACTCAAACATTTGTTTGCAGAATTTTGGCTTATTTTTTTATGTTAAAGTCACCTACAATTTTTTACAGTGCACATCTTTGCTGTGAATATTATCTGTGTGAATGCGGATAACGAACTGTACATGTATCCACAATTTTAAATAGCATCGATTCAATGTGCACAATTTTGCAATGCAAATGAAAAACAAAATTTTATTACTTGTCTAATAACCTAAGGAAAATTTAGATGAGAAGATATTGAGAAGAATATTCCAGTAAGCAACAGTGATGTCATGAACATCTTCAGCAACATGTAAAACACGTCTAGTACTTTGTTTATCATTATTATCACTTTTATTTATTTTATTTATTCTATAATTTACATGCTTAATGTTTATACAATGTTCATTCCTTGAATAAAGGTCAAATATATTGAAGACTATGGTGTGTGTGTGTGTGTGTGTGTGTGTGTGTGTGTGTGTGTGTGTGTGTGTGTGTGTGTGTGTGTGTGTGTGTGTGTGTGTGTGCGCACGCAGGGGCCTATGGTTAAATGTAATTAAAAAGAGATGGTATTGCATGTGAACGCGTGCACAGGGGTTGCCCTTGTCTGTGCATGGCCCTAGTTCAAAGAAGTACTGAATCCCTGGATGTTGTTATGGGGTGTTTTCTTTTTGAGACTTGCGTCACAGGAGAATAATTAGGCCCCCGCTTTTAATTAAATTAAAAATGAAACAGCAATTGGGAAACTGCTAGACATTCCATGCTGTTTCAGTTGTAGTATAATGCCATATGACCATATATGCAACTAGAAAAAATTTATTAATTACATTTGATGTATTAATTAAACACAAGAATTTAATTCAAAGCACATAAAATATATTTTTGAGCAGTACAGGGTACAACTGCAGGTTGTCATTTCAATGCGTCCTAAAGTCCTGTCCCCTGACAGTGAGAAATGCTCTTCAAAGCTTGTAGCTCATCCTGAGTGAAGTTCTCCTTTTGTGCAATCAGCTTCAGAGTTTCACGGGCACATTTTATCTCTGTATCTGGGGTTTGAAATATATATTCCTCTTGGGTTTTCCTTCTGCAGCCTGTTTTGAAAAGCACTTTGCTGAACATCCTCTGGCAATGAGAAGATTACTCCATCTGAAGGAGCACTGGGGTGTGAAGGAAGAGCGTGGACCCTGGAAAGCCCAGGCGGCAACTAATCTGAAATGGAATGGAAATTAAAACAGAGAAAGGTGATGGTGACAAACGTGATTTTGTATTTATTCAAAGCATAATCAAAAAGTTAATTAAGTGCGGTTTTACAATAAAAAATTATTGTTTTGGTCTCCATGGGCTAATAGCTACAACCTTAGTTTGGGATTAAACATGGAGTTTAGCTACTAGCCCACGCTGGACCACTGAACTCTATTAAAACTGGCTGTTCCAGAGATGCGAGATTAAGGACAGCCATTGCAGTTCTCATATGTTTCAGTGTTTTGAACTCAAATGTTTTTACAACCTTGCCAACGGCCCCACCCATCTCCCCCCCTTCGGGTTTAGCAGCTGCCTGTAAAGGTTTAGGGTTGCATTGATGACCACAGGCAGATCAATTTCATTGACTGGAAAAAGAAGACAGCTGAGCCCTCATGGTGCCGTTCATATAGTTAATTTAGAGGCGCAAGACTATTTTCCACAGGAAAAATATCTGGCCACGTAAACCTATTTGTACAGCAGTGGCATCTTATGCTTTACGTGTAGCAATAAGATGACGTAACAGTCAGGACACATTGCTTTCAGGTTTCCATTTTTATCTATTGGGGAACTTTTGGTCTGTCCTCTATCAGAGCGCTGAGCTGATGAAGCAAGGAGTGGAACAAAATTATTCAGTATTTCCATTTCTCTTAGCTGCATATATAGTAATTGCTCTTTGTATTAGATTACATATGATTAATACACATTGTATTTGTTAACTGTACTGAATAGAAACAAAATGTGTGATTTATTGTTTTTGTATGCTTTCAATATTAAATTTATTTTAAATGATATTGCTGTCCAACATCAAATTAAATAGTACTATATAGCCCTGTATAGGAACACTCTCTAGTTGCCTCCTTGTGATTTACAAGGGTCAGAATTATATTCATATGTAGTTTAATTTGATCTTAGCACATATATTAAAATTATTGAAAATGTAGCAAATGTATTGAGTGGAACTGATATACATTGAAAGTTGAAGTATGTTCAGTTGGAAGGCTCGGGGCTAATACAGTTTGAAAATCTGGGAAACAAACTGCAGTATGTGTCACTGCCTTGGAACAATAATTATTCCGGACCCACACTGTGCCACTGACATCGCCCTATAAGGCTATAAAGCTATTACCAGATCTCCAGGATACACAGGTGCCAACTGTTTCTAACAACCTGCCTAAGTACCTCTTTCCATATATGATGCTTCTGTTGTCTGCAGTTGTAGCTGTTGGCAGATGGATTAAACAAACCTTCATGTTCTTGCTACAGCTCAATAAATTCCTCATCGTCCACTGTTGTGCAGCATTTGTTTTTTGGCTTGGTGAAAATGTCTAAACTGCTTACTATCCATTCACAGCACACAAGAGCAGTGCTTATAGCATTAAGACATTGCACTGCCAAACTAAAAGAACTACATCAAGCTTTGCTTATTGTGCTATAAGATCCAAACCAGAGAGGTCTGACTGACATTTATTTTAATTACAATTTAAAGTGATAGTTAACACTTTTCAAGAAAAATGAACATTATTGGTTGTTTTTGTACCTCAAGAAATATCTTTTGGCCCAACAAATGCACAGTGTATTTTTACAGATTTGACTAGACTATCATAAAGGCTTAATCAAAAGGAATGGAATTCTATGGACAAGAACAGAATCCAACAAGGGTTCTGCTTTAAATCTCTTGGAAAAAAATTAAAATGAATGCCATCGTTTGCAACAAGAATCATTTGGTGGCTGTATATCCACTTAATTCATAATTTTGTAACCTCTTACGTTGTCTTTTTCTCATTAGAAACTTGCAAACATGCTGAAGTGCCTAAGGAGTTGCACATGCCTCATCATTATCACGGCAGGCCAGCAACAACTCCCTCCTTTTCCTTCCAAATCTATTGCTAGAACCTTAAAATGCACAAATGTTTACAGCTTGCTAGGTAATCAATCACCATATCTAGTACCATTGACAGTGCTCGGCGCTAATGAATGCAGTAGTACTCCATCCGTGGTTGTACAATCCAAGGCACAGTCCTATTTTCCCAGCTTCTGATGGTGTAGCATGTGCGATTGCTTAGCCATTTTAGCTTACTGGCAAGTTTCTAATGAAAAGAGGGCATATCATTATGGATACAGTTGTAACTGCATATACAGCCACCGATGTCTCATTTTTGTAAAGCATACCATTTGTTTTTATTATTTGTGGTATTTCAAAGGTACACTACATGGCCAAAAGTATATGGACACCTGCTCGTCCAAAACCACATTCCAAAATCATGCCTTTGCTATTGTAACAGCCTCCGCTCTCCTAGGAAGGCTTTCCACTAGATGCTGGAACAATGCTGCATGGATTTGCTTCCTTTCAGCCAGAAGAGCATTGGTAAGGTCGGGCACTGATGTGGGGTGATTAGGCCTGGCTTTCCAATTAATCCCAAAGATGATCGATGAGGTTGAGGTCAGGGTTCTGTGCAGGCCAGTCAAGTTCTTCCACACTCTCAACAAACCATTTCTGTATGGACCTCGCTTTGAGCATGGGGGTATTGTGATTCTGAAACAGGAAAGGGCCTTCCCCAAACTGTTGCCACAAAGTTGGGAGCACAGAATCGTCTAGGATGTCACTTTATACTGTAGCATTAAGATTTGCCTTCACTAAGGAGCCTAGCCTGAACCATGAAAACTAGCCCCAGACCAAGGGGTGTCCGGATACTTTTGGCCATGTAGTGTATTTTAAAGCAGAACTGGATTGAACCTCCACAGACTCATAGACTACACAGATTCACTCCCAAACCACACTGTGGTAGAGCACATAATGGGACGTGTAACTTGAGAAACACTGAAAATAAAGGATCATTCAGATAAATAAGTATGTAAACACTGTGGTATACAAAACCAAACCGTGCCATGAATTTCACAAGGGAATAATTGTTTTCCAGAATCATTACAGACTGCAGATTTAAAACACATTAAATCAGTTATTTTTAAGCAGCTCTTAAAAACCGTTGTAAATATCAAACTAAAGAGATAATGCTTCTCTCCCTCTCATAAGCAGGAGATTGTTTATTGGTTTCTTTCTGTCATTTCTTGTCGAAAAGTCACCATTGGCTCAGTCGTCTCACATTCTCTATGGCCCCGTTCACACTACAGCTAAATACGGTTCTTGCTCCTCATTTTAGTGCTTAGTCCGGTCAAGTTCACACTTAGTACTCTTATGAACGAGAGCGAGAACTAGTAGTAATGAGTCCTGCTCGAAACTGGTAGCGACTACCGAAGTTGACTCTTGTTCCTATGCATGAGCTTGGTTGTGTGAGTGTGGACGGGAACAGGAGTTTGCAACCGGTAGCAGATGCGCAGTGATTAACTGCGCAACGCTCCCTGACTTACTTTCTTTTTCATGACGCTCCCTGGCTGACTGTTAAAAGAAGCTTTAGTCGACCTTGCTTCATTCGCTGCCAGATCAAATCTCGGCAGACATTAACAAAAACTGAATGGCCACGTCCAGTTTTGTTGACAATGGAGATCATGTTTACACCTACGCAATAACTGAAATGCAAGAGTTACGTTCAGAGCAAATATGGCACAATTACAAACTTACTGACAGTCCAGTTACTCATTCAAGCGTTCTCGGTCTTCTAAATATGCATGTGTGTCCACAGAACATGAGCGACTCCAGTGAACAACTCCCGTTGTCAAGCTCCAAAATGCAAGTGTGGACGGGACCTATGAGTCACATCAATGTGGCAAGTGAGGCCATTTCTGTCCGTCGTGCAGGTAATAATGTGCAGGAGGCAGGAGCTGATCCTATGGACCAATAGGAGAAACCATAAGCAGCATTTAAGTGCACTTCAAGTGAAAAATCATCACTTTTGGAAGAGGGGATGACACAATGGTGGCAGGATGACATGGATCCACTTGGACTGAATGGTAGCAGTGCAGGAGGGTATGGGACTGATAGAAGGAGTGGTGGGTTCCGCAGTGGACAACACATCCTCTGGGAAGTGTTGGCCGATGACAGGACCTAAGCAGCAGCTCCAAGGGTGTGCTGGCTAATGACAGCTACGGCAGCCGTAAAGATGTTCTCAGTCCTAATAGAGGAGATAGTACTATGCACAAATTAAGAAATTTTGCATTTCTGTGGCCCTTCCCTCCCCTCTCTCTCTCTCTCTCTGTCTCTCTCTCTCTCTTTGGTGACATAAGTTCAAGCTTTGTGCATTTGTGAGTCATGCGAGTCATTTACTTTAGGCAGGCAAGCACTTGAATATATATTCCTTTATGCAATGAGCTCTCTCTTTCTCACTTTATATATCTTAGCTAATTTGTCATTTCATAATTTATAAGAGCACATATTTCTATGAATATCCTGCAGCATTTTCACATTGTGATGTACGGTGAGTAAGTGAAGACTGCTCTAATTGGGAGGTTTGTCCACATTATTCTCAGAAAAAATATAATTAGTTTTTCCAGGATATTTTTTTTTCAACAACCTTCTGAATGTTGACATCGGTGCAGTGGTATTCTGGCAGCACCCCACTCATTCTATCTCTCTCTCTCTGTTGCTGTGTGTGTGTGTTTGTGTGTATGTGTGCGTGTGTTAATGCGTACGTGTAAATTGAATATTGAGCTATTGTAATCAGCAGTACTGAGAATTCCAGCTGTGCGCTCTCCTAAGAGGGAGGGTTTATTTAGTTATGTCACTGAGTCCTGTCCCTCCATGATGCAGCTGTCAGATCTTGCTGTCTTTGAAAAAGGCCAGTTTTATTCGGCTGAATGTCTCTCGTATCTAGTACCACACAGGTCTCCAGCATTACTGGTTACTCCAGTCCGCTCTGATCAGCTGACTGTGCACGAGTCCAGTCCAATCTATGGGGTCTGGTGTGCGATGCTATATTTAACATTGAATAATCAAATAATCATCTAATAATTCATTAGGCTTATGATTATATCAGTGAGTAGAGGGCAGATGGCAGAGATGCTGACACACATAGTTAAATTCGACATTTCTTTACAAGATCTGATTATATGGCTCTCCCTTTAATCATTTTGTCTGACACAGCCAACCTTGCCTGTGTTCTACCCTTTCTCTCCAGATAAAAGGCATTCCTCTGTTCACATATGGTCACAGTGGTCAGACTCAGAAATAATCTGCTTAAAGGGCTGTTTATGTTTTACCAGGGATCTATCATATTTGTAGGAGAAACAATTATTGTCCAATACAGTCTCTTGTCATGCATTAAGTTTATTGGAACCCATACTGTTCAGGCACACTAACTTTGTATGCAATACTGTACATTGAAAAGAAGACGTTAGAGGCACTGTATGCAGTGGGCATCCTTTGTGTATAGAGCACTAATTATTTATTAATGTGCAACCATTTTCAGTGCACATGCATTTAATATCTCTAGAAAGTCAAGGGTTATTACTTCCACTTGCTTTACAATGTTGTTACTTCTTACTGGCTGCTAATAAGATGAAGACATTTTCAATCATAACCTCTGCATTTTCTCTTTTGTAATAGCGGCTACATTATTGGTCACAAGGTCACAAACTCCCGCTTCGAACAAGGTCGTGTGCAAGAATGTCCCCCAGTCAATGCTCATGCCCATCGCAGTGTTCATGACCAATGGGAATGCTATGTGGTTGGCGGGGATCAGTCGGAGATGACATGCAGCTCTCTTATTGGAAAACAGTTACTTTGAGTCCAAGATTAGCATTTCTGGGACGTGTGTTTATTTCTCACTGGGAAGAGGTCTGTGAAACACTAAAATCAGTCTCTGTGGGATGTTTTTAATACGCTGGCCTTGAACCCAGCCCACAACGCTTGTGGCATGAGTTTGCCAGTGGAAAATATTTATTTTCAGGATTGAGCGACCAGAATTGGAAAACAGCCACTCTTCTCAGAGGAAAATAACCTTTTCATGTCATTCAATTTCAAATTTAATTTCCCACATTCTACTCTGCTCCCAAAATAACATAATTATTTTTTTTCATTCCCTGTAATTGTGAAAAACCTAAATAAAAATTTTCATTATAAAAAAAAGATAATTTACCCATGAAAGAAATAACATTGAGCCAATAATTTATTGATTTACAAATTACTGATGCAGTGTATTTCTTGCAGAAACCTACAGTAAACTGAAGTGGCTCTGAAATATTCTCAGAATGATTCCTGTCACTAAAGAACTATCATTCCCTGTGCCCTGACATTTCAGTTAATTGCCTTAAATATATTATGAGGGATTTGACAGTCAAAATGTCTTTTGCATTGTGTCCATTTTAAGCACAATAGCCTACAGGTAGGTATACATTTCAACGGCCAGTCTATCCTCTGTTTATTTTTTCATTGAGTAGGTGCAAGGGATGATGTTGGTTTCTTTGACTTGGCACTGATAGATTTATTCATCTTTGAGAACCCGGACATCACCCTCAGCAGCCACACCGACATCTGGCTATCTTCTTTAACTGTTATTTGTCAAAGAGAAACAAGTAACAATTTGTCTTGGTTTTCAGGCATTTTATGGAAAGGAAATTGTAGGCTCTAATACTTTCTATTGATCTTATGACAGTGCAACAACACTGTAATTACATTCGGCACAAGCTTGCAAAATAATATAAAACATATAGCAGGCATATACTGTAGTAACTAATGTGAAACGTGTGGCTTGTTAAAATATACTGTACAATCGTGAACTGTACAACTGAACCTCAGATGAACCTCATGATGCATTTAACCTCAAACTGGGGCATTTTTGCATCATTTCATCATTATGAACTTCAAGGTACTCTATAGCGTGCATTTGAATTTACACAGGGGTTATTTTTATAACCATCAATTATTACAGAGTAAATTTAACAACATATTTGTCAGCGTGGCCAATAAAACAAGCATTATATAAATGTCTTTTTAAGGATGTTGTCTTCTACAGTCATCTTGTCTCTTTTTCTTTGATGAGCATGGTATTATTCCTTACAAAACATTTTAGCCTCTCGTGTCCAACAAGGCAATGCTCTAGAGCAGTGGTCACCAACCCTGCTCCTGGAGATTTTTACCATCCTGTAGGTTTTTAGTCCAACCCTAATAAAGCGTACCTTCATTCAACAGCTAGAGATCTCATTGAGCTGCTAATTAGTAGAATACAGGACGGTAGATCTCCAGGAACAGGGTTGGGGACCACTGCTCTAGGGACTGTGAACATGTATTTACAAAAATAAACACAAAATTAAAGCAAACAGTCAGTTTGTTCAAATTAAAGCTTGCAAATTTTTTCTTGCATCTGGCCTGACTCTTGCATCTGGGGTGAGATAAATAGATGAAACATTTGCTGACACACATGCGGTTTGATAGCAAATGCTTTCATTTTGTTCAATATTTCAGGCTAATTATGGAAATCAGATACTCCACAGTATGCATATTGCCATGCATAAACCATATTTTTGTTGACGGGGTTGTAGTATAGAGGGCTCCTCCAGGTGCTTAACCCTGCTAGGAGCCTATCGCAGGGCACCCACACCATTCAATCAGGGTAGGACCAGAAATGCACGACTCAGAAGCAGTGGTAGCAGATAAAGTCCCGTGAGGGCTTTTAATGAAGGAATGTCCAATGAGCGTGGTCAAAAAGCAAGCAAAGTTCATACACAAAAAATCCAGCCAAAACCAATGTACAGTACCGAGGGAGAAGGCAGTCTCAGAATCGGTACACCATGCAAAAGTCCAGTAACCAGAGTAGCGGTCAGCGGGGCAGAAGTACAGGCAGACGGTAGGCAGGCTCGGGGTCGAAGGCAATGCAAGAGTCAAGACCGAAGTCCGCTCCGCGGGGCAAAAGTACAAAAGACAGCAGGCAAAACTTGTGGTACAGGCAGGCAGTGGTAAACAAAACAGAGGTCGATAACAATGGTCTATAAACAGGCTTGGATCGTAAACAAAAAGGTAGGCACTGACAAACAGGAGGCAACAATTTCGCAAGGACAAGACATGAACACTGAGCTTAAATGCAGGTGTAGACAGGTGCAGACACTTAGCTTGAGAGCAGCATGCGAATGGAAATCAGGTGTGGAAGGCTGACAAGGTAACAAGATAATTAGTCATCGTTAGTAATAAACCTATCCTGACCTAGCGTTAGTAAATTAGTAAATGACATGCACGAGAAACGTAAGGTAAACATGAACACATGGTTAGAGAGTTAGTATTACCCAATCCTGATCTAACGTTAGTAGATTAGTAAATTAGACACGGGAGAATGAAACAATTAGGGAAGCGTGAGCGACAGCAAGAGAGATTGAGAAACAGCAAGAACGCAAGGCTGCGGAAAACATGGAACGTGGGGTAGATCTTGAGGGAAGCAGGGAGTGACAACTTAACAGATGCAGGGTTGATGATAGAGAGAATCTTGAAGGGGCCAATGAAACGGGGTTGCAGTTTGTGGGAAGTGGATTGAAGGGGAATGTCCTTGGTGGAAAGCCAGACGGAATCACCTGGCTTGTAAACTGGGGCTGGTATGCGGTGGCGATCTGCGAAACGTTGGTTACGGTCTGCCGTGCGTAAAAGCGCGGCCCTGGCGTCCTTCCAGATCTTTATACAGCGTCTCATGTGGGTGGCGAGGGAGGGAACAGCGATCTCGGCTTCCTGGTCGGGAAACAGTGGAGGTTGGTAGCCAAGGGCGATCTCAAATGGAGACTTTCCGGTGGCGGCGCAGGGTAGGGCGTTGTGCGCATATTCCACCCAGGTGAGCATCTTGCTCCATGAAGCCGGGTTCTGGGCCGAAACGCAATGTAGAGCGGCTCCCAAATCCTGGTTGGCCCTCTCGGTTTGCCCATTGGACTGGGGGTGGTAGCCAGATGAGAGGCTAGCAGTGGCACAGAGGGCCAGGCAGAAGGCTTTCCACACCTGGGAGATGAATTGTGGACCTCGGTCGGATACGATGTTCACGGGGATGCCATGGATGCGGAACACCTCTTTGACCAATACATCCCTCCGATGTGGCTCCAGGGTCGGCTGGGCACAGGCAGAGGTTGGAGCAGTCCAGCTGGAGCCTGGTGGGAGGCCTTGCTTCTGGTGCCTGGTGTCAGGGACCATGGAGCTCCACCAGAACTTACGCTTCAGCACCGCCAAGGTGCGGGTAAAGCCGGGATGGCAGGACAGAAGAGACGAATGAGCCCATTGAAGCACCTGTGTCTGAGCAGCTGAGGGGACGTAAAGGCGTGTGCCGGGGTTGGACCTGGGATCAGGCTCCTCACATAGAGCCCTCTGGATCACCGCCTGAATCTTCCAGGTTACGGAAGCGACAGTGCAGGAAACAGGGAGGATGTTCTCAGGCATCTCTCGCTCGGAGCAGGTGTTGAATTGTCGAGACAGGGCATCTGGCTTGACGTTCTTGGAACCCGGGCGGTAGGTGAGTGCAAAGTTGAACCTTCCGAAGAACAGCGCCCATCTAGCTTGGCGTGAGTTCAGTCTCTTAGCCGTCTGGAGGTACGCCAAGTTCTTGTGGTCTGTCCAGACGACAAAAGGTTTTTCGGACCCCTCCAGCTAATGCCTCTACTCCTCCAGTGCCAGTTTGACGGCGAGGAGTTCTCGGTTCCCCACGTCATAATTCCTCTCTGCAGGTGAAAGCTTTTTGGAGAAGAAGGCGCATGGGTGCAGCCGATTGTCGGAGGAGGAAACTTGCGAAAGCACGGCTCCCACCCCAGTGTCGGACGCATCCGTCTCCACAACAAACTGGCGGGTGGGGTCGGGGTGCACCAGGATAGGAGAGGAGGAAAACAATTTCTTGATCTTGATGAATGCTCCCTCCGCTTCGGGACCCCAACGGAATGGCATGGCAGTGCTTGGTGAGGGGGGAGACAACTTGGCTATAAGACCTGATGAATCTCCTGTAGAAATTGGCGAATCCCAAGAAGTGTTGGAGGTGTTTCCGAGGTGTTTCCAACTTGGTAAAGATGGTGGCATTGTGTAGAGGGTGAAAGGCGGAGTCCATCAATGGCAGAGGATACTTGTTCTTAACAGTGATGTTGTTGAGTTCTCTGAAGTCGATGCAGGAACGCAATGAGCCATCTTTCTTCTGAATAAAGAAGAATCCGGCGCCCATGGGTGAAGAGGATGGGCAAATCAGTCCACTGGCTAGGCAGTCCCGGATATATTTCTCCATGGCCTCCCTTTCAGGTCTGGAGACATTGTAGAGACGGCTTGAGGGGAGTGTGGAACCGGGTAGCAGCTCGATGCCGCAGTCGTATGGTCGATGGGGAGGGAGCGTCTGTGCCAGCGTCTTGGAGAAGACCGTGCCCAGGTCATGGTAAGGGGTGGGCACCTTCTCAAGAGAGGGATTGGGAACTTGCGGTGGAGTGGGTGCGGCCTCTGCTGGTGCAGGGGCTGATCGCAGGCAGGACTGGTGACACTCACCACTCCAGGCTTGAATCTGGCTTGAACTCCAGTCGATGGTAGGGTTGTGTCTTTGGAGCCAGGGTAATCCCAGAATGAACGGATCGTTAGGGGACCGGATGACGCGGAACTGGATCATCTCATGGTGGTTTCCGGAAATGATTAGCTGAATGGGTTTGGTGATGTGGGTCATGCGGCAAAACGTCTTGCCATCCAATGACCGAGCATTCTCGGGGTGGGGCAGTGGGAGGGGGGGAATGTCCAGTTCCTTGACCATCACATCATCAATGAGGTTTGCGTCCACTCCGGAGTCCACCAACGCGTTCACCTGGACCATTCTATCGGGAAGCATCAAAATGGCGGTAAGGGTGGGACGATGGTCATTCCTAGCAGACCCCTCCTGGTTGTCAAGCGCTCTCACCTCAACGGATGGGCCTGACTTCTTGGAACGGAGGGTACACTGCTCTTGGGTATGTCCCAGCCTCCCACAATAGAAGCAGGAACTGGTAGCTCTCCGACGTCTCCGTTCCTCGGGCGAGATCTTCATACCCGCACGGGAAAGATCCATGGGTTTGACTCCCTCAGCTTGCATCTCCTCGGGACATGAACTAGATCCTCGCCTGGGGTACGGCTGGCCGGGTAGAACCTGTCTTTCAGTCCGGCGTTGTCTGGCCCGGTTGTCAAAACGAATGGCGTCACGGACGAGTGGGTCGAACTGGGTGATAGGTTCGAGACGCGCCAACTCGTCCTGGAGTGCCTCACTCAGACTGGCCAGGAACAGGTTCGCTAGAGCCGCATCATTCCAGTTGGTCGCAGCCGCGAGGGTGCGGAAGTCAATCGAATGATCCGTCGCGGTCTTCCGGCCTTGATGAAGGGCGATCAGGCGCTGGGAAGGTTCTTAGTCACTGGATGCGTGCTGGAAGACTTTACGGATCTCTTCGGCGAAGGCCGGGTACCGGGAAGGGAATGAACCCCCGGACCACACAGCTGTAGCCCAGTCCAATGCTCTCCCCTTGAGTAGCCCCATCACGTAACCGATCCGGCGGTCGTCACTGTTGTAGGTCTCAGCACACAGCTCTCGAATCTCTTGACGAAGTTCGGAGATCCCTTGAGAGTGTTGCTGAACCAGGGCGCCTTGTTGCTGGAGGGCGTGGAACATGGCCGTTGAGTCAGCAGGGTCCATGCTGGCGAAATGTGTATGCTAAACAATGAACGGGAAACGTAACATGAATCAAATATAAAACGTGACATGACAAGAAAATAAATCGTAACAATAATCAAACATGAAACGTGACATGACATAAAAATGAAACGTAACAAGAATAAAACATAAAACGTGGCGTGACTAGACTAAACACAATACGTGACATTTACAAGAAATCTAACTAAGACAGAAATGAAACATAAAACGTGACAAGAACAGCTAGAACCGTGACAAATTTACAGTCTCCAATTAGTCAAACCTGCATGTCTTTGGACTGTGGGAGCAAACCGGAGTATCCAGAGGAACTCCACACAGAAAGGCCCTCAGCTGGGATTTGATCTCGGTACCACTGCACCACCGTGCCACCCATACAAAATGTACTCCAATCAAAGAAGTTAATTAAGAAGCAGTTATTGAATTATGTGAAGGAAAATTCCCTGCTTTTTTATGGCTCTGACATGTTCAATCAGGGATATTCCTCTGTTTCTAGACTCCCTTTGTTCTCTGAGCCCCTGAGATCCCAGACTGCTGCTTCCTTCAGCATTCCTCTTTTCAGAAAGGAGAGCCACTGGCTGTGAAGCGGGCCATTGGTATCACAGAGAGCACAGTCCTGTTCTCTTAAGCAAGCCATGTTGTGTACTTATATTTGTACTGATTTATCTAGTGGATGGATGTTGGGCGCTGGGCTGTGTTCCTTAAGCAAGATGGGGAAAAACACGTTGATTTTGTCAGCTATCGCCATTTTCACTCATTTTGCCGAACTTTGCTGAACATTTTATTCGACTGTAGGTAGGCTAGTCTATGTACTATTGACATGTCCTCCGGTAATTCGTTAAATCCGATAAACAAGAATCTGTCATTATTTCAGATTAACGTTAGCCTACTTGTTGAACATATGCTTCTTTGCATTTGACCACAGAATTGGCCAGCATGCTTGACATGCCGTCGCCGGCCATTTCTGTACTGGTGACATCAAGTGCGATAAAGTAGCTACAAAAAAAGTTCACAAGTAGTAGTCTAGATATTTAAGATTTGAAAGCTGACATGAACAATATTTCAAAGTTGGAAGAGCTCGTAGTTACCATATCTCTCCCAAATGTCGGGAACACAGCATTAGTGCAGCTAATTCAGTAATCCTGCTTTGTGTTACAGGCCCCTAGTGTAATAATAATAAACTTTATTTGTATAGCACACTTTCAATACAGGTAGTAAGAAGGTGCTTCACAACCCTGATAAAATAGGCTAACAGTAAAAAGCAATAAAATGACAAAGATGTCACTTGTCACTTTGTAATTATAATTCACTTTGCAATTCACTTTGATAATGCATTCACAAAAAACATTGGTAAATCAATTTGTTTTCATGTGTGGATGTTTTTGTGTATTGGCTACCCTATTATTTATTCATTGATAAAAATCAAACGTACAATGACGTAACCAGCCACAGCTGTTAAAGGCTTGCATGTAATTGCAATGTTTATAGTACAATAAAGAAGGCCTAGCCGAATCGTCTGTGCTATGCTTGCTCCCCCCCGGGATAATAAACAGATTGCAGCCTCCTATGTGAGCGGATCACTTCCTATGCAACACAAAGTAGATAGGTCTATGCACTTATAGCCAATAGGCTATTTAAGTAGCCTAATCAAAGCGGGTGAGTGCAGTAGGTAGTGTTGTCACGATACCAAAATTTTGACTTCGATACCGATACCAGGTTTAGTATCATGATACTCGATACTGAAACGGTACTTGAAACTGAAACGATACTGATTTGATACTCGGTACCTCTACTGAAATGAACTTAACCCTATTTACTTTGGCCCTTCAGAGGCAATTTCCTCCTGGTTTCTACTAGTTTTATTTAAATGTCAATATCTAAAAAAATATTCCCTGCACATCCATGGTTTTAAGTTCGAACTGAAGAAGAAGCTGTATCATTCAGAAATTTGCTACAGAATACATTTATTTCAGAATAGTCACATACAGTATATATATAATAACCATAACATACGTCGCCTAATGTATTTAAATACGTTTAAAAAAGAACGTACGAAAGCGCGTGTGTATTCACACAAGGACAACAACGTATTTCAGCCCTAAGTGAGAGGGGTGGTCACTGCGGAAATGTCGACTGTACGGGACTTTGGCGAAATATAACAAGATAAACTCTTCAGGGTTCATCAGAAAACAGCTGTAGCTGAATATACTGGTAAGTACTTGGTTTCTTAAACATATTTATACGAGAGATTTTGGAGAAAAAAATGAGGTGTCTTCTAAACCGAAAGTGCATCACTGTATATAGTACAGTAAGCAAGGGAAAACGGCGAATACTCATTTGTACAACGTTTTAAAAAAATATTATTGTTTCTGTGACATGAATGATAAAATACGACGACAGTCTATCGGGGTTATTTTCAGTGATTATACCTACCATCATTTTTCAAGTCAAACTATCGTTAAATCCTTTACTTTGTGCTCACCTAAATTCTCCGTGGAAGTAAGGCTTTAGTTTAGTAGGTAACGTAAAGTAGCCTATAGCTCTGTCGTCCAAAAACAATATCGCGCGTGTGAAATAATCAGACTCGTAGTATTGTTAGCTAACGTTCACCTTTCATCCTCTCAATCAGTAATGCAGACACATAACAGCAGAGCACACATTTGACCTAAAAGTAGCTACCGAACGTCGGAAAATTCTAATACCGAACCGTTTTGTTTTTTTAAGTATCGAAAAAGTACCGAAGTTTCGGTGTACCGTGCAACACTAGCAGTAGGCAAATTTTTTTATTATTATTATTGTTATAGGGGTGTTATTTAAATTTTTGTGCTATAAAGCTAACTACAAGAGAAAATTACATCCCAGTTGATTTTCCTTATCAAATTTGATGAAGTAGCTTCAATGTAGTTAGCTACTTTTTCTTAGTAGCTTGTAGTGTAGCTTGCTACTTTCATCAAAAGGGTAGCTTTGCTATAGCTTAGATCATTAAATCATGAGTAGCTTGTAGATTGACAAGCTACCATTTCAAAGTAGCTTCCCCAACACTGCTAAGGATAAATACCCTCCCAGTTTCATAGGCCTTGATGTACCACTTTGGAGATTTTTAGCTTTTCTCAGAATTGATTTTAGCTTTTTGACAGAATTGTAGATGATCTTGTTAAAAATAAACCAGTAGACCCAACTTAACATCAGAGAATGAGAAAATGTGTTTCTGCCGTGGAAGAAAACAATAATAAAATGCTATATCATTGCAATGTCAGCAGCATTGACTTTGCACAGTCAATAATGAGCCTTTCAAAGTCTATCAGGGATGAGGAGAAACCTCTTTGTCTGAAAATTCACTGAAAATTCCCCCATGTTGGGCAAAGTCGATTTGTTCTGATCAGGGAATGGTACCCAAGAGAGTGTTGTCTGCCAGTGTGATTGATGAACATTTTCCTAGATTATGCTGTCTGGAAATACAATTTGTGCATGTTTTAATCTGTTTATGCACTCTTGAATTAATTGGTGGGTGTTTCCCAAGCATATTAATATATCAATTAAATATTACAGCCTTTTGTTGTCACATTATATTTGCATGCTGCTTTATTGTTCAGCACTGATATTTCACAACCCAAAGGCAAGATAATAAAATAAAGTAACTTCTGAACTTTTCTCTTCCCCCCAGTCTGTTTTCCTGTCCTTGTTTCCTGTTACATCACATTCTTATATCTTGTCACCTCTAGATTTCAATATGCCACTCTTTCATCTCGAGGTGACATTCTGAATGGCTAATCTATCACTGACGTGTTAAATTATGCTGATGTTCTCCCTCCAGTGTGCTCTTCAGTGTGCTAATCTATAGGATGTGAGCATTATTGACTCAGGTAAAAACTATCTGTCAGGAATAGTTGTCCCTGGGTTCATTTCTCTGGTTATATTGCTGACATAGAGGAAGTGATGTTCCTAACTCTTTCAGTGATGTAATAATGATCGCATGTGACAAACATTGGTTTAGCTTTCTCGTGGTATTTAGCTGTTGGATAATGTGGATGATGTTTGTGTTGCCTCAAAGCCATTAGAGCAAGCATGACTATCAGTATACACAGGTTGTGTAACAATAGTGTGTGCCAGACTTTGTTCTCATTCTGTGTGTTGAGAGAGGAACGGAGTAAGAGAGAGAGAGAGAGAATGAGAAAGTGCATGAAATGGGTGTGACAGATGTAATAAACCAGAGTCTGTGTGTGTTTTAAGTATTGCACAGAAATCCCATGAGTATCACATATTGATCGGGAAAATGAACCAGGCTGAATTCTATTGATCACATTTCTTGTCTCCATGGTGACCTCTACCAATCCAGTGCAAGGCGTTCTGCAACCCTTTCGCACTCGACCACTGTTAACATATTATTATAACAAGTTATCTCCCAAGAACAATATCTTGCCCTTATACCACTGAAGCAAACATAGTTCGTACTGAAAATGACTGAAAATGTTAGAAAAGTGGAATGACTCCTTATGCATATAAATATATAATATAAATGCATTATAATTTAATTTAAAAGCATTATAAATACTATATAAGCTCCAGCTAAAGTAAAGAGTTACCAAAAAATTTACCTTTTTAAAAAAAAAAGTATTAAAATCTAAGCCTATTTGGAACAACATAGCAGAATAGATTCCTTCTAGCCAGCTAGCATTGCTTAGGAAAGTTAACATCTGTATATACACTGCCTGGCCAAAAAAAGTCGAACACTCTAATATTTAGTTGGACAGCCTTTAGCTTTGATTACGGTGCGCATTCATCGTGGCATTGTTTCGACAACCTTATGCAATGTCACAACATTTATTTCGGTCCATAGTTGCATTAATTTTTGGCCGAGATCTTGTATTGATGACGGGAGAGTCAAACCACTCCGTAAAGTCTTCTCCAGCACATCACAAAGACTTTCAATGGGGTTAAGGTCAGGACTCTGGTGGCCAATTCATGTGTGAAAATGATTCCTCATGCCCCCTGAACCACACTTCCACAATTTGAGCCCGATGAAGCATTGTCGTCCTGGAATATGTCCATTGATGGGATAACCTGGTCATTCAGTACATTCAGGAACGCAGCTGACTTCATTTTATTGCTGCATAACATTGCTGAGCCTAGACCTGACCAATTGAAGCAACCCCAGATCATAACACTGCCTCCAGAGGCTTGTACAGTGGGCACTATGCATGACGGGTGCAACGGTGACTTTTTTTTTGGCCAGGCAGTGTAACTAGCTAATGGAAATTAAGATGCAGTGGCTCAAGTCGAAATTCTGGCTGTACACAGATAAAATTCCTGTTTGTTGTTGGCAGAGAAAGTAAATATGGATTTTCCTGATAAAATATTACAATTTAATTAATGCTGCATATAAGTTCCTTAAATTTTAATGAAAGAACCAAGAAGCAGGAATTACATGAACAGCCTGAAGAAAAATCACACGAGCATTCTGAAGAATGTTACTGGAATATGGTCATTTATGTAATCACTCTGGGCCTAAACCTAAATCTTGTGCATTGCTTGGGTTTCCTATCTTCAAAAGACTCCTTAAAGGGATAGTTCAGAATTTTGGACATAATGTCTCAATTACGACTTACCCATGATGTAGTTGATTGATGGAAACCATTTTCAGCTAATTCCATGCTGTCCCTTCTTTTGGACATACACACGTTGCTAATGCTAGCGCAACTCTAAGGTAACCGGTAGCATCCACTACCAAACACACTTAAACACTCCACAGTGCTCCCAAAGCAAATAAAATACGACGACAGTCTATTGGGGTTATTTTGAGTGTTTATACCATAATTTTTTAAGTCAAACTATCGTTGAATCCTTTACTTTGTGCTGACCTATATTCTCTGTGGAAGTATGGCGGTGGAGCGATACTTTACGTTACCTACGAATATAATGCCGGCACTGATCGACTACAACAACAAAGAAGAGCAACAAGTTGCAATGGCCACGTTTGCTCCGCCGCCATACTTCCACAGAGAAGTGGAGTATTTAAGTGCGTTTGATAGTGGGTGCTACCGGTTACCTTAGAGTTGCACTAGCATTAGCAACGTGTGTATGTCCAAAAGAAGGGACAGCATGGAATTAGCTGAAAATGGTTTCCATCAATCAACTACATCATGGGTAAGTCGTAATTGAGACATTATGTCCAAAATTCCGAACTATCCCTTTAAAAGGAGTGAAAAGAGACATATAGCTTAATAATTAGCAAATCAAAGTCAACTTAATATGAAAAATTAACTGTATTTTTCATGTATAATTCTGCATTTTTTTTCACCCTATTAGGTCATTCCAGGGTTTTTGCTACTGTCACTGATTAATGAATGGTATCATTTTAGCGGCACAGCTCCTTGCAACTCAACTGGTCTGATGCTTTAAGTCAGCGGTGTCAAACTCGTTCCATCGAGGGCCGAGTGTATGCAAGTTTTTGTTCTAACCATGCTCTACACCAGCTGATTCCACTAATTAGTTCACCTCCTTGGTTGAAGCGCTGAGCTAATTAGTGAAATCAGCTGGTGTAGGGCACAGTTGGAACAAAAACCTGCATACACATAAACACACATAAATATAAAATGTACCAGATGTGCTGGTCTGGACCTCGACTGATGTTAAACTATTCATCCTGATAATGTCTTAATAAACTTCTATAGGAAACTCACCCTCTGTGATGGGTGGATATAATGGGAATCGCAAGTTGCTCACCATGCTCTGCTATGTTTCTCTTTAGCTAATAGCTGTAAACTGCTGTCGTCTTGTCTACTTCGCATTTCTGTTGAATCCAATGGTGCATAACAGTACGTTGCTGAAACCAATTGCAGCTCTGGGCATATTAAGGGGGCTTTCAGATCAATTTCAACCTTGAATGCTGTCAAACCCCAATAATGAGCATGGAGTGAAGCTGGCATAATGCTGGGATAAGTAGGTCATGCGCTGACAAGGACTTTGCTGTAGTCTGGAGGTGTAATGTCAACACAGTCATGGTGGAATCTTCTCTGACATTTGCTGTCTTCAGCATAGAAACAGTGGCATTTTGGAGGTGGAGGGGAGAGGGCTAGGTTGCTCATGTAAAAGAGCTAGATTCTAATAGCTGGTTATGGTCAAACAGTTAAAATAGCTTCAACGAAAGAACAACAAGCTTTGTTGTACTTTTAACCTTAAATTGCATACTTGGCATGCATGCACACACCTCACACTGGCAAAGCAAATTCATTCATATTTGTCGGCAGGAATTCAGCCTCTCACAACTTGTGTATTTTAAGCACTTCCATCACACAGGATATTATTAGTCCCACGTCATGACTGGCGTGACCTCTGTTTGCTTTTGACATTAGTGCCCCCCAAGTGACTCCATTTCACGAGCGCATTTCCATGTCCCTGCTCTCTCTCCAGGGTGTGACCTCACACAAACCTGCTGCCCAGTGTCACTGTGTCCACTGTCCACAGTCTAACTTGAATGTAGAACAGTTAGCACATTTGTGTTTGTGCATTCCGTGCTTTTTTCTTACTCTCCATTTGACCAACTCTGCCTCCCCCCTTCTAAGTATTCATTATTTTTGTGACCATTACATCATGCCTCCATCTTTCCGTCTGCCACCCCCTTGTAATAATCATTGCTGTGATCACTGGAGAACATGCTGTTGATTTTTCCTTATTCCACAGATGAGTTTGTGCCAAGAAAGATAGAGCATGCATGTGACAGAAATACAAATACAGCTGCCAACCTACTTTCAGTCTGTGTAGAAATTCTAGAACAGGCCCCAGCAACCTTGCAGAACTGTCCTTTAGGACAAGAAAAAAATCACAAGAAAGTCTTTGCCCAGCTGTAAATAGGCCTGTCCTACATTAGGCAAACTCATGTTCCCAAAGGTTGGGCATTGTATTGATGGCTTTGGAATGAACTGTATATAAAATTGAACAGAAATAGGTGATTTGGCCACATGTCCATGGGGACCTGTGCTGAACTTCATACCTTTAGCTCCACCGGTAAACAAGTTATACCTTCTCCAGAGGGATAAATCAGACAGCATGTGTAATGTAATGGTATTCATGGAGGCATGCCTAAATAGCATGATTTACTAAGAGAACAAGGCGCAACCCCTGAATTGCATAAACCCCATCTTGTTCTCTAATATTTAATTGTCAGGAATGTGTCGTCTGCACTGCCTTGTCCTTTCACGCAGAAAATGCTTTTTCACGCCTTTGCCAAAGATGACTTTCTTAAACGTACTCTATTACATTAGTGTGTTTGCTCTGCGCAATCTGAATTCACAGTCTGTGCTTGGTGCAGCATCCCTGTTTGTGCTGGAGGAATTAGTAGTCTGATGGTTTTCTCCCCCTCTGTGCCGCATTAGACCATGGCCTGTGCTTAGTGTCGTATTCCTGTCAGCGCTTATGGTTTTCCCCCTCTCTGTGCTATCTCAGTCCACAGTCTGCACTGACAGTTTCTCTCCCTCTCTTGAGGTGCATGAATTCCTTCTCCTGATGCGTGGTGACTCACAGCTGAGGCTGTCTCTCACCGTGACACTCGGTAATGATCTCCGTGACGCTGAGCAAAAGCAGCTGCTGCCCACCGAACAGCTGGGGTGGAGGCAACAGTTTTTCCCATCACCTTTGGAGAACAAGCAAACCCAAAACCAAATATATTATCATGGCAAAAACGACTGAGACCTTCTGCATCTCAGTGTAGGCCATTTGAGAGAAATGACCCATCTGACACCATCCCCATTATGCGATGTGATGTCACAGCGCAGTCACAGAGTTTTGCTAAATTCGCAATGTCGTAAAGTTACAGTAATGATGTGAAAATGGTGGCTGAGCAGTGGGGAATGACAAAAGTGAAGTAGGCAAGACTTGTTAGATACAGATGCTGAACCCCCAGCAAATACAACATTACAGCTTTTAATTGAAAGAACACCTATCTGTGGCCCACAGAATCACATGCTTTACACAGTAAAATGGTCAGTGGTATGTCAACTCGGATACAGTTACTCTGTATAGAGTATATTTGATCCATCTTGGACTATAAACTCTATTAGTGTGAAATGAACACTGAGCATTTAAGAATTGGTGTGCGGGTATTAAAAGATGTTTGATGTTTGCAAAGGCACAGGTAAATTGAAGAAAAATGTAGCAACATTTTGACTTGCTACTGTCACGGTTTTTCAGGTTTCCGGTCCTTCTCGGCTGAGGTTATCCTTCTGCAATGGGACGGCGTCCTATCCGGGTTTTCTCTCTCGCCTGGCTAGTATTCTCTCGCACCTGTGTCAGGTGTCTGGCTCCTTACTTAAGCGCGGTTCTTCCTGTTTCCGGTGCTTGAGTGTCTTACTTTGCCACTGAAAGCCAGGTAACTCGGTATAGGTTCAGACGACCTCTTTACTTTTTGTTTTCAAAAAGTAACACAGGACTTGCCTTAGAGTTAGTGTAGAATATTAGGGGCCCTATCTTGGCGATCTTGGCGCTTAGTCTAAGCGCATGGCGCTAAGTCCATTTAGGGCGTGTCCAAGTCCACTTTTGCTATTTTAACGGCGTGTTTTTTTGGCGCTAAGCACGGCGCATGGCGCAACTGGGCTGAACCTAGTCGCTTCATTAATTATAGGTGTGTCTTGGGCGTGACATTCAATAAACCAATCAAAATGTCATATCCCATTCCCTTTAAAAGCCTGCTTTTCCACCTTGGCGGATTGCTTATGATGGCGAAACAGACATGCTCGTGCGTGTTTAGTGTGATCAAGGAATAGGCTAAATGGAGTATGATCAATATTATTCGGACTAACCATTAGCCTATGAGTTCCCGGTAATTCCAGACAGGGCTGTTATTTTACAAAATATGTGCGGTTAAATTTCGTTAAAAGGACCTGCAACAGCTGAGAATAAGCTATCAATGGCTTCAGTCTCACCTTAGAAAATGCCAAATTAGCCTGCTTGTTCAGCGAATTTCGTTTGATTATGCAATGAAAGTGTCAAACATCAATTCCAAGAGGCTGTTCTCAAAAGTTAATTAGGCTACCTGCATAGTAGGCTAATATTGATTAATAACATACATACCGTTATTTTGCCTTAATGATGACACTAAATAGCCATACAATAAAGCTGTCAGGTTCGCAACCCATAAGTTCACGCATATTTCCCCTTGTTTAATAATGTCCTGTTTATGGAAATGTGACCAACCTGTTTTACTCGTAGCGTAATCCTTTAAAACAATCCACTTTCCCAGGAAGACCGTTAAACGTGCAGAGAACGGCATTAAAATTAATTGTGAATTAATTGTGTAACGTGCTGCAAATTTGTTTTAGTTTCTAATTAGACGCTTAGTTCTCTTTAAAATCGTTTTGTTCAGTTAAGGAATAACGGGCGAAATCAGCTGGGTTTTAAACGGTGAGAGTATGGAAACCTGGTCACTGTCATTAAAAAAAATATGAAGGACGAAGAATAGCTAAGGTTACAATTTAGTTAACATGGTGACATCTCCGTTTTTTAACCATAGGCTATCGAGAAAAACCTTATGCACAGCGAATTCGCTGTAGCCTAGGCTATTTGAAAAACAATAAATGCAATATTCACTGGACAAGGTTTTGAACTTTTTTCAGTCACAAACCATTCTATTTACTTACAGGCTGTATTCATAGATAAACAGAGCTGTATTGTAATGACATCTGAAGCGCATTTTCAGAACTTAAATGTCCGTCTATTGCCGTGCGCGAGTTTTCCATTGAATGACAATTCACGCATTAGGTGCAAAGACAATTCGCGCATTAGGCTTGATAGCTATAGGTGTTATCAGCTCCTTTTTAATGGATAGCCATTGTCCCGTACCATCGCACATCGCCTGGATGTTGATGGAGTGGGCTGAGAGTAATGTAATGTGGCATTGTTTCCCTTCGCTGAGGGAAAGGTATGTGGACCTATGGAACCTTTTATTATTATGCATTTTTGATATAGCCTACACAATAATAATATTTCACATTGTGATCTAGATATTTTAGTCATGCCTGTGCACGCCCCTGTGTGTAACAGACAGGAGGGTATGCGCGTTGTGCACACGCCTATGTAGACGCACTTATATGCGCCGTTAAAATAGCATGTAAACAACTGCGACATGACTTTAGACCAGGTTTGTGGTGGTTCTAGCGCAAGCGCTTTCTGCTGGCTCAAGATAGCAATACGCCAAAAAGAATCCTGGCCACTCCTCATCTTAAGACCAACACGCCCAGTTCACTAATGATGGCGCAAGAGTTACGCCGTCAACATGCTAGTTTGACGGCGTACGCGTTAGGCGCTATTATGGACCTAGCGCCGGGTGTAAGATAGCAAAGACACTTGCGTTTGCGTTAGCGCCGCTTTGCGCCGGGTGTAAGATAGGGTTTATTGTCCTTTCTCTCGTTTGCTCTTTTCGTTCCTTACTTTTTGGGTTTTCTTTCTGTCTCTCTGAGTACCTTTGTTACCGTTCTCCTGTTTCGCCACTTTTGTTACTCTGTCTAGTGGACAGAGTTGAGGTGTTTAATTTCTCCTTTTTTTTCTCTGCTTGTTTTTGCGAGTTTCTCGCCTGCTTACCTTCAAGATTCAAGAGTTTTATGTCGCCATATGTAACAAGTACAATGGAATGCTTACTCTCCACTCATTCCCATAGCATAAAAGAACACAAAGACAATAAGTTATAACACAGTGCAAAAAGCAATAGGAAATAAAACAAATAGAAATAAATAATAAAATTCACAGTGCAATACAAATCTGCTTATAGATCTGTTTTAATAAATACTGTATAGCTAAAGAAAGGCTAAAGTGCTGTTGTGCATGTGCAATAGTTCAGTTCAATGAGCGCACCGCCTGTGGGAAGAAACTGTTCTTGAACCTGCTAGTCCTGGTTTGTATACTGCGGTACTGGCGGCCGGATCGCAGCGGGGAGAACAGTTCATGCCCAGGGTGACTGGAGTCTTGGATGATGGAGCCGGCCTTGCTCCGACGCCTGGACTGAAAGATCTCCTCGATGGATGGAAGTACACACCCAATTATTTTTTCTGCTGTCCTCACAAATCCTGGGTTGTTTTTCTTTCGCTTTTCTGTCGTTTGCCTCCTTTAATAGACTCTGCGGTGGTTACAGAGTTAGAGGCTTATTCTTTTCTTTCTTCCTTACTGCTCCATTCTGTGAGCATTCGCCCACTTTTCCTGGATCATTTTTTGTTTCGGCAGCATTCGCCGGGAAAGTTTGCCCTCCTTTTTTAGTTCTCCTATCCCATTTTTAGTGGTCTCTCCACTTCTGTGGAGAACTTTAAGGAACCCCTGTCGGTCGCGTGTGTGGTCCTCCGCACCCCCTCCCTCACAGCTACCGTGAACTGCATATTGGACACATGGCAAAAAATCAGCTAAGGTGAAGTAAGGATAGAGACAGGTTGCATACAAATGCTCATAAAGAACTTTCTGACATAGCAGACAATAAACTGTTATTGTGCATCTTTCCTGTCATCTGTGGCTTTCTCACAGGAAAAACAATATATAGGATACTCGAATTGCATAAAATCAGTATCAATCCTTCATCTCTTGTGTTGTGCTTCTTTGCATCCAGACCGACAAAGTAGCTGTTATATCCTGTGTATGTACTGTGACGTCACGTGGCGCTGTAATGGCGACATGTAGTCCAGCTGTCTCTCGTGTTTGTGTTTGTTAATTTGAAGGTATTTTGCTGTGTCTGGCTTTTGTCTTTTGTTTTTTTCATGCGCTGTGTGTCTGTTGTGGGACAGGGAAGCAGGCTGGAGATTGTTCAGGGCACTCATGCTGCTCATTTTGATAATATTGACAAATTGTATATTCGGGATAATTTTGTTTGTGGTCGTCACCATGGAGACGCATTCACAACATATGCTCGGGAATGTCCGTTGGATCTGCAGCTACAAAGTTTCACATCGCTCTTTACCGGAGTTGAAGATGTCGGGACTGATCTAGGACTGCAGGCAATCTTCAAAAGGCCACCAGGGAAAGGGAAGAAGATAATGCGGGGGAGGAGTGAGGCAACGACTGGGAAGGCTGACGCAGTTCGGTGCTGTTTCGACAGTGTACAGAGACCGCAACACTGCGTGTGAGAGGTGGAGTTTGTGTGTTGGACTGCTTAATAATGACACTGGGCATCTCGGGACAGCGGGGGCTATTTTTAATCATGGCAGTATTCCACTTTAATTCACTTAATTAGTTTGATTAATGCAATGATTATATTGAATGTGTTTGTTTGATATGTTTGTGTGTTGTGGGTCTGCCCCACTGTCTGTCTTTTTTGCTGTTGCTGGGGCTACAACTGAAGTTCCCTAGCGGGAAAATAAAAGTTATTCTATTCTATTCTTTCAAGATAGTAGGGCTTTACACAAATGACAGACCCTTAGAAAAGCCTCTATGGGTTCATTCCAATTGCTCATTTATCCGTCTTCTTCTCCGCAGTCCTCGCCTGACCCTGAAATCAATCGAGGTTCGCCATCTTTAAGGACATTCCAAACCGCTAAATTCTCCACAGAGGAGCAAGGAGTGGGGAACGAGGAGGCTCCCAGAGGCTGCTTCAGTGAGAAAACACAAGTGTAGCCTTTGCAGAAGCCTTTTCTCAGAATGTGTGACGTGTATAAATTATCCACCACTCTCAACATCTGCCACGTCGCAGGCACACCCCTACACAAATGCAATTTTACCGTTCCTTTCCCTTTATTAAAAAGCGCTAATCCATAATGACACTCATTCTTTATAACTAACAAAAGCTACGTTTATTCATGAAAAAATAATCTAAAAAAACAGTTAAACACGTAAGCATAATATGACGCTAACACTTGATTGAGCAAGGACGTTCCATTTGCCTAATACATGTTCCCTCGATTCCTCCGTCCTCGTATCTGATCCTTGCATCCTTTCCTCAAGTCCTCCATTGGGTGGAGCTAAGGGGCGAGGAAAGGACACGAAGAAGGGATGCAAGGAGTGAAAATAAGTGATTGGAATGAACTATGTCTATGTCTCTGTTCCCCTATAGAAATAAGACCCCGGAAAGGCCGACATTGGATTTTGTATCCTTGTAAACAGTAAAACAGCGAGATGCTTTGTTTAAATATTCACATATATTGGTTCCACAGGCAAGGAAAATTGCAACATTAGGTGGTCTGTAGTATTGTCTTAAACTGCATATTGTCATTGCATATGCATGTTATTTATTCACTGCGTTGTTGGCCTTGTGTTCTTTAACGTATATTGTAATTGCGTATGTGAGCCAAAGGAAAATTTCCATTTTTTATTTAAGTGGACAATAGATATGAGTTGAATTGAACTGAATTAAAATGCAGCATAATTATGTTAAAACATGCTGGTTTTAGGTCCTTCCTCCACGTCTCAGTGCTAGTTAGAATCTGTAAGGCAGACTGAAGTAAACTGCAGAAGCAGGCCAGAGCATTGCTAATTTCAGACGTGGTTTAAAAGCTTTTTGGTGCAGAAAATACAGGGTGTCAGTGCAAGAACTCGTAAAGCCCTTGAATGCTTGCATCAGCAGGAAAGACAGGCAGTCTGCTCTGGAGAAATGGAAGAGACCTGTTCAGTATTGTCCTCTTATGAATTTCATTTGTATTTTATAACAACCTTTAAAAAAAAAAGTATGTTTCACTAGTACAACCACAGAGAATAGTGAGTGACAATAACTCAATAAATACACTTCACGTCAGGTTGTCCCATATTTACAGATGATAAGATTAAGGGACCGTTATCTTCATATGTCACAATTCACGGTCCCTTATGTGTATGAATGTATAGCTTTGATGATGGTCTTCACAAGCTTCAGAGACCCCTGGCTGAAATAGCAGCTTGCCTGCTGATTAATGAGATGACAGTAGGACAAGGAAATCTCTTTTGGATATTAAATATTACATACAGCCAGCCCTGGGGTTTTCGACAATTGTGTTTTTACAAACCTCACTAAGTCCAGTTTTGATAGACCATATTTTTCAAGGTGGATATATATTGGTGGTGGTTAGATACTTGCAATTTTATACTAGTATTATTAGGGATTCAATTCAAGTATAAAAATGTGATATTATGATTTCAATTGTGCTCAGACAAGTGCCTAGTCTATACTGCTGATCTCAAAAGAGAAGTGAGAGGCTGGGATTGTGGGTTGGACTTCCTCTCTGACTCACCCTCTGATACACTGGCCTCCATTACAGGACACATTGTGGGACTCCACAGAGCCTATGGCATGACACTTCTCTGAGGAAGAGTGATGATCATCAGTTATTACTTAGGTTCAATTCCAAACAGGTCAAGTGTCAGACAGTCTCTTGTTCTATCTTTTCCTCCTACCTTTGTTAGCTTCCCTCCTCTCTGATTGCTCTCACTTTTCAGACTTTTTCTCTCTCTCTTTTGATTCCTCAAGATGACCACAGAAACCATGGTGTCATGCTGAAACGCAGAGTTTTACATCCTCTTTAATTTTTTTCACTGGTAACAAACTGTACTTCATTTTTATAGACTTCACAGTCAGAAAATGCAGATGCCACTGCGGCCCACACTGTCCATGCAGCATTTCCTTTTAATTTGATTCTGCTGCTTGTCCTCAGCTGAAGAATGTAGTTTTTACAAGTGTTTTCTATGCATTTATCTGTGTATTTGCCACAGGTTCTGTACTGAAACAAATATGACTGTGAGTGAAAACACTGGAGGGAGAGCCAAACCTCTTCCAACATGACATGTATTATGTACACACATGCACACATACACACGTGCACGCACGCATGCACATACACACAGACAAACCTTCAAACTCTGCCTCCTCCCTTTCAGCAGCCTGTAGTGGAAAAGTAAACCTTATTGTGGACATAATTTACACATTGATTATGTCTGCCCATGGGGTGACTCACCTGCCTGTGTGAACAGTTAGCAGAAGAAAGGCAGCCTGGTTTGAAATTCTGTGTTGAGAGATGAGGCCTTGATGAGGAAACAGCGTTACGCCACTTTCTGTCTCTCTCTCTGAGAGGGAAATGAAACTGCAAAAGCGGTGCCAGGTGGAGACAGTGACTGTTTCCAGTCCTCAGTTTAAAGGGGCTATATGTAAGATTTTTACATGCATGAATCACTTTCAATTGTCAATGTATGAACAGATTGTAACGTAACTTAAAAAATGAGACCTTCCCCGACTTTCTCCGTTGCGTATAAGAGCGTATGGGCTGACTTTTATGTAAAGAGTTCGGGTCCGATTTTCCGGGAAAATTAAAGATGTGATGTCAAAGCGCGCTCCCGAGTGCCTTCCCTCTCTCTGGCTGGCTGCTGCGATAACATGGTAGCAGTAGCCTATGCAGTTGACGGCAAACCGGATGTTCCATGTTTTTCAATGAGACAGCAGCTCAAAGCTCCGCCTCCACCAGCGTTGAATACCGCATAGGCTACCAAACATTCTGCCAAAACATCAGTTTTCTCAGCTTTTGCCGTAGCGGAGGGACAAACCTAATATGTTTTGTTTGGTATGGAAAGGTAAATTAATGAAACGGCGAGTGCACTCCTTTTCTCATCAATGATTTTACAGTACCAAGCGCCTTTCCGAAATAATAAAACTATCCCGACAAATCACCATAGCAACATTTACTCTAAAGCATGTGAAATAGCCTATATTGTGATGTTCATAGCTTGCTTGCTAACGTTGTAGCTAGCCTGCTAACGTTATCACTAGGAAAATTCTGTCGTTAGCTAGCTAAGTTACATCAATTGAAACCCGACTCCCCGGGCTGATCTGGCTGGTAATGTTCGTTTGCTAGCTTTCCGTTTACAAATTAGGGTCAGCTAATGTTCCAGGATAATGGCAAAAACGTCTGTTCTTTCAGAACCTAAATTTTGTTACTTAGGCTACATTTTACGTGCAATAACTCTACTCACAGCACTCCCATCATCTGTTTAGAACTAACATTAGGTAAGGATTATCCTTGTCTCAACCATAGACCATAAAAAAAAAAACTTGTGCCGTGGTATCAACCCACTGTGCTATAAAGAAAACCACACTAGACCCATAACGGCAATGTATCATACAGAGAGTGGATTATTGCAAATGTTGCTCACTCCCGTCGTGCGAGTGGGCTGCTGGCTGCAGTTCACTTTCGGCCACCGGTATCAGTAATAAGAAGGATTTTCTGAAAGTTACATATAGCCCCTTTAACAAGTAAAACAATGCCTTGCTGCCCTCGTTTTACAACATCACTATTTCCTTTCTGTTACATTTTTTTTTGCAACCCTGTGTGTGTGTGCGTGTGTGTTTGTCTGTGTGTGAACGTGCATGCATGTGTGGTGTGTGCGTGTGAGTAAATGACTAACCTCGTCTTTTTTTATTATCTTTGAAAGATATCAGTTGTCCTATGAGTAAGTAATAGGTCTATGAACACCTTTTGCCTGGTTCAACTCATCTTTAAAACTCATGCGAGTCTACAAAATTAGTCAAAAGTTGATATGTACATTCCAGAATAAAATGACAAACGTAGATGGGCTGAATGGCCTGTTGTTGTCATCAGACGTTATTATATTTCTACATTTTTATTTGTTGACCATTGTTTTAGCTAAGCATTAAGAGGCAAGCACAATGCTACAAGGTGAAAATGCTTTTAAACGGATGCAAAATACATAGATACTGTCTTCAGTGGATGTGGACAGAACACAGAGCGATGGATATGGATGATGATAGCGCATATTGGCTATTTGCACGGTGGATAGATGATGAGCAGGCGCGAATAAACATGAAAGAATGATGATATCAGAATATTTGCTGTGCGCGTTTGCTGCTCTTGGATCTGGCTGGCGGAAGCAGGAATTGTCGCTCACTGCCTTATTTATATCAGGAGCCTTACTCACACTACAAGGCGGTTTTTGAGTGACACACACACACACACACACACACACACACATGCATGCACTAACTCATTCACAAACACACACAAATATTTATTGTAGTCTGCTTTTGCCAAAAGAAACTCTGCCCCCCCGCCCTCATGCTGTAGTACGATGTTTATTAATATCTTGGATGTTTATTTTTTCAGTAGGGGGTTATGTAATTTTAATGAGCCCAGGGCCAAGGTTTCTCTGTTATTTATAAAGTGTTTTGTGTTTAAAAGTATCACAAACATCTCTGTAAGACCTCATCATATCCCATTTCACACCTGCTCTCGCAGGCTCTGAGCTGGAAGAAAGAGTTAATGTCTCTGATTGGCTGTAGAGCTCAGCTAATTTTAAATAGCTGAAAGTCCAAAGAGTATATTTCTGTTTTTTTCCCCTTTCTTTTTGAATTTCACCATGCACAGGCCAATAGTACATCCAGGAATTTGAACCCAGTGCCCGCCCCCAACCCCCCCTCCCCCCTATCCCTTGGTCACATGGTTGCTGTGACACAGGCGCTCACACATGCCGTACACATAGCCATGTCCAGGTACGCAGGAATAAATGCACACGCATACATGCATCCTCAATTCCTCTGTCACACACACTCGCGCACATTTAAACAAGCACGGACATGCGCCCCCGTACACATAACTGTATGTGCGTGTGTTTGCCGATGTCAAGTTTTTTACACGACCGCCGCTCTAATACCAGACGATAGCTGCAGTCTCACTCAAATCAATTCATTATAATGTAAAAGGATATTCTGTCATCAGCTTATAGGCTCAGCAAATCCACACTACCATTGTGAAGCTATTGCATTACTAGAGAGCCATCCAGGAAAAATAGGTCAGAATTTAGAGAACCTCCAATCACATGGTGAAGGATTATAGCAACATATTCCATGATGCCATGAAATATTGAAAAGTGACCTGAGGGGCTAAAACAATGGCCACATCACCCAGAGGATTGGATCTTGCATTATTTGGTGAAGAACAGAAAACCTGTTACATTGTGTGCATACCACTTTTGTATTGGCAGGTGAGATTGTGCCAGGATCTGTGGCACATAGGATGAAGATGAGCCCAGCCTTGCTGACCCAAGCCATTATGAAATTGAGATGCACTGTGATGTAGTGTGTGCACGTCCGGGCACATTAAAGTGGTACTTAAGCAGGATGAAGTGGCTGCCCTCAAATTGATATTTCTTTCCACTGACAGGGAAACAGTCCTGGAGAAGTCTGGCCTCTGTCAATAAGAAGATTTGGAGATTACACCCGCCGCGTGAACATGACGTCATCATGGGCTTCTCCACATGAGCAAACTGATTCCGTACATGTATCCATCACAATCTAACTCAGTCTTCCAATGACACATCTGCACTACCTTAATCTGTTCAGCTACAGTGCACAACCAAGGTTACTGTACTGTAATACAGTGGGCACATATGGCAGTGCAGTCATGACATCACAATCAACTGCTCATTCTATACGCTGCCACTTTCTTATATGCAGTACAGTAGACCCTCCTCTGCATTCACCCATGCCTACACTGACTAGGTTTCAGCCAAACCAATCAAAGCTCGAGGGTAGTACAACTGTGGACGGATTGGAACTCTGACGGCAGTTCAAATGTCCAGTCAGGGAAACCTCTGCAGTGTCCCTGCCCAGTCAGATGAATGGGTGCTGCATTGTCATTTTATGGCAGAGGAACCGCCAGCTCCTCTGTGGTGTCATCGATTGCTGCGAAACTTATTACGATCATCATCCAAAGACGAGACCCATCCGGCCTTCTCTATGGTAGACAAGGGAGCACAGATGGCAAATCTCGCCCCTCATTAAGACTTAAGATCCAAAAGGCATGTATGAGAACTGGTGATGAACTAGAATTTGTTGGAAAAAAAAGAACAAAAAAATGGAGAGAAAAAAACAGCAGCACCTCAGTATTTTGCTCCTTAATTTTTCATTTTGTTCCAAACCGAATAAGAATGTGTTCATGTTTTTCTGTTCTCACACTGATTTTTTTGTTCTGATCTATGGTTAGATGTTGTATCTCAGGCTTTCATCAGATGAGACATGCTGTATAGGAAAGAAGCTTAACTTTCATAGCTGATGATGATATGGCTATTAACCCTATGGGTTCCAGAAGTATTTTGTTTTTCCTTTCCTTTTACTTCTTTGTGGTGCTGCTGTCATGGTTTTTGACCCTTTTTCCCTTGCGGTCGTTTTCGTCGGTCACCACGCGTGGGCGCTGCTCTGTTAGTGGAGCTTTGGCTCCGTCTCGTTTCTTTCGCGGAGGTCTCATCTGCGTTCACACGTGTGCGTGGTTGCCTGAGAGCTATATAAGCCTCCGTTTCCTTCATTCGGGGCTTCGATATTGTTTGCGTTATTTGCATGTTTGGGTGTGTGGTTTTTTTGTGCCATTATGCTACTCGCCTGTTCTTTCGCGTCTCGTTATCGAGGCAGGGCGTTTATTATTGCTGGCTCTTCTTTAGTCACTGAGCTCGTAGAAGTATGGGACTTCTCTGCTCTATTTCGCCCTTCTATGGTCTCGCCTTATTGAGAGACCGGGCGTTCACACTTTTACTTAGTTACTTATCTCGTAGAAGTATAGGGCAGCAGTTCTTTGTGCCATTCGCCTTGTTTGGTTTTCTTACCGAGAAACCTGGCGTTTGTGCTTCTACTTATTTGCGTGTGACAATGAGCCGGTTAGTAGCTTCGGTACGTTTGTTCCCTGTTGTCTCCTTCTCGTGGACTACGTTTCCCCTTTGTTGTGAGTCAGGGCTTTTTATTATTCTGAGAGGCAGGGCGTTTATTTTCTATTAAGCTTGCGTTAGTCTTTTAGCCGGTAAATGTCCGGTGCAGCTGTCCTGTTCATCCTATTCGGTACCTGTCTCCGTACATGGAGCTTTGATGATTTTGTTCGGAACTGTAGTTCTGTTTCGTCCTTCGGTACATGTCTTCCTATAGTGCGATGTTGTGGACATGTTTGCGTGTGACTGCAAGTCTCTGAAAGTAGCCTTGGAACGTTAGCTTTCTGTTCCTTTCGCCTCCTCGTTACATTCCCCTTTACTGAGAGGCTAGGGCGTGTATTTTCTACTAAGCTTGTGTTAGTCATTTTGCTAGTAAAAGTATGGGACGGCGGTTTACCGTCGGCTCGCCTGTAAAATGTTTCTCCTGGGAGATCGGGCGTTTACCCCCTTTATGTTTTCTGCGTGTGACTGCGAGCTTATGGAAGTAGCCATGGAACGTTGGATCTCTGTTCCTTTCGCCTTCTCCTTACCTTTTCCCTTTACTGAGATGTAGGGCCATTATTTTCCGCATGTTTTGCGTTTGGCACACTGCCGGTAGGTTAGGACTTGGAGACTGCTTTCATTTGATGCCTGCAGCAAGCAGTTCTCTCCGTTTTAGAGTTAGGGAGTTATTTTTTCGCCGGTTACGTTCTCCCCTTGCTTAGCTCTAATTTACGTTCCTTCGTTTGTTACCTCTTTTCTCTCTCTCCACGTTAGCATCTCGTCCACTGTTTTTTATACTGTAAGGTATTCAGTGTGTTTGTTAGCTTGTTGTGTTTACCGAGCTCGAGATTCGTTGTTCTCGTGTGCCGTTCACCCCGTTAGTGAGATATGGCCATTAGTGTTCGCATGTCTTGCGTGTGGCATACTGCCGGTAGGTTAGGACACGGAGACTGCTTCCTTCTATTCCTCAGCAAGCAGTGCGCTCCGTTTAGAGCTAGGGAGCTATTCCTCGCTTGTCTCGTTCTCCCTTTGATTAGCTCTATTTCTTTTGTTTGTTACCTACAAGGCAGCTCCTTTCCTCAGTTCACTTTTTGCATCTTGTTTTACACTGTTTGTATACGTTTGTGTATTCTGTGTTTTTTTTAGCTTGTTGTGTTTTCCGAGCTCGAGATGTGTTGCTCTTGTGTGATGTCGCCCGGTTATACCGGTCGTTTTTAGTTATGCCCCTTTTTCCTAGTTCCATCATTTCCCTCCAGTCGAGAGTCGGAACTAGGTTATTTGCGTTTTGCATTTATATTTCCTTATATACGGGGTCTCTCCGTCTCAGTGGCTTTTAATTAAGCTTAATGAATCCCCTTGCTGCGTTTGGTTCCTCCAACCTCACACGTCACGCCCCCTTTACAGCTGCATATAGGAACTTTTAACTTAATTTTACTGGGAACCCAGTGTTAAAATAAAGCCTTTAAACATATCTTGATATAAAGACAAAACAACCATGTTAAATTACAGGTGGTGGTTTAACCCTCCTATTATGTTCGGGATCAATTTGACCCCATGCAATGTTTGAAGTCGCTTAAAAACCAGTTAACCTTATTTTTTTCATCTTCACACAATATGACTTTTCCTAATTTGTTGGTATTAAATAGTAAACACGCAATAAACATAGTGCTATGTTTTCAAATGTTCTGTACCAATGTGGGGTCATTTGTGGGGTAGCTGTATAAAATGTAAGAAAATAAACCTTTAAAAATTTTTATCTCAGATTTTTGTGGGCGATTCAAGTGGCACTTTCTCATGCAGGTTTTAAACTTCACAAACTTTCACTTACCTCAGGCTCTAAATTGAGATATTTCATCACAGATTTTTTATATTTAAGGATAATAGGGTAGTCAATTGGGAAATACACAAAGGGTGACACAGAAAGTGTAAAAAAAAGTTATTACAATATTATATATTACAATACATTTGTGTTATTTTAAACTTTTGGGATCAATTTGACCACAAACATAAAAGGCATCATAAAATGTGAAATAATATGAGGGTTAAAGATGTTGTCTTGGGTGAACATTTGGTTGTCATTGTTTGTTATTTTGAACTCATTGTATACAGGTAGTATTAGTTACAGATACGCATTTATTTCTGCTTTTAAATGATTCTGTCCTTTTAGATATCCTGTACTAGTAATCATAATTACAGCCATAATCATAATGAAAGCACACATACATGAACAATGAATCTGGAAATAATGCAGAATGTGGGCAGTCAATTAGGTTATGAAAGGAAGAAATGTTTGCCATTCTCCTAATAGGTTATTCAATCTTTAATTAAATTGTGGTCTTTATTATTAGAGAAAATGTATGGAACAATAATTACGTGGAAATATATCTTTCACACGCAATTCTATCTTTCACACACAAACACATGCACACACTCATGCGCGCGCGCACACACACACACACACACACACACACTCACCCATAGTACAGCTCCCTTGCCTTCTCTCATCCTACCCATCAACATCTGTTTGGCAAGGAATGACAACAGAGGTGGTGTCCACGTTTGGTAAAGAAACTGTCCATCACCTTCCACAAAGCTTGCTGTCACCGCTGGCTAATAACAACACTCTGTTTGAAACAGTGAGACATGAATAAGGAAATTCAGGACCAACACTGCCTCTGACAGTTGTCATTATAGGGATGCTGAAAAGAGTCATTTTGACATGTGATAGACAAGGAATCCACAAACCACTCAAGACAAATGCAAGACTTAGCAGCTAGTGGAGAGGAATATGTCACATGTCGGCAGACACTCTTCTGTGGAATCGTACTTCCATAATGCATTCATGAGATGGATGGAAATCTGTGTCTGTGCATCCTACATAACCAGAGAGAAATAGAGAGGCCTGTAGCACAAAAATCCTCTCATTTTTGTTACCATGAAATGCAATACATTAAACTCTGCCAAAGCATAGTCATTTACAGAACAGACTATAGAAACAGCCAGTCAGTATGCTATTGGTGAAATAAAATGTATTTCGGTTGGCATGCACAGACAGTAACAGCAGCAGTGAAAACAACAGTTTTAAGGAGTAAAGGGATTGTTGTCATCCCTTTCCTGTGTTCATCAGGCAACTTGTTTTTTTCAGGAATTTGTTTGGCCGATGTACAAGGGGTCATTGTCCCTCCGGCTCCGACCAGCAGCTCTGCGTTTTCCTGCCAGAATAATACATCCTGTCTCCCTCGCGCCAGAGTGGGTGGCCGGGTTTTCTGATGTTTGTCAAGCTCGAGTGTGTGTACATAGTAAATTGTGGGGAAACAGTTTGCCTTATTTGCATGGGATTTTAATGGGGTTTTTTTGTTAGTTATTTTTTACTAATTTTGTTTCCTGACCTCCAAATGTGGAATGCCCAATCCGATATGTTAAATACCTCATCACTGCATCATGTTGATTTTGGAAGAGCGCATGCAAGAATCTTTATTCTGAAGCACATACCAGTCGAGCACATACCAGATTTTATTCCAATCTGTTAGTCCATCCGTGGTTTTTGCACTCGTATAAGCCATTGGTGTAAGAACACGATCAAGTAGAGGATGGGTGATGAGATGGGTAGAAACATGTCAGCTTATATTCTCCCTCCCTCTGTGATGTGATGGCCAATTGTATGCTTCCCTGCAGGGCTCCTTGCCATTGGATTGGTCAAGATTTAATACCAGACTACAGTGTGCATCACTACACTAAGAATCAGCACTTTAGCAGGGAGAGCCACCAACCAGCTCCCTCTAATCGTAATGCTCTGTGAAATGCACCAACGCTCAGACTCTAGAGACAAAGAAAGAAAGAGAGAGAGAGTGGCAGAGAGAAAGATATAGACAAAGAGAGATAAAAGGACAGAGAGAGAGAGAGAGAGAGAGCAAAAGAAAGGTATTAAGAGCAAGCCTGCAGAGAGAAGACCGTGAGAGGCACTGAACCCCATGGAGTGGACACATCGCCAATCCAGCAAGCCAGCAGCCCAGCAACAGGACACCTCTGACTCTGACCTTTCCACTAATCCTTTACTCTGTTGCTTGCCACCTCTCTTTTCATCTCCTCTTCTGGTGTTCACCAACAGAGACCAAAAGGTTTGCCAGGGTGAGCTTTTATTAACACCTCACTCAGCCGCCCTCCACTTCCCTGTCCGCAGGAAGTGGCCAATCATATCCCTGGCCTGGATCCAATGTGATGCCATTTGGCACAACCCATGGTCACATGTTGCCAACACAAAGTCATATATGGTTTCATAATGTAGTTTAATATTTTTAATGGAGTTGTATACTAAAATGTCACCTCCAAATCAACCTTGGCAACATTAAAAAAAGTGTTTTTGAAACACAGTTCCAGCAGGTGTGTTGGGGGAATGGGGTGTTCCTGCTTCAGCAGGGTGTGTAAAGAGAGAAGCGTAAGTTAAAAGTGTTCATTCTGGCTCAAGGAAACTCAAAGGAGGGCACATCAATCTTACTGAGAGGCTACTAGCATCTCACATTGTGCTTAAACACAATGGACTGAAGTGTCTCCTTTATCCCTCTGGGGTATAAGTGCATGCACATAATAAGTGAAGGAATAAGGTTGCACTGGAATAAGCAAATAAACACAGTATAGCGGTAATGTATTGCATGGTATGGCCCGGTGATGATGTGAACCGGACATTTTTTCAGTTTTTTGTATTGCAACAATGTCGTTCTTCTTTGTTTCTTGTTTTGTTTCTTGGATGCAGGTAAATTTGTTTTGTGTGTTCACTAATGTCCTCCCATTCGCAGGTACTGCAGAGGGACTATAATGAGAACTACAGCGGTGAGAAAAGTGTTCTGTGTCCAATCGCTACCTCAGGTTACTGTCATCATCAATTATTTCTGCCTTTGTCCATTATGAATGAAATGGAATAACGTCCTCTGTTTGGGGAAACCATTTTCCTTGTGTCTGGAAACTACAACCTTAGACTGCATCTCTGTGACCCCAGCAGGGAGACATATTCAGGTGGTCTCTGGTCAGCTAGCGTAGGACTTTTTCACTGTTTGTTCAAAGTAAAAATGAATGGACAGTCAGCCTTCAGGAAGGCATCGTTTTAAATTCCTATTAGTTTCGCAATACGTTACTGGAACACGTGGTAATAAGCTGTAAATAAGGAGATGTCCCTGTGAAACATAACACAGGACTCAGCTCATGATTAATTAAAAGATACTTTGCTGATACTTATAAAAACTCCACAAATAAACTTACATCATCATCTGGAAAGGGTGCCATTTCTACTTCACTCAGAACCCCCCTAGCTGGGAGTCAGTCATGTTGCGCACAGACAGAGTTTGATCAATAAAGCCTTCAGGCCTGTCCTTAGATCCTGTTTAATCATATCAAACACAGGAAGTGCACTGAGGGAAGTTGGCAAACAAGCTTCCCATAATTCCCCGGCCAGCAGCAGTGTCAGAAACACTCACTGTATTGAGAACACAAGGAAAAGTGCCAAGGAGAGGCTACAGGGAAATTTGATCTGACAGGGTGTAAGTCATACCCCTGGCATGTGTGCACACAAAAAAGGTCTCATCAACTGCATGTGAGTATTAAAAAGGCCAAAATACCACAGGTAACTAGGAAAAAAGACTCACTCTACAGGTAAACAGTAAAAAGGCTCGCATGACACATGTAAACAATAAAAAAGAAGAGGGCTCTTTAAAGGGAAGCAGGAAAAAAGCAGCCCCCATTTTGTCAAGTATGGGGTGAAAAGGTTGACCCCAGAAAGCTTTAAACAAAGCAGCTTAGAGAGGCAGGAAATGTCTACCCTAGCTAACCTCTTGCCTCCCTCAACTGTTCCGCAATGTCGCCGTAATGTCGTGACGCGTGAGGACGGTGTAGTATGTCCACACTGTTGTGACAGTGTCTGTTCTGTTTAGCAGTGACAGGAAAACATTTCGCTCACAAATGTTGCGTTAGGGTTCCTCCATGGGTACAAGTGCCTCATTGAGACAGAGCTTACCTTCTGCTGTCTTGTGTGTGAGTGCCCTCATTGAGACAGAGCTTACCTTCTGCTGTCTTGTGTGTGAGTGCCCTCATTGAGACAGAGCTTACCTTCTGCTGTCTTGTGTGTGAGTGCCCTCATTGAGACAGAGCTTACCTTCTGCTGTCTTGTGTGTGAGTGCCCTCATTGAGACAGAGCTTACCTTCTGCTGTCTTGTGTGTGAGTGCCCTCATTGAGACAGAGCTTACCTTCTGCTGTCTTGTGTGTGAGTGCCCTCATTGAGACAGAGCTTACCTTCTGCTGTCTTGTGTGTGAGTGCCCTCATTGAGACAGAGCTTACCTTCTGCTGTCTTGTGTGTGAGTGCCCTCATTGAGACAGAGCTTACCTTCTGCTGTCTTGTGTGTGAGTGCCCTCATTGTGTTCATTCAACTGACCTTGAGAAACTCTACTGAACATTCTGGGACAAGCAACGATAGCAAAATTATACAAAAGGAAAGCAAATGCTTGAACATTTGGGGTGATGATATTCAATATAAAAAAATAATTGAACTGTATCTATTTGTACTGTCAAGTGACTAACGATATTGTAGACTGAAAAAACAATGGGGAGTTAAATAAATGTAAATTAAAGGCCGGGACAAGACATTGACTTTTACCTTTTTATATATTAATTATGGCAACATGAACTAAACCTAAAGATCACTTGGTGGTTATTTTTAATTATCCCCGACATGAGGTTCCTGCTTCCTTAAAGTTGTTAATTGAATGTGTTTTTTGTGAAAGGTTACTTAGTAAATGCAACTTCTCTATCTGTCTGCAGTACATTTTCATATCCTTATTGTACAGATCATAATCATAATAAAGCTCTTGTTATTATGTTGTGATCTGTCACATCCACATCCGCGTCAGTCCATGGATCTTGTGTGAATCAAACTTTTGACTTGTCTCTCCTCTCTCCTCGTTCTAATCTTTGCCCTGCTTTGCAACTTTTCAGCATGCCACGTATCACCATGGATCTTTTATGGCTGTAGATCCAACCACACTTATTTACCACTGATATGGCGGTTTTGAATTTTAAATAATTTCATTGTCATGTAATCTGCAAATGTAAATTGCTTCTGTCCCGTGAACCCTGTGGAGCTCTCTTTATGGACAACATGTTATATAAATTGATTTTTGAACAGAGAGCGTGAATGGCCAATTTCATGCATTGTAACCATGCTCAGGCTTTCATTACTGCTGTGACTGCATTGTAATTGTGTTGTAATTGCATTGTTGCAGCGTTGTGACTGTAGTAGGATCTCAGTGGCCCAGGTCACATTATGACATATGTGTAGTTGGTGTGTTGCACCTAATCTGCACTATACCTCCAGCCACTTGATCTGTTAACTGTGCAGCCCTGGTTATTAATATGGACAGTGCCATAGGAAGTTTTGTGGGTAGAATTAATGTAATTGTGTACCCTTTTAATGGGTCAGAGAGATACTATGACAAGTATGTGATATGAAAGCAAAAACATACATACAAACACATGCATAAATGTGTCATTGGAATCACACAGTCACCATTTATGGGGCAGGACAACAGAACTGATACTTGCTTACAAATAATATAACTTATTGTTGGGAGTTTTAGAACAATGTACAGGTGTTATTTCTCAAATTATTTATTCTTCGCCATGTACCGCACACATCTGAAAAATAGTCGTGTGTAAGCTTTTTCAAGACTGTATAGGACTGTTAGATTTGCCTCACTCGACTGGGGTGTGCTCTGGGCCTCATCCCGTCCCAAAGCTCCCATGTATTGCTACAATGACTGAGCAGCAATAATGGGAACTCTTGTTTGTTGCAGAGCAACCCTCACGGTGGCCATTAGGGCTCAGATTTTGGATGAGCTGTGATTCTCCCCCGGGGAGGCAGAACACTGAGGACAAGGCTTGGAGCACGCGTCCTCTTCTCTGTCTCCACATGTACTAATGTCGGAGGCCAAACTAGAAAATTACAAGCTCAGAGAAACATGAGCCACCTCACATTCAGTTTCACTTTCTGTTTCACAATCATCAGTCATCACCATCTCTTTGGATGTTTCTAGAAGCAGACACTTCATAATTGTATTTTTAAAACAAACCTTGCCATTAAATATGATTACAATCCAACCGATGGATAGGTATGATATTGGTTAGACTTTTGGAATGGTATAGACTCGGAACTCCTTTTTGTTAGAACATAGTAGTAGAATAACACTGAAGACAATGTTAGAACATAGTAGTAGAATAACACTGAAGACAATGTTAGAACATAGTAGTAGAATAATTCTGAAGACAATGTTAGAACATAGTAGTAGAATAACACTGAAGACAATGTTAGAACATAGTAGTAGAATAATTCTGAAGACAATGTTAGAACATAGTAGTAGAATAACACTGAAGACAATGTTAGAACATAGTAGTAGAATAACACTGAAGACAATGTTAGAACATAGTAGTAGAATAACACTGAAGACAATGTTAGAACATAGTAGTAGAATAACACTGAAGACAATGTTAGAACATAGTAGTAGAATAACACTGAAGACAATGTTAGAACATGGTAGTAGAATAACACTGAAGACAATGTTAGAACATAGTAGTAGAATAACACTGAAGACAATGTTAGAACAGTAGCACTGAGAGCAGTGTCAGTACAGCAACGCTGAATGCAGTTTCATTACAATAACATTGAGGGCAGGATCAGCAAAGTAACACCGAGGGCCGGGTCAGTGCAGTAACACTGAAGGCGCATAGCATTACAATTTAAGGAAATCAATTCAGTAAGTAACACTCTGAGAGGAGTTAGCCCAGTAACACAGAGGACTGGTTCAGTATAATAATATATTGTACACAGGAAGGATCAAAAAGGGCACCATGGAGTGTAAATTCAGGAGAGCAGTGCTGGCTGACAGTAACACAGCAGTTCCATGAGGTAGAATAGGTAACATTTCTTTTCTGGTACCTACTGAGCCCCCTGGCCAAAGGGGCCCTTTACAGTAGATCAGGGCCTTTACCTGTTTTGGGGCAGTGCGAGTCAGTGCCTTGGGACATGACCTGGTGCAGCCAGGAAGGAAAAGCCTGGTTTATTACCCTACTGGCCTTCCCCTCCATGCACGCCTGCACCCAGGGGGATGTGCTCACTTTGAAAGGGAAGAGACTGGGGTAAAGGCCACTTGATTCCCACCGGAAGAGCAACACTTCCCTCAATAATGGAATAATGGACGTGGGTTTGGGAATATCACTGCTGCTTCTTCAAGGTTGAGTGCACTGCATTTGGGACACATTTGTTGGATGTGGGTGGAATCCATCACAGTAATGGTGACTTTGAATGTCACTGCTTGCACCAGTGAATGATTCATTTGTGTTGGTCAGCTCTCCAATATAAAACAGCAATTTTTTTAACATTCATATCTCGGCCGTTTCAAAACCAATCTCAATGCCATTTTAGAGATGGACTATCGTCAGGGGCTCACCAAATGCTGATTTTGGTATAGCTATGTTATGCCATTACTATGCTGTTGACACCTCCTAAAAATTGGCACCCTGCTATAAATGGACTTTTTTTGTGTAAACATAACCCAATTTAAATCCAGTGGATCCCAACACAAGACCCCTCATTCTGTCGGTCATTTTTTTAAATATTTTCATGATTGTAGACTTTATTAAATTTGAATGACACCTCAAAATTCCTTAAAACGTCTGTAATTCTGAATATGAATTGAGATAGCCTTCACACAGGAGAGACAAATGCTAACTTATAAATCAGGATAGCTTCTCAAAGTTTGAATAATTCCTTAGTTGTAAACATAGACTGTATAAAAATATGGACAAAGTAACTGTGACGTCACCCATTGCCTTCCCACGGCCTCGTAAAAACCGAATTGAAGCTCCGGATGCATTTTTCGCCGCCAGTTTGTACAAACTGTGGCTGCTCCGTGGAGTCGAAGAGGACTCAACCTGTCCCTCTGATTCGTCCTGAACAAATGTTAATACCCTGTCCAAATTACACAATATTTTAAAAAATCAGCACATGCACAGGCATTACATATTGCAATTACATTTTTTTGTGGGAAAAATTTGACTGAGTATTTTGACCACATTGCTGCCATTGACTTACATGGTGAAAGACCTATACTGGAGCCAATTGCAGTGGCTCTAGTGAGCAACGGTACAATTGCCACTCCCAGCCCAACCAGGAAGTGAGCTTCAAAACGAAAGCCCAGTCTTGGCCCCTTGGTTGTACATGAACATGAGAACAATGGGTTTTGTCTAGTGCTGTTCTCGAGCGCACAGGCAGCAGATAGGCACATGTTGGCTCCAGTCCAGTAAAGCAAGGGCAAAACAACGTAGCTAGCCATTTCTGTTAACGTTTGCTACCATATTGTCTATATGCTAGCTGTTAAAGCTGGGGTGACAAATGTTATCTTTTTTGTAGGATCTTCGTTACAGTAATAAATCCACTTTTATGATTTGTTTTGTGTATTCAAATTGTGTTAAATTGGTCTGCCTTTGCTCGGCAACTAGCTATCTAATATCAGTGTGTTTCATTCATTTGTATGAGTAAGAGTGTAGCTACAGTAGTTAACATTAGCCATTCTAGCTTGTTAAATGGTGTTTCTCTTAAGTATATGAATTAAATTAATTTTCATAACTCCAGGTCATATAGTTACTACATCATTACATCATAATAGTAGTCATATAGCTCAGTTGGTATATATGTATAATGAATTGTCCCAATGTATGTTGACTGATTAAATTAAACATAGTCGTTGCTAACCACTGTATATACACAGCCACTTAATGATAGTCACCAACAAACGTCTTTGAATCTCATCGTGGGGAATGAATGTTATAATTGTATGGGGAATGTAATGTATACATGTAATACAGTATATTTCACCGCTCCAATTTATCTTTTATTGGATTCATTTATCAAAACTAATAATATGCTGCCATCTTAATATCACACAAATAACTGGGTATAACTGAGAATAAAGTCTTGCTCCGCTCAAACTAAATATAAACTATTACCATTTATCGATTCCCTGTACAGTGTAAGGCCATTTCAAATGCCATCATGACCATCTTGGGAATGTAATTTTAACATCAGTCTTAATTCGACACAGTTCAAACATTTATATGGTAGCCACTACTCTGAAGAGTAGGCTCTTTGAGAGAAGGTTTGAATCTTAAGCAATTTGCCCAGTGGAGAGTACATGTTGTTTGAAGTACAGTAGACATATACTACAAGGCTGTAGCAATTGTCCAAGCTCTGATACATCTTGTTGGAGAGCAGGCTGGTGTTAGCGATAGGGCTGATTGATTCGATTTCTTTTGAGGCTTTTGGCAAACACAAACATTTCAATTAAAACATTGTTTTTGTGATTAATACATTTTCTTCATTCCCTTCACTGGAAGAGAACTGAATACTGGGTCATGGAGGAGGATTCATAGAACAGAGCTCTATGCCTAAATGAATGGCTAAATGTGTTGAAAATTGCCTGTAATTATACGAGTTACAGCCAATTTGCAAATATCAGCCCTGCCAAAAGCAAATACCACACCCTTCACTCCTTGTTACAAGTAGACAGCGGCTGAGTTGCCATCACTGAGGGTAGTTAGAACGCTGCCCATTTGCCCAGGACTAGGGACAGTGAGGGCAAATATAGAGCAATTGTAAGTGCCTCGTGCGGTTCTGAACTAAGCACACACTTGTTGGTGTACTGTACTGAGGGTAGCCAGAGCAGACATTAAACTATAGGGTACAGTTGTTAACACTCAGGAAATCACACCAGCCAGAATCCTTTTAATCTAGGAGTTTACACCCACACATCAAAGTGGGCAGCATTATACACTCAGCATTGTCTCACAGTGTCACAACTAGAGCTTGAGCATACCCAAAGAATGCTTACACGTTAAACACAGACATTCTGGAAAGTGGTATAAAAAATGGCAAGTAAAGTGAGTGCCTCTATAAATACTCATTCAAACACATGAAATGTACAAGGTCATTGCTTCAGAAGAGTGCCTGCTAGAAAAATAAATCATATAATACAGTGTAACCTTAAAAATTTAACCTAGAACATACACAATGGAAAAACACAGCAATTCATGTCCTTCATGTCCGCCTTCTCCGGGTGGGGTCAGTTCACAGACATGTCCCTTTCACAGTGGTTACTTGAGGTGAATTATTGTTTGTGAGTGGAAACTTGGCCCGATAACCAAGCTGCAAGAACAGTTTTTGTCTACCTCCCACCCCCCTCCCTCTCTCTCTCTCTCTCTCTCTCTCTCTCTCTCTCTCTCTCTCTCAGGACAACTGTACCTTTCATCAGATAGGCAGCTCACTTCTCATTCGAACCCTGGCCAGCTCCTGTGGTAAATTCCAGGAATAGCTGGAAACACAAACACACTTGGGTGGAGGACGGGTGATGTAGCGAGACAGAACCCCCTCCCCTCAAACTCTCCTCACTTCTCTCCTCTCTTAGGGGCCTTTGTATGCTCTAAGGCATTGCCAACCCCCAGTCTTTATTTTCCCCAATGATTTCTCCCCTCAAAAGAGCAGGCGGGGCCTTTTTGCCCTATGTCAGCACAGCATTAAAGTTTATTGTCAGCTTAATTGGGGAGTCTTACACCAGACAAACCCATGATTGCTCCATCTAGGATTTCTGGAAAAAGTGATTGCTATAATCATGTCAGTCTGATGATAGGTTTCGTATAATGAGTATATTTCATCAAGCTCATAGCCTAAATAACCCTTCACAGCTTAACCTCTGTCTTACTATACTGACATCAATCCTTTTTCATTTCTATGTAGCACAACCAGGCCATGCCCCACCTAACTTTCAGTACCCTTATGTTTTCCTACTAAACTGTCACTCACTGTTTCCACCTGCATTTCTGTGTCCATTTGACTGTCACGTGATGGAGAACAAAAGTTGTGCTGGTCTCACAAATGACTGCTCCAAAAATACAGCCTACTGTGAATTTATGTTTGGTGTTTGTCTGTAGGTGGAGGGGCAGGGTGTGAACGAAAGGGAATGTGATGTGTGTACATGAGGGTGTTTTGTGTGTGTGTGTGTGTGTGTGTGTGTGTATGTGCGTGCACGCATGCATAGGCAGATGAGTGCATGTGTTTCGGTTCCTAAAAACACTACAGGCTTTTCTGTGTGGCTGCCCAGGCTGTTTCTGAGGGGGAAGCTCTTTGCTGATGTGCTGAGACAGTGGAAAAATGTCAGAAACACGGTCACGCTGAAATGGCCGTGACCAAAGGAAGCAATAATCCAACATGTACTGGCTGATAGGCCCGACCATCCTGAGTCATGCAGCTAATGACTGATAAAAGAGTCATTTCCACATGTGCACTTTCCACTAACTCAACATTCAGCTGGGAGTCACATGACCAAGTTAGTGAACTCTGTCAGGTGATCTCTGTGTAAGGCTTGTATTTGTTATGTTTATTGTTAGACTACTTTCTAGATATCTTTACTGTAGCCTGTGTAAATTCACTATAATCAAACTTATCTTCTTAAACTGCCTCTATTGTCATGGCAACCAGGACTGGCTGTAGAACTATTTTAATAAAACATTATAAGGCAGATGTGCCCCAGATTCACAGTATGCCACACTGATTTGGTATATTTGTAGATCATTATGAAACTTTTCAAATTTCCAGGATCATCAGAACTGCACAGCAACAGAGCACATAAACTGATATAACCTTTACATGGATGTATTCAATCCATTCTTGGATCCTGCTATTGTCTAATGAAAGTAGTGCCTTGTAAAGGTCAGTGAAATTGAATGGTGGTAATGCTCATTCTTAATAAGAAAGGAGCACTTTCTCCAGGGAGACTATTATTTCCTGTTTATTGCGTGTGCTCCAATGTTTCATTGCTTTTATGATGGGCTATGTAGTCTCTTAGGGGCAGGTGGTAAACATATTCTTGTTTTAACAAAGACTTGTGATCTCCAATCTGATTCTCCACTTGAAGAGGATACGGTCAATGAATCATCGCTCAGGCCAATTTTTCTTGATGCAGCATCCTTAATAGAGTAACTGGCAATGTGCACTCTGTGTGTCTTACAAAAGACACTGTGACAGTTATAACATTGAAGGCCCTATTTTGGTGACAATGTTAGTGCAAACATGCCTCGGTGCTGTGTAATTTCTTAATTTTTCCGCTTCCACCCTTTTCGGTAGTTTTGTTTCTGTTTAATGCTTACCTTATTTCATCACAGCTTCATATTTATAAAGGAATAACTGCATGTGCTATTATTAATTTTCATGAGTCAGTTTACTGCAATGGACCTGTTGGCTACAGAGTTCACAACTGCATCAGTGAAATGTAATTGAAGTGGAAAATGTGTATTGTATCATTTAAATAGTTTGGTAAACTCTAGGGGCTGGTTTCCCAGAAAAAGCCTTAAGTTTTATTTGGATATCACCATCGAGAAAATGTTTTTAGTACAATACTAGGCTAAATCCTTGTCTGGGAAACCAGCCCAAAAGGTAGTGCAGTCTATTAACCAGTTTTAGTGGAACAAATTATAGTAAAAAAAAAGTAAAATTACAATGAATAAATCAATACTTCAAGCTCCTATCAAGCAAAGATAATTTACAAAATCAACATTGAACATGCACCACATTTTCCTCCTCTTTTAGAATGATGCACAACAGACACAACAGTCTCTAATTTTGAAATTATTGCAATTGAGTTCTACATTCTTTAATTTTCCACTGCCATGAGTTACCACTAGAGACTGACAGTTGCACCTTGACTGCAATACATTTCTTGGCTGATCATATCCACCTGGACTGTATGGAAGTGCTACTGTGCTTAATCACACAGGCACACACACACACGTGCACGCATGCAAGACAAGCAGGGAGCCCAAAATAGATTGCCGATAGAAGAACAAGATTGCAAGGTTGTGAGGGCCTCCTCTCTAACATCAATCATCCTGCCAGTATAGGCGTGTCCAATGCCAATGTGATAATGGAGGATACAGCTCCCTGAAACCTCTGTCATTCAGTTACAACACGCAGCCACTCTGCAACTCAATGCCACCGTAAGGGGTTGTCCCAGGGCCCAGGATCCAACCATTCTGTTTGTCAGCACCAATACAGGGTCCCATGAATCCCATATCCATTCATTTATATAGGTTTCTAGGATTTAACTCTACTGTTTCCAAGCCTCAAAAAGTCACCTCTTTTAGTCAGCATTGGCAGAGAACCCAAAACAGGGGCATTCTGTCGGTTTCTCTGAACAGAGGCATAAAGAATATTAATTTATAATATACAGTTGAAGTCGGAAGTTTACATACACTTAGGTTGAAGTCATTAAAACTCATTTTTAACCACTCCACAGATTTAATGTTAGCAAACTATAGTGTTGGCAAGTCAGTTAGGACATCTACTTTGTGCATGACACAAGTAATTTTTCTAACAATTGTTTACAGACAGATTATTTCACTTTTAATTCACTATATCACAATTTCAGTGGGTCAGACGTTTACATACACAAAGTTGACTGTGCCTTTAAATTTTTAATATTTGGTCACATATCCTTTGCATGCCATGACTTCCTGATGTCTGTGACCCAACAACATCAAAAGACTCTTGATATCTTATTTTCTGGTACTCTTACAAGCGATACTACACTGCCCGGCCAAAAAAAAAGTTGCAGTTGCACCAGTCATGCATAGTGCCCACTGTACAAGCCTCTGGAGGCAGTGTTATAATCTGTGGTTGCTTCAATTGGTCAGGTCAAGGCTCAGCAACGTTATGCAGCAATAAAATGAAGTCAGCTGAGTACCTGAATGTACTGAATGACCAGGTTATCCCATCAATGGGCATATTCCAGGACGACAATGCCAAGATTCATCGGGCTCAAATTGTGAAAGAGTGGTTCAGGGAGCATGAGGAATCATTTTCACACATGAATTGGCCACCAGAGTCCTGACCTTAACCCCATTGAAAGTCTTTGGGATGTGCTGGAGAAGACTTCACGGAGTGGTTCGACTCTCCCGTCGTCAATACAAGATCTCAGCCAAAAATTTATGCAAGTCTGGACGGAAATAAATGTTGTGACGTTGCATAAGGTTGTCGAAACAATGCCACGACGAATGCGTGCCATAATCAAAGCTAAAGGCGGTCCAACAAAATATTACAGTGTGCGACTTTTTTTTTGGCCAGGCAGTGTATAACGTCTCTGCATTTGAATGGATCTCTATGGGAATTGGGGGGTGGGACTAGATTTAGCTGTAAATTATGCTGGAACAGTATGGAATACATGATTGTTAAAATGGCTCTAAGTCGTCAAGGGTCTGAGGTATCAAACAAGCCTCAAACCATCACTCTGCTGCCAGATATGCAGTAGATATGGATGGATCACTTTAAGGGTCGTTTCTCCTGACAAATTTTCCTATTGAACTCTATGGAAAAATAAGTCAGGAGAAGAAACCCTTCAAGTTATGCATCCATATCTACTGTATTTCTGGCAGCAGGGTGATGATTTAAGCCTTGTTTGATACGTCAGACCCTTGATTACTTACAGCCATTTTACCAATCATGTATTCCACACTGTTCCAGCATCCATTCAAATGCAGAGATGTTATAGTATCGCTTGTAAGAGTACCAGAAAATAAGATATCAAGAGTCTTTTGATGTTGTTGGGTCACAGACATCAGGAAGTCATGGCATGCAAAGGATATGCGACCAAATATAAAAAATTTAAAGGCACAGTAAACTTCTGACCCACTGGAATTGTGATATAGTGAATTAAAAGTGAAATTATCTGTCTGTAAACAATTGTTTGAAAAAATGACTTGTGTCATGCACAAAGTAGATGTCCTAACTGACTTGCCAACACTATAGTTTGCTAACATGAAATCTGTGGAGTCGTTAAAGATGAGTTTTAATGACTTCAACCTAAGTGTATGTAAACTTCCGACTTCAACTGTAAATGCTGAAATACAGACTATAAGTGCAGGTTTATCATACAATATTGTAAATCTAGATTGACTGAATTTAAAGGTTGTATCAGCGATTTTGGGTGGAAACATAAATGATCACATTCATCTGATTTTTCCTCACGATCCGCTAGCTGCCCGCCCCATAAGCAGGCCGTCAAAAAACCGCGTCTCTGTAGGCAGCCTATGCTCCGAGATCGTACACAAAAACAAATGGTACTACCAACCACTCAAAACCAAAATAAACAGTATTCCAACCAATCACAATGATCTGCACAAACGCTAATACTCTTATCTCGCTGAAATCTTGACGGATTTACAAACGGTTTGGTTTCTTACAAACGTTATTAACGTGGTTATAATTCTGGATGCTTGAACACTATTTTTTAAAACATAATTATTCATAAGTATGTTTGTTTGGGATTTCGCTTCAGAAGTGACGTCACGTTTGTGCAGATCATTGTGATTGGTTGGAATACTGTTTATTTTGGTTTTGAGTAGTTGGTAGTACCATTGTTTTTGTGTACGATCTCGGAGCATAGGCTGCCTACAGAGACGCGGTTTTTTGACGGCCTGCTTATGGGGCGGGCAGCTAGCGGATCGTGAGGAAAAATCAGATGAATGTGATCATTTATGTTTCCACCCAAAATCGCTGATACAACCTTTAACTGTATAGATATTTGTAGGCAATGTATGTGAGCATATACTGTACACATGTGCAACCTCTAGCGACGCTTGACATTTTGATTTTTTCACGCAAACCAAATAAACAACTCACTTATGCCACAGGGCAATGATTATCCACAGGACCACACTTGAACTGTTACATGTTAAAGGGTACATTTGTCCTTAAATAGTGTTTCACATACACATACATATCTCTCAGTGCTGTCCAATGGCTGCATGCTAGGTAAATCCAACCAAGCTATGGATTAGGCCAGGTTTTATGGGACCTTTTCCTAAGGACTAGGATGGATTGGATGTCTAATTACGTCAACACCTACTGACCAAATGTACATACTATGTATATGGGAACAGACTCAATATTTACTGGATGCTGTACCAGGATAAACAAGAGGAAGCAAACAGTGCTTTCCTGGTGATTAATGGGGAAAGAAGAACCTCTCAGGACAGCTGTTGACATCAATAACAATGAATTATGCATTGTGAGCTGCGTTTATTTGATTTACTTACTTAACCTTTACTAAACCATTGCTTGATGTTGCACAGCAATGAAATCTCTAGGGGAAGGCAGGAGCTTTTTTCGGCTCGCCAAGATAAAGTAACCAGTAATAGTGTGACAGGTGCAATTTCAAAGATATGATGCTGTGGAAAAGGTAAAGGATAGGAAGCCAGAGTAAAAGCAGGAATACTCTTATTGCAGTACAGTCAGTCCCTCCGGGATTTCGCGATCGCAACTATTAACGCAAAATCAATGAAACTCCGCGAAAGTTGCCAGAGCTTGCATTTTTTTCCAATCACCGCAACTTTCCCGCGAAAAATGGTCAAATCGTTGTGTTACGACCCCGACTGGAAGAACACAAATGATTTCAAACACAAATAGGCAACTTACAAAATGTTTTTATTAAAATATCTCCTCCGTTGTAGCGAGTCTCATAAAGCAGGGTCCGTTTTCTCGTCATTACTGAGCTTAAAAATGGTTTCATAATAAAAGCGCGTTTGGGTTCTGCTGTCACGAGTCTCCGTGTTCACACATACTTCCGCGTATCACACGAGAACAAACAGAATTACTCCAAGAATTACTCCACGTTAACTGTGATTTTTAGGTCCAAAAAAATAAGTTTCACATTTCAATTTACAAATAAAACAAAACATTTTTGTTATATTGAGCCTTTTTTTAATGGTTAGGCCTACTCAGAACACAAGCTCCATAATATTTCCAGTTGTGTTATACCTACAGTACTGTTTCATTCTCACTGAACTTATATTACATATGATTTTTTATTGAATTACATATTTATTTTTGAAATCACAATTTTTATTAGCAACTTTCACTAATTATCGCAACTTCATCGCAACACACACAAAACATCGCAACTTTTAAGAAAAGCTGCCGCGAAATCAAGCATTTTAGGCTGCAACAATCACAAAAAAAACTGTGAGATCCTGGTAGGACTGTACAGTGTCTGAGTTCTGTGGGACTGTGGTGCAACTGTGGTCATCTGTCTTGCCCATTTCAGATTTTCAATACTTTTCATGCCTGTCTTCTTCTGTCCAGCAGACTGTTCTCAAGGGATGGAACTGAGTAGTACACTTCATGACAGTGCCCTAAAACCCTACTTTCCACTCTCGGAAAGAAGAAGAGGCGAGCAGACCACCTGTATGAGTAAGAGAGGTTCACGTGACTGAGTTTATTCTCTCATAGCAATGACTCCATCATTCTGTTGTTCATGTCCCCAGTGACTAATCCACCCTGTGGTGTATTTTCCCTTTCCTTAGCAAAGCCAGCACACAACCAGCATGCTTACTGCGAGAAACAGTAGTGATAGTTGGTCAAGTGATTCAGGGTGACAGTCATTGCAATCAGCACAGTCATTGTTAGTGAAGTGATGGAGGGAGACCGCAACTGCGATCAGGCCCATGTTTGTCCCAGGCACTGTACACAGTGAAATGTTCAGTTTTTAATCAACTCTTATAGAGTTTATATGAGTCCACTATGGCCAGAGTGGACTCATATAAACTCTTTCAGAGTTTACTCATGTGACATTTTAATGTGTACCCTTTGACCTTTGATGAACAGATACAAACATTGTAAGAAATATCTTGTAAGAAATAAAACATTGTAAGAAATATCTTAAATATCATCATTCATTGCTCATCAGAAACCATTCAGAATTTTAAATGAAATAAACACTCTCTGCATTGGAGGAAGAGGACAGAATGAAATGATTAATTGTGTGTGGGTATAGCGCTGAACACGCAGATGCATAGATATTACACTCTAACATTACTTGCTGATCAGTAGTAGTGAGCCCCCATCCAGTGAAATGCATTGTGTTTTCGCAATGAGATTATGACCTAGTAGAAGCGTAAAGTCAGACAATGCAGACACTTTGTTGGAATGCTCTGCGTGAATGGAGCAGGTTGACTGTGTGTAAATGTGGCATTTTAAACGGGGAGTGTGTCAGTGCTGCTCTCAGTATTTGAAGGACAGAGCTACCGGCCCTGAGAGGAACCTATTCAGTGGAAACTGGCACAGATAAAACTGGGTTACCATTTTCATCTTCAGCAGAGGGCTTGGAAGACTGAGACGGGAATATTTGTCTGCTCCTCGAGGTCCAATGTCAACATATTTTAAATGAATACAAACTGAAAAGATCCATCTTGATGGCCTTCTTAGACTCCATGGATCTTCAATCCTAGCCAGGGATATGGCCTAGTGTTACAACATAAAGCATATAGCAAGTTCTTCCCTTTGTGTGTGTGTGTGTGTGTGTGTGTGTGTGTGTGTGTGTGTGTGTGTGTGTGTGTGTGTGTGTGTGTGTGTGTGTGTGTGTGTGTGTGTGTGTGTGTGTGTGTGTGTGTGAGGGGGGGGGGGGTTAAGAGAGTGCACACGTACAGTAACTGCACTGTTGTTTTATGGTGCCCTATTTGTCATCCATGTAAAGCATCTCCAGAACTGCTCACTTAAAATTAGCAGATTTTAGTTGAAATTACATGTACTTAAAAGAGTTAACCTTTGACTGTTTTATCATTCTGGCATGGTAAACTGAAATCTTCATCCTGTTTGGTGGTGCAGTAATGTTAATTATGAAGCTCATTATGTGAAGAGAACAAGTCAGATGCACCTTGTGACTCCGAAAGAGGAGCTTCTCTCTGTTTATCATCAACTGAGAGTTCTCATTTCTTGGCTTGCAGCTCAGCTGTAAAAATAAAATGCAGCTGTACCTTACACTGTGATCTTTGAACATGGCTGACATGTAAGGAAAGTGCCAGCGTGCAAGTAAAATTTAATGAAATGCACCAGAAATATTTTTTCAATGTCATGCTTTATCAGATAGATAAAGTGGCTAATCATCTGCTAGTCACATACAGAGAAATAGTTTCAAAACCTCTGCAAACTGTGAAAAGGGTGCATGTAAAATTTTTACAACCTGTCTTATGCCACAGCCATTATACATTAATTGTAATGCATGTAACCTTGATTACATACTAAATTAAGTGTTTTGTGTTTCTTTACCCTTAAATAGCATAGCTCAGAATCAACACATACACATTTTCAGATAAAATGGTGTGTGTTGGTGCTGGCTTGCCTCCTTGTGTGGATGAAAACTGAGATAGGCGAGATGTATGATAAGCTGGCCTTGCAGAGAGACTGAAGGCCTACTATCTGAATGGTTTCACTTTGCATCTGAATACTTCTTCTGAATACATTAATAATTCCTATGACAGTTTCACTTTTGTGTTTTGTGTTGTTTAATAATGATAACTACCATCTTAAATAATCCAGTTTACTGTATAATGAAACTAAGAAGCTCTCCCAGATCACACATACATACAAGAAAATATATTTTAACTGCAATGTAAGATCCCAATTGTATGATTTGTAGGCCAATGGATTTGGGCTACAATAGGGGTGTGGTTAGAAATGATGGAATAGGGCATGGAATAGGGACAATGATATGACTTCAAAATATGCATGTTTTTAAATATGTCTTTGATTACTTTATATTGTATGTTATGAGCTACCTACCTAAAAATCTGCCAATCTCACAAGCTTTTAACCAGACAATACTTATTTCATTATTAAACAAAGGTGAACAACATGCATGAAAGCAATACGGACATCCTGAATGGTAAGAACAATCAGGAGCAAATTCCCCTTTTCTGCTTTAGTGATTGATTTGTTATATAAACACATGTCCTGTTCTGTCAGCATATACATGCTGCTGTTTCCTCTGTCTGTTTAATTGTCAGCCCTTTAACAAACTATTGTTCAACATTTATATTGTTCTGTCTATTTATTTTGATAGTAGCAATTCTCCTATTATAGTTAATCTCTACTACGCAAAGCGTAAGCCATATTTCTGTCAAGATAACACGTATTTAATATATGAATGAATATATTATATTTTGGTTTGGCGCTGAAAGTATCTGCTCTATGAACTTCTAGTGCATGCATTAGCCTACCTATCAAACAGGGAGCACGACACATCTCCCCTACTAAACAGGAGATATACACCAAAACCCCCCAAGTACATAGAATCAGATCCAAACAACAGGTGGAGGCTGTGGTGATGGAGGGTGAGCAGAAAAATATTTTTTAGAACATGAAGCAGCAAAACAAGAGCAGCGCAGCCAAAGCAGTATGGGAGAGTCTCGCACTCTCGCTTTTGAAAGGGGTGCTCCGTTAGTGATGTGTGCAAGTGATTGGTTGAGTATGAGAACATGGGTTTGCTGAGGCCGACCATTGGTCGGGCACAGCAAGAGTTACTTGACAGAACTCATATCAACAACATCCAGAAACGCCGCCGACTTCTCTGGGCTTGAGCTCATCTGAGATGGACCAACGGCAAATGGAACTGTCCACCTTTCAAAGTGTTTTTGGAAATAATAGACGTCGTGTTCTCCGGGCCAAAGAGGAAAAGGAACATCCTGATTACCAACACAAGGTTCAAAAGCCAGCATCTGTCATGGTATGGGGTATGTTAGTGCCCATGGCATGGGTAATTTGCACATCTGTGAAGGCACCATTAACGCTGAAGGGTACATATACATTTTGGAGCAACATATGCTGCCATCTACACAACGTCTTTTTCAGGGACGTCCCTGCTTATTTCAGCAAGACAATGCCAAGCCACATTCTGCAGGTGTGGCTTCGTAGTCAGAGAGTGGGGGTGCCAGACTGGCCTGTCTGCAGTCTACACCTGTCACCCATTGAAAACGTGTGACGCATTATGAAGCGCAAAATACGACAATGGAGACCCCTAACTGTTGAGCAGCTGAAGTCTTATATCAAGCAAGAATGGGAAATAATTCTGCTTTCAAAACTACAACAATTAGTGTCCACAGTTCCCAAAAGATTACTGAGTGTTGTTAAAAGGAAAGGTGATGTAACAGTGGTAAACATGCCCCTGTCCCAACTTTTTTGGGACCTGTTCCAGGCATCAAATTTAGAATGAGGGTATATTTACAAAAAACAATGAAGTTGATTACTTAAAACATTAAATATCTTGTCTTTGTACTGTTTTCAATTTAATACAGGTCAAAAAGGATTTGCAAATCATTGCTTTCTGTTTTTATTTACATTTTATACACTGTCCCAACTTTTTGAATTGGGGTTTGTACTGTATATATTATCAGATAAAAAACGTCTACGACGTAAAAAAGCCAAGTTACTCACGCATAGCCTACATAGCGCTGTCTATAAGTTCTTAATTCCAACTTGCAAAAACTAGGTCTACCTATAAAAGTCTTGATATCAAAATGTGGCCAAGTTACAACTAACAATATTGCCTATCGTAGCTCACACTAAATAAACTAGCTCTATTCCAAAGCAATGCTATCCAAACTTTCCTAAATTATTTAATGCAACTTAATCAATTTAATGCAGCGTGAGATCCGAGATCCCACGATACACCACTGTGCAGCAGCATAACTTCCGAGTATAGATGGGGTGAAGTGCGTCTCAATTCAAATAACCCGCTCCGCCCTCGCTCCCTCCCACTCACTAAACGCAAGTGTATACTCCTGTTTTTTTTGGTATGTGCGTCACATCCTCCCAAGTGAAGTTTGCAAGTGAAGTTTACGAGGGTGGAGCAAAAACTGGATTGGGACGCAGCCTTAATGTAGGCTATTATCGTAAATTCTTAATTTTCCTAGTAGTTAATTTTATGGTGACCTTGTGTTATGTGTGAAAAGGATAAAATGAAGTGAACAGAGCTGAAGTGAAGAAATTAATGAATAAAGAAATGTTGGCAAGGGTACGTTGAGGTTCGGTTTCCACAGTCAGTCAGTCTTGACCACAAGAGCAGAGCGTAACACCCTCCCCAAACCAGACAAGAGCGAGCGTCCGGTTTGGGGAAGGTGTACAAGTGAAACATTGAACAGTTAATATTGGAAACCTCTTTTGCCTTTGCAATAAAAATACATTAATGTGTTAATGTGAAAATAATAACAGTCTAAGAAATGAAAAGTACTTAACAGTTGCACATTGTTTTTGTGGAAAATAAGCATGTCCCTGCTGGGCTCGAACCCAGAATCCTCTGTGTGAGAGACTGCAACTCTAGCCATTAGGCCACAGTACCTTCTTGGAAATCATGAAGCCATTAGCTATATTAACATGAAAAAGCATTAGTATGAAGCGTTTATATTGGGCGATAAGCTTGATGAACAGGTATACGGACCATATCCTCAAAGAATAATTCTCCCGATTGGATAACATCGCGACGGAGGCAGGCAGTTTGGCAGGAAAAATGGGAAGAAGAAGAAGAAGCGGAAGAGGAAGGAGAAAAACGGCAAAATAACCCAAGTTTGGGGCTTTATTGTGTGGATGTGTGAAGTTGTATCTGAATGCTGTGTGGTTACATGAGGTCAGAACATACAGAAGTTAATGTTTTTAAGGGCTGAGAGTCTATGGTCATTGTGGTTACTTCTGTAGGAAACCCTGAAAAGTGCCAAACTCTCTGTGCTGTATAGGTATGGGGCATGCCCCGCCAAGCCGTAACTTGGCGGATGGCATACCTGCCATCCCAATATATATATATCATGATAATTTTGTCTGAGGTGTGGATATTGAAATTAAATTCATAAAATGTAATTTCTCTAAAAAATAATATGAAAACATACAGTGTTTTGGATAATTTCACACGGGAGAAATGAGAAGGTCACCGGTATCAGTCTGCAGTTGGAATGTCAGCACAATATCCATCATAGATATATTATCTCAAATCACTCGATGCAAGAGTGCTTAGTATTAAAATCAAGGGAAACACCTGAACATTGGCTAGTGTGGGGAGTCATACTCCCACAATTCCATTGTTGCAACAGGCTGCAAGCTTGGATGAAAGTGCAAAAATAAATAAATAACACTATTAGGTCACAAAAAACGAAGAATTTAAATGCAATAGAATGGCCGATTCAGTACTTCTGGGTGCAATGTAAAAAAGTGAAAAATCAAGAAAAAGAAACTGGGCGTCATGGAAAGAATGACGTCAGGTTTAATTGGCCGTCGGGGAAGACTTGCGCTACATTGTGGGTGGGGTTTGCATAGCAAAACAGGTTGAAGCGAGCGCGAGTGTGTGCGTTTTGAAAGCTTCTTTATAGCGCCATAGCGCAATCGAGCACAAAGAGTCATCTCCATATAAATTATGGTAATATAGAAATCAGTGGGAGTTACAGAGAGAGTGTGGAAAGGCAGAGAATCCCCATCCGGGCGATGCGATTGCTGACATACGCGTTTCCCCCGGCAGCCAATAGGGATCCACATGGACGCTCAAGCCCTTCCTCTGATCTCGAATCACATGTTGTAAACGACGTTGTGTAGCGGGTGGGGCTTTACCGCACATTGGAAGAGGGAGGTAGGCTGTTCAAGTCTTTGGTGAGACTGAGGGAGAGAGGGAAGGGGAACCAAGGCTACAGTCGGAGAGCGGAGTGAGTGTTACTTCCTCGCTTTCTCTTTTTTTATTATTTTCCACTGATATTTTTCAGCTAGACAGCTATACAGGGTTCTGGTCCCTCCCATTGCACACCCATTTACTTAAGCTGGGTTCCAAGCGCAAGTCAACTAGCAGAGTTTTGACCCATAGCGAAGTGTGCGTTTCCTGGGAATGAAAAGGGAAGAACTGGGAAGTGTTCCTTTTTAGAGTTGATCGAGGTTTAATATAACGGGAGTGAATGGGCAATTCACTGCAAGCAAAAGCACTTTTTTTAGCTAACCAACTAAAGAGTGTGCAGAGCTCTGCAAGTAAGTGGACGACACGTTGAAAAGTTGGTGACTAGCCACATTGTATTTTGAAATCGGTTCTGAAACAGCTCGAAGACTCAACTTGAACAGCAGTCTGGCTAGCTAACTGATATACGTTTTTAGGGGATCGGAGGGGAGCAGAACAGCAGTCTGGCTAGCTAACTGATACACGTTTTTAGGGGGTCGGAAGGGAGCAGAACAGCAGTCTGGCTAGCTAACTGATATACGTTTTAGTGCATCTGAGGGGAGCAGCCTCCAAGTCTCAGAATATGGGGCGAAACTGAAAGACAGTGGCTAACGTTAGCAAACCTGTTTTCGCTGGGTTTGTACGCCTCATGTTTTCCCAGTCCACTTAGATGATCATATTTCGACTTAAAATACGAACGTTAGCTAGCTAGCTATTGTCATTTATTTTGTTTTTATTTTTTGGCTCTGGCTTGATCTGTCACATGCACATATGAACCAAAGAAACGAGAGGTTGATGCTATTTATTTCTATAAATAACGAAGAAATCCGAAAACAAGAACAGCGTAATTTCCACCCAGTTTGCTAGCTAACGTTAGCCAACTTCACAGCTAACGTTGGCCATTAAAGCAAGACAGTTGACTTGCTGGCTAATTGGGAAAAAGGGACGGAAACGCATCGGAGCTTATGTCAAACGCCATTTGGCTTGCTGACTTGCTAGTATGGGAATGTATTGGCTGGTTACGGTAAGTTAGTTGGCTAACGTTAGCTACATCGCTGCGTATGAATGGTCATACTCAGTCCGTAAAGTGACCATTCAGTCCGAAACTAGAATAAGTTAAATTCGATAGCGAAGTTGGCTAGATCGCTGGCTAGAAGAATAGTTTGATTTTTTAACGTTAACGTTAGCTAGATAGCCTGTGTATTGACTATGAAAGTTGTGTTTCTAAGATTAACTATTTGGCACCTAACGTTAGACCAATATCCAACTAACGTTAATAACAGCTAACTTAACGTGCTAAACTATGTAACGTTATCAATCAAACTACAATATTTGCCAGATTTTTTGTTTTAATGATGTCGAGAGCATGCATGGATAACGAAGTTACCAAATAGCTAACGGCAACGTTTTACTAACGTTAGTTAACGTTAACATGTTAATCAGACATTGAACACATTTGGCTAGCTAACATTGTTAGCGTTAACTGCAGTGTGCTAGCTAACATTAACGTTTGCTAAGGGGACTTGGCTTCCACTAACGTTAGCTAACTTGGCTAGCTAAATTTAGCTGTCACGTTTTTTTATCGCTTCTATGTCGCTAGAATATGCATTCTGCAACGTTACTTGCTAGATAGGTTAACGTTAGCTAGTATAAGCAGATTTGACTAACGTTAACGTTAGCTAGCTAACTTGACTTCAACTGGCTAAGGTGCATAAGTTAGCCTTTACTTGTTAGTGCTCTTAACGTTAGATAGCTAGAGCTTATTCCCTGGTAATGTTAATTTAGCGAACGTTAGCTAGCCGGAAACTTACCTTGTGGCTAGCTATCCTATCCATTTTGTATTAAGCAAGATTGTATGGTTAACGTCACATCGCTGACCGTTAACGTTAACCTTAGTTGTTTTGATGATGATTTACGGGCTAAGTTAGCTGACTTAGCAAGTGCTTGTTAACATTAACGGTAGCTAACGTTACCCCACCCAGTTGGACAGCTAACGTAACTTAACTAATCGGTTGACAAACTAGGTAGCTAAGGTAACGTTACCTTGTTAAGTTAGTATAGGTAACGTTATGTAACGTTGTGCAGCGCGTCAAAATCAATATCGAAATTTAATTCGGATAGTAAACCAGACCACAGGGACGATTGTTGGTTTGCTAGCGTAGCGAGCTGGACTGTCGAGCTACTACCAACGTTAACGTTACTATCCTGAAAGCAAGGCGAACGTTAATCACAGTGAAAACGCAAAGTTAACCAGCGTTACAGCACAATATAACAGTTAGTAATTCAAATAACCTAGTCATACCATGAGCGACCTAACTGAAAAGCTAAAGGTGAAATTACTACTTTTACTGTAGTGTCTCGGGATTCCCTATTCTCTGCTGTGAGCCTGTGTCCTATTCGTTTGTTTGCAATACGAGAAGCAGCGCGCAGCATGACCTTGAGTACAAATAGTCCGAAGGCTGTTTCCCTGTAATTATTAAATATAGCTACAGAGGAAAAACAATCAACAGGAGAACTGTTGATGTTGAGAAGGTTGGATCCTGTATTATCCAAGTAGCCTGCTAGCGAGAAATTTTGTCAGTGATGCTTTCAGCTGCCAGAGGTCCATCCTAATTTCGATGTAATGATTATGAGGGGACACATCTGCAACGTTTTGTACTCACCGGCTCATATCTTTGGTTTATATAGGCGGCCTGTTCACTGAGTTGTGAATTATATTGCACAGCGATTGAAGTGCATCAAAAAAGCATTTTTGTGTAAGCCTGCCTGTCCTAGGTTTTAAAGCTCCTCCTAATTTAAAATAAATTATATTTTGCTGTGTTTGGACTGGGGCCAACGTGATTCAGCTTGTTGACTACAAGCCCGTGAAAAGACTATATTCACTTTATGCAGTGTGGTCCTGCTGTGTCTGAAATATAGATTTACAGACTCTTGTCATCAACAAATCCTTTTATGAAACGTGCAATAGGCAAATGCTTTAGAGAATCTTTAGAGAACTTTAGTCTGTGTCAGAAATGCAGTTTCTATCAGAGATTCTTTGACTCCTGCATGGTTAGGGTTACTCTAAACAACATTTGACGACACCTCAATTGAGAATATACAGAAAGAAGAAATTTGCTTTATTATGTGGATCCTTTTTATAGCTAAGAAATGAATTGCCCTGATGTCACGTAGAAAGAGAATATTTCCTATAGTTGTATTTGGATTCCCTCCTCTTCACTGTGGCAAGCTGCATATTCAATATCAGTGGTCCTTTTGGAAGACTAACTGTTAATGATTTACCTCATTCATTCAGCAGAGTAACCCTTGACTGCCTGTCAGATGAGGTTCTGAGTCCTTTGGACTAGAAATAATTATGCCCCTGCCCTCGTTGCTCAAAAGTATGAACCCAGGCCAGGTTCACAGATTTCAGAAGCCCTCACTGGTGTGATGCATTGACGCAATCAGTCTTGACGAGGAAGAACAAGATCTTCATTTTCTATAAGGTCATGATGCCATTATGGATACCTTTACATTTATAAGGTATTTCATTTTCTTATTTCTGGAACTTGGACAAAAACTGCATTCAGTATTGTCAAGAGCGTACTTTAAGTAATTTCTGGAGTTGAATTGTAATGTATGTAATGTATCACAGATCTTAAAGGGGTCTGTGCTATGGTATGAGAGTTGCTTGGCTTAGTTGTGTGTTTCCTATATCATTTAGTTGTTTTGGTGTCTGTCTGTGTCTGTGTCTATAACGTGACCTACAATTAGGTTTGTGGTTTTGGTAGAGTACCTTTGCCCCAACTGAATTGGTCAACCGCAGAGAGTGGCAGTAATCATGTAATGGTTACAGAATTAATAATTGTGTAGACAAATAATGGACTTTGCCTGAATTGTCACAAAGGAATTAATTTTATATTGGAATAACTCGGTTGTTTTTTTTTTGTCCTCCTTGTCATAATGTATTTTACCATCATTATATTTCAAATAAGGCTGAGTGGAAAGTTGGAAACTTGATTCTATTAAAAGCTGAACTTGATACAGACCTGATTTGAGTAGCTGATATTCATTATTCCCCAAGATATCCATATTGACTCAAAAGATAAGAAGACTAATGACACCTCCCACATGGTGCTCCTAAAGAACCACTCATAGGTTAGAACTGACTGCCAAATTGAGGTTTATTTTAATAATTGTTCACTCTGCTATCCTAACTTCTGTACATGAGGAATGTGGTATTATATTTTGTCATTGCAATTTATATAAGCACAGGTTGTGATGTAAACTCATAGGCTATACACACTTTGACCTATTGCTATGGCAATTATTTTTGAAAAATGCAGAAAAAAGATGTACGATTTTCCAAATACCACTTGCATCAGTAAAGGTACATTGTTAATTCCTGGAGGCACTCTTACAAGCGTCCCAATATGCCCCACTTTTATTCAATTATTACTTACTAGTCAACCTCTTGATGTCTGCCTATATTTTAAAGCTTTCAAACCCATATTAAAACATCAAAACTGCATCAACTTTATTATCATTAGCTCACATACTAACTAGCTACAGCTAAAATATCTGGCTGCCTGCTAACTTGCTAGCTAACTATTGTACCAAACTAGATTTGATTCTATCTTTGTAGAATATATCCCAAAAAAACAAGAAAACCATATTTTATTTAACTGTTCTGAAATGAGACAAATTTTTGATGTGTCTAATGCTAGCTAAGCTAATACATTCCATGCTTAAATGTAAAAGAGATTCACAACAGTATCCACACACAGGAGCACTCTGATTGGTAGTCAGCTAGCCAATCAACATGCCTGCAAAGGTCGATTTCAAATTCCAGATAGTGTCACTCACTGAAGGCGTACATTGGAAGATTTGCTTTGTTGTCAGTCATAGACACAAAATGAATGTAATAGAAGATAGAAAAAAAATCCTGGTTGAAAGAGCTGAACATTCATGCTTTGATGAATCTGAAAAGTCTGTGTGCCCTATGCAATGACAGGTGGGCGGTGGTTCTCGGAGTTCCCCAGTTGGCAGCTTTTTGGTAGCCTGCGGTTGGCTACCACAGGCCACAAAGCTCTGATCTGTATGTGTCTGAGGGAACAAAGCCGCATCTTCTTGAAAAACACAAAGGGCCTGATTTACCTTTAGCTCATGCAAAAACCTTTTGGCACGTGGAAAACTAATAACATGACCATTGATTGGTCATGGTATTTGTTGTGCAGCAACCATTGGTTGTGTTACTAGTTTTGCACACGCTAAAGGTCTTAGTAAATCGGGTCCAATGTGTTTCTGTGGTAGGCCACGTTAGTCGTTTGTAATTAGCTGCCAGTTACTGTGTATCGGTACTCGTAACATACTGTACATGACATGCATGACTAGCTTTTAACTTAACTAGCTATTCTGTATTCACATTTTAGCTTTTTATCAAGTGACTTTAAAAGCTCTGTGGGAATAGAGCACTCATTGTGTGTTGTCACTATATTGTATCCTGTATATTTTCCATTTAACTTATATTCTGATAGAATGTTAAAACTAGATGGCTGACAATTAACTTAGTTCATGAACTAAAGAATGAATCAATGCATTTGGCTAAACTATTAGCCGGCTGGCAAAGTAACTTGATAGTTTCTCACAAATCCACAAACGGGAAACAAAGTCAACAAGGAAACCATTTTGGGGATGGGTGGATCAATGCAATACAGGCCACTATCACATTAGGTATTACAACTATTTTTGTAATGGTCCAGTCACAAACAACTTGAGACATGTAGCCTAATACAAACTTGTATCGTGTGTGGAAAGTAGAGTTTAATTTCAGGCACCCCAGTGGGCAGTATGTACTGCCTTATTTTAACATACAGCATCCTTATTGCATTATAATAGCCTTCAGCTTCAGTTGAGCCTTTTTAAAACCATAAGAGTTTCATAATTAGAAATGTCACTGTATGAGGAAGTTTTGTTTGTGTATTTAGCCATTCTTAAAATGAAATGATTCCATGCGGATTTGCCAGTGCTGACAGTCTGATTGCAGTGAAAATGGCTGGGTGAAGCTAAGGCTAAGGCACACCATAGCAATATGAACTGGTGCACATGCTGTACAACTAAGTGAAGGGCCAACAGGATGGACTTGTATCTCTGCTGATAGCAGTGAGCAAAGGGGTCTGAGTAGGTCACAGTACTTCTGCTTTGTACCATCCACATTTACAAGGCATGACTTGGGTCGGCCAAAATGGGGGAGGGGTAGTCAGGGGATGGACAACCACACAGGGGCGCCTAAAAATACTCCCTCCAAACCCCTCCCCCTCCCCGGCAGCTCTGGAGCAGAGGGATCCCTGGGATTGCTGTCCTTGACTCGCGCTGAGTAAGCTGGCATGTAGCGGGGTTACAACTGCCAGCCACCACTTGGAGGATTTCCTTTGACTTTAACATGGTTGAGGAAGCAGTGAGGCTGTTATCAGCCCTTGCATTATTTCCATTCTGTTTGGATGCTACACGGCTATAGGCAGTTATTTATTGTCAACTTCTGTTCAATAACGTTTAAGCTGTCTCTCTATCCCAAACTACTTTACTTTTGTTTGCGTGGGGCATGTATGCAGAGATATAAAATGGCTTCTCTCATTACTCTGTTGTACCATGCCAGCTGCTTTCCCAGGGGACTTTATCACAATGATTTTCCACTGTTGTGACGCGTGACCTGTTCCGCAACCCGAAACTGTCACTCAGAGAATGTTGGCACTTCCTTAATCTTCACAGTGCAACGACTGACTCTGGGAAAGCTGGGAGTTTGAGCCATGTTAAGAGGAATAGAGAGCTGCAGGGCAATGCTGGGAGTTGGAGCCATGCAGACGGCAATGGAGAGATGCTGGGGAATTCTGGGAGTTTAAGCCTTGTGAGTTTAATGGGGAGGAGTCTGGGGGGGTTGGGACAAATTAATTGATTGATAAATGCTTCAGATTTAAGAATATGTAAATTAATTAACTTTCATTAAGACTGTTTTTAAAAAAAATGGAGTGGTGTATAATCTTTTTTTTATTGCGTGTTCTTGGTGATTTAATTTTTATAACTAATTTATCAATGAATCTCGACCCTATCATGATGTGAATAAAGAAGCTGTGTGTTTATCTGCCAATGGATTATTCAGATAGTTGGCATGCTCCTTAATCAAGTGAAATCAACGGAGACAAGTTGAGACGAAGTTTGATACCGGTAATACCAGTATCCGCAGTGTTTTAGAAGGCAATAACACTGTGTTAAAATAGTAAAACCTTGATGAGCCTACTTGCATGCAGTTATTACTTTCTTTTGTTGCATGAATAAATCTGTGCCACCACAGTGCATCAATGGTTTTATAACTACCAGCGTTTAAATTCTAGGCTGTGTCCCAATCAGAGCCCGATTTACTGCGACCTGTGTACAGTGCACTGTTTAATGCGTGTACTGTTTAGTACGCAACGTGCAGTATGCAAAAAAATACTATTTTCCAACCGTACTATGGCAGACGTCCCACATGCGCGGCCATGTCACGTGTTGTTTTTGTTGTTATTGAAGGAAAATGTCAGCAAAGCTGCGCCTGATTCTTTAAAACGTATCCTCCCGAATATATTCTGCGAAGTGTATAAATGTATGATACGGGGGTTCTAAGTATATTACATTTAGAGAAAGTTTTGTCTACTTAACGACTTTCTCGTCCTGTCTACTCCGCAAGCCTACTCAATAGTATGGAAGGGTGCTGATTCGGACACAGCCCTAAAGTATTGGACGAGAAGACGGTTTGTGGTTGTCTTATTTGTTATTTCATCAGAAAATATGGTTATGGCTATAAATTTGCATGGATTATGTGATCTCTTCTGGTCAATTACACATGTGCAAATGGACTGTAATACTGTGTGTAATCATAGTTATCTCAATTTCTAAGTTAAAATGATGAAAGGGATTTTTAAGAACTTGAGTGGCATTAATCACAGTTCAGAAAGCCACAGCTCATTTTAGGATTTACTGGGTTTTCTGAGTGAACCACTGGGGAAGCGGGTTTTAATCATGCAGATTACCATTTGAATTGTTGTGTAAACATCACAAGTCGACACAGCAAAGATGTTCAAAAATTAATACATTTACTGTGGACTAGGTGAATTGAAAGGATTACCTCCAGCTATGCTCAATGGGAAAACCTGTAGTTCTTTAGCTGGCCAAAACAAAACATAATCTGTGTATTTTAACTACACTTAATACATCTTGCTCTCTCCTGGCGTTTGCGCTTTTTTCTTTTTCCCACAATTACTGTATATTGGTTGGAAATTGTTTTATGAAATTGAGTAAATGTTCATCAGTAAGTGTTGATTTTTTGAAGAAAAAAACAAAACAATGAAATGCCAAGCCTAAGAATACATATTTTTTAAAAGCAGAAAGGTTCACATTTACTTTGAAAGTCTGTATACTTAAATTAAATATATGAAAAAGATGGCGGCATTATTCTAACACCTCTGACAGTAGGAAGCGTGCACTGCTTGCAGTAGTTACCCTTAACCGGGTCCAAGGAACTGTCAGTCAACACCTTTTTACTTTTAATGGAGAGTCCATTTGAATGCATGCAACATGTCAACATGTAGATTTATTGTTGCAGTTTTACTTGAACTTAATTTCCGATATCATTGCATTTTGGCGCGTCTCTATTTTGGGCACCCCCACAGTATATTGTCAATATGGTACATTCCCTGGTGTTTATCCTATGCGATTCCATCAAGTGGAATTCACTTTACACAGAATGGATGAGTTGCACTCCGAAGCCAGGATGATATTGAGATGTAGAAATGGCTGAAAAGCTGAAAGGAGAAAGGCAGGTCCAGTGAGGGAGGCGGAGGGGAGGGGGGGGTGCTTCACGCAGCGTTATAGTGTGTGCTGTGTGTGAAGGCCTTGCCCTCACCAGTGGTGTGGATCCTTTCTGGTGCCACAGATTGCCTAATTAGATTAAGGGAGAAGCTTTCGTGAGATAATCATTTAGCGAGCATGTTCCTTTAACAGAGGAGGCGCCGGTGCGAGAGCGCGCTGAAGGTCATACCCTTTTTAACGGAGAAATGGCGCACTTCCCCATGAAAATGACTCCCCTGTGCATGATGATGGGTATGCTTCAGGAGGTCTATGAACGGCACTAGCCTGTGTCCCGTGACCCTGCTTTTTCAGCCCCCGCCTCCTGTTGCTATGGAGAGAGAAGTTTGGATCCTGTATGTAATTGTAAGTATCATCTTCTGTCCTTACGGCAGAATCCGAAAAAGGGAGTTTTAGAGGTCACATGCATATCTCATTTGTGTCTAGTGTTCGTTCTCAAACCCTAGCAGTTTTTTATTGAAGACAGTTTTGGTCATGAATGGCTGTGGGTGTTTAGACATATGCACTCTTGGTCATGTTTGTGCATCATATAGGCCTATTCCCAAACGTGAGGGGAAGCGAAAGCCAACGCCCCCTCACCCCCTACCTCCACCCCACACTCAATCGTTTCGCAAAAAGGAGAACTGTGCTTTGATTGTTTCTAACAATGGCCAAATAAACTTTGGGGTTTGAGATGAGGCCTGCTTCCCTCATTTGTGATCTCCACCTTTTAAGAGCACACACACCTTAAACTGAAGAATCGGTTTAAGCAAGACAATTACTACTGTTTGCTGCAGAATGTCACTTGAAGGCAGGATTATAGAGACGTTTTGCCAAATTTAAAATAATGTTTTTACAATTTGGATTATATATGGTAGAATGTTGATTACTGGTTCTTGGTTGTGACGTAATTGATATAATAATGATGATTTGCTTAACAGCTCTGGAGCTGTAGAGTGGATCTTCTGGCTTGGCAAATGTGCAAAGTCCTGAGGGTGCCAGCCAGCCTGTCCGTAACGCTGTTTCTGAAATGCAGAACTGTTCCGCTCTAGATAGTGATGGGGGAGAGGATGTTGGAATACAGTTTCCCTTTCGGCATTGTGTGGTTAATTGCATGCAGTGAACACTTCACAAATTTAACATCATACATTGTGAACTATTTCAACTCGGGGATACCTGATATGGAATTTTTGGTGCCGATATCAATAAGTGATATTCGTCTGACCGTACTGGACAATGCTATTACTGCGCTGTTTTAAATGCAAAGAGCAACCATGTTTCCCTATGCATGGAAGAAGTAGATGGACACTATCTTAGGAAGGGAAAATGTGATACGGTGCAGGTATGTTGCTTCATCATACTGGCCCATCATCTTGCCATCGGACTGATTCCAGTACATTCCTTTTAATCGGCAGATACCGATACCATCCCGATATTTTTGTGCGTCTCTAATTTCAACATTACAACGGGACTTAACTTGCTAGCTGCGTATCATGCACCCATTTTAACCAATGTTACATCTCTGAATCGGTGTGGAATTTGAACAGTTTTCTGTGAACATAAACACAGTGGCTAGGAATGATCTTGCAAAAATATTTGTCAGTTAGAATACGGTTAAGGATCTGGTTGTAGCCTATATAATAGAAATGCTAGGGTTGCAGGATTTGCTCAAAATATGAACAAGCTCAGAACACAGCTTGTGCATGTGCACTCGTGTATGCTCAATTTGTTTTGATATATCATATTCTGTCTATTGCGCAATTTGGGGCTGAATCTGTATACTAGCTCTGTTGCATGCATGTTGATTGATTTATTGTCATGGTTACAAATAGGCTAAAAAAAAAAATGTTAATAAATAAATTGCTCGGCTAGTAGGTAGAATGAAAGATAACAGTGGTGTCTTCAGTCTGGCTATAGAAAGCTGACGAAAACCTCCAGTTTAAACAATTTGATTATTCAAATGCCATGGACTGTAAATGCCATAAATTATGTCTTGTGCAGCCCTACTTCCTGTAAATACGTCTATACTGGACTAAGAATAATAGTTTTACCTCTGCCTAATAGTCTTCCCAACATAAAACTGAATACTGTTATGAAATATGTATTATGGTTATTGAAAGGTCAATTTTAACGTTGCCTTATTTATTTAGGTTAGTTCTATACCTGACAATGTCATTTAATTTTATTGTGTCCAAGCGCTTCTTCTCACAGGGGTTATATTGATTGCTTTGTCTCTCCCTTGCATTTCATTTTCTTTTGGGGAAAAAAATGCTTCACTTTCCTGAAGAGCAGTGTCAATCAAGCATATATTTCCCTTGCGTAGGTGTCTCTAAGGCCCCTACGATAATCTTGTATAACGAGAGAGGTGCGCGCGTTTGTGTGTGTGTGTGTGTGTGTGTGTGTGTGTGTGTGTGTGTGTGTGTGTGTGTGTGTGTGTGTGCGCGCGCGCGCGTGCGCGCTTTGTCTGTATGTTTGTGTGTGTGTGTGTGTGTGTGTGTGTGTGTGTGTGTGTGTGTGTGTGTGTGTGTGTGTGCGCGCGCTTTGTCTGTATGTTTGTGTGTGTGTGTGTGTGTGCGCGCGCTTTGTCTGTGTGTGTGTGTGTGCGTGCTTGTCTGTGTGTGTGTGTGTGTGTGTGTGTGTGTGTGCGCGCTTGTCTGTGTGTGTGCACGCGCTTGTCTGTGTGTGTGCGCGCGCTTGTCTGTGTGTGTGCGCGCGCTTGTCTGTGTGTGTGCGCGCGCTTGTCGGTGTGTGTGTGTGTGTGCGTGTGTGTCTGTGTGTGCGTGCGTGTGTGTCTGTGTGCGTGTGTGTCTCTGTGTGTGTGTGTGTGTGTGTGTGTGCGTGCGCTTGTCTGTGTGTGTGCGCGCGCTTGTCGGTGTGTCTGTGTGCGTGTGTGTCTCTGTGTGTGTGTGTGTGTGTGTGTGTGTGTGCGCGCGCGCTTGTCTGTGTGTGTGCGCGCACGTGTGTGTGTGGCAGGCGGCCTCACCGCAGACGGTACCACCTGCAGCCTTGGTGACACATCAGATGACGCTCTGATGTATTGACTGCTGTCCCGCGTAGGAGGCATAATTCTCTTCAGGGATTGGGTGGATGCGGTGTAGCGGCGTGCTTGATTAAACCGCATGTCTGACATGACCTTTCGCCACCTCCGGGGTCTGAAAATACACCAGGGTGCAGGGCGCAATCCATCCTTTAATGCAAATCAAATACCCTGACAAAAGGGCACAGATTATGCTTGGATAGTAAAATATTAATGCTTTCATAAAAAAATAGGCCACGGGCCTACATCTAGTGGCACGCAGCAACCTGGATGTCACGGAAGAAAGTAATGTGCTTTTTCTTACTGCGATTTCATGTCGCCAACCATTCAAATGTATTTACTTATGTTAAAACGGGCAAGGCTCATGCAAGGCTCTGCAGTTTCATATTAACATGTCACTTGTGAACTGAATTGTCGGATCTTTTTAAAGGCCTGTCTTGTCTCGATGACTGACTGGTTCCCACGCCGGTCCTCAAATAAGTCTAGATATTTTTTCCCCTCAAAAGTGTAACATTTCATATTGAACTCTTGCCAGTGACCTGGAGTTTCCTACATTCTATTTTGAGATGTAGTGCTACCAACTCCCAGTATTTCCACCTGAGCTTTCGTATATGCTGTGGGTATAGTGATTACCAGTGTGTTATGTAAACGTGGTACATCTTTTCGGCTACTTTGTTTACATCGAAATGGGGAGATGAACGGCTTCACAAACATTCTTTTCAATGCTTTCCATGGGCCTGGTGCAGTGGTTATTAAAGGGGACATGAAGCACTCTGTAAAGTGGCTCTGGTTCGTTAGCTTTTTACCTTAAATTAGATATGACCGTGCGTTCAAATCTCAAACCTACTCGTATTTGCTGGAAAAAGAAGTTGAAATTCGCTTTTTTTTCCACTAGGGCGCAGCCATCTTGGACAAACTGCGGTCGTGACATCACTAGGTTGGTTGGCCTCTGCTGCTCAATGTATTCCTATGGGAAAATAGCTGCCTTCCAGTGAGCTCAACGATGTATCGTGAGGAAAAAATAAAACAAAAAAATCTATTGTCCCAAGATGCTGAAATGAGTATTACCGAACAAAACTTAATTTAATAATTTAAAACTTAATTTCCACTAACTGCTTCTGACCCGTTCTGACTATAGCCTAGGCCTACTAATGCTGTGGCCTGACGAGCCGGCAACTGCAGCGCCGCTGCATTGCCTTGATAAACGGTTTGGGAGCTGAAGTCCTGTCTAGCTAATATTGCCTATATAAAATAAGCGTTCGCTTGTGATGCTAGGTCGCGGTAGGTATATATTTGCAGGCTGTTAACTAATATCAAGGCAATGCTGCGTTACTTAGTATGGTCAGAAGCACTTTGTGGAAATTAAGTTTTTGTTCGGTAATACTCATTTGAGCATCTTGGGGCAATAGAAAAAGACCGTCTGCATTTTTTCTTTCATTTTTTCCTCACGATACATCGTTGAGCTCACTGAAAGTCAGCTATTTTCCCATAGCAATACACTGAGCAACAGAGTTCAACCAACCTAGTGACGTCATGACCACAGTTGGTCCAAGATGGCTGCACCCTAGTGAAAAAAAGTGAATTTCAACTTATTTTTCCAGCAAATACGGGTCGGTTTGAGATTTGAACGCACGGTCAGATCTAATTTATGGTAAGCTAACGAAACAGAGCCACTTTACCGAGTGCTTCATGTCCCCTTTAAGGCCCTTATGGTAAACAAAGGTTTTGCTGGTGTAATTTTTATTCTCTCTTCTGTTTTCCAGATCTTTCCATGCTGAGTTTTCTGGGGCTGTGGCAGACATCTGTCACCATGAAAGAATATGCCTGATGCTGTGTGAAGGAAATGGCTTTTAATTCGCCCGATTCCCACTTCCTGGAATCCGACTTCGCTCCCCTCTACAGGATTTGAGCAGTTTATGGGAGATACCCGGTTTCACCACTGAGGATTTTAAAAAAATTATTCTCTCCGGTTGGGACACCCTTTTCCCCCTGTATCCCAAGCGGCGTGCAGCAGAGGAGACATGGCCAAGAACTCGTACAGTGGGGTGAAAAACTCCATGGCAGAGGCCAACCACGATGGGGACTTTGGTTGCACCGTCAAAGAGTTACGGTCTGTCATGGAACTGCGGGCTACCGAAGGATTACATAAAATACAGGAAACCTACGGAGACGTTTCAAGGACTCTGTTCCAGATTGAAAACATCACCCATAGAAGGTAAATGTGCCCTTCGCTCTGTGTATAGAGCATTTGATTTCTTGCTTTCAGGTCCTTCAGTCGCTGCTTTTTGTACAGTTTGTTTTTTAAATGAATCTTCACGGGTTGCGCTCAATTGAATACTGCAAAGGCACACGAACGACGGAGGCACTTGACGGATACTTGGGCGTAATATAACTTCATCTTTATTTGCATGGCTAATTGTGGTTTTCTTTTACATAAGATGCGTGGGTAGGAGGCTTTGGTGGGTTAATGGAAAGTGTTGCACAGTGGGAAATAAAGTGTAGTGATGCTGTTCTCCTTGTCCCCTGGAGAAGACCAGTTGACTCTGCGTCTGTCAGAGCATGTGTTCTCTGAACCGTCTCCCTGGGGGCCATACAGTGGTTATCTTAGACTAGGAAACATTCAAGCGCTGGTCACTGGCTAACAGAGCCCTGAGGTGGGCCCATATTTAGTCATGGCTACTTTAGCCGTTTCTCAGCGTAGCCTTGGTCTTCATCAGCCCTGGCACATTTGAGGGAGCAGACTGAGGAGTCGTCCATTACTGCTTGAAACGTGGCCCGAAACAAGCGGTAATCAGTTCGCTCTAATTCTCTCCACTCAACCATACATTCATCTATCATCTGTTCATTCCATCCATCCGTTTTCATTACTCATATTGTCACTTAGAGTTGTGGTGTGTTAGAACTGAACTGATTGAGTACAGAAGACACACACACATACACAATGGACAGATCAGAGATGGCAGTCTATCTAGGCCAGATGGTTTTTGGGGTATGGGAAGAAGGGGAGTACATTGGGAGATACCCATGGGAAAGCGGGAGGCCTGCCAGCTCCACTGACAGGGTCAGATTTGAGCTGCCATCTTGTTTTCTTTGTTTTTGGTATTGGTTCTGGTCTGCTGGACCGAGATCGCAAGTAACAAATGTTCAGGGAAAGTGTTGAGTTTACAGTGCGTGTGGACCATCTACGTCAAGGAGTTTCACTGGTCTTTTCTCAGTATTCAGATTACCTTCATTGCCTTGCCATGCTGTCTACTGTTGCAACACTGTCATCAGTAATGGAAAGTTTTTAAACTTTTAGGGTACTGTTGAATGACTGATTAGGGCTGGGCGATATATATCGCAATGATAATTATCGATTGCAATAACGGCCGTTGCCAGCATGTGGGGTATTGCCTTTCTTTTCATCTTTTTTTCTTTAATTATACCTGATGCGGTAGTAATCTAAACTTCAAAACCCGTGTGAAATTCCTCTGGGGAAAAAAACGTCTTCACTGTCTACTGCGCGTTGATAAGACGGACAATCACAGAAAGGCGTTGCACCTTTCATGCGATTGACAAAAACACATCACATGCTCACGTGAAAGCTGTACGACCTTGCTGCTGGTTGGCTGTCTTATCAACACTCAATAGATATCAGCGGTGATGTTTTTTTCCGGAAGCATTTCACACGGCCTCTGAAGTTTGGATGTTTACTGCCGTATATTGGGTATACTTAAAGAAAAAAAGACGAAAAGAAAGGCGCCCCACACGGTGGCAACGGGCGTTATTGCATTTGATAATTATCGATGTTGTATATCACCCAGCCTTAACTGTGATGGCTGTTTCCTTTTCTCTGTGCGGTGGTCATATGTTGTTAATGCACGAGTGCCTTGTTTGTTTGCTCATTCATTCATTTGTTTGTTCGTTCATTCATTTTGTTCATTCTGTGAGTCAGGGAGCCTTTGAGTAAAGGACAAAATAATACTGCTTCATTCAAGTCATCACGAAGGACAATGTTCCCTTCTGTCATAGTTCTAGTAGTAAAACATATTCAGGCATGGTTAACATTTGTGCTCTTTGAGTCAAATGGCTATCGATTTGCAGCAAAACACAGTGTTGGGACAGTACTACTCAATTGGGAGAGAAAATCATAGGGCATATTTATAACTTAAGAGTTAAAAGCAGCCTGGCTTTGGTAGTCAGACAGGTGCCCATATCCAATTGACTTTATCCTTTGACTTTGACCTAAGGCTAACACTTACATTAAATTTTTTGCCTTGGTGAGTTGGCTTTGGTGATCACGGAAGTTGCCAAACTTTGAAGAGGGACACTTACTACGTGCTTTTTAATTGCAAGCCGCAATTTCAAGGAAAAATGTTAACTGAATCCAGTCCAAGGTCAAAAAGCACCAGTTGGCCAAAGGGCCCTGGCCTGTGTGTTGCACTGCTCCGGGCAGGTGCAGCAGGCAGCTGGGCTGATTAGACCTCCCCATCTCCATCTCACGGAGGCTGTGACCCAGCAGTTGTGTGTGCTCTGTCATGCGTGGGCAAGAGGGGAAGTTCAGGACAGAGTGGCTATATGTCTGGGTATTGGACCAAAACTGTGGAAAAAGGATAGCAGACTTGTTCTTGGCAGAATATTACTCCCTAGCCTTACTCTGGGCCGCGGCGGCGCATTGCATTTTATTTTGTTTATCGCTCTGCTTCTCTACACATTTGTGCAGCTGCGGAGGTGCCCACCCCAAACATCTGTGACTGGCTTCCTATTGCAGAGTTCCTGTGCCGTGCCAAGGGAATACTGGTAGAGATCCTGTAATTCTACATGTGCTGGCAGGTCTACGGCACCCCTGTGTCTTGATGGTGTAGGACGCCGCAGGGCTGAAAAGGTAGTGCATTGTGGGTAACCGGGTACAAAATTAATACCCACCAAGCGGCATACGCGGGTGAAATTGTAGGTTAATCTCTTGGGGGTGCCTGCCTCTCTGGCGGGCTCTGTTTTAGCGTACTACAATCCCAACTCGAAAAATGACGTGGCTTGCTAGGATTGGCGGCGCCGCCTCCATGCTGTTTATCAAGGCAAAATGTTCTCTTTTATTTTTGACTTCTGAAAGTCTCTGTACTCCCTTATAAGACTGCACAAGGCACCCAAGGTCTCAAGCAGGAGATTTAAAAAAAAACTTGTGTGGTCTAGATTGTGCCACATTGCATTTTGTTTGCTAATGTTGGCTAGCTTGGGAACAATCAAAATAAAAAGGTGGTGAGATAAGTGGAGTCATGACTATAAATATAAAGACATATTCATCAGTGTCTCTTATTGTAGCTAACTTAACTCTGGTTTCAGCTTGCTAGCTAAGTAATTAATGTTATGCTAGTGTCATACTACAAATGTGTTTGATTTACTGTGAGAAATAGGTCCATCTCACTGAACTCTATGGTCCATCTGTTATCACACTGAAGAAGTTTCATGAGTAACCCTGCGTTCACGCAGCAAGCAACACGGTCGCTGGGTGACTCAAGTCTACTATACTGAGGGTGGGGCAAGAGCTTCCTGTTGTGTTCTCAGTCAGCTCATGCAGCTACAGATATTTGATGAAGAGAACAGACTGCAATATACAATATATGAAAGACATATTTGCCATATAGCGTATTCTTTATAGTTCTATCATGACACTGATCATTATTATTTGTTCTCAAGTGTCGTTGACACTGCAAACTGCGATATTGCTACCAGACAGGAACTTATGGACAGGAAGTCATTGTTGTAACCGTTGACTGTTCAAGTCATTGATTGCATATAGCACAATTTGTTGTTTGGTAAAGTGCATGGAAACGGTTAATTTGTCAGATACTGTTTTCTAATACAGCAAACACAATTTTTTTCAATCAGTGGATTTCTCTTGTCTAAGAATTTTTAATTCTGATGAGGGAGGTTCTCTAAAGTGTTTTTTTTTACATGTTTTGAATATTTCTTTTATATGACTAGTTTGAACTCATGTGAAAGTTCATGTTATTTATTTTAAAGAAGATTATTAAGAGGTTTGTTTTGTATATTTGCCAGTTTATGTGTTGATGCTATTCATTTGTATTTATTTTAGTTGATAATTATTATTATTATTGTTAACTTTTTCTACATGAAATATTCTTGACGAGAGAGTGCTTTTTCTCAAACTATTGGTGTCTGTTCAATCTTTGACCAAAGCTGAAAAATGTGGAAAAAAAATTGTCAGATAATATCAGTTATCTGAACTTTTACTTTCTAGTAATCGGTATCGGTGACCAAAGCTTCAATATCGGTCAGGCCGTTCATCAGTGCAAAACAATAAAATTAAGCTGTTGCAGATAAGTATGGAGGAAACGGGGCCCCAAAAACAAAGTCAAGACCAATGACAGAGTAAAACAATTATGCTGGTACATTCTGCTCTGATTGATTTTTTTCACTCAATTTCAGTGTGCACAAATTCTAACTTGTTTTTAGATGCGAGGACAAAGATTACAGTGGAACAGCATTAAAGACATGGGTGAGGCATGGGTGAGGGTAAAAACAGCTGTGAAAAAGCATAAGAGGGATTGGGGAATGACTTAGGTGGAAATGATGGAAAAGGTGACACGATTCCATTTATTGAGCCATCGGTCAAGGCAGAAGCTTATTGAGATCATCAAGCATGTCATTTTGATATCAAAAGCCTGTCATTTTGGATTGATGATCCAAGACATGCTTTTGTTCAGGAGGTGCATGGAAATGGAGGGCAGTTCCTAGATCCACTGAACTATTTGAGGAGTCTGCTGTTTACCCCAATTGCTGATTTGCATTAAAAGAAAATTAAATAATTCATTAAAACGCCTGTTGGTGTGTCTGTCACTGACGAATCCGCACATTCAAAAGATCAGACCGTTTCTCATATTTGGTTTATTTGAAAGGACAATCAATTATAGGTAATTTAAGTAATTCTAAAAACATTGAATTGTTCCATAGTGGCAGAGGGCAATGTGGAATGTTTAATTGTATTTCAGGTTCATTTTATTGAGAAAACGAATAAAAAAATAAATAGTCTTGGAAAGTGCATGATTAAGGCTTTCAGTAACATTACTCTAGCTTGAGGGTCAGAAAGGCAGAATTTACTATACCTACAATAAATTTGAGGGGCTGATGAATGAGTGCATATCCAGTATTGGCACAACTGGTTCACAACAGACTGAACAATAAACCGTCACTATATTAAACATTAAGCAAAGTAACTAAAGTTTACAGGGTATATAAAAAAATTATAATTTTAAAAACCCTTCGGAAAAAAGAAACATGGTTCATTCAGTCAGCTCACAAATTTCTGATGCTGTGAGGATTTGTCACCCACCGTACACAACTTTGGATGTCGAAAAACCGCCTTTTTTTTTTCTTCTCGCCAAAGTCCAAAGATGTAATGTTGGAACCAGTCATTCATAATTGATTTTCTTGGGTGATCCATGATGTGAAATGAAATGGCCCATTTATCGGAATATCTGAAAAACAGGCCTATTTTGTCTGGTGGAAATGGCATGGTGAGGATTAGTTGATCGATTAATTGGCGTTTATAATTTGATCGATCGACCATTTCAAATTTAACGATCAAATTGAACTATTTGCGGTCTCATCTTAATTGTGTCAATGGGAGCTGTTGGTGAAATGCAATCATTAAGTTAAACACAAGGGGGCGCGCTCACTGCAATTAGGAAACATGTTATTAACTTTACACAGAAGAAGACTCACTCGACCATGAAGCGCGGCTACTTATGCGTGCCTGGGACATCGGTCCCATCGGAACCTATTTTTATACAGTCTATGATCGGAACACGTATTTTGGTCTCGCTGTAAACCGACTGCGCACACGACTCACCCCTGATAACGTAAACATGCTTATGTTCTTAAATAAAAATCAGCAGGCCTAGGTATTTACTGCACTTATGCAGTTTAAATTTGAAAATGAGGCCTGATCTGTCGTAGTTTGTCGTAGCTTTCTCATTTCAAGAGGGAACCTATTATAGCGCTGTTTTCAAAAACATTATTTATCTTTATTTATCTATTTCATAATCATTTTGCAAATTTAAGTTTTTAATTAAGGCTCATCTTATTTTTGTATATGTCATAGACGTACGTGTTAGTCACTGATTCGCCTCGGAAGAGTGAGCGCAATTTCCCGTGCCTTATTAAAATATCATACTTAAACAAAACAGCGTTCATAATTATATTTGTGTTATGCTAAACAGGCGCATTTCTCAAATGTTTCAATAAAGCTTTGATTGAGGAAAAAAACATGCATTTTGTATTTTCTATGTCATAAGCTATTTTTAGCTGTTTTGTTATCGATTGATCGATTGATTGTTCATTAACGTTGACGACTATCGATCAAGGAAATTCCTTAGAATTTGCAACCCTAACCAGAATCCTTGGCCTGTCGGACAAAAAGTGGCACAAATTGGATTTGGCCTTTTCTTTTCTTCATTTTTTTTAGGCATGGAAGCCACAGGCATGTTGGAATTAAAAGTCAGCCTGAAATTGTCAGACTCCGTAGTGAGGTCGTATGATCTATGGTATAGACAAACTTGTTGAAATGTCACTAGGTTCTAGAACCTAAAATGCATGTTAATGTCGGTAAGAGTTTTCCGCCCTTTCCGTTTGATACTTGTAATGTTGTGAGACATTGTTCCCATATGGTCAGCATTTAAAGTTCTGTCAATGTTTTCTTTTTTAACTCGGTGGTAACACCTAGTATGTGATTGTGTATACTGTATGAAATGCATTCTGAAGGTAAACTGGTAAAGAGGCTAGCTCAAGTGGTGCTAAAGCAAGCAATTTGTGTCCATCCATCGAATAATCTAATGCCAAAGACAATATACTGTACATCCTATTGTGTCATGCTACCGGTTGAAGTTGATTATTTTGTATATTGATGAAAAAGGAACGGGCGTGATTGCAGAAGATGGATGTCATGGTCAATCACTGAGCTTTCAACTTAGCAATGAACACGGTGGGGCAGAAGCATGGAATCCACCAGCTGAAATACTGTATGCCACTACCAGCAGGATTTATGGTCGTACGTTAAGGCCAATTGTGATATAAATTCTAAAAGGGATAAAAGCGGTTTTACCAGCGCCAAGGCCATTGTCGATGACAAGATTCAGCAGAAATATGTTGGCAAGATTTTAATGAGCCAACGCTAAAGGGTTATCCAGTTGTAAATGGTCAAATGTGGCCTGTGATTAGCTGAAAGTTGTACAACCTGGTTGATACCAAGTGTCTAAGTCTTGCTTATGGAATATGTTTGAAAGATGGATGAAGCCTACAGTGGTTTCGATTGGCTGAGCTGGCTACCTACTGATCATGTATTTTCCATTGAGAAAACCTTACTAATGGATTATAACTATGAACTGCTTGCAACCACCAAGCAACAACTTTTCTTTCTGGCGGCATTTTTGGCTTGGAACAATTCCTTGTTTTTTTTTTTAGGTTGATCTATTTAGAAATTCTTGTTGCTACCTCCATCCATATGCAAGCTCCTTCTGTGTTCATTTAATTTTCAGTTAAATTCTATTACGAGCCTTTTATCTGTGAAGCATTTGAAATTTAATGTAGTGTAGAAACATAAAAAGCATGAAATATTTTTTCCTGACTTGGACAGAAGATGATTCCGAATTCTCATTGCAGCGTTGGCCGTTGGGTACCTTACTGTAAACCGCTTCATGCAGCAGTCATATCAGCTCTCATTTCCTGTAGGCTGTGGCCTGTCACTTTTCCCCTCCTCTTTTTCCAGGCCGGGCCCAGGAAAAAGCTGTCTATCTTGCTCTCCGTTTTACCTCCTCCCATGCTTATGTGGTGATGACTGAAGGGGGGGGTGGGTATTGCGAAAAGTGCCCAGTCAGAGCAGCGGCGACTTGCGTGGTCCGAAGCTCTGCATCTTCATAGACGCTGCGCTTGATCGCCGGCGTGACCTTCGCTGAACTCTTGGGGATGGAGATTTCCATTTTGATCCCGGATTAAAACGCCACCATTTCTGCCGCAGCTCCCGTAATGTTACTACGCCTAGCCCAAACTGCAAAATACGTGTTCATTGTTCAAAACTGCTCTTTTGCTGTTACAACACGTTTAGCAGGTGTGTACCACTTCCAGCAAAGCTCTTGCGGTGCAATGCTCCTGATGTCATTCTGTAAATTAATTGCTTTAAATGTAAGTGATTGAAGTACAGTTTGATTTGCTCTGTGAACAGAAGTTCTTATTGACTTTAGGTTTCTGTTTGTAGCTTACACATCTAGTGCTGTCTAAAACCATACATTGTGTTGATCATTATTTACTGCTGAGGTGTTTTGCAGTGTGTGAGACGAGAGGCAGTAATGTTCAATCTGCGAGACGAGCCTCTTGTTGAAACACATGAGGAATCGTGTTCTTGTTGAAATAAATGAGGAGTCGTGTTCTGGAAGTAATGAGTTCATTCCTTAGGCATGAGCATCATATGTCCAGGAATAGGGTTTTAGTTTGTCCTGACTTGTATTCGCAAAGCTGGCTTGCTATCTTGCGCCAAGATAACTGGCCTGGCTGACTAACAATCCAGTCAATATCATGCATCGGTTTATAAAGGAGAAATTCACCCAGCACCCTGCTTTGAGAGGGTGCTCATAAAACGAGTGTTGTGAACCTCTATGGGAATGGACATGCCAATGTATCCTCTGTCTAGAGTCTTTATTTTTTACAACGATAAGAGTCAGAGGTCTGAGCAGGAGATAAAATGGATCCATATAATGCATCAAAGAATTAATCTGTTTATATTTTGAATCTTAACTTTGCTGATGGCCTTCTGTGCCAGTAAGCCTTTAACACCTTTAAGGTCAAATAGGTACACAAATGTCAGTTGGTGTCCAGCCAAACGCAAGCTACCCTGCATACCTAAGCACTTCTTATGAAATTCACTGTCTCAGTTCCTCTGCGGTTAGTGCAAAGTAGCCAAACCTGTCATGTACCACTCAATACAAATATAGACACTATATTATTTTGTAGAAATGTGCCCCAACACATTCATTGTATTTTGAGAATGTGCCTGTGAAACGAGACAAGTTGTGAACGCGTTCGCTGCTAGCTTGTGGAAATATTTCCTAAATGCACGCATTTGGCTGCCTATGCCTTAACTTTACCATTGCTTAATGAGAGGCTCTGTCTCCCTCCTGTATTGCGATATCTGCTGTATTCGATTGAATCGTTCTCCGGGCTTGTTGTCTTTAGGGTACAGCGACTAGCTTTGTATATCAGAATATAAAAATTTTATGTGCAGATATTTTCATACATTTGATCTTGACTGCTTTTTAAATGGGGAAACGACACATGCACTTTCTGTTGTCTTGTGAAGCCAAACAATTGTTGTAGCCTTAGCCATTTCCTGTCCTCTATGCATAATTTCACAATCCAAATGATTGAAATGGTACAGGCTAAACGTTTCGTTAGACATCACTGTTGTATTGAAACTAAGCTTTCAACAATGACATTTCCAACTCCACAAAACCCTGTCCATGTACAGGAGCGCCGTCCCCTGCTGACAAAGCCCTTGCAGTCCTGATTATCTCTGTACTTTAATACTATTTTTTATTATTGCTTGCAGTTATCAGCGTTGTGGTATATGGTTGCATAAATCAAAAACGGGAAGAGTCTGCATTGCACAACATTGAGCTGCAGGCTTAACGTTCTAGCTTTGCATATAGGGTCAATGTTTCGTCCTGTTCTGCATGTGCGGAGCCCTACGCCAACTTGGTGTTCAGTTCTTTGTTCACTTCGGTTGAGAAGGGTGTGTGCTTGCTCCTGGAATCTTTCTTCAGGCGGTGAGCACATTTACGCCGCCTTTTCTCACCCTGCCTTCCCGGCCCCTTTCAGAGTGCAGGCAGTGTAAAATGTCACCCCACTGAGGATTTGGATACCTGGGAATGGAGGACATTTCTGCTCTTAGATTTTTCTTGATTTAAAAAATAAAAAAATAAAAAAATGAAATCTTGTCCACCCTGAGCCTTGAGTGACACATAGAAGTCCACTGCTCCAGGAATACTGCTCCTAATGGCATTTCTTGCACAAAAAGGTCCCATCAGTACATTTACGCAGAATGTCAGAGCTTTCTGCGAGACACACAGAGCCCCAGGGGCCGTAGATTTAAACCTTTCATCAAAACCCCGCATTGTAAATGTCATTTCAGCTTTGGATAAGATAAGCTGGTACAGGGCAGCATTGTTTCCCCCACAGTACTGTATCGGCAGCGCGCTTTATGGTTCTGACGCATTATAAATGGGCTAATTCAATTTTGGTGTGTGAAGTGAAGCAGTCATTCAAGATTACATGGGCTTTAAAAACTGAAAGGGATTTCTAATTAGGTAGTAAGTAGGCTATTTCTCAGCTCATGAGCAAATCCTGTGCTAATCTTGAGTGTTTTACAGTGCCTGATATTTCAGCCATTAAGATCAGATTTGTTACTTAAAGGTAACATTTGACCTTTTACACACCGCTTTTCTTAACCCTTTATCTTCTGACGGAACATTTTGCAGATATTTAGGCTATATTCTTAACGTTGCCTATGATTTTTCTTTTCTCACCTCAAATACTACTTCAGTTTCCCATTTGTTTATCATCACATGACTGTAAAACAGAGAATTAAAATGAAATTACATAATAACGAAGCACAAGTCAGCAAAAATGTGCAGTGCAAAGCCATGTGAAGGTGTGAGGATCTTTACTTTTTTGAAGCCACTAGTGAAGGACTGATGATGCCTATGCATTTATGCGTTCTTTGCAAATTGGGGTTTAAAGACAAAAAAATCGCCTAATTTCCATGTTTATTAATTTTTGGCCAAAAGTATTGAAATTGTGGATAACCTTGTTTGCAAGCTTTCCGATAAGAGAACCATACTGTTATTTCTGAAGAAGATATCCATGTGTTTAGGTAGGGTGGGGGGGTCCAATATGGGTCAACTTTGAGGGCCCCAGTCGCCTGAATGGTTGGTCATTCTGGTTAATGAAACCACATTCTAACACTCTCTCTTATAGGTTAACCTGCATTAAAGATTTGTTAAAATCTAAAAGGGTGAGGTCAGAAAGATTGATTTCTGACTGAATGCCCTAGTTACAGTCATGTCTCCTGTCTGACTTTAAAATAAAATGGCCTGGAGACTGGAGGTGCAAAGCATTATGGAGAGAGCTGATCTACAGTCTTGCGCATTTAGGAATATACCAGCCCAACCCCAGCCACTGGAAACTGTCCCCACACAATCATTCTCTAATCGTTTTGTGCAATTACAGTTGTAATTTATGCTGATTTCACTTTGCATGCAGGGAGATGATGTGTCATCCATTATTACACTGCCATTATCATCTGTTGGCTTCAACACGGCTCTGGGTGATGTACTCGTTCGATTTATTTTTTTGAGCACGATATCGGTCATCACCACCATGTGATGTATCGCCTTTCTTTCAGTTTTTTTTCTTTTAATTATACCTGGTGCGGTAGTAAACATCCGATCTTCAGAGACAACGTAAAATGTTTCCGGCAAAAAACGGTCACCACAGAACTATGTGGCGGTCACATTTCTCTATGGTGTTGCACTTCCGAAATGTTGCGAGGGCGGTTCGGTTCCATTTTTGCTTGTTTCTCGTCAATCCTCTCTTGCAGAGCACCTTTTAAGTTTGATTGCTGCACGTAGCAAATTGCGTCACAAGATAGCTCCCTTGAGGGAAGACAGCAAGGGAAGGGAGCGTGTTAAATTGGATTTGAATGCAGCCTTGATTTTTTTTCCCCAATTCGGAATGCCCAATCGTGTCAGGGCTCAGTGCTGCAACCTCCACAACCTCCATTTGGGCACAGACAAGCACATGCTCCCCTCCTAAGCATGTGATGTGAGCTGCTGCCTCTGATCTCCCCGCTGTTCACAAGTCAGGCTCCGTGAGTCGGAGTAGGACGCTTACGGGCGCTCGATCGACCAGTGGGGATCGCTGGCGCACGATGATGCGCCATCATCCCGGGTGATTGAAACCCTCCCATCTCTGGGCAACACTAGAGCCGACTGTGCCTCACCCTGCAGGGCTACCGGACTCCATCTGCAGTGGAACGGTCAGGGTTTGATACTAGACCATGGGGCCTGTCCTGCAGATAGGTCATTGTTCTGCGAGCAGAGAATTTCACTGCACTGTGAATTTGAATTATAATGAGAAGATAAGTTTTGACTTAAGTATATATTTTTTTCATGTTTTTATAATATAAATCTATAACATATAATTAGTATTCCATTAAATTTGCCTAGATGACTAAATCTCATCTGGTGAAAAGGTTGTCATATTTTAAAAGACCATTCACAATTTGTCCAATACCAACTGAGGCTAAGCCTAGGATCTGTTTATTTGTTAGTTGAACGTGCATATTTTAAACATTTTTTTACATACAATTTTACATTGGACGTGTTTCCATAGCGTGCTCATACAAACATGCTCGTGTCACCTTGGCAGCGGCACTGGAAAACAAAAAGCTCAAGTTTACTCAGTTTGAGGAAAACGATCGCTTTGAATAGAGGGGACCTTGATCCGTTCACGTGTTTACCTTAATTTAATGTCTTTTCTCTTTTTCATTGAGTTTTTTAATTGAATTATAACAACTCAACATTTTTTTTTAAGATGACCACTGAGTTCATGTAGTAAAAAAAATATGTTTAGGCTACATTTTACATTGTGAGGTAAAGCACTCCGGGAGGGGAGGGTCACAGATTGGCTGGATTGCTTTTTCATCAAGCTGTTCAGATTGTAGGGGTGTTCCGCTTATTTTGAACATTTGCAATAAAATCAGATGGGCTCTGTCCAGTTCTCAGTTCAGTCATTGCTATGGCACAGTGTGCATTCAAAATGGTAATGGAGCACTAAGCACTATGGCACAGTGGCACAGTGTGCATTCAAAATGGTAATGGAGCACTAAGCACTATGGCTTTTGCCCGACTGCCCTATGACGAGACACTCTCTACAGATAACATTTTTAGAGTTGTGACAATTGGAAAACGCCATTTAAACACAAACGCACAGCCTATACTTGCTCATGCATGAAATGTTTTATGCATGATTTGAATTGCGTCTTGTCCTGCTAAAGCAGTACACTTAGGGCTTGATTTATAAGACCTTTAGCGTGTGCAAAACATTTTAGCACACACAAATAACAATAACATGCCCAGTGATTGGTCATTGTATTTGTTTTGCACCAATCATTGGTTGTGTTATTGGTTTTGCATGCGCTAAAAGGTTTTGCACACGCTAAAGCTCTTAGTAAATCAGGCCCTTAATGGCTAGGTTTAGAGGAAGGACGTGCATATTTTGATAGATGGCTTACTAAGCAGTTGTACCACTGGTTAAAATGCAAATGCCTTGTTATACAATGAACATGGTCCTCAAATGACCAATGCCATACCCTCCTGAAGTGGGCAGTATAATACCTTTGTCACTTTTAGGATAAAAAAATAAATAAAAATAAAATCTCAATTGAATAAAATAGGCTAAATTGGTTTATGTAAATTTAAAAAAAGATTATTTTGATTGAACAGTCTTAACTGCATTTTGATGCGTGAAAGCAGAAAGCAAACAAGGTCAAGCTGAGATGATTGTACCCTGCGGAATTAGCCCCTTGATTGTACATTTTAGACGATACCCAAGTTACGGTCAGCTATCTATTCTTCAGAGCAATAAATCTCACAGGAGGCTCACCTCTCAGCGGGAATGCCAACGAATGGAAACTTCCTCCTCAACCCGTACCATACAGGCACATTAAAGGGGCCTGGTGTACCTGCGTAATCCCTCTGACCTGAAACCACAGAGCTGCAGATGATTGCTCTCTTGGGGATTTATCTGCCTCCTCCTTATTTTCTGTCATCTCCTTCATCTTTTCACCTGTACACAGAGACGGCTCACCCTGGGTGCAAATGCCATGTGACACTGTACAGTGGCCCCCTGCCCAGAGCGTCAGTGGCATTAACGGAATGATGCAGTGGAACATTACTGCAGGGGGTGACTGTAACATCATTTCTTCACGGCAAGTGCTTTGACCTGGCTGCGGCAGGATCTGCCCCCCCCCCCCTATTTTGGTTTGATTATCCGTGTGTAAATACATGTGCTTTGCCTTGACTTTTTATGAGACCGAAGTGGAGGCTCATCATGTGTTGAAGGGTTGGGTATAACGAGCGCCGCTTGTTTGGGTCAGCTGAGGATAAGCAAACTATTAGCTTTAAGTCAGCCCAGTGAATGGCTTTTGATCAAAAATCAATGGGCCCTTTTTACAGCAAGCCGGAAGTGACGTTTGGGTGGGTATCAGTTATTCTACTTTCTTGCCGAACTGGTAGACGCTGTAGATGTAGATTTACATTATTCTTATACGACACTATAGGCCAGCAGCTACACGTTGACACATGCATGTGATGATAGGATGACCACGTCCTCGTAGAAGATGTCTCCCCTTAAAATTACCTCAGGACTCTTATCGTTACACTTGATGTCCAAAACCACATAGCTAACCATTTCTGTTAACATTAACTACCATATTGTCTTTGCTAGCTGTTCGCTAAATAACATTATCTTTTTAGTAGGATATTTGTGGCTAATTGTCATGTATAGCTAGCTAGAAAACTGCCTAACTGATTTGATATGGCTAGCACTAACAATGAATGTTAATAAATTCACTTTAATGCTTTGTTTTGTGTATTCAATAGTTACATTTGTCTGCCTTTGCTCAGCAACTGGTGAGCTAATAAGTTACCAATTATGTGTTTCATACTTGTTTATGAGTAAGATCGTAGCTACAGTTGCATTGCAGTTAGCGATCTAACTTATCCATTCTAGCTAGCTAAATTCTGCTGTTTCAAATTGCATATTGTTAGCTAGATGTAAATGTACAGAATGTTACATATGTTGTAAATGCACATTTTTGATGTCTTAGCCTAGGCTACAGCAGTGTTGTATGCTCATCATTGAAGTATGTTTGCATGGGTCAGCTCTAATATAGAACAGCAATTTTTGATCCTCAATATTTAGGTTTTTAAAGCAGTCTCACATACGTTGTAAATATGGTTGTTTTTGTTTTTAATTACTGCACACTGGGACACTACAAAAGCTCTTGTTTCGGTTTTGCTCAGACATGGTTGTGGTGAAAGACAGTGGTGCTTTCCTGCTTCATGTCGGCAGCTGTTGAGAAAGGGCCCATTACAGTTTGCAAATTTAACGTGGTCAAGTTGCGTGCGGTGTACACATTAGCAGTGTCGTGTTATTTCTTCTTAGATAATCTGTTTATGCCCCCCCCCCCCCCCCCCATAGAAAAGCCGTTTGACAAATTAAATGTTTTTTTTGCTGTCAGCGTGTTCATTAGATCTTGTGGGAATCAAAGCAAACAGCGAGAAACAGCAGTATGGCCGTGCAGGATAAACCTGTGGCATTTGGTTCGGAGATAAGAGCTGAATCATCAGTGTCATCTCTGCAGGGGAGGGAGGAGCAGGCGTAATCTCTTTTGCTTTACATCCCAGTCGTGCCCCCACCACACATTTACTGTACATCCCTGCCTGTGTCCAACCCTTTACCCTACGTACCAGCTTGTGCACACCCCTGTACTGTACATACGAGCCTCCCCAAATGTGCTTCAACCCCATCCACTAATGTTAGGGCCTCCATTTTGCACAGTATATAGTCTTAGGTTACCATGCTTTATTGCCTATTTTACTTCATTTTTGTATACAGACGCATTCGTGGCTAAACAGGAAGTGTGCAGGAAAATGTGTATGCATTTGGGTTTGATTTATGTTCGGCTGATTCGTTTTATCATTTTTTACACTTTGTCAGTGTTTGTTAAAGGTCATTTACAAATCACATACATCTATCTTTGAAACAGCCAGTAGATGGCAATATTAATAATGCAACGTTAAAAGCAGTCTTGCAGAATGGCTAAAATGGCCTCCAAAATATGTAAGAACCTAGAAAGGTTCAGTTGAGGAGGGGTGAAATTTGACCCACAGACTGCAATTTTGGAAGTTCAAGTGGGTTCATTTTTTTTTAGAGTGTGTAAAGAGGCATCTTTTGTACTGCTAGTTCTTCGGTTGCTGTTGCCAATTTCTCAGTGGCTCTACAGAAAGCACGTGGGAAGAAAGCACTTCAAGACTCAAATACAAATGTGTGGTGCTGGTTCTAACTGAAAGGATAATTCTGTTCATGAGAGGTGATGGCAGTACCTTGCTCCACCTTCCCCCCTCCCACTGATGGGCAGGACTTGGCCATCTTTCGTTCTCTACTGGCTGAGAAACGTGTGTGAACACCAGCCTCACCAAACAGTTTTCATCTGGATCCTGGCCTGGATCTCGGCGCTCAGATCCCGCAGGCTGTATCACCCTTAGTGTGTCAGCATCTGCACACTGCTCACACCCCACCGGCTGTATCACCCTTAGTGTGTCAGCATCTGCACACTGCTCACATCCCACCGGCTGTCTCACCCTTAAGCTGATGATACACGGGCAATATTTTCAGGCAATATTGCCAGCAATATTGTACAATATTGCCAGCAATGGGCAATGGGTATGGGCCACTGTAGCAATGGGCAATGGGGCAATAACTGAAAAAAGATTTTTTGCGGATCCTGTTTTTAACCTCTGTTTCAAACCTTTACCGTCATCTCACCGCAAAGGTATATATGTGCCCGGAACGGCAAGAACCACAGCTTTCCGCCAATGTAATTCAATCGACCGTATCTCTAAATTTTACGGAAGCAATCATGGATGTATTCACCAGTAAAGCAGGTGGTCTGATTACGTCTGCTGAGTAAAGTTAGCTAGCTAGCTAGCTAGTTAAAAGTCACTCGGTTCGTCAGTACGGCGGTGAGTGAGTAATAATACCAATTATTTGCAATCAAAAGTCAAGAATACCATAACTTATGAAAAGTTGGTCTTTATTTCAATATTACACTAATACATCAATATAACTTACCTGAGTAATAAATAAATAAAGTTATAAGAGATCAGCATCCCTTCGGTTTCCTCGCACCACTTGGCAGCCATTGTTGAAATTTATTTTTGGAAGACTCAGGTGTCATGTGACCCAAAATCTCATCTGTGATTGGATGGTAGCAAAATATTGCTTGCCTCGATCAAACTTGTTCAGATATTGATTTGTCAATAGGAAAATTTCCAGCAATCATTGCCTGGCAATATTGCCCGTGTATCATCAGCTTTAGTGTCTCAGCCTCTCCACACTGCTCATATCCCACCGGCTGTCTCACCCTTAGTGTCTCAGCCTCCATACTGCTCACATCCCTCCGGCTGTCTCACGCTTAGTGTCTCAGCATCTCCACACTGCTCACATCCCACCGGCTGTCTCACCCTTAGTGTCTCAGCCTCTCCACACTGCTCACATCCCACCGGCTGTCTCACCCTTAGTGTCTCAGCCTCTCCACACTGCTCACATCCCACCGTCTGCCTCACCCTTAGTGTCTCAGCCTCTCCACACTGCTCACATCCCACTGGCTGTCTCACCCTTAGTGTCTCAGCCTCTCCACACTGCTCACATCCCACTGGCTGCCTCACCCTTAGTGTCTCAGCCTCTCCACACTGCTCACATCCCACTGGCTGTCTCACCCTTAGTGTCTCAGCATCTCCACACTGCTCACATCCCACCGTCTGCCTCACACTTAGTGTCTCAGCCTCTCCACACTGCTCACATCCCACTGGCTGTCTCACCCTTAGTGTCTCAGCATCTCCACACTGCTCACATCCCACTGGCTGTCTCACCCTTAGTGTCTCAGCCTCTCCACACTGCTCACATCCCACCGGCTGTCTCACCCTTAGTGTCTCAGCCTCCACACTGCTCACATCCCACCGGCTGTCTCACCCTTAGTGTCTCAGCATCTCCATACTGCTCACATCACACCGGCTGTCTCACCCTTAGTGTCTCAGCCTCCACACTGCTCACATCCCACCGGCTGCCTCACCCTTAGTGTCTCAGCATCTCCACACTGCTCACATCCCACTGGCTGTCTCACCCTTAGTGTCTCAGCATCTCCACACTGCTCACATCCCACTGGCTGTCTCACCCTTAGTGTCTCAGCCTCTCCACACTGCTCACATCCCACCGGCAGTCTCACCCTTAGTGTCTCAGCCTCCACACTGCTCACATCCCACTGGCTGTCTCACCCTTAGTGTCTCAGCATCTCCATACTGCTCACATCACACCGGCTGTCTCACCCTTAGTGTCTCAGCATCTCCACACTGCTGACATCCCACCGGCTGTCTCACCCTTAGTGTCTCAGCCTCCACACTGCTCACATCCCACCGGCTGCCTCACCCTTAGTGTCTCAGCATCTCCACACTGCTCACATCCCACTGGCTGTCTCACCCTTAGTGTCTCAGCATCTCCACACTGCTCACATCCCATCGGCTGTCTCACCCTTAGTGTCTCAGCCTCTCCACACTGCTCACATCCCACCGGCAGTCTCACCCTTAGTGTCTCAGCCTCCAAACTGCTCACATCCCACCGGCTGCCTCACCCTTAGTGTCTCAGCATCTCCACACTGCTCACATCCCACCGGCTGCCTCACTCTTAGTGTCTCAGCCTCCACACTGCTCACATCCCACTGTCTGCCTCACCCTTAGTGTATCAGCATCTCCACACTGCTCACATCCCACCGGCAGTCTCTCTTCCCCCAGTCAGTAGCGGGAAACAGGCAGTCTCTGAACTACTGTCTGATCCTTTAACCTCGTACTCACTGAGAAGCCACATGTTTCCGAGATTTGTTGGGGCCATTTTGCATGTGTTTTTTTTCTTTCTTTCTATTTTTATTGCAACAACCTTTGACCATACTAATATACTAATAAGTGGGTTTGGTCATTTTTAAATAATGAAATTACTTCAAACTATGAGTGCCTGTATTATGCATATGGCATAAGTGTACAGATGCAATGGAGATTTGAACTCTATATGGCAACCAAGAAGAAATACACTACACGTCGTTGAGAGTAATTTATTTTTGTGGTACTGATGCATGTCTTTGTCAAAATTAAAATGCATGTTGTGGTGTCTTTGCCAAGCTGGGATGGGAATAGTGGTCAGAAAAGGCTTGTTTAAGGGTCCTCTTGGATGATGTGTGCCAGTATACTCCTGCGGGCTCCTTTGTGTAATTCTCTTCTGATACTAACCATACCACTGGCGACTGTGGCCGGCCCGGGGGTCTTGCAGAGTGATCTGCAGTTGGCCGTACGAAGGAGCAACTCCCCTGGTTAGTCAGGCGAGTGTATTTTGCCGCCTGTGCGAACTGCAGCTGACGTTTTACTCCTGTGAATCCAGTCGACCTCATACTGCATACCCTTCACACAGGCATGCTAGCCTGTAATCTCCCAAATGAACAGTGGATATTGCAGTAATAAAACATGCACACAAACATAATCAGGCGTTTCATATACGGAGAGAAGAAATAGTAGAAATAAATATTGTTTAAATTTAAAGAAATGCATAATGGTATTTCCGTGCCGTGGATATTCCATCCGGCTGCGACGGTGTCATGGCTAAGGGGTGCCATGTGTAATAGAGAAAAGATTGCTGTGAATTGTGTTCCATTGGTAATTTCCCAGGTGCCTGTGATGCTGCTTGCTGGCCTGCCCCTTTCAAACAACCCACTTGAGTATAAGAAGGAGGTGGGAAGCGGTTCCCACTTGCACCTGGCTCAAACCGCCACTTGAATCAGGATAACCACGGCGTTTGGAGCGAGGGGCAGTCGTACTTTTCTTAGACTGTGATAATAATTGTTTTTACGAGAGGACACAACTGCTGGGACGCGCAGGAGCACGGGAGAGGCGGGTGGTTACGGGTGGTTACGGGTGGGAGAGAGAACAGTGTGCGGCAAGAGTTCAATTTCTAAGTGTTTATTACGTTGGAGTGCTTATCGCTCTCATGGTGGCCAGCGCTAGCTTTTAAAAGGAGGGGGGAAAACAGGTGCTGGTCATGGAATTAGGCAAACCTATTTCTGGGTGTCAAATAATGCGCCGTGACAACCCACAATGCAGCGTTTAGAACTGCGTTTGAGCAGCAGATGCATGGCAGGGCCCGATGTACCGTTTTCGGATTTGTCTGAATGCCCCGCTAATCCAGTTTTTCCCCTATGATTTCCCCCTTTGGCAGCAGGGACACAAACCGTCGGTCCTGTTAGCGTAGCGGCGGCAGGATTTGCATTCACAGGAGCTGCATTATTGCATTAGCGAAACAATGAGCGTCGGGACTGCTGATGTGCTTCAGAATAAAAATGAGGCATTCAGCTTTTTTGGAGGGCTCGCTTACAATAATGCACCTCTGATCCTCTTTTATTAAAGTATTTGAGCCCTTTTCTTTTTATTTTCCTCCTATCTAGATGTCTGTTGTAGAATGAAACTGAGTGCATTTTTCTACTCTGCTGCTTACCTGCTTTGTGGATTAAGGTTTTATTCACAGAAGTTGATTAATCTCTCTGCAGCTGGGTCTCCTTGTCCAGAGCTGAATCTTCAGTGTGACTAAAAATGAACTGTAGATATGGTTTCAAAGTGAATGTGAATTCTAATGTGACCTATTTTCTCCTTTTCTTTTAGGTCTGAGCGGACAGCCTGCAGACATCAGTAAAAGAAAAGAAGCATTTGGACAGAATTTTATACCTCCAAAAAAGCCAAAAACATTTCTCCAATTAGTGTGGGAAGCCTTGCAGGATGTAACACTAATTATTCTAGAAGTGGCTGCCATAGTTTCATTAGGCCTTTCTTTTTATAGACCTCCAGATGCAGAAAGAGACCGTAAGCACCTTTTAGTCCGTATCTTGCCTTGACTGAGATGTGATTAATTTCTGTTATATTTCATTTCAAGGATGTGGGCTACGTTGTCTTTTGAATTATAGTTTGTTGAATAAGTACGGCTGGGACTGTTGTAGCTATTGAATGGTAGCGTTCACGCATTAAAGGGATAGTTTGGAATTTTGGACATAATGTCTCAATTACGACTGACCCATGATGTAGTTGATTGATGGAAGCCATTTTCAGCTAATTCCATGCTGTCCCTTCTTTTGGACATACACACGTTGCTAATGCTAGCGCAACTTTATGGTAACCGGTAGCATCCACTACCAAACGCACTTAAACACTCCACAGTGCACCCAAAGCAAATAAAATACGACGACAGTCTATCTGGGTTATTTTGAGTGTTTACACCATCATTTTTTAAGTCAAACTATCGTTGAATCCTTATGCTGACCTATATTCTCTGTGGAAGTACGGCGGCGGAGCGAACGTGGCCATTGCAACTTGTTGCTCTGCTTTGTTGTTGTAGTCGCCCAGTGCCGGCACTACATTCGTAGGTAACGTAAAGTAAACACTCAAAATAACCCAGATAGACTGTCGTCGTGTTTTATTTGCTTTGGGTGAACTGTGGAGTGTTTAAGTGCGTTTGGTAGTGGATGCTACCGGTTACCATAGAGTTGCGCTAGCATTAGCAACGTGTGTATGTCCAAAAGAAGGGACAGCATGGAATTAGCTGAAAATGGCTTCCATCAATCAACTACATCATGGGTCAGTCGTAATTGAGACATTATGTCCAAAATTCCGAACTATCCCTTTAAGCGGATCGATGCATGCATTACATGTTTGCTACGTATATGTGTTTATTTTACATGTTTGTTCTCTGAAAGGTCACCACTTAATAGTGTGGATGTTGTAAATCCACTTTAGTTTTCAGGCCTTTCAATTTATCTAGCCAGGTGTTGCAATGAAAAATATGCTGGTTTCTGCAAAATGAAAATTTGTTGGCATTTAACCGGTTTATTTTCAGCTGACATTACTTGATCAGTCAAATTGCTACAAACATTTGTTTAATGAAGGTGTAAAGTACTTCACTTTTAGGCGCCTGTGACAGATCAGTGTATTTAAGTGCTATAGGGTTAAAGCTAATGAATGGTCAATTGGCTCCAGTGCTTTCTCTAGCCCTACTCAAACTTTTCGGGGGTCAGATCACCACAGTCATAAATATCGTAATTGTTTTGATGACCTACGCTCATTAAAGAAATGCAAAAGAGTGCCCTGCTACGACTGTAACCAGTCAATTTAAATTGTAATTAACTGGAAAGCATTTGAATCCATATGTCACATAGCAAGTTAAACCCAGTGCTGTGTTATTTGTGTGAGACACTCGTAGAAGTGGGTGCTGTGTCTGGAAACTGTGGTGCTTCAGATATATGCTAGGCTACAGAGCAGTCGATGAAGGCTGTGTCGGGCACAGTAAGGCAGCGGGCTGACGCGCTGCTGTGGTCTGACGCAGATTGCGGAAAGGCAGCCGGAGGCGTGCAGGACGAGGGGGAATCGGAGGCGGGCTGGATCGAGGGCGTGGCCATCCTCCTGTCCGTCATCTGTGTGGTGCTAGTGACGGCCTTCAATGACTGGAGTAAAGAGAAGCAGTTCCGGGGGTTACAGAACCGGATTGAACAAGAGCAGAAGTTTACCGTGGTCAGAGGGGGTCAAGTCATCCAGATCCCTGTGGCCGAGATCGTCGTCGGGGACATTGCACAAATCAAATACGGTAAAAGCACTTTAACAGCTATCCGCTCTGCTCCCTGCCCATTTCCCCTGTCCGCTCTCTCACAAAGTATACTGCTTGGAAACTGTACGTGGTTTTTGTCTATATTATTTAATGTATGTTTAAATGCACTTGTATAGTTGAAGGAAAACTCCAGGCTAAAACACTTTTACATTGTTAGAATTTGCATATTGGTGATGTAAAACACAACCCATGTCCTATTCCTGTTTTGTATAGTATTTCAGTTTTTTTCAGCTAAACTGGAGTTCTGGCCACTCGCCGTGCTATTGCCACAGCAGGCGCAATGGAGTTTAATATGAGCGTGTCTTCAACTCACTATAGCACTAACTATAAGTATCAGATATTCGTTTCAGCCCTTTAGGGACAACAAGTCAGGGGTTTTGCCTTGAATCCCCACGAATCAACTTTCTACAATACTCATACTGAGAGAAACCAATCATTTATCAAGAGGACATTCCGATTTTTGCCGTGCCAGCAGCCTCAATAGTCCAGAATGCAACAACGTGGCTTCATGGGGGATTAGGGGCGTGGGGGTGATGTCGAAATTAGTTCTGGGCAACGTAGGAAAATGACACACTGGAGCACATCCAGAGAAAGCCTGACAGGATAGCAAGTGAAAACATTGTGAAATGTGGTAGTTAAATATATTGCACACATCCGATAATAAACCCTGGAATGGATTGTACATCGCAGCAACACCTTTACTAATGATGTAAGTGTTTTAGCCTGGAGTTTTCCTTTAAATTACATATTTAAATGCAACTGATTCTTAGTACAATTCAGGTTAGTTTGCAGCTGGGAAGAGCACCGCACTGTTTGTAAAGGTGTGCTTTGTGCGTTGATTTAAATATATGAGTGTGTCTGTTTTCCAGGTGACCTCCTGCCTGCTGACGGTGTGCTGATTCAAGGCAATGATCTCAAAATCGATGAGAGCTCTCTCACGGGGGAGTCTGACCATGTCAAGAAGATGCTCAATAAAGACCCCATGCTGTTATCAGGTATGGGGTTCTTGTGGCCCAGTGCCTTTATTTACCAAGACACACAAGGCCAATTTCTTTTGTCTTTGTATAGTTTGTTGTTGCAAAGAGATGTGGGCGCTTTAACAGTGTTTGTTTTTCATTTCGTTGCACTTTGAAATTACAGTACCGTCTCTGTTGACAAATCATAAATCTCTGTGGTAGGCCTACCAAGCAGCCAAGTCTAGTAGCACAGATTGTGTACATGCGTGTGTACATCTGAAAATTGTTACAAAAGTATAACATCCTTCCATGCGTCTCTTATTTTCTATAGCATTATATTAAAAACACGTGTACCATAGTTTGTTTTTGATTTTTTAAAATAATACAAATGGGATGAGTTAAAATAAATTGGACAGGTATTCACTTTGCCAAGAATATGACACCGCATTGCATTAGAAACATTAGAACTGGAAATGATTGGCTGGATTAAGATTCTAGGATGGATAGCACTCTCACTGCACTGGCTGCTATGCAGTGTTCATAATACTTGATTGGGGCACCTCTCAGAGAAGCTGGCTGGGAAATTTAGTAAGTTTCCCAGCAATAATTGTCATCAAGTTAAGCTAGTATAGCTGTTTGCTATCACAACAACTCCACCAGCCTTGTGTTCATTCAGGAATGGTGTGTTGATTCTTGGCTAACTTGGCTATTTTCAGTCTTTGCATTCACCATGGTAGCCTAATTTCTAAGTGACTAAAGGCAAGTTATCGATAAAAAGTGAGGGTTTGGATAAGTCGCCAAGGAATATTTTATTCAGATTCTAAACATGGGTAACTATTATCAAAATGGACCTATCCTGTTGATTTAAAAAAAAAATTATAATAAAAAAAGTCAGCAACCGTATACAGTCAAGCCGGAAAGTCTCCCCACCCTTTCACCTTCTCCACGTTTTATTACGTTACAGACATATTCCAAAATTGATTAAATTCCTTTTTTCCCTCAAAATTCTACACACAACACCCCATAATGACAATGTGAAAAAAGTTTTTTTGAGATTTTTGCAAATTTATTAAAAATAAAAAAATAAAATTTCTCATTTACATAAGTATTCATACCCTTTGCTTTAACGTATTTTTAAAGTATCATATTTCATATTTGGTCGCATATCCTTTACATGCTGTTACTTCCTGAAGTCTGTGACCATCAACATAAAAAAAACTGTCTATCTTATTTTCAGGTACTGTTACAAGCGATACTATAACCTCTCTGCATTTGAATGGATCTCTATGGAAATTGGGGGGTGAGACTAGATTCAGCTGTAAATTACACTGGTACAGTATGGAACACATGGCTGGCTAAATGGCTGTAAGTTATCAAGGGTCTGAGCTATCAAACGAGCCCCAAACCATCACTCTGTTGCCAGATATGGAGTAGATGTGGATGGATCACTGCAAGGGTTATTTCTCCGGACTCATTTTCCTATAGAACTCTATGGGGAAAATGAGTCCGGAGAAATAACCCTTGCAGTGATCCATCCACATCTACTCCATATCTGGCAACAGAGTGATGGTTTGGGGCTCGTTTGATAGCTCAGACCCTTGATAACTTACAGCCATTTAGCCAGCCATGTGTTCCATACTGTACCAGTGTAATTTACAGCTGAATCTAGTCTCACCCCCCAATTTCCATAGAGATCCATTCAAATGCAGAGAGGTTATAGTATCGCTTGTAACAGTACCTGAAAATAAGATATCGACAGTTTTTTTTATGTTGATGGTCACAGACTTCAGGAAGTAACAGCATGTAAAGGATATGCGACCAAATATGAAATATGATACTTTAAAAATACGTTAAAGCAAAGGGTATGAATACTTATGTAAATGAGAAATTATCGTTTTTTATTTTTAATAAATTTGCTAAAATCTCAAAAAAACTTTTTTCACATTGTCATTATGAGGTGTTGTGTGTAGATGTTTGAGGCAAAAAATGAACTCAGTCTATTGTAGTATAAGTCTGTAACGTAATAAAACGTGGAGAAGGTGAAAGGGTGGGGAGACTTTCCGGCTTGACTGTATATAGCTTGCAAACCTCACATTGGCTACAATATTCATATAAGGGTGTTTAGTTCATGTGAATATCACATTTCAAAACCAAGCAATAGGGGCTGCTGGGTGGTTCATCTGCTTTAGGTACCGTTCTCCCGGGATTGAATTCGGACCGTACCAGTGCTGACGGTGGCTGGTGTCCCCGCAAGGGCGATCCGTAATTGGCGGTAGCGTCGTCACCCAAGGTTAGGGACGGTTTGGCAAACAGGGTTCGCCGCCCCTGCTGGTCGATCAGGTGCCTGAGAGAGTCCGTCTGAGCCGCACCTAAAGCGTCTCGCTTATCTCTGTGCGAGCCAGACTCGCAGAGCTGCGCTGTGATAAGAAGTGGCGCTTGACGTCGCATGCTTCAGATGAGAGCACATGCTTGTCGGTGTCTCCAGAATCGATAGGGCTGATTTATGATTGGGTATTCCAAATAGGAATATGGGAGAGCAGGCTACAAATCAAATCAAGGGAAAACTAATTGAACAGCATCCTATGGAAATGACTAGCTGCATCAGGCAATAAGATTTCAGTTTTTTTGAAAACCGCCTTCATTCAGGCCTCATATAATGTCTGTACCGTCAGCATTTTTTATGATTTTATATGTAGAATTTTAGATTGTGGCCCCGGCCTGGCAGTGGCACTGCTCCTCTCTCAGACCCTGAAGCCATGTTTCAGACAGGCGATACTGTTGAGCTCTGGTTAATCCTACTTTGTAGAATCAAGTTGATCCTGTGATAAAAGGCCTTTTCTAAGTCAGATCCCAGCATGTAGAGATGCTTTCTCTGGACAAGTGAAGACTTAAGGGCCGATGTTTGCTTTTTAGCGTTAGAGGCCGCCTACATACGGCTGTCACACGCTAAGTGTGACTGATTGATCCTGGTCCAAATCTTGACATTTTACTGCAGTCAGCGCAATACGGCATAAGCCCAAAGGATCTGTTTCAAAAGTGTCTCGTGCCAAAATGTTTGTAACTGCACGTCCAGTCTGTCATTGGCCAGAAACTTCATCCAGCTGACGTATTCCTCCCGGTGACGTATTCTTCTCTGCGGTTTCTCACTGTTTTCTATATAGTTTGGTGGTTGGTCTGCGTAGGCTGAGAGGAGATAGGAGAGATGGATCACTTTAAGGGTTGTTTCTCTTGACAAATTTTCTTATTGAACTCTATGGAAAAATACGTCAGGAGAAGAAACCCTTCAAGTTATCCGTCCATATCTACTGCATATCTGGCAGCAGAGTGATGGTTTAAGACTTGTTTGATATGTCAGACCCTTTATGACTTAGAGCCATTTAGCCAACCATGTGTTCCATACTATTCCTGTGTAATTTACAGATAAATCCAATCCCAATTCCCATAGAGATCCATTCAAATGCAGAGATGTTATAGTATCACTTGTAAGAGTACCAGAAAATAAGATAGCAAGATTCTTTTTATGTTGTTGGGTCACAGACATCAGGAAGTCATGGCATGCAAAGGATATGCGACCAAATATAAAAAATTATTACTTTATTCTATATATAAATGCAGGGGTGCCAATAATTGTGGCACACATGTTTTTTTTTATTTCTGATTTTTCCCCATTTTTTTCCCAATTTAGTAGCCAATTGAACCTCTATTCTAATTACATTACATTACATTACATTACAGGCATTTAGCAGACGCTCTTATCCAGAGCGACTTACACAACTATAGCATTTTTTACATATTATCTATACAGCTGGATATATACTGAAGCGATTCAGGTTAAGTACCTTGCTCAAGGGTACAACGGCTGCTGGGAATCGAACCTGCAACCTTTCGGTTACAAGGCCAGTTCCTTAACCATTATACTACACTGCCGCCCTAATTCAATTCCCCCCGTAGCAACCGCTAGAGAATCACTGCTGCACAACCCTGTCAGCCGGCAGTAGGACGGAGATCGCCACACCCTCTTCAGGGCGCGGCGACTCCAAGGTTCCTGACCGTAGTTCCAACTCGCCCAGGGCCGTTCTATGCGCAGCGATTCTCCCCGAGCCCTTCCCCCCCACCCGGAAGCAGCCGCCAATTGCTGCTTCCACGGGGCGCCGGCCATGCTCGGATCTGGCAGGACCGGGGCGCGAACCCCGATCCTCGGAGCACAACTGCACCGACTGAAAGTCGGCGCTATTACCGCTGTACTACCACGACGGCCCGGCACACATGGTTTTGTTCAAAATAAGAATTTCTTGATGAAGGATTTTTTTTTTCTCATAATAAATTTACTTCAATTAAAGGTTGGATTTTTCTCATTTTTTCAGTGTGACATTCAATAATAATAATTCACCATTTTGTATGACCCTTTTTACTCATCTTTACCAGGGGTGCCAATTATAGTGGAGGACACTGTATCTCGATGGCTGTGCTTCATCCCCTGTCTTCTGTCTCCAGGTACCCATGTCATGGAAGGTTCTGGAAAGATGCTGGTGACTGCTGTGGGGGTAAACTCTCAAACTGGAATAATCTTCACTTTATTGGGGGCTGGAGAAGATGACGACGACGATGAAGAAAAGGACGAGAAGAAGAAGGAGAAAAAGAAGGAGAAGAAAAGTAAGTGTGAATGCCTGGTGCTGTTCTGTCCGTGTAGGGCAGCACACACCCCCCCCCTCCTTTGACTCCTCCTTGTCATCATATCTATTTTATCAGTACCTTCGGTCTTTACAACAAAGTAGAGAAAAAATTATCCAATGTCTTGTTAATGCTTTTTAATTTCTGACTAGTTTAGTATCTCTACCTTCTAGTCTCCATCACAGGTTATTATTGATGTTTCCTTGGTTAGACTGCATATGTTTGAATATGAACAAGGCCTTTGCCTCATGAAATGGAGGATTTGCATGTTTGTGATGTTAAAAGGACAGGCTGTAAATCATTGCAAATCTTACCTGGGTTATAGGAAAGACTAAATATATATTTGATCACCATGTCCATTTGCAATAAGGCAGTTATCCATGAAATCTTGCTATTTTTGCATTCCAAATATTGTGAAATTGGCTGTGTCCAGCTCTTGACAGGGGGGGGGGGGGTGGGTGGAATGAGTCCTGTTTGCTAATGGGAAGTGAGTGGAATGGTAATGTTTCAGTAATTATTATGAAGAGTTATTCAGGGATTGCGTAGGCAGAAAACTGTGTTGGTTTATGAAATGGCTCTAGTCTGCCCTAGTTTATCTTCAGTTCTGAAGGGAACTAACCAGGCCTCATTCTGTAGAGCTCAATGTTCAAGCAATGGCTGAAAGTAAAACAACGTTCAGGGTCTCAACATTGAAGAGGGGTGCTTTCTGTAAAATTATTCATTGTGTTGTTGGTTATGTTTGTGAAAGAGGGTCAGTTATATTTTAAAAAGTTTCTGTTTGCTGCTTGGTTTGTTTGTGTCTCTAAAACAGTACTTTGCTGAAAATATCCCAAAAATGTATTATCTTAATATTGTTCATATCACATTTTTTGTTTCAATAAACATACTAAACATTTAATTTCTCCTTCTGATTTGGTGCCAAATTTATGAATCGGGCCCTTTCTTTTTTGGGTAAGAAAGTATTTTGCATATTCTCTCCAATGCTTACTATAAGGGCTTCCACAGACCTTGAAAATCCTAGAATGTTTGTAAATTTGAGAGAAACAATATTTGGCCTTGATAGTTTTTGAAAATGGACACGGTCCTTGAAAGTGCTTGAATCTCCAGTTGAATAGTAGAAATGGAAGTTTTTGAATTGTGGTTCAATTGTATAGTTTGTTCTGGATATGTGAGAGTGCCCTATGTCTCAAATGCGTATACACTAAGGGCCCAAAACTGGGCTTTGTTTTTGAAGCTCACTTCCTGGTCTTGTTGCGAGCGCAGTGATTAACCCTAATTCTTGTTGAATTTGAGGAGGCCTTAAAAGTCATTGAAAAGTCCTTGACTTAGATGTAAAGAAGGTGTGGGAACCCTGTACTATATTCAAGATGAGAATGTATTTATGAGAATTATAGTGTAACACCATGCAGAGGACTTTTGCTGTTTAGGGATACATCCTTTCACAATAGCGACATAACACTTAATGTGAAGACTTTGAAAGCAGCTACAGATAAAACTTGACTGAATTCTATTCTGGTTTCTTTGCGTGGAATCCAGAATAGAATTCCTCTAGCTAGCATTAGAAAGGGAGATTATCTTCAGATGAGGCAAACTGAAAAAGCAGAAGAATGCATCCAAGTGTGATGAATGGGAATTGATTTAATTAAAACGATGGTGCGAAGATATTTGCCAAGGCTTTCCTCAAGTCTGTTGTGTTTGAAGTTGATGCACGTGTGTGCAATCCTCACCGTGTCTGTCTTGTACTTGTGAGGTCATGAGGTGGCTGGGAGTGATTACAGCTAAGGCCCAGCGACAGGGCCTCACACTGCAGGCTGCTGATCACGCATCTCTTTGTGTCCTCGTAATGATTCCAGGGCCTGACTTTTGCCGTATTCAGTCAAAATGTAACATTTACATAAGGAGAAAATGTGTTTCGCTGTAACTGCAACTGCAGAAACGTCCCTTACATAATGATGACTAATCAATGAGGTACTGAGTTCAGTCGTTGCGTTTCTTTCCCCACAGATAAAAAACAGGATGGCTCTGCAGAAAACCGCAAAAAAGGTGAGCTCTGCAGCTTCAGTTACCTCACTTTTTATGATGTTTGCTTAGAGGAAGCAGATTTGCATGTCTGACATGTATTACCTTACCCAGTAGTGCAGCTGGGGTTTTTACAGAGGTAATTTGTGATTCAAGTGTAGTGCTTTGATGCCGGGGTTAAAAAAGGTTGAAATCTGCAACCGTGTAGTCCCCAGATCTATTTCTAAATTCCTAATTGCTGCCCGGAGGATTTCCCCATGCATTCCTGCGCTGCAGATGGCGGCACAGAATGGCTCCATGCAGCGTTGTTTGTGTTCCTACAATGTGCACGAACCCCCAAGAACCTGCATCGCCTAGGTCATTCCAGCAGTGTTTATGATGCCATGCATTATTGCACCGTACGTGGCCTTGTGTGTTCCCACTGCTTATGTGCTCCTGCAGCACACAAGGTCACATGCATTCCCGTAGTGCCGTGCATTCCTGCTATATATAAGTTTGGAATCGCTGAGACATTTTTATGTTTTTGAAAGAAATTGATACTTTTATTCACCGAGGTAACATTAAATTGATAAAAAAATACAGTCAAGACATTGATAATGTTACAAACTACCATTTCTATTTCATTCTATTTCTACTTTAGCAATTGTAGCCATTTTTACACAGTCCCCCTATTTTTGGGCACCAAAAATAATTAACATAAATGTCAATAAAGTCATCATATTTAATATTGGTTGCATATGCTTTGCATGCCATGACTTCCTTCTGTCTGTGACCCAAAAACATCAAAAGCCTCTTGATATCTTATTTTCAGGTAGTTTTACTACCCAAAATCCCTACAAATCCCATAGAGATCCATTCAAATGCAGAGACGTTATAGTATCGCTTGTAAGACTACCTGAAAATAAGATGTCAAGAGTCTTTTGATGTTGTTGGGTCACAGACATCAGGAAGTCATGGCATGCAAAGAATATGAAACCAAATATGAAATATGATGACTTTATTTACATTTATGTTAATTACTTTTGGCGTCCTAAAATGGGGGGGGGGGCTGTGTAAAAATGACTACAATTGCTAAAGTAGAAATAGAATGAAATAGAAGACCCGTGCCGTCACCCTGTAGTGTACATGGCTGTGTGTGTATTCCAGTGCATCACTGCAGTGCACATGGACCTGTATGTTCCTGCAGTCTGTATAGCCTGTTGTGTAGGAAAGGAGCAGCAGGTGCTAGTGAATCCAGTTATGGTGATTAGTGAGATTATACATGGGGGAACAGCAGCTGCTTCACTACCACCTATTTTTCTCTAATGGCCTCCTGAGCGCAGGTATAAAGCTTGACTGAGATATGTCACTCGGTGTGAGTCACGACTGGACCGCCACTGTATAGCCTCACTTAATGTACCTCAGGTATAATGTCTGACTGAGATGTAGCTATGATATAAAGCCTGACTGAGAGATGGAGCTATGGTATAATGTCTGACTGAGATGTAGCTATGATATAAAGCCTGACTGAGAGATGGAGCTATGGTATAATGTCTGACTGAGATGTAGCTATGATATAAAGCCTGACTGAGAGATGGAGCTATGGTATAATGTCTGACTGAGATGTAGCTATGATATAAAGCCTGACTGAGAGATGGAGCTATGGTATAATGTCTGACTGAGATGTAGCTATGATATAAAGCCTGACTGAGAGATGGGGCTATGGTATAAAGCCTGACTGAGAGATGGGGCTATGGTATAAAGCCTGACTGAGAGATGGAGCTATGGTATAAAGCCTGACTGAGAGATGGAGCTATGGTATAAAGCCTGACTGAGAGATGGAGCTATGGTATAAAGCCTGACTGAGAGATGGAGCTATGGTATAATGTCTGACAGAGATGGAGCTATGGTATAATGTCTGACTGAGATGTAGCTATGGTATAAAGCCTGACTGAGAGATTGAGCTATGGTATAAATTCTGACTGAGAGATGGAGCTATGGTATAAAGTCTGACTGAGAGATGGAGCTATGGTATAAAGTCTGACTGAGAGATGGAGCTATGGTATAAAGTCTGACAAAGATGTAGCTTTGGTATAAAGTCTGACTGAGAGATGGAGCTATGGTATAAAGCCTGACTGACAGATGGAGCTATTGTATAACATTCATCTTTGAGATGGAGCTCAGGTGTAACACCCGTCTTTGTGAGGGTGTTATTTTCTCAGAAGGTGCTCTGGCGGGATTCCTGACCAGAGGATAGGTATGAATCTCTGTCTTCGAGAACATGCTGAGCTATGATTCCCACCCGAGAGATGAAGCCTCTGCGCCCCGTGACCATGGTTGCTGTCTGTTCTCTGGACGGTTGAGTTTGTGCAGCGACAGTGTGTGCTCATGTTTATCAGAGCGCCGTGGTCCAAGGCACAGCAGGAATCCCGTGCTCACATTCTCTGCCAATAGCACATTAATCCTCAGTCTAGGATTACAAGCCGTGTAAGTGCACAGAGCAAACCCCCCCCCCCCCCATCATACACAGTACAGTAAGAGCACTGCTGATGGGAGCACAAGAAATGTTACATTTCAGTGCAGGTGAGACTGACTGCTATTGTGAGTGTTGGGCAAAATATCAACCGCCTGACCTGCAGGGGTTTTTTGTTGCTATGGTTACTCAGTCGGACAATCCGGTGTGCCTGGGCTTGTGGTCAGGTGGGAGAGGGCCTCTGCTGCCTAATGTGACCCTGGGCAAGGTAAACATTTCTGAGGTTAAAACACGGGTTATGGTGCATTTAGCCGATGCTCTTAGCCAGAGCAACTTGCACAGCTTTCGCATTTTTCATAGTGTCCATTGATACAGTTGGATATATGAAGTAATTCAGTTGAAGTACCTTGCTCAGTGGTACAAAGACAGTGTCTCACTCCTACCCTAACAGTTATGCTCTATCTGATACTCGTAGATGTGCAGTGTGCGAGTTGGACCAATTTAGTTTGTGATTTCTTTGTGCAATTTAATTGGCAATATAATGTTGTTTTTATTTCTGTTTGGGTAATCTGTTACGAGTTTTGAGTGTTCGGTTGCTTCAGCTTGCTTCCAAATGCGGTGTGGTTTCGGCGCATGTTGCGGCGGTGTTGGGAGAAGAGAGAGGGGGACTGTTAAACGACTGCCCGTTTCCCCCGTCTCCCTTCAGTATCCGTGTCCCCCCCGTATTCAGTGTTGGCTCCGCGTCTCCTACGAGCACTGGCATCACTCTTCTTTCATCAGCTAAAGCTCAGGACGGAGCCGCCGTCGAGATGCAGCCCCTGAACAGCGAGGACGGGGGCGAGCAAGAGAAGAAGAAAGCCAACCTGCCAAAGAAAGAGAAGTCTGTTCTCCAAGGGAAGCTGACCAAACTGGCGGTTCAAATAGGCAAAGCAGGTGAGAGGGGCACCGGCGAACCTGGGGACCGCTGCCGGGATTCTTCAGGTCTGTCCCTTCCTCAGGCGGAAGCAGCCAAGTCATTTTATGTGTGTCGTCCTCGTTTCAGGCCTGGTCATGTCAGCCATCACGGTTATCATCCTGGTGGTACTCTTCGTGATCGACACCTTCTGGATACAGGGACTCCCGTGGGTGAAAGACTGCACCCCCATCTACATCCAGTTCTTTGTCAAGTTCTTCATTATCGGCGTCACGGTGCTGGTCGTTGCCGTGCCTGAGGGTCTTCCGCTCGCCGTCACCATTTCGTTGGCGTACTCCGTCAAAGTAGGTCCCTCCCAATGTCTGTGACGCAGTAAAAACCCTGGAACGAGCAGCTCACTTAACTCGTTTTATGTGTAATGAGTTAAATGAGGGGACGGAGTTCAGCCGGTACAGATAAACCCTACAGCTGTTCCTCAATTAACACATTGGGAGTTTTTATTTTTCATTTAAAACTTATCTCCTTTTTGGTTTGTAATTGCAAATAATACTGCCCTTCAGACTGGTAAACTCTCATTAAAATGTTAAACCATTTCCACATGAAAACATTTGCATTCTGTTTTGGCTTGTGTTCTTTTCAGAAAATGATGAAGGATAACAATTTGGTAAGACATCTGGATGCCTGTGAGACCATGGGCAATGCCACTGCCATCTGCTCCGATAAAACTGGAACCCTGACGATGAACAGAATGACCGTGGTCCAAGTGTTCATTGCTGAAAAGCACTACAGGAAAGTCCCGGAACCCGAGCTCATTCCAGGCAGCATCATGGACCTGCTGATCGTGGGGATCGGGGTCAACTGCGCATACACGACTAAAATCATGGTGAGTGGAGCCCCGTCTGCTTGCACTGAAGACCTGCATTGCGGCATTTGTTTCTCTCATAGAGAAGAGAATGGGGGCTGTCTGTAAATATACGCGCGTACCGTCAATAAACAATCAACATTCCATTTTTTCCATTTTTCTCTGCAGATACATTCAGAACAAACAAGATCAAGTTTATATTCAGTGCTGTCAGTGTTCCCCTAGGGAAAAATAAAAGAGCAGTACTTTTACTTTAAATGTAAACCTACAGTGAAAAGCGTACACTTCAGCTCATGGACTTGCACTGTCCACCAACTGTTATAGTGATTAGTTGTGCCATCTGTGTGTAAGGCAGTCAATTTAGGGGCAGTTTAGGGGGTCAAAATACAGCTTATATTGGCTTCAGATGAATCTTATTTCAAGGTAACCAGTGTTGAACAGATGCTACAAATAATATAAACGCATCTGTCTGACTGTTTTCTCTCCATAGTCTCCGGAGAAGGAGGGTGGGCTGCCGCGTCAGGTGGGGAACAAAACTGAATGTGCCTTGCTCGGGTTTGCCTTGGATCTGAAAAAAGACTACCAAGCAATCCGCAACGAAATCCCAGAGGAGAAGCTCTACAAAGTCTACACCTTCAACTCAGTCAGGAAATCCATGAGCACGGTGCTGAAGAACGCTGACGGAAGCTACCGGATGTTCAGCAAAGGGGCCTCCGAGATCCTTCTGAAGAAGTACGCAAATACAGTCGCATGTTTCCCCGTCGATGTGTGAATCCTACAGATCGGTAGCGTGCAAGTGGAAGTGAGAAACTGGCCTCTTCTAAGTGCCTTCAGGCCTATTCTGTTATGAGTAAACAGTATTGCACATTACTGTTAATATTTAACCTTCATATCTGTAATAGGATTGCGGTTAATGTGGCTCTTGGGAAAATGGGTATTTGAAAATGAAACTCGGGGAAGGCGTTTAACTGGGGACGTCACAGAGACACATGCACCACAACGGCGGCCCCTAATGAAGCTGTTTGATACGTAAAGCCAAGCCGTCTCCCTGGATTTAGCCACAAAATGTGCTGCACTGGTGACGGCCTGCCTTTTCTCACGGGCACAACTTTTGTTCTGCAGGTGCTGTAAGCTCTTGACGGCGGACGGCGGGACCATAGTGTTCCGGCCCCGCGATCGGGACGACATGGTGAAGAAGGTGATTGAGCCCATGGCCTCTGAGGGACTGAGGACCATCTGCCTGGCCTACAGGGACTTCCCCGCCTGCGAAGGAGAGCCCGACTGGGACAGCGAGAACGACATCCTGACCAGCCTCACCTGCGTGTGCGTGGTGGGCATCGAGGATCCTGTCCGACCGGAGGTAAGGGGAACGAGCCGCTCTGAGCTTGACGTGCAAGCAGATACACCGTTTGCTTTAGTCTACTTTGCCCCTCTTCTTGAGACCCCAGAGAACATTCTTGGACTTAAGAATTTCTAGAAGATGGACTTATGCCCCAGGGCCCCGTTCCTCATGTGGATAACTCCGTTAGCTCGCTAACTGTGCTGAGTAAAACCCCCAAATATGGAACATATGAACTAGCAAAAACTGTTCTGGGTTTTACATTACATTACATTACATTACATTATAGTCAATTGGCAGACGCTCTTATCCAGAGCGACGTTCATAGTGCATTTTCAAACTAGGAACAAATGCGTTAAAACGACCCTAAAAGGTAAATATGAATTCAAGTACCAGACGTAGTCAGTATGAATTTTTATTTTTTATTTTTTTTGGGGGGGGGGGGGGTAACCACACAACAGGTAACTGGTAACTGCTGTTTTACTCAGCAGTTACCCAGCTAAGCCACGCGAAATAGGGCCCAGGTTTTACAGAAACCACTATAAGTTGGTTTAGGTTTGACACAAACAGTCTTAGTAAGGGGGTTGTGCTAGTCTGTAAGCTCTTAAATTGAAATTTTCGGAAGTATTTGTTTTTTGTGATTCTTTATGGACAACTATTAAAATATAATTATTTTGGTAGGACAGGGTCCTTTAACTTGATTTTCCCACAAAAAGCCTTTCTTTTTGTTGTAAATGGATAAAACATTTAGCAAAGACCAGATTGATTGCACGTTTCATTTGGTAACCCATGGGGAGGACAACCAATGTTTTTCACAGTTGGTGTGTGAAAATTGTCCTCTTATCTTCTGTAGAAGGGATATGGAGGTTATTATCCGGCGCTTTTAACTCTCGCTACGTTTTGGCAGAGGATCCTCTTTCATGTGGAGATTGAGTCTTCAAGGCTCCTGATAAACCCTGTTGTTTTTCTCTCTTGGTGGTTTTAATTAATTCTGATTATGCATACATCTGCAGTACTTTCTGCATTTACTCTCCCTGAGAAGAGTAGCTACAGCAGGAAAACAAGCGATTAAAAGAACTGACTTTTGGCCTTTTGCGATATCAATTAATTCCGTTTGTCACAGTTTATGGACTAAACGATTATTTGGAATTAAGGGTGCCATAACAACCTTGCAAGATCCAAAAATTGGTACTCCTGTTCAGCCGGCTGTGGAGGAGGGAGTGTGAAGGGAATGTGCGCTCCAGGGAACACGACGGAGCAGAAGATGAGGTCCAATGCTCGCACTCCAGGAAATGTGGCTCCAGTTTAGCCGCTCCGGAGCGCTGGGGTATTAAGTTACCCGTGAGTGAGCGTCTCCCGGCCTCTCCGCACAGGTCCCAGATGCCATTAAAAAATGTCAGCGTGCCGGAATCACCGTGCGCATGGTCACCGGGGACAACATAAACACAGCCCGCGCCATCGCCACCAAGTGCGGAATCCTGCTGCCCGGGGACGACTTCCTGTGCATGGAGGGAAAGGAGTTCAACCGGAGGATCCGCAACGAGAAGGGAGAGGTGGGCACAGTCGCCGCGGGGCAGAACGCAGGCGGGCACGGATATCCGCTCGGGAGCTGGTATAACCAAACCAATGCTGCTCTTCTCCTTTCAGATCGAACAGGAGCGCATTGATAAGATATGGCCCAAGCTCCGGGTACTGGCCAGATCCTCTCCCACTGACAAGCACACACTAGTGAAAGGTACTTTGGCCATTTGTCTTGAATTACTTACTTTAGTGCCAAATATGTTATGTTATTCTTCAAGTTTAGCAGAGTATGTCCATTTCATTGCAACAGCACTTCAGTGATCATAAATGTGAACGCTCTTCTGAAATGTGTGGGATATTTAATATGGTGGGAATTCTGTATTAGTATATTTTCTTCCGTATGCGGCTGAAATGTAAGCGCACAGTATTTCTAGTGATATCTGTAACTGGAGCACTAAGAGTGAGTGGCTGTGTAACTGGTGGTTAAATGTGATGGGTGTCCGCTTCTTTGGCAGGTATAATCGATAGCACGGTACTAGAACGGAGGCAAGTCATGGCGGTCACGGGAGATGGCACCAACGACGGTCCTGCTTTGAAGAAGGCCGATGTCGGATTTGCAATGGTATGCTTTCATCTCTTTATAGCTCATAAGGGCGCCTGGACTGTTTTTCCTTTACTTGACCTTATGTTCTGACCTTATCTTTATCATTTTATTTTGTGTATATTCATATGGGTTTCTGGTCTTCAGTGGAGGGGAGTACGTTTTTGAACGTTACTGAAAGATGTGTTCTGTCAGGGACAGAACTAAAATAATTATTTGAGCTCTACACAGCCAAGTGCATGTTTACAGACAATTTCTGTTTGTAGCAGTTTAGTACACTGCACTTCATAACCCAAATCTGGGTTCAAATAGTATTTGTTTGGGATTCAAATACTTTTCTGTGCTCTACTGAGCTTGTCTGGAGCATTTGAGCCTGCCAGGAGGAGCATATGGGTGGGGTTTACACTTTTGGGATCATTTCATTTGTGCCAATACACCAGGCAAGCTTAGTAAAATGCAGAGAAGTATTTTAATCCAAAACAAATACTATTTGAAGTCTGTTCAGGGCATTGCAGTTCTGCACAGCTGAGAACTTGGCTTCACTTGGATGTTGGATGTCACTTGGATTGCTGTTCCATACAGTAGAGAGAGTGTACATACAGGGTGTTGTGTGCATATAGGGCATGTCTGCCCTGTACAGCTAGGAATAATGTGTTCTATGGGGAACCGCTGTTCTGTATGGCTGACACTAATGTGCGTTTACAGGGCATCGCCGGCACGGACGTAGCGAAAGAGGCCTCGGACATCATCCTCACGGACGACAACTTCAGCAGCATCGTGAAGGCGGTGATGTGGGGGAGGAACGTGTACGACAGCATCTCCAAGTTCCTGCAGTTCCAGCTGACTGTCAACGTGGTGGCGGTGATCGTTGCCTTCACCGGAGCCTGCATCACACAGGTGAGAGCTTCAGCGGGAGAGGGTCTCTCGGGGCCCATCCCTGCAATGCATAATGCAGAAACAAAACGCGAGCGCTCTTTCACAGTTGCGCCAGCTTCCTTGTGTGTATTTAAAAGTAGTTCAACGGAAACATGGTGAAACATGATAACATAGCTTGTTGGAGCGGCTTCTCAGTGGGTATGTTTTTATTTCTGTTTTTACAGAACACACAGGCACACAGACACACACACAGACACACACACACAGGCACACACACATATTCATTGATCTTGAAAATGAGTGGCTGGCTCCAGTGGGAATTCACTGCTTTGCCCCTGGTTGAATTTCTATGTAGAGCATTTCTGGTGTGTGGAAGTATAGCACCCTCTAGGGACTGCAGCAAGTCAGAGCACAGATAATCTAAAGCATTTCACAATGCGCTGCCAAAATGCAGTTCGCACGCTGGTACACCATGTCCTGTTTGTGCAGTGACATCAGCGGACTGGACTGCCCTAACTCTCCCCTCTAGCGCAGTGTTGTGTGCAGGTGTAGTAAAGCTTGAATCTGTGTCTCTGCAGAACATATAGTGGCAGTATATACAATGTATATCTGAGAGGACTCACACAGTGTACAGGATAGTGAGGTTGGACTGTAGGTTTACATTGCTCATAGTGGCAGTTGTATGTATGTATGTATGTATGCATGTACAGTAGAATGAGGGTGAACTCTGGTCTCTGCAGGATTCTCCTCTCAAAGCAGTGCAGATGCTCTGGGTAAACCTGATCATGGACACCTTCGCCTCCCTGGCCCTGGCCACGGAGCCGCCCACCGAGTCCCTGCTCCTGAGGAAGCCCTACGGCCGGAATAAGCCCCTCATCTCCCGCACCATGATGAAGAACATCCTGGGCCACGGAGTCTACCAGCTGACAGTCATTTTCACTCTGCTGTTCGCCGGTAAGGCCTTGGCGCACTATTACTCACCGCACACTATTACTCACCAGCACATCACCGGCACACTATTATTCGGCACTAAGGGTTCTCCTCTCATGACTAGGATTGCAGAGGGAGGGAATTTTCCAGGTAACTTTCGGTAATTTTCACCACTCACTGTAACAATCTCATGCTTAAACAAAGCTAATAAACCACAAGAAAGTTGAAGAGAACAATAAACAAAGAAAATGTGCTGAACAGGCCCAGGTCATTTCTGGAGAGCTGGTTTCTGCGACATATGGTACCATCATTGCCATTGCACAGCACCTTAATCTAGATCAGGGGAAAGTTCTTATAAGTTTGGGTAAATTTTACAGCAAGGAAGGGCTGTGGAGTGCTGATCAGAGCGGAACTGGTGCCTGTTTGGTGGAACATACAGCAGTGTGTGCAACAGGCTGACAAAACGAAAGAGTTGAGAAACTGGTGGCTATTCAGTCAATCTTGAAACTCTTTGAGCCCATCATGACACCACACAAATTGAATCTGAGTATGATTGTCCAGATTCTCCAGTCTCTTTCTGAAGATGAAGCTAGCTGTGGTTGAGATAAATAATTAGCCTAGGTCAAGTAAGTCATGTTAAAAGTTTTGTTTAACCTTACTTTAGTCAAAAGATTAAGTTATTCCTAATTGGGCACAGTGTGTCATACCTGCCTGGGGGTGAAGCAGCCATATTACATCAGAATACTTTCCATCAAATATCTGAGGGTGAGAGGGAAGGGATTAATTAGACATACTTACGATTTATGAAAAATATTGTTAACCACATAAATTCCAAAAATTACTTCAGAATTTCCGAAATTGCCTCAAAATTCCTCAAAAAGGGAAATTTCCCCGGAACTTTACATCCTTACTCATGACCCATCTGGGGACTTTACTAAATAACACAGGATGGTCTGCGGAATAACACCGCTCCATAACCAAAAGGTGTGTTGACAGCGTATGACAACAACCAGTCAATACATCTTTATCTTCAATAGGGCCATATGCAAATGGGTGCTTCACATGGGACGTTTTCCCAGGAAGAAGAAATACTAAACCAAATTTTGGCACATGGTACTGTGGGTTCTTTGTTCACAGTGGACATTCAGTGACCCGTTCAGAATGAGGAAGGATAAAGGGAAGCTTTGTCCCCTCTGCTGTCAGGCTGTTGGAATGCAGAGCTACAAGGCCGCCACACGGTCCGATTGCACACATTCCCCTGCATTTCACTTGCACATCGAGTACAGCTGCATTCATACTGCCCGACGACCGTTAGCCGGGATCAAATACATTTCCACACAAATAATTAATTGGCTGTCTTTGCAGTATTGCCGGTGTAGTATTTCAGTCAATACGGGCTGAGAGTCTCGTTCCCCGTCCGTAAAACGTGTCTAAATGTACGAGTGAGCACCGGCGACTAAAAAACTATCCCGTTCCCCTCTCCTCCCTACGCAGGGGAGCAGATCTTCGATATTGACAATGGCAGGAACGTGCCGCTGAACGCTCCCCCCTCGGAGCACTACACCATCGTCTTCAACACCTTCGTCATGATGCAGCTCTTCAACGAGATCAACGCCCGCAAGATCCACGGCGAGCGGAACGTCTTCGACGGCATCTTCAACAACCTCATCTTCTGCTCCATCGTGTTCGGGACGTTCGTCATCCAGGTAGGCGGCATACCGAAGCGTGCGGCCTCCAACACCGCTATGGAGGAGGTCTCCACTGAAGTTTCGCTGGATCCCTTCAGCATTTGCCTGAGAAACAAACACACACACACACACACATACATACATACATACATACATACATAGATATACAGGTCCCCACTAGGTGACGCCTTTCACTGGAGTTCTGCTACCACAGTGCACACTTCCTCAGAAGTGTGATGACTGGCAGGTGGGTCACCCTTCTACAGACGGCACCCTTGCCTTTCAGATCGTGATCGTTCAGTTCGGAGGAAAGCCCTTCAGCTGCGTGGGACTCACCATCGATCAGTGGCTGTGGTGCGTCTTCCTTGGTTTCGGCTGTCTGCTATGGGGACAGGTAAGCACCAGCGAGTGACAATATGTTTGAAAATTCATGGCTGAGCATTAGGCACATTTCCGGGGGTGCCAACGGCTACGGTTTACCCGTAGCAGCTCAGATTTTTCACCCTCTGCTACGGGGAAGGTCTTAAAAGCTACGGTTTTCTTGTTAATTGGATTTTTTTATTATTATTTATTTATGGGGTTTTCAGGTTTAAAGAGTGGGAAAAACACAAAAAAACACATTATTCACATAGTACATTATCCAATTACCCATTTCCATTGTCATATAGCTCGAATGAGGCTATACAGTAGGAATAACAGGGGACAATGCAGTGAAAAATAACAGTTAAGGAGAGAACTAACAATAAAACAAAAAAGTAGTAATTGTATATATACATTTAAATATTTTTAATAAAATTAAATAAAAAAATAATAAATAAATAATCTCCCCGATAAAGCAGACTCAAATATGCTCCCCCAAAGGGGCTAAAGGATCGCACTCAATCACGGCCCAGGCAAAGGAGCGAAAGAAAATGTAGTGGGGTTCAGCGGTCAGATTGAGGTCAAGTGGAGAGGTTAATTGTTTTTTTTAACCAGTGCACTGAGGGACTAAGAGTACCACTTACACTAAGCTGCAGAAGAGTCAGTCTGCCTGAACTTTTGTGTTACGCGCTTTGGTGTCAAATTGTTCTCTGCAACGAGAAATAGGCTGATTCAAGTAGAATAACTCAGAAGTAAACGCTGGTGTCTTGAATACAGTATAAACAATGCTTTTGAATCTAAATAGCTGATCCGATGTTATGGCCTATGTTAAAGTGGTGGTTAACCTAAAAATATATATTTTTTTACTGTTCTCATATCTTAGAAAATAGTCTAATGACAAAATGATTTCACATTCCACAGCATTTGTTCTGTAGGCCTAGATCCTGTACTGGTCTCAGTATGACAATGGATGTAAAAGCTAGCCTACGACCCAGGCTTTTGGGCATAACAATAAAATCAGCGACAATACATTTAAAATGATCTGAAGTACATTTTTTCCACTCACATGCCCTCACTTCAAAACTGATGAATATGCTACTATTTTTATGTCAGAATTCAGTTTTTTCACCCTTGCTGCTCTGGTTTTCAACTCTGATGTTGGCACCCCTGCATTTCCTTTGCTGTTGAGTTGACACTGGTGGCTTATATCAGATGGTAGAAGTGCACCCTCTGGTGGTGGGAATTCTATGACACAATTTTGCTTTAACCTTTTGTGCCATGATGGAGGATATCAGGTTATAAAGTGTTATTAAAGGGAGGTTGCATCAGTCTTCTCAGCCAGCAGATAAGCTCCTGACAGGAAATATGAGGTAAACAGTGTGGCCAGTCTCAACTGGGCTTTAAAAGACTACCAAAGCTGCTAATATTACTTTACACCCGTTATTTAATCCATTACCAAGCTGGCTAGACACCTGTTGCTGTCAGTATGCACCATGCCCTTGCTCTTCATTCATTCTATATTAGTCCTAAACGTGTCTCTGTTCCTCCTGTAGGCCATGTTTGTGTTCCTCCTACAGTAGCCCGGAGTTTGTTCCTGTTGTCCCAGTATTAACGTGCCGCTCCTCCCTGCCAGGTAATTTCCTCCATTCCCACAAGCCGGCTGAAATTCCTGAAGACGGCGGGCCACGGCACCCAGAAGGAGGAGATCCCGGACGAGGAGCTGGAGGACATGGACGACCTGGAGGAGATTGACCACGCGGAGCGCGAGCTGCGCCGCGGTCAGATCCTGTGGTTCAGGGGCCTCAACCGGATCCAGACCCAGGTACGGTCACCCCGCCGAAGCTCGGGCGCTGCGACCGCCTCGAGTGCGGCCTTAAACCGGAAACTCCTCTGCTTTTCCTTAATTCCGCACACTCTTCTTCCAGCTTGACTTCTGGGGCGACTTGTGCTATAAGCCCTGAACCTGAGCTCTACCCGCTCTGTCGCTGATAACCCTGGCAGGGCCCAGTACAGTAGACATCGCTCAGGCTGCAGCTTCCTGGGGCTGACTGGGGAAAGGTTTAAAAGCTACCTCCGTACCTCTGTATTCAGTTCAAATCAGCAATGCAAATTTAACTATCCGGGGGCCTTCCCATTCCATTCATGTTTCTTTGGTCCTTTAGCAATAGTAGGGGAAATGCAGATGCATAATATAAGTTGTATTGTGCTACTAATGCTAAGCTAATGCACGCGTGTCTACAGTTAAAGTAGAATAAAAAAATTTAAAAAAGAATAATAAATTGCCCCTAAACTGCCAATATACCGCTTTAGCATCTTGTGTGTAATGCAGAGTAGTCCCCTAGGTCTGTTATCCAGTATTTATAGTCTAAAACTTGGTGGTGAGGGTGATTGCATTATATCAGCATACCACTGTCAGGAGTCAAAATAAGTTTGAATCAAGCTGATAGCCATCTCATTTGATGTAAAGTTTTCAAATGTAAATATTGTTATTAAGTAGCTGTTTTTGTTGTTAGACATTATTTACCTAGCAACTGGTCTAAAATTTCAGAGCCTGGGAATCACTTTTGCTATATAGCCTCTCAACCTTCCATATTCATAATCAACAAAAACAGATCCTGAGAGCTTTAACCGCTTTGTGCAGTGACCTTGTGGCGTAGACCATGGGGTCTACATCACAAACATCCTACTGTACCACGTCAGAAAGCGAGGTACCATGGAAACTTGCATATCGACTTCATCAGCGCGAGTCGGGCTATTATCGGGCAAAATATGCCACCGTTCTTCCGTATTTCATAGAAGTATATCGACCACTCGACAGTGTGATCTACATCAGAGCGAATTGGGTTGAAGATAATGGAAATTTTTATATATTTAGGTGTTGGTTACAGTTCTTCTTTAACCACCAAAAAAATTTATACCATCACAATAACAATAAAAAAGGTCCTGGATATACACTACTCACAAAAAGTTAGGGATATTTGGCTTTCGGGTGAAATTTATGGAAAATGTAAGTTCACGCTACAGTGATATTATACGTATCATGAAAGTAGGGCATTTAAGTAGAAGCATGCAATGGTGATTTCCTCATCTCAAACAATTTATTGAAACAAAAGCCAACAACAGTGGTGGGTATACCACAACAAAAATGTCAATGTCTCAATAACTTGTCATGTGCCCTTGAGCATCAATTACAGCTTGACAACGACGTCTCATGCTGTTCACAAGTCTACTTATTGTCTGCTGAGGCATGGCATCCCACTCTTCTTGAAGGGCGGCCCTCAGGTCATTGAGGTTCTGGGGTACAGAGTTACGAGCCTCTACACGGTGAGTCAGCCGATCCCATAGGTTTTCTATGGGATTCAGGTCTGGAGAAAGTGCAGGCCACTCCATTTGAGGTACCCCAGTCTCCAGCAGCCTTTCCCTAATGATGCGACCTCGATGAGCTGGAGCATTGTCGTCCATGAAGATGAAATTAGGCCTGTGTTGTTCATGCAGGGGCACAATGACTGGATTAATGATGTTATCCAGGTAGTATGGGCTTGTCACTGTACCATTCACAAAGTGTAGGGCAGTTCTGTATTGACTAGACACACCTGCCCACACTGTAACACCGCCACCACCAAAGGGTCGTCTGGTGACAACAGTGGCTGATGCATAGCGCTCTCCTTGACGTCTCCAACATCGTTGGCGGCCATCATTTCTGCTCAACGTGAATCGACTTTCATCAGAGAACAGCACTGAGGCCCACTGGTCCCTCGTCCAGCGTAAATGCTCCCTGGCCCATGCAAGACGATGACGCCTGTGCCTGTGCCTGGTGGTGTGGTCAGGTACCCTTGCAGGTCGTCTAGCACGCAGACCACGCTGATGTAAATGGTTTCGAATGGTCTGACGTGACACTTGGGTGCCTCTCACCTCCCTTAAATGTGCCTGGAGTTGAGTGGCATTCATCATCCGGTTCCGCAGGGCACTGTTCACAATGAAGCGGTCATCAGTGTGGGATGTGGCCAAAGGACGTCCACTTCTATGCCTTTCTGTGACTCTTCCAGTCTCTCTGTATCTCTGTTGCAACCTGCTGATGACACTCTGTGACACTCTAAGCTCAGTGGCCACTTCCCTCTGAGAACATCCTGTTTGAAGCCTCGCAATGGCGAGGTACTGTTGATCAATTGTTAGGTGTCGTCTTGGTCTCATGATGTCAAAATGTGAACAGCATGATGAAGAGGACTGTTTAAATACCAATTCTAATTGAACCAGGAAATTTATTGGTCGATTCATGGATCAAACACCTGTTGTGAATTTTGCCGTTCAGCTCCTTGTTAGAGAACAGCAAGTTGTGCAAAAAGTACTGAAACATTGAATAGTTGGACATGTGCATTCAAAAGTTTAGAGAAGGTCAAATTAATTTCACCTGTAAAGGTTATAGTGCATTTTAGGTTCATCCTGAAATTTCACCCGAAAGCCGAATATCCCTAACTTTTTGTGAGTAGTGTAGGTAAATTAAACCGTTATTTTGCCTGCTCACTTATCAGTGAATTTCTGACATCACATAATTTCCTTCTGCTATGAAAATTTCTCAAAGTATGGAATAAAGTCATAACTTTACCTGCATTATTAAAGCCAGAAATGTCCTTTCTAAGATTATGTAGTTATTTTCTGCCTATATGTGGAGTACAGTGTCAACATGGGCGAAATAAAAAAGAAATGAGTCTGCGAGAACATTACGCAATTCAAATTGGGAGTAGTAATGTCTTGGAACTAATTGTCATTGATTGACAGCCTTGATATCCAAAAAGAACGCATTCTAAGCTTTCCAAAGAGGTATAATCATTAGTCATTATACAGTTAGGAGCGATTCTCAGAGCTGCGCGTGTCACGTGCGTATTTCAAAACAACACGCGCCGTTAAGCTATGTGTCTCCGTGGTTTTGCGCAAGAGAGCGCATACGAATCGCCAGTGAACTCCGGTGAGAAATCGTTCTATTTGTACAAGGGCGAAGTTGAAGTGACAAAAAGATTTTCAGTGCTTGAAACTGCTGGATGCTGTAGCCGTCCTCTGGATTCAGATGAGATTTACATCCATGACTCTTCATCTGAAGCAGACAGCATGGATTCCATAGCTGTTTTGCCTTGTGTACAAGGTGTGCGTGTGCATGTGTGTTTTATGGTGTTGTATTCATAATAGTATAGCTAGCTAGCCACAGAAAGGCTAGCTAGGTTGTGTTATTATTGTTTATGATGTCACTGAGTTTTACATTAGTGGTGCTGAATTCAGAATTAAAGGACCTGTAGTCTCTCTTATTCTGGTTTAATTTAGTTTATACCTAGTTAGCTAGCAACCTATTAGGTATTGGCTATAAGCTAAGCCTGCATAAGGCTCAATGATAAAGTATGGGGAGTCTGTGGGGGGGGGAGGTCCCTGCCTCAGGTGACTTGAATTTGTATACCACAAGTAATGGCAATGGTGGTGAGCTGTCAATCTATTACGACTAGACTGTAACTTTAATGGGAATTTATACTACACTATAGTAGAAGCGTTCATGTGTGGCCTAGCCATTCATTGCGTTGGGTGAAACAGCATAGCTGTTAGCTAATATAGAGACATAAATGGATGACACAGCAGCTATTTGTCCCGTACAGTAATCGATGGGCTGGCATATGTTTATATAGGAGATAATTATAGTAGTTGTAATAGTAATAGTTGTAGTAATTTATATGACGCTGTATATTGTGTGCACGTTCTCATACATTGTTAGTCTGGCTGGTTGGTAATAAATTACTTTTTTTGGTGAGTGTTGGACATTTCTGGCACTAGAAACTAAACTGAGACAAAGAAATTGATTATCTAAGGGTCATTGCCCTCGTTAATTGCCTCCTCATAGGACATAATAATGTGCTTCAAATGGACACTAAAGCTGTGTTCATGTTTGGATAGCTTTGGATAACGTGGATAGCTTTGGACAGCTTGGATACTTTTTCATGGGTTTGGAAAGGTTTGGGTATGTTTTTGGACACCTATCACCATTCCCCTAATCTTCTGCAAAAGTTGGAAATTTTCTAATGATATAGATGCTAATATACTTCCAACGAGTCAAGAGTTTATCTGTTGATTATCTCCTGAATTACTGTGATGCACAATTATCCATTTTGGGTAGATCTTTGGACACCAAGGTACACCATTTCAAATTGCCTCATAGGATTTGAGCAGTAATACATATCACTTTCATATTTTGTAGACATGCAGACAGGAGGTTTGCAAACCAGAAAATGTAAAGTTTAACCTTTAACCTCACATATTTGACTCTCAGGTGTTCACTGTAAACTAGAGTGGTGGAACTTTGTTTTTCACCGGGCGTTGTGCATTCACTGCCCATAATTTACATCTGAGTTATGAAAATAATTAAATTTAAGGCATGATAATAAATGGTGCTAGGTTCTTCCTTAATTTAAGCCATTATTGGTGTTTGTGTAACATTGATATCTGGAGTTATAAAGCTTTAAACAGAACGGTACAAAACAGACGAAAATGGGTCAAATTAAGCCTTTGTGCTAAGGGGTTAAGTAAGTCTGGAGGTATAGTGAGATTCAGTAGAATTGAATCACCTCAAAATTTGCTGTAACGTGTATCTGAAAACGTTATGGCTCATATCTGATTTTATTGAAAATTCAGACCACAGTATTGCTAGTTTCTAATTTGAGCTGAGGGAAAAACTAAATCGAACCGTCCTCCCTACCAATGAGGAATAAAAGCACTGCCGGCTCATTCCCTATGAGGTTTTCATGAATTGAATCCAGGTTTTTACCTCTTAATATTCAGTCCGAGTTCATGACAAGAAATTCGCCTCACGATTTAATTCAAACACATTTGAAGTAAGCCGTTTGTCACGCTGCGCACACAGCCCGCCTCGCCTTGTGAACGCCGCTGGCCTAATTCAAACTTCCGAGGCACTAACTTGAGGTGGTGGTAGATTAGGCGGACCGAGACCGGCGCGATAGCCGCAGATGGTGAGCTCGTGAAGGGTCGTGGGTCCAGGGTCAGTCTCGATCCTCAGCCCCAGAGTGCCTTTTCTCTGTCCTCTGCTCTGCCGTGTGTGGCCTTCCTCTGTTCTCTCTCAGACGGCTGTCCTGCTCTCTGGTTCCTTGCAGATGGATGTAGTCAGTGCTTTCCAGAGCGGGACTTCCTTTCAGGGGGCCCTCAGGCGGCAGCCCTCCATCGCCAGCCAACAGCTCGATGTAACCAATGTTTCTAGCCCTACACATGTAGCCTATCCTACTGCCGCTGCCGCCAACACCGCTGCTACCACTGTGGGGTGTGAGTGCGTGTTCCTTCAGTGCATGACATTAACCGTTTCCCGTTCCACTCGCCTAACCTTCTCTCATTCTCTCCTAATGTTCCGCTGGTCAAAAAGAGAAAAAAAACAAAAAAAAAAACTTAAAAACACATCTTCCATATCGCTGCTACACATTTCTGGTGTGTACTGTATTTATACATGTGGGTTTTAATGAGGTCACACGTCCTCCAGGTTTATAATTTTTTTTTTTTCAGTTTTCTTTCATTGGCGATTTATTTATTTTTTTATTTGGCTTTCGCTCGTTTTTTTTTCAAAGGCAGTGTTTCGGGGGCCCCGCGCCAGCTCTGTCTCGGCCGCTACGCTGTACCCCGGTCCCCAGTTTTCATGGGTTTGTGGCGGCCAGCCTTACTGGTGTAAATTATTTGAGTATATGCCCATGTTCACTGTATTTAAAAGTGGCGCGGGTCATGCAAAGGCGAAACATGTCTATCCGTCACTGTCTATCCGCATATTACATTTAACTTCTGAACACTGTTTTGCGCCACAGGGGCTTCGCAGGTGATGAGCTGAATGGTCTTGGGTGGCTTTTCTAGCAGCTGGTGTCACTTCCCTGCCGTGCCTTTGCCTGAGAGACTGCCGAAAGATGTGCTTCTGCAACCGCACGTTAGTCAGTTCTGAGCACACTGTCTCAGTGAATGGATGTGGGTCTGTCGGTGGCTTTAGGGGGGACATAGAAACCTGCCCTTTTCCAAAAAGGGAATTCTCCTTCCCTGTCATCAGTTTCATATCCATCATCTGTTTTTGTTACTGTATTATCCATCCTCTGTACTGATATCCATTGTCTGCTGCCGTCAGTAATGATATCCATTGTCTGCTTCTGTCATTAAGATATCCATCCTCTGCTGCACTCATTAAGATATGCATTCTCTGCTTGTTGTCAGTGTGTGCATTCTCTCCATGTGCTAGCATATTATTCATTCTCTTATGCTTTCTGTGTGGCATAGGCTACGTTATCTGTTGGTTTCAATGTGACATCTGTTGGTATCAATGTGATATTGATATTTTATGTGTGGCATCAAGTATCTTTGGTTTCCAGTGTGATGTCCAGTATCCAGTCGTCGCTGTGATATTTATGGCCTGCGGTTGGTGTGATATCTGTTCTCCATTTCCACTGCTGTCTGTGACATCCATTCTCTTACAGGTCTTGTAAAGTCTGCTGATAGACCCAGTCTCTTGCTCGGGTCTGCTCAGGCAGGGTGCTTTGGGTCTTGAGTGCTTCAGGCCACTGCAATTTTAAACAGTCCATCATGAAGCCACCGGGCCTTTAGAAGAACTGTTGTCTAAAGAAGCATATACGTATTCAGCTAGCCAAACGGGTCTTATTTATTGCATTATTCCTATACATTTATGGTAGAAATAATGCAATAGAAATGGGTTAGATATTTACAATGTAAATATCTCACCACATACATACAATGCAATATAATATGGAGATTCCATTAAATCCTAGCTGGCTGTCTTTGGACGGTTGGGGATTCCAGAGTATCCGTAAGACGAGTAATACTACTTAAACTGCTAAATAAAAGCTATGTGGAAAGAGCCTAAACTACACTATCCTTCTCCTCTAGGATCCGCACTGGGGAGCAACATTTACCTTACAGCTCTGTTTCTTAGGGAAGACTGTCACTTTCCTTTTGATAAACACCTTTTCTTTACAGGTGCCGTGCAGATGTACTCCAGGTTGAAGGTTTGCACTTGTCACGCGAACGTGCGCACGGCATCGACACTGCCAAAATGTACAGAAATACTTCAACACTGACTGAAACATGTTCCTCCTTAGATTCTGTGAAATGTGTCATGGGCTATACTCAAAGGTTTACAGCTATTGAAGCGAAGGTAGTTGTTGCTCTGCATGGGTCAGTCTCTGCTGATTGTGGGTTTTTACTGTGTTGCAAAGCTTAGTTCTGCTCGGCTTTTTCCCCTTTTTGTTTTATTACAACATAACCAGTGACTGACCCCACCCCCAACTCCAAGCATGGTAAACGGACGACCTCATGCGTTCCACTTGTCTTTTGTGAATCTGCTCTTTTTTGCATCTTGATTTTTGCACTTTGATTAACAGGTCAGATGGTAAGAGGTTTTTTTGTTGTCGTCGTTTGCTTCGGCTTTTTGCAAATAAAGGTTATCCGAAGGTTGCAGAGACGTTGATTGTGGTGTGTGTATGAAAGCCTGTGGTTGTTCTGTGTGACTCCTGCCCGGAGCGCTTCCCCCCCCCCACCCCCCCTGGTCGGAGGAAGACGTGAACTAAAGTGTGCCGGTTTTTCTCACATGTTCTTGCTGGTCTGTGTGCTCGTTGCATACTGCACGCCTCTCAACTTTCACCAGCCTTCACGCGGTTCTGGTACCCAAAACTCACCGCAATTTGCCCACTAAAACAAGCCCATTTGTCAATGAATCGTTTTTTAAATGTATTTTTATTTTTTTGTTAATTCAGTTTGACTGAGCGGAAGCCGCCACTACGAGGATGCTAACTGTGTCTTTGTCACACCCCCACCTCACGCCCCCCCCCCCCCCTCCCGAACAGATCCGAGTGGTGAATGCATTCCGCAGTTCCCTGTCCCCGTATGAGGGCCTGGAGAAGCCAGAGTCTCGCAGCTCCATCCACAACTTCATGACCCACCCGGAGTTCAGGATAGAGGACTCGGAGCCGCACATCCCCCTCATCGACGACACGGACGCCGAGGACGACGCCCCCACCAAGCGCAACTCGTCGTCCCCGCGCGTCCCCACGCCCCCGACCCCGCCCTCGCCCAACAAGAACAATAACGCCGTGGACAGCGGCGTCCACCTCTTCCCGGAGATCAGCAAGTCCGGCAGCCCCTTGGCCCCACCGAGCCCCCTGCACAGCCTGGAGACCTCCCTTTGATCCCGCCCGCTCTCCGGTCGCTTCTCTTTACCCGCGTAGCAGAGCGGTCTTCGGGGGGCAGCCCTGCCCGGGGCATCTCTGGAGGGGGTGGGGTAGACTGGAGCATCCTCCGTAAGCCCAGATGTACTGGACTGAAACAAGAAGCAGGCATTCGTCAGAATGTAGGGTTTGATTTTGCTGTAACAATTTTTTTTATTTTATTTTATTTTTTTATAATTTCCCTCCTTAAATACAGAGGGCACTTTGTTTTAACCCCTCCCTCCCTGATAAATATTTTCTGGCAAAAACAAGAGGAGGGATATGTATAAACTTGGATTAAAAGTGACCTGTTTTTGTATTGTGTTTTAATGAAAAAAGGGGTGGCCCTTTCTTCTCATGAAGACGGCGGCAGTCTCTCTGTCTGGATGGGTTGAGGTGTAGATATGTCTGTCCAGCCCCTCGCTCATTGGAACACTTAATTTCTTCTATATTGCCTGTTAATATTTTGAATTATTTATGGTCTCAGAAAAGCAGGTCTGTTTACATGGTTTGTAGATACTTTTTTTCATGCGTTTGTAGGTGAAAGGCCTGAGGTCTGGAGGCAGCGGAAATAATGGGTGGGGGGTTGGGGGGTTGGCGATATAAAAAGGAACGATGAGCAATGTTTCAGATACTGCTGTATTTTCAGGAAAAAAAAAAGGGTGTTTCTATTGAAACTGAACTATTTTGCCTGCAAGTTTTATTTGTTAAATATTTGTAGATAAATAGATCCTTATAGCCAAATAGATAACACTAAGGCTTGTTTAGCGATGAGCAGAGGTGTTGTTTGGGATGGGTGGGGAGGGAGCGAAAGGCCTCTGTCCGTTTCACGTTTCTATAAATATGTCCTTCTGCATTGCTTTAACACATTTTCAAAGTTCAGTTTTGCGTGGCATTTGTGGGAAAACCTATTTCTCATATTTCAGTCAGTTGATTGAGGAGTCGGACAGTAATTGTTTAAACCACGACGTTTAGATGCAACACAAGTTGATGTAAACACAAGTCCACCGCTGGAACCTCCACCATGAAGGGTCCATCACTGGAGGAGTTGAGGTGTCAGCTGGCCATCTCCCTGCGAAATCATGAGACAATCCCTTATTTTTCTACTATGAAGATGGAGAAAAGCCCACAGGCTTCACAGTGAAATGGACCAGCTTTCACTCAGCAGTGGCGGTCCCTGCCAATGGACAGTAATATCTAACTTTTGTTTACTCAGGCTTAGATTAAGGATTAAGTTGAAAATGGTTTCATTAAAACCCAACAGAGAAAGCATTTTAACCTCAGATTTTACAGTATGTCTCTAGGTAGTCATGTTGTCTTGGTCAAAAAGCGAGTGGATTATTTTCTTTTTTTCTTTTTATTTTTTATTTTATTTTTAGTAAAACTGAATACTTCCTTCAGAGTTGTGGGTTGTTGAAATTTCAGATATCAAAAACAAAAAAGATGTTTGTATTTTTTCTTCCTCTTGGTCCATAAGACATTGTTATAAAATATTGCTGCATTAAATTTGTAGAATTGTGACACCTGATATACTGGAAACACTAAAGAATTGATGTTAATTTTTGCAGAAAGATGGGTATACACTGGTATCATTGCACAGGGTACTTTATTTCATAATGCCTCCTGTTGGAAAACTTTGATACACACGACCATGTAAAATGTACCTTTGTATTTTTTATGGAAACGCAGATATTAACTTGCAGCCTACAGAACCAGAGCCTTGGAGTATCAACACAAATGCATCTTTTGGTGAGGATAGGAATGAGAAGGGTTCTGGTAGTTCTGCTTAAAAATATTTTTCTCAGGGTGGCAAATAGTATGAAACAGTTGGGCTTTTATACATGCCTGAACTCAAAATACTAAGTTTTTTTTTTTTTTGGTCTTTTTTGTGTGAAATGGCTTGTTCACCATGTTGGTTGCATTTGTTTTGAACAGCAGGGTTCAGTTGCAGATGGTGGGTTCCTAACTCTTGTTCCCCCTTTGAAACCGGTGTTAAACGGGGTTCAGTACATAGGGGAATGAGGAGTGTTGGGGCCTGGTTTTCAGTAGGCTCAACCACAAATTTATACTTGGATTCAAACGTGTTTTCCTTGTATTACAAATAAAAAGCAGCTTGAGTTTGCAAAAAGGAATGAAACAGAGGGGAAAAAGAATCCATAAAAAGCTCTATTTAGCATCTTCCTGTAAAGGGAAAGAATGTTTATCCATCTGTTTTATGGATTATTATTTTTTTATCTAAGATTTGGAAATAAAGTACTTCATGTCTGTTTATCTTGAGCAATGTAAATGGTTATCGTGATTCAATTTACATTTGAAACTTGTCGAGTAATGTGTATGGTTTTTAAAAATAAAAAAATGAATATTTAGCCTATCCACAGGGCCATGGGTTTTGCATTTGTGGCATTTGAGTGCTTTGTTGAACACGCTCTGAATGTGGTATTCGCTACTTACGTGACATAAGTTGCACTAACTCCTTTGTAAAGGCATTTCACACCACTTCAAAGTGGGTCATAATGCTTGGTGGGAGTAAACTATTCCTAGATGCATTGTGGGCCAGTGGATGTGATGCATGCATGTGTGATGTGGGCCTACCCTCTTTTCCAGGGTAGTGTGAAAGGAACTGCTATTTAGAAGAGTAGAGACCGGCCAAGAGAAAGACTCATCTCTAAAAAAAGATGCCTGAAATGGATACTGGTATACCAATCTCCTTTATTTTTGTTTTTTTACTTTTCTTGGACTCTAGGAGGAAATGGAGCTAAATTTGGCAAATGGAACTGCCAAAGTGGATTTCACCTAGGAAAAGGGGTTGCACAAAACAACATAAAATAGCATACTGTGAACCCCCCTTCTTTGCAATCCCATTAGGAATGCCCATCTCATTAGCTCATCTGGACACCACCCAAGGCAAGCTTTAGTTCTGGTCTCTATATTCCTCATGAGTGTTTGCACATTTATACAGTTCTAAATACACCAAAAACATTGAATTTATGTGAGATATTGTAGACTGATTTCTACAAATGTTAAAAAGAAAAAGCTATGTCTAGATTAAATGTCTTTTCCTATTTTTTTTATTTTTGACTTTAATGTTTGTGGCTCTAAATTTGACTGTTGGTGTTCTCGCAGCTCTGCCAGGCTTGGTGTCCACTAGCTTACTTGGTGTCCACTCCATTAGGTACTGCTAGCTCTGAGGAAAATAGCCAACCAGTCCAACTGTTGTCAAACCAAGCACCCAACAGGAACATGTACTAGTCTAAAATGCCCATTTATGTTGGTATTTTAAGAAAATCACCGATTTGTGTTTCTGTTGTGTGCTCCGTTCAAGTGTATCTGGAATAACAAAAACATGATATTATTGCTCTGAACGGAAATCCTGAATTGTGAAATGCATCGTGATTTTACTCTGAAATCCTGTTGCGTCAAATGGTTCATTGTTTAGATGCCTGTCAGTGGCCTGTAGACTATCAGGTAGGTTGTCCTGTTGAATAAATGGGTTTCAGTGTAGTGATGTACCTGGTGATCTGGATTAAATCCTGACTAGTTCCAACTGTGGCCAGCAGCCCTATGGGGCAGTGCATAGGTGGCCGCATCATAGCCATTGAAAGATCGGTTGTGGGGCGTACTGTTCTGACACAATGACCAGATGACCGGACAGAGCGAACGTTGAAAAGATGTGCCAGCTGTCAGTGGACTTCTGAGGAATTTCAGCAGTGTGATAGGCTTGCGATGAAGATTGGGCAAGATGTGGCCTATGAATTCAAAATTTGAAGCAAGTAGAAAATCATGGATAGTCTTTATAAATGGTTCATTATATCTACACTTCTACACCCATGGCGCTCCCTGCAAACTATGCAAACTACCTGTAAGAACAATAGGCTAGTAAAAAACAATAGCCCCAGCATTTTGCTCCATACATATTACGTATTATTATTTATTTTTGTTTTAAAAGAGATAAATTGATACAACAGTGTTATACGATCTCCTAACCCACAGAGGGCAGTTTCACAATGCAACCACCTGGTCTTCAACACTTGCGTGCCTATCACAAGGGGCCAAGACTGGGATTTCGTTTTGAAGCCCATTTCCTGGTTGGCCTGGGAGCCGCCATTGTGCCGTTGCTCACTAGCGCCACTGTGGCTGGCTCCAGTATAGGTCTTTCCCCATGTAAGTGAACGGCAGCAATTTGGTCAAAATACTCAGTAAATAAATTTTTTACAAAAATTTTTTTTATTGCAATAGGTGCCTTTCCTTCATCTAATGCCTGTGCATGTGCTGATTTTTTAAAATATTGTGTCGTTTGGACAGGGTATTGACATTTGTTCAGGACCAATCAGGGGACAGATTGAGTCGGGTTACTGCCGGTCATTTCACTCACTTTGAGGGGCGGGAACCATAGACGGAACGGGCGGGACGTGGGGCGGGACGTGGGCGGAACCCATAGGCGGTACCTCAAGTGGCTAGCAATGGCCTTGACATTCTCAGCCATTCTCCTCCTTTTAATGTGTGAATTTGGCTAATATTAGACACATCGCAATCAGATCGCAATTCTTATTGTCACTAGTGTTGAATTAATTATGGCATGTTCTGCATGTTATATTCTGCTCTGTCTTCACAATCCTATTGTAACACTGCATACAACTGTACTAATCGAGCGTCTCAAAAGCATTCTCTCCAGTTTTTTCGGTAAGACATTTTTTATTACTTTATTTTTTACCGAGTAAGTAACGTTAGCCTTATTAGATAACAGCCTGCAGAAGTAGCCTACGCTACCTAGCATGACAAGCTAACGTATATTACGTAGACCGGTATGCTAGTGGAGTTAGCACCTTTATCTCCCAAAACCGTTTGGTTTGGCTACTTAACGTTAGCTAACGATGTAAAACCTACATTGCAGTTCGTCCTATGCTCTCCACTGGCTAAGTGCATTTTATGTGGTGTGAATTTCGACATTGCTAACGTTACCGTGCATTAGTCAAACAAAAAGCAGTCTCCAGTTTTTTCGGTAATACAATTTTTATTACTTTATTTTTTACCAAGTAAGTAGCCTTATTAGATAACAGCCTGCAGAAGTAGCCTACGCTACCTACCGCGACCTAGCATGACAAGCTAACGCTTTTGTATAATACGTAGACCGGTATGCTAGTGCAGTTAGCAACTTTTATCTCCCAAAACCGTTTGGTTTGGCTACTTAACGTTAGCTAACGATGTAAAACCTGTCAAAAGTAACGTTAGTCAAATTTCAGTTGTGTAACGTTAACTTATATTCCATTAAACATCGACCTGGTGAGCCTTTGTGTCTATTTTTAGCTTTGTAATTTAACGTTAACGGTCTCATCGTGGACATGTAGCTACATTGCACTTCGTCCTATGCTCTCCACTGGCTAAGTGCATTTTATGTGGAGTGAATTTCGACATTGCTAACGTTACCGTGCATTAGTCATGGTGTATTTTTCATTAGAGGTATTCATTTTAGGTTGAGCATTATTTATAACTTTTAAAGCATGTGGGAAACGTGTTCATGGAGATGGAAACCCGACATAACGTTAGCTGTCATTTAGCTATCATGTTTTTCGTGTCGCCACTTGCCACCACCATGGACTGTATAAAAATAGGGTAACGTTAGGCTAACGTTAACATTACAGTCTGATATTTTCCCACATAGGCTAACGTTAACATTATAGTCTGATATTTTCCCATGACCCTTGGATTATAGAATATTGTATGAGATTTCAGACAGAATTTGCTTTGAATTCTGGCAATTAACATCATCCAAATGTCTAATTTCAAACCATATTCCTCGGTGCCCGACTACTTTTATCTGTGATGGTAGTTTTATAATTCTGTAAGCTGCATCGCAACCGATCGCAGCCTATTATAACCATTTTATTCTTTGATAGATTTCCTTTAGCTAATGAAGACATGCTGCAGCAGTGGTTGGTCAACATGTATATACATAATATTATATATACACACATAACCCCTGGATGACTGTTGCAAGTATCACTTAGAGCCCGCATAAACGGGGCATAAGTGTTTACTGTGGAAGTCCTCGCTTACAAAGACCCATGGATTACAATACCACTTACAGCCAGCATAAACATGTACAAATTTGATCTTTTATGTGGACCTTGTCATTTTTAATGTGTGTCTCGTCAGGGTTTGTCTTGTACTAAATGTGTGTCTTGTCTTGTGTTCCCACTCTCAGCCTGCACCTTGACGTGGTGAGTGGGCTTTAAACTGAGACAGGCTACTGAACTTTGTTGTCTCCTATGTCAAACCCCTAACTTCTTGTTACCTTTGAGTTTTTTGTCCCCTATTATGAAATGAAAACTGATCTTGTTCTATCCTTTCTCTATTTTACAGATGTAAATTTATTACCAGCTGTTCAAGTTACCAACATAATCAATACTAACACAGATCACTAATTCTGTGATGAAATGATATCTTGAGCTGCTAATTTGTAGAATCAGATGTGCCAAATTTGGGGGTTGAAACAGCACAAGGAATAGGGTTGGGGACCGCAGTCCTAGTCTGTGGGTGACCCTCTTATCAAATGTGCAGCATCCATATTACAAAGGAAAACGCCGCCATCCTGTGCGGGATATATGGACCACAGACTCACCCTGTCAGCCACAAGGGACATCTGACCATCTTTTAAGGATACATAAAAGAATTGTACTGATTTCAAGTTGCTTTGTGAAAAAAGAATGATCTTAATCACTCCTTTAACACATTTAAAGTCGCAGCACAAGCTGGTCCTCCTTAGTCTTTCAGTGAGATTACAGGATGTGTTACTTATTTACATCAGTGGCTATACCTACACTGTGTGCACGCTGGGGAAGGCCATCTTGAGCGGTAATGTATTGGTGCATTATGTACTCATTATTTAACTGAATGCAAGAGGGTATTAAATATTTTAAAGACAAAAGCAGACAAAAACCTCAAATTACATTTTTCCACATTTATATAAAGGGTCTGATTCTCATTACAGAGCAAGTACTTACAAAAATTAATTGCTGTACAACATGTATAATGTAGAGGGTAGTTAGGCTACCAGATGCCCTTATTTATGCTTCATTTTGAATGACATTTGATTAGTTTATATGTTGTGTAATATTTGCTATTTCACCTACTGCATGATTCTGTTATGCAAATAATGAACACATGAAAACAAGTTGGATAATTAAAAAAATTTTTTATTGACAGCTACACCGGCTTAGGGAGCAGGAAGCAAGAAAGGCCATGGGGTGCCATGGCTGGAGAGGACAAGATGGGGGGGTGGGGGAGAGAAGATGCGGGACAGGGATGAGGAAGAGCAGGGGGAGTTGGGTGAACAATGGCATAGCTACAGATGTCATTAATTAAAATAAATCATAATACAAAATATAACATCACATAAAATTTGAAAAGCTGACCCATTTCATAAAAAAAAAACCTATTCCATTAAAAGCTAAATCCAGGATTGGAGAAACTCCTCCCGTAGATTCAGTCTTTAAGGGAATGGACCATACTATTTAAAAAAATAAAAAGTAGCACCAACTATCCAGACAGTTTTAGCTGTGTAAGAGGAATAAAATTAAATGCATCTCATTGCAATATACAATGATACATTCTGGATGCAAGCTATTAAAAACATCATCCACAATCTAGACATGATACTTTAATATTGTCAATATGCTGTTTGGTCCTATTGCATAAGGCGAGCTACGCTTGAAAAATTAGCAATGAAAGAGAAATACACTCAAGTATATTATGTAAATGACTAGTTTAAGGCACAGTGATTAAAAAAGAAAAATGGTTCACAATGAAAGGTGGGTACAGAAACTCACAGTTGAGGCTTCGGCTTTCCATCGTTGTGTCTGCAAAAGAAATTAAAAATTCAAGGTTACAACCAGTCTGTGTAATGAGACCATGCACTAGGGTGGGAAACTTCTGAAATTGTCACGCATGCAAATAGATTCTTATTAAAATGCTTCGTAGATGACCACAGCTGACGTTATTTCATCTTCTTTCATTGTGATTTGCGTTAGCTAGGGTGATCATATAGCTATTGTATATTTTATCCACACAAAAAAAAATAGGACAGGTTCGGGCGGGCATTATTAACATAATAGGCTACTCTGCTGGGTTATTGGAACGAGCAAAACCTAACCAGACATTTTTAGGAATTTAGAAATCCCGCAAGGACCTATTTTTATACAGTCTATGGCCTGGACAGATTTTTTTGGGTCGCAAGCTTGCTGACAGCTTGCTACCTATTTAGAGCAGCTCTTCGGGACATTTATAATAAAAGTAGTCTTGTACGTAAATGTGATTGATTGGCCGTCAATATCGTTAATGGCAATCATAACGTTACCCTATGTTCGCCTTAGCCTGCCTAGGCCTAACGTAACCAATCTCACTGTCAAGCTGGTATGCTAGCTAATGGAATTAGCCTACCTCCGATAACTGAAGATAACTGAATAAACGTTATAACATAACACAATGATGTGACGAATTTCACACAGTCAATGCAAATAAATAACACAGTAAAACCGTGAAAATGAAATGATATAATAAACATTAGCTTAACTTACCGTGAATTCGCTTGCAATATAAAACCAGAGCTCCCGCTTCTAACTTCTCCCGCTTTCCAGAATCTCCGCCCCGAACTGTCAATCATACTGTGCCTGGACAGAGACCCTCCCATGAAGACCATATCCGGTTCACCCTGCTCCAAGCAAAGGTCAAGTCGGCTCCACTGAGCAGGCGCAGTTCGTCCAAACAGCCGGCGAAAAAGACTTCCGTGTTTCAATTTGGTTTTTCCGAGGCCATGGAAAGGCAATGGGTGACGTCACAGTGGCTTTGTCCATATTTTTATACAGTCTATGGCCTATCACCGATCTTAATGTCTTCAGGGCCAAAGAATCCCGGCTATATACCTTCGAGGTATGCTGGTATATTTTAACTGTTTATGTTCCTTTACCGAAAACCATTTACCTTGATATTCGACAGTTTCAGTGGCAGCCGGAACTCTATCAGAAAAAATGACTCAAAAGTGTATTCTACAGTTCTGTGGTTGTCCTCTTACAAAATAATCTCTGACAACAATCCTTCACATTGTTTGCGCCGCCTCTCATGGAGATCCTGTTGTACCTAGAAGCGCCCTGTAACTCTGTGGTGGCGTCTGCAGGAACTCCGCGGAATGACTCGCCGCCCCTCCAGTGAGTGTAAGTATCTTCTTAGCTAGGTACGTTGGTATTGAATTAACTTCCCGAGAATATTTACCTATTTTCTTCCAATTAATATATGCAATGGAATTATGACATTGTTTGTAGCATGAATGTGACGTAGCTAATGTTACTTGAAAGGGAGCCAAAGGAGCTAGCTTACACAAATTTCGCAAAGCATGTTTCGTTTCAGTTATTAGCTAGTTAGCGTCCATGGGACAAAGCTGAACTTAATCTGACAGGGACACTGTTGACGGTTCTCCAAGTGGTTTGTTAGCTAGCAAGCTAACGTAATTTGCATTAAGGGTGCCATAGCGATTTTAAAACCGGTATGAATGCAACGTGCCGCTTTGCATGTAACCGGCATAGACTAGAAAAAAGAGCATGTAATGCCTAATGGTAACTAGGTTACAAACTAACGTTATATGTCAGGTCCTCGAATAACAATTTCTAGAAAGAAAGAAAATGACTATTAAGCTAGCTTGTTGCTTGCTACGGAAATGACTTGGACAAATACTGTAACGTTTTACTTGGTAGCAAACAAGCTGTATCTGTCCTTGATTGACACTGAGGTTTTGGTGTACTGTGTGGTGTAAAGCTGACTTTGTTAGCTTGTGATTGAACATCCCGATCACCCGAACCCAGTATTCCCGGGTAACAAATTTGAGATTAAGTGCGTTACATTTTATTAGGCGATGCATTTGCATACATTTTCATACACTCAAAGTTGACACTTTACTCTGATTTCTGTGTGTCTTTGTAACTGTGCACGAGTACTCGTTTAGGTGTGCACAGTGCACACATTCTCCCTTTTTGTTTGTAATGTGACAACTTTGAGTGTTTGGCTCTGGATGTAATTCAATTCACACCTCTGACCTCGCTTAAAAGGTAAATATGTCTGAGAAAAATGTTTGCTAAATTTGAATTGATTTAATAAACAGCTTACTATAGCTAAATACATCACGAATATGCATAATAATGATAATAATAATAAAAGTAATTGTGTGTGTGTGTGTGTGTCCAATGATACTGGAACCTCTTCTGAAGATTTTAGCATTTATTTTGATACCTGATACTAGTAATAGTACAACCCCAATTCCAGAAAAGTTGACAGAATATAAAATGCACATAAAAGCAGAAAGCAGTGCTTTGTAAATTTTCTTTTCCATGTATTTAATTGAAAACAGTACAAAGAAAATATATTTAATGTTTTACCTTATCAACTTTATATATTTTTGATATATATACGCTAATTCCAAATTTGTAATGATGTTAGTGCTGTTGATAATAATGATAGTTGTGTTGAATGTTGTGCACAAAGATCTGGGAGCCTCTGAATCAGCGCTTTAATAGAGTCATTGCATTGGACTTCCTGGGCTTTGGCTTCAGTGACAAGATGTTTGTGTGTCACTTTAAGGGTTGTTTCTCCCGACTCATTTTCCTATTGAACTTTATTGAAAAATAAGTCAGGAGAAACAACCCTTCAAGTGATCCATTCATATCTACTGCATATCTGGCAGCAGAGTGATGGTTTGAGGCTCGTTCGATAGCTCAGACACTTGATGACTTACAGCCATTTAGCCAAGCATGGGTTCCATACTATTCACGTGTAATTTATAGCTTAATCTAGTCCCACCCCCCCCCCCCCCAATTCCCATAGAGATCCATTGAAATGCAGAGAGGACAAAGTTATAGTATCGCTTGTAAGAGTACCTGAAAATCAGATATAATTTTATACCCAATCATGATAGCATCACCTATTTACCTGTAGAATGTTACAAACAGGTATTTTTTTTATCTTTCTAGTCTTTTTTTTTTTTGCCCCAGTCCCAGCTTGGAACGTGTTGCAGGCATAAAATTTGGAATTAGCTTATATTTAAAAAAATCTATGAAGTTGATAAGGTAAAACATTAAATATCTTTTTACTGTCCCAACTTTTTTGGAATTGGGGTTGTACTATTGATAGTATCAGGTATCGAAATAACGGCTAATATCTTCAGAAGTGGTTCCAGTATCACTGGACACACACAATTATTATTGTTGTTATTATTTTTGGAATTGGAAATAGTCCAACATTTCCTGGGGGATAAGGGGCTTAAAACACCTGCTAATACATATTTGTTTAGATTAATTTTAGCTAGGTATGATTTGTATGGCATGGTCTGTGGGACTGTGTTCTATTTCTGCCTGCTCTGACAGCACATCCACTGTGTGCAGAGCGAGGAGTGCAGCTCTTTCTCCTGTGGGATGAAGGAATGGTGGCTTCATGTGGGGTTGCTGTGCGTCCCGCTCATCGCTGTGTACCTGCACATCCCACCCCCGCACCTGTCCCCAGCACTGAACACCTGGAGGGCTTCCGGCACCTTCTTCAGTCACAAAGGCCACAACGTCTTCTACAGAGGTATATATCGCAGGCGTGAAGGAGCTGTGGCAGGCTTTCTTCCTTTATCGTACCCAGTGTAATATTAGCAGCATTATTAGCCTCATATGGCAACATTTGTATTATGGCATCTGACTCCTGAGCAGCAAGTGCAAAACTGTTTCTACAACTCCCAGCATGCTCCTCAGACTACGCCACTAAATATCCAGCTATGTGTGTGGGTAATTGCATCACAAGCATAATCGCATGTATGACCTCATGGATTACGTCCTTGTAAGGATTTGGAATGTGTTGCAATACAGCCTCTACATTTGATGCTAAAGTGGCTACAGTGCTTTTATATTTTCACACACATTTTTATAGACCTGCATACTGGTAGATACATTTTGTTTAACAGTATGTGTGAGAAAGAAGTAGGTACATAATATTTAATGACGTTTACTGTACTTTTCTAAAGTATGTTTTCAGAGTATTTTACAATGGAGTTTTTTTTTAAACAGATTCAGCAGGAGCTGTTGGAAGCACAGATGTGATCATACTTCTGCATGGGTTCCCTACCTCCAGTTATGACTGGTACAAGGTAAGCGTGACAGTCACAGATGCCCTCAATCATTTGGTGGCACCGAACGATAGACTGGAGAAAACTACACTCCACAGGGTAGAGAATCACTCAGATACTCGTACAATAACACATCGTTCATTGCTTCTGTGTATTTGCTAGAGTCATGCTTGTGTAATAGCCAAAGATGTCATTGCAGATGATGCGTTTTAAAATATACTGTATATATTTTCATATTCTGGTGTCTGATGATAATGATGTTAGTGCTGTTGATAATAATGATAGTTGTGTTGAATGTTGTGCACACAGATCTGGGAGCCTCTGAATCAGCGCTTTAATAGAGTCATTGCACTGGACTTCCTGGGCTTTGGCTTCAGTGACAAACCCGTAAGATGACACGCTTTGTGTGTGTTTGTGTGTCTGCCCTGCCCTAGGTGGTCTGATTCAGGCATATGACATTAATTTCACACACACACACACACACACACACACACACACACACACACACACACACACACACACACACACACACACACACACACACACACACACACACACACACACACACACACACACTTTCTGAATACTAATGTCGAGCTGAAGAACATTTCATAATGGGTCAACAGTGCTTTGTGATTTTTAGTTGACTTAACATTTCAGTTCTCGCCACTTCTCATACCAGCACTAATCCAGTTTTCTCTTGTCTCTCAGAGGCCCCACCGATATTCCATATTTGAGCAGGCCTGCATTGTAGAGGCGCTAGTCTCTCACCTGGGCCTTGGACATCACAGAGTTAATCTCCTGTCCCACGACTATGGAGACACTGTGGCATTGGAACTACTGTACAGGTCAGTCTGATTTTGGTACTTAGAGTACCACAAAATGAACATGAATGGAATGCTACATCACTGAGACTTGAGTGGGCACAACAGCAAGTTAGACACACACACACACACTCTTCCGCCATTTTGACTCAGTGGCACCTCTGCTGGGGAATCCAGTCATCAGTCCTGAGTCATCAGCAAGGTGGTATCATTATGGCTGTATTCCATGTCAACGCACTTCCCTTCTATTCAAAATGTGGGCAGCTGACACAGTTTAGGATGTTGAATAATAATTGCTTGACTTGGGTGCTAGTTTGGGTTTATTTTCATAAAAAAATAACCCATCCGTCATGGCTGCACAGATAGGGCATGGAACTAATGTGTTGTTGAATCACGACATCTGACAAGGAATTATATTGGGATTTGAATAAAGAGTACTGTCCAGTACAATTACTGCGATTTTGTCTTCATTGTTGTTTTGGTTTTATTGAGTAAAGCAATTCTAGTATTCTTGTTTCTTACTTCAGTACCTTCTTTCCATGTGCAGGCGTGACCACAACAGAACTGGACACCTGACCATCAACAGTCTCTGCTTGTCTAACGGAGGTATAGCAAGGCAACAGTGCAGATGACTGATTTTGAACAGATAATGACAAGTACTTTCAATATACACATACTTTTTGCTCTAATGCAGGAGGGTGGCTCTTCCTGCCTTCTGTGTCATCATGTATAATTTGTCAAAATCCTAGGAGTGTTCTCTTGTCAAACAGAGAATTTGAATTTAATCAGAGCTCGTGAACTTCCTCTGTTGCTGATGAATACAACATCCATGCATGTATACTTTGTTAGCATCTGTCAATGGTTAGCATAGCATACTACTTTTTCTTTTTGCTTTTGTGTGCCACCTCTATCACTAGCTAATACAGGATGTTTGTTCTCCACAAACAGGCATATTTCCAGAAACAAGCTATCCAAGATTTCTGCAGAAGGTTGGTAAAATGGGCGCTTTATTCTCATTAAAATTTCAGGATGTTTCACTAATGCATATTTAAAAGGCGACCGGAAAGCTTCGGCTTTAAATTGTTTGGCAGCTGGTGAATTTAACCTCCCTTGTAGCCACAGACCTGAACGTTGCTCCTGTGTGGTCTCGCACGCAGCTGCTGAAAGACTCTGGCTTCCTGTCCCCTGTACTCACCAGACTCGTCAACTTCATGCTCTTCTCCAGGGGGTAAGTCCATGCTCTCCCAGGGCATCCTGTCACCATGAAAACAGTTGAACTACACGTCTCATTGAAATGAACGAGCTGAGGAGTGTCAGTGCTTTTGTGATTCATTGGCCCTGAATGCCCTCATCTCCTTTATCAGCCGTGAGCCAAAGGCCAGAATATTATCTTTACAGAGATTATATATGAGTTTGGCTTCAAGTTAGTTATTTCATATTTCATATTATGTCTGTCTTAAGTCCATTAATGCACATACCTTTGATAAAAAATAAAAAGATTTTTATAAATATCACGGAATAATCTATTATTGGATAGGTATGCCTTGCACGGCATGTTTATATAAATGTCTTGAATGTTGTTGGAGCCACCGTCCTTCAGCTTGGGTTGACATACCACTGTAGCTGTGGTACGCGCACCTTTCTCTGTATGGAGTTTCTCTGTGTAAATATGGGATCCTTTGGTCCTCTGACCGGACTATTAACTGCACAGTGACGGTTATAGTTAATGCGCCTATGCTTGGCCTTGGCAGGATCGGGGACGTTTTTGGCCCCTACACCCAGCCCACAGAGGCAGAGCTCTGGGACATGTGGACAGGAATCCGCTTCAAACGATGGAAACTTGGTCATGGACAGGTAAGAAAGAGGCAGTCTCCCCGTTACTAGGCCAACATGGGTCTGTTACTGATGGGAGAAGCTACATCAACCTCATAATGGGTGCATCTCCCATTCACGTTTAATCACTGCCTTGTACAGTATGCATTGATTAAAACGCAGGTGGATCAAGTCAATGAACCATTGATGGCATATGACAGCCTCGACCATATGACAGCCTCGACTTCATGGAGACTCTGTCCTGTTGTAAAGCCTGTAAACACACAATGCCATTGGCTGGCTGAGGACACTAAATGCATCCATTGTTGGTATATGTTTAACAGCACTGTCAACACAAACCACTCTGCTGCGTTCTGGAAAGCAGCCAATGTACTGTACCTGACAAATATTTGTACTCTATCCAAAGTACTCCAGTCAGATCATTTTTGTACCTTTGGATTAAACATTTTGTGGTTCTAAATTACAAATAACCTTGATTATTCAGTTATTCAAATGCATTTAAGAATTTAAAAAAGCAGTCATTGAGTGTTCATTCTAGGGTGGGTGACATTGAAATCACAATACTGAAATTATATGAAATACACAGTTGCATATTCCACATCACTTGAGCGCAGTACTTAGTTCTGGGTAATGTAGCCTTGGTGCAGTGATAATCATTTGAAGAAATATTATTGGATGTGGTTGCCACTGGCACAATGCTATTGAACTGATTCTATACAAGTAACAGGCTGATATGCTCTTTCACTGTTATCACTACCTGGTATTGCTATCAGATAATTGCTGCTATCGGGCTGAGCATTTGATAAAGCTGACTGAAGGTAACCTTCTCTATGTCAGTATTTTGCAGTACATTAACCAGAGGCAGAAGCACAGGGAACGCTGGGTAGGGGCACTCACCTCAACATTCATTCCACGTGAGTATAGCGGCGAGGTCACCAATGCCATCACACATTCCCTTTGAGTGTGACAGCAATACCTGATGATGTAATACTGTAACAGGGTCCCTTTAACTCAGGACAAAAAAAATCGATAAGTAAACCACTATATTCTATTTTTTTTATATTTTCTTTTGTTATGAGCATGTAAACCTAAACTGTGCCAATGAGAGGTTTATGAGTTATGAATGAATTCTGTAACTGGTTGGCCTTCTAGTACCAAGCTGGCCTTGGGAGAGTAGTGTCTTAACACAGGGCGTCGTATTGGCCAGATTCATACCCCAGGCCTGCAGTCTGTGTCACCATTCTGGAATGCATCCAGTAAAAGGAGCTAATTGTACAAGGGGACTCGTGTGTACGTGAAACGGGCAAATAATGTAATTGAAGGCTTGGCATGACGAAAACAAAAATGTGCCCAATTTACAAATGCTAAGCTGCATAATCCTGATTAATGCTAAAGAGGCTTATTATCCAAATTTGTACCAACACTCCACTGGGGCAAGGGGAAAACAATAGGGCAGTGAAGTACAGTTGCACAGGAACCTAGGAACCAAGAGTCTGTGACTCTACTGTTTCACTTGTGACTAAAATACTTCTCCAGAAACGGCTTCAGTCCTTAGCTTGCTTTATAAATTTCTATGTTGAATAAAGTGCAAAGTTTTTAAGTTACATAGATAACCATTTTTGCTAAGAATATAAAAAATTCTCACAATCACTACTTCTCAATATGACCACAACAATGTTTTGTTATGAACCGCCCCTTTTAAAAATAACCTTTTGCAGATATGATCTTATTAAATACCAAAGAACAAGATCAAATCTGCAAAAGGTTATTTATATTAAGTGTGTGTTACAACAAAATTCACATTATGGTGGCTATTATATTTAAAGTGTTGAAAGTGAGAATTCATTATAGCAAAAATAGTTATGTATGCAACTTAGAATCAATGTATAATGCCAGATATTGACTGAAACAGTATCTGATCAAAATGATTCTCAACCAGTTTATTCCTGACAGCCTTCTTCTTTTGTTTTGCACCCATGACATGTCTGGACCAATCAGTGCACATGACCTGCCTCCCTGTCTTTCAGTGCACATGATATATGGGCCGCTGGATCCAGTCAACCCTCACCCCCAGTTCATCAGTCTCTACCAGTGAGTATACTGTATGTGTAAAAATCTGTTTAATTCTTCCACAGGGCTTCCATGCTGGCTTTTATTTCAACCTGTTTGTTCAATGGGTGAACTTGATCTTGCAGTTTACATTATCTGCTATTTACTTAGACCAAAAATATAATGTAGGTAGTGGTATATTCTGATTAGGCCTCCTGAGGAATTCCTGTAGCTGAAATGACCCCTACTATGCTAATAGTATTCTTAAGATCTTGTTGCAACAGCCCTTAAATCTTCCCTTACCTCTAATCTTGCTGCTGGTGCTCTCACATGCTCACACTGTGCGTTAGCTGCCTTTATACCATGGTGAATACTCGATTCTGATTGGTTGGAAGGAGTACATCAAAACCTTAATGCACATGTACTTTGGGTCAAGTGTAATCACCGTTCTAAATTCATACACTGCCTAGCCAGCTAACCCACCTATGTAACCATAGCAACTTGCTGAAATGGTAGCAAGCCTAGCCTAGTTAACAACTTTGTAACAAACTAACTGTACCATTTGTAACAAATTAACAATCTACAGGAGAAAAACAAACAAACAATGGATGATTTTCATTCCCGTTACATTATCAGAGTTAGCTATGCAGTTTAGTGTTTATATGTGCAATATTGTATCAATTTATTTGTATTTATAATTTAACAAATATGGGAATGGAATGCTCTTATTTTTCAGGTTAGCTAGCCACATATGGCATTACCTTCACAACGACACAATTTTGTTGTAGCCGAGCTAACATTATTCTGCAGGCAGAAGGTACTTCCAACATATATTTGAGGGTGAATTGGCCCAAAATATTAATGACCTTTGGCATATAAGCGGAATAATCGACTCCGAGGTGTGCATTAAAGGGTTTGAACGCACTCCACAGAGGCGCTTGGGTTTGGTGGTTCTTCGCCTCTGCATTGTAAGTTAAAACCTTTTAACACACACCTCATTGTGGATTTTTCCTAACTTAACCAATGAAATTTCACATTCACTATATTACTTCAGCTGGTATGCAGCCAAGGCAGAAAATATCTGGTTGTTGAACACTTGCTAGCTAGCTACATTTTTTGGAACTCGGTCTGGCTTGGCTTTTTAGCAACAAACACTAAATTGGACCCACTTTTTTGGTGTTAACTATATCTGGGGAGGAATAAAGTAATTAATAGGTTTATGTGTAACCATAAATATTATTCTTGCTAGTCAGCTACAGTACATACTAGTTTGAACAAGTTGGCTGGCTTGTTAGTTACACCATAAAGTATGTTCATTATGGTTGGGCTGGGTTTATTCATAAAAAAGTTACGGTTCATAAAAAAAACATATCCATATGAGAGAAAAAATATATTTGTAATTATACTGTATTACCTTTAATATCTACCTGATGCTTTTTAGTAACAAGGCCCCCTCATTTTGATATGTTAGCAATGCAGCAGCTAGTTAACAATGCTTTTATCAATGCCCAACTGAGGAATTTAGCAGGGCAGAAATTATTTTAGTAACTGTTCTAAAAGTATGGCGTGTGTAGTACTGTGTGGAAAAAGTATACCTTGCATAACATTTACTGTAATTAACACAGTATGTAGTACTCAAGTATTTACACAAGACCATTATAATGTAGTGTGACACCATAGAAACTACCCACCCCTGCCAATTACTACATTATCTTTCACAGCCTGTGTAAGTGCCATTAAATGTGTGTGACCCCCCCCCCCCCCCCCCCCAAACTGTGCTCTTCATTAATCCCAGGAACCTGGTCAAGAGGTCTACAGTGTCTGTTTTGGATGAGCACATAAGCCACTACCCTCAGCTGGAAGACCCCACAGGGTTCCTCAATGCCTATCTCAACTTTATCAACTCCTTCTGAGCAGCTTTCCTTATCAAGATATCGGTCTATTCCAGCATCAAATCTTTCTTCCAATGTCAAAAGCTCATTTCCATCACCCGTTGTTAGGACTGTCATCATTCATAAATGGTTTATCAATCATCATCATAAGCAATGCAGAACCCCTCCCTCTTACCGACAGTGGGTTTTTTTAAAGTGCCATTTGCCGGCTTGGTTTCACCACATCTGAAAGCTAACAACGTCCTTTGAAAATCAAAACCCTAGAGGAAAAAATGCACTATACGTAGTTTACATACAGGTTGAAATTTATTTCTGAAAGGGCTTTTTTCCCCCCCCCTGATATTACAGTAAGTTCATTTGATTTCATGGAAGCATTGCAGGTGGCAACTTGTTCTTAAGACTTTCTTTAAAACGTTTTTTACAAACATTTCGGGATTAACTGATGTTTGCAATCTGACCTTCTGTTCAACCCAAGAAAAAATCCCAAATAAGAAAACATTGGTGAATACCAGAATGTTCATAAAATGTTTTAAAGAAAGTCTTGTTTGTAGAATGGTTGGTGAATGAGGCCCAATGTTACCATTGTTTGATGGACTTTCCATTGTTAACATTACCCATAGTAGGGTTATTGATAGCAATACAAAGTAAATAGAAGTACAGTTCCATTGAAAATGGCCTAGTTTTACAGTATTGTAAAGCTCTGTGTATGAAATATGAAGCCAAATGATACCAGCTGAGCAATGTCCAAAGGAAAATGAAATGAACCATTTCTCCCCAGCACCAGGACTATGAACCTTCATACTTCTACACCATATGCACATCACCAGGAATATGAACCTTCACACTTTTTTCCATTTCAAAAGAATACATAATGAGAGCAGGCCATTCAGTCCAGCTACATTTGGGAGTTACCTTCAAACAAGAGAATACCCAGGACTCCATCAAGCCTGGTGGTGAATGCCCCGAGGGTCTACCTGCACTACCACGACCTGGCAAACAACTCCCTAAAGAAGTACTTACTGACGTGTGGATAATCATGCCGCATATGAGAACTGTGGCAGCAATAACCTCATTATGGGCTTAAGCCCGTCTTCCACTAACGAGAACTATTTTCTGTGGATTATGTTCTGGAACACTGCAGTTACCTTCGCTGCCAGCTGTGCATAGCTGGTGAATAACGCACTGAAACACAAGCAAAAAAGTATTTTATGGAAATAAAAATAGTTTTTCAAAAATGTTTGTTGAAAGTGAGCTCTGTCTACACTCCAGAAAATACATAACCAATTCCACATGCATAGCCTGCCCATAACAGTAGAGGATTAGAGTAGTTGAGTTTTAAACTTGACACACTGTACAGGAAAAAAGTATTTATTGAAGACACATGGACAGAACTGGGTGCAGAAACTGGCGCAGACAATTTCAGGGAAAGCCATGATGAAAAGAAAAATTACACTGCATTTAACATCCTGAAACAATAGCAGACTCCATATCTCAGAGAAATTAGAATGAAAAAGGGCACAGGTTTACCTCATCAAAATGGTATCTTGCCAATTTAAGTAAGTGTATAAATGATTTATTACTGCTGTGGATGCCATTCAGACAAAGTTTTGATTACATGGCAAAACTCAAGACGAGCGCTGTTAGACATACCAAAGGCACACTTACAGCTTGGCGATATTACGGTAGAAGGGGTTTTAAAAAATACAGATACTTTAAATAGTTTTACTTCTGGATATTTGAATGACAAATGTTTATGAATATCATAACCACCTCAGAGGGAGGCTTTACTGGCGTTTGGCCCATTTTGCGGAATGTGCCAGATTTAACCGACCGAAGCGAGGATCACGTCCACGGCGGTCTCCTCTTTGCTCCGTACGGTCACCTGCATGGTCACTCCGTCGGCCAGGGCGAGGCGGGACCTCACCAGCACATCGTGACCCCCCCGGAACACACCTTCACAACGAGGAGGACATCAGTCAGTCCAGTGTTAATCAAGCTGAAGCACCACAAACCAGAAAGCCTAGTGGAACAATTCTGCCAAATTACCGAACTACTAACCAATAGGATCCTTCTCTTCAGTGAGTTCTTCACAATCTTTTTGTTTAATAATCAATGAATGATTATTAAACAATCTTTTTGTTTAATAATCATTCATTGATTATTAAACAAAAAGATTGTTTAATAATCATTCATTGATTATTAAACAATCTTTTTGTTTAATAATCAATGAATGATTCTATTTGGCTTCGAGGAGGATAGTTTCTGCTGTGCTAAGAACGGCCCCTCAGCATGGCTGTGTGGTTTCTGCAGCAATTACCTCCCAGATATAGCTTAGCCCCAACTAATGGAGGTTTATGTGGCTAATTTCATGGACTGATAGGGGAATGCTTATGCTTATGGTACATTAATTGCTTCACATTAAGTGGATGGTGCAGAAAGTAAACCGCTTCTCATTTTTGGGGGGGGGCATAAGCAAAACATTTTTTTTATTTATTTTTTTAAAGTGTAAAAAGGAAAGAAAAGTAAATGCATGATTAGATAATACAAAGCATATGCTATTCTAAGTGCTTGTAATGAAAGCTTAATCTATTCTGTGGATATGCCGATTGATACATTCTCTGGGGGTGTTGCTTGGTGTCCAGGTGTAACACTAGCTGCACGTGGTGTTATTTCACTCTGATCAGACGGTGGGCAGTGCATAATCTCGTGAGGTCAGGGGAAGGCCATTTCAGTAGTTGTGTAACCAACATATCAAACAGGAACTCAAACAAGCAGTTTTTGTAAGCCCATTTCAAATACATTTATGAATGTTATTTTAACTCTTAAATCACCTAGGATTTGAGAATGGCAGCAGTAATAGACTGAAGCGATGCCATTATTTGTTTTATATAAGTATGTACGTTACAAGTCAACCTCAATATGGAGAATGTGAATTTATGCGGGTACAAGAGCTTCCAAACAGTTGTGGGGAGAGGGGTGAGGGGCTCTCACCTGCGAGGAACAGGACGTGGGAGTTCTTGTTTTCGGGAACCTTGTCTGAACGCTCGCACGGCTGCATGCCCAGGAAGCTGATTATATTACCGACAGCCTCTGCAGGGTGAGGAGCCACGACACCCAACACAGTCAAAACCAAAACACAAAGACAGAACCAAGCAAGCAAAAGTACCACATTCATTTTACTCTCCTAAACCAAGGTGAAAGGTCCTAAGCTAGCTCCAATTAATGTATGTTAACAATCCTATTAGGCATGATTCTGCTGATGGTATTTGCACCACAAATAGTAGCAATGACGTTCATAGGGGACTATCGTCAGATATCTCACATATTTCCTTCGCACCCCCGATCTCGTAATCAAATACATTTGTGAGAAAAGTTACCGTCTAGAGTCCGGACGGAAGCGAGGGCGAATGTCTCCTCTTTCTCAAAGTCGTCACCCACTTCGTCCCAGGCAGCACCGAAGTTGGGTTTGAGAACCTTCTGGATGTGGTCTGCGACAGTCACCTCTAAGTCTTCCAGCTGCCAGGGGGCACCAGAGAGCACACACAGTACAAGTCGGAGGAAGTGAGGGGGAAAGAATGAGAGGAAATTCTGTAAGCACATACATTGATGCAGAGGCATACAGTACATACCATGATACTGCCATTACATTTTGCTAGATCTATTTTAAACATTTCTTGGCCCAATGTTGTACTTGGCGCAAATGCTGGTGAACAACATCAATGGTGCAACAGCAGGAATTGAATACATGCAACTTTATGACGACAGTCAATCAACCTATTAACCTGGTTGCATTACAGGTGTGTGAGAATAGAATATCAGGGCAGTCGTGCACACGTACCACATATTCATCATCGTAACCATCATCGTCTGGCTCTCCCGTGTTGGGGTCACAGTCGCGGACTAAGTACTTCATAGTACAGCTGAATGTACAGGAGACTAAAGGACACAACGGAAAAGATGATTTCTCAGGTACATCTACACTTCCTTGAATTAAGAGGCAAAAAGTTCTTCCCACATTTAAAGGGATTAAGAAAATCGGTCACAAAGCCATAAAGTATGAACGCATTTCTGTACAAGTGCAACTCCTGCAGTGGACATGACATTATTGGTACATTTCTTAATGCATCTCAAATGCAAAGGACACGCAAAGCGCAGAAGCGGCGCGAGGTCGCGGGCCTACCCGCGGTGGGGTCGTCCTCGGGCAGGCGGACCAGGCTGTAGCATGACCCAGGCTGGCTGTAGGGCAGGTTGGCGGCAGGGACGTAGTGCACCACCTCGTAAGCTTCTGAGGGCTCCATCTGCACCAGCACCTTCTGCAGGAGCTGGTCGTTGAGCGTGTTCGTGCAGTCGAACTGGAACACCATGTGGCCGGTGAACGTGTGCTTGATGCAGCGCACCACGTACTCTGTCTCGGCCTCCGTCAGCTGCACCGGCTCAGAGGACTTGAACAGCGGCCCCAGGCCCTGGAACTCCGGGATGGCCGCCAGTTGCTCTGCGGCGCAGACAGGCAGACGGCGGTAAGAATACGGACCGTAAAACCGAAGGCCCGTCGGGTAGAATGCGACGGACGCTCTGACGCTGCTGAATATGCCATTTCTGATATGCAATCGCAGTTTGCACTGAGATGGTAGAATATGTAACTATAATTTTGTAAGAGGGATGGGGGGACACTGCAAAAAAAAAGTCCAGCTTAAGAAGCGTTGTATCTTGTAATGGGAATTAAAATCTTATTTTTCTTCTCTCAAGTAGAAACTTTTAGCTTGTTTTAAGGTAGTTTTTGCTTGACAAGTGAAATTGTCTTACCCCATTGGCAAATCTTGAAATGATTAAAACTGTCTCACCTATTTTTGTCTTACTTAGCAAAAACGTAATAGAAATAAGATTTTAACCCCAAATAAAAGACTAAAATACTTGTTAAGATTGACTTATTTTTTTGCTTTTGCAATGGACTTACCTTGGTAAATGTCTTGCCTCGATGGAGTAAATTTTTCTGGAAGCTTACTGGTGGCAATGGGTGCGATTTCTGAAACAAAACAGAACACCATAAGTCTCCTGCGATTACGAAAATGTATTTTTTATTTTTTTATAAATCGTTTTTTTGAGATCTTCATCTTAACATACAGTAGCTCACGATGATATACTTTTTAAAATCATCTGAAGGTTAGAGTGATATGAGAAACAAAATGTACTGAGTGTTCTTTGGCTAGCTCTAGGTGTGAGTTGTCCTTGAATGCTCTCATACAACGCTACATTCTCCACTGGAAATGAGAAAGTGGAACAGCACATTCCACTGCCAGGGGAATTAATAACCTGTTTAACCTGGAGTTGAAAAGAGTACCAAGGTTTGTTCTCTACAAACAGAAGCTAAATATTATTTATTTAATATTTAAATTATTTATTTAAATATTATTATTACACATTATTTATTCCACTAGCCACATAAGCACCACCTGATTGATGTGTGACAACCTTTGTTTAGTTTAAAGCTAGAGTATGAGTAACTTTTTTAAAGAAATATATCAGGGAATGGTCATGCTTCATAGAAAAACGGTAGCAATCATAGAAACTGTTTGGAGAGAAATCCAGCACCATACACTGTTGTAAATTCTGCATTCTAAAACCAGCAACTCAGCCCGAATTTTGTTTTCAAAACAAAGTGGCTTATGACCATAGACTGATGAACCAATCGAAGATATAGGCCGGTTCACATTGCAAACCAATCAACAGTGAGATTGACCTTGCCAGTTCACCAGCTAGAAATTTCACAGCGACCCGTTACACCGGCGCTTTTTCACGCAATGAAAAAGAAAAGGGAATTGGATAAAGCTTGCTAGAAAACTGGAGTAAACATATGTGCTCAAGGTGATGTTCGGGAGCAAATTAGTTTAAAGACAGACGTGGAGCTCCCATATTCTACTGCACAGGTAGGTCAAAAGTTTCAACACAAAATCACCTGGACTTTCTGCTTGCCAGCCAACTGTAATTACCTATAATGAATAGTAGCTAGGTTGCTATTATTGATAACGTTACTTTATTCAACGGCTAGTTCTTGGAAGAAGGAAATGGTAGCTAACGTTATATGTTATATAGATCACATTAGCTAGAACCGGCTACAAGTTACCATGCGTACCAGTTGTAGCCAGATAATGCCTGGTTCAGACTAACGCTACACAAACTCAGTGTTATGCAACAACTCTGCAACAACAGAAAAGATTCTGTTTTACTTGAATTTTTAGATGACATTTTTACTGTAATGTTAGCTATACCAGTCTGTAATCCTACAATCAAATCTAAAAGAATTGCACTTTCACAACAAGCTCTGTGGAAGCAGTGGCGTCGGGGTGTGTCTCTTTCTCTGTGTGCTGGGCCAAGGGATGTTATGATGTTGTGTTTTGACTATCAAATGCGACTGTTGGGAAAAAGTTGCGTACTCTAGCTTTAATTCTCAAATACTTACTGACTGTTGAGAGCCCAGAAAAGGCCAGACAAATTCATCATACTATAAAGTATGAATTAGAAAAATGTGACCATTACTAAATTAACTTTTTAAAAAATGAAAGAAACAATAAACAAAGCTAGCTGAAAATTGCATTAGATTAGAAGGTACGCTCAAAATAAAGTTTAACACTACATTCCTCCCAAATGTCATGACACTGATATCAAGGCACAAACCTAGCTGCTCATACCATGCCTCACAGTGGATTTTAAAAAGACATTAGTTGCTCAAATCAGACTAAAATAAGGTTGCCACCAAGGCAGAGCGGACAATCTTCCCAATATTTTTCCAGAAACCTCATAGCTAACGGAAGTAAAGCGAAAGACCTCAGTTGACAGAGGTGAACTATACGAGTTCTGGAGCCTGATGTTTAGAGTCACAGCACGCAGCTGAAGTCACGCACACAAGCCTGCTGCAAGTCGATCGGCTTTACAATTAGACCACCACCATGAATTTCACTCTGGAAAGCACTCCCCCTCCACTGTGTATGTCTACAGTATGTATTGCTGTTCACAACAAATTCAACCCATTTGCACTGCCGGCCTTGCTGTACGTCTATAAAGGAGTCACCTGTCTTCTGCTCTGTGATGGGCGTGGTTGCCAGGGGAACAGTCTTCATATCGAAGGGCTTTTCAGAAGGTTCCAGAGTGTACTGGTGGAGAGACTTCTCCAGACCGGGGACGGACACAGTCAAACCTGGAGGAACATGAAGATACTCATCAATTTACCTGGAGAAACTCTTCATTCACTTTGAGAAACAAGACTACAAAAGTAATTTCTCAAGAAGCAAAGTAAAAAAAAACAACAAAAAAAAAAAAAAACATGAGCTACAACCAACATGTTCCTTCCTGGAACAGCAATTCACTGAGAAAATCATGCACCATAGGGTACGCTCCATAACCATAATTAATTATTCTTTATGGTTTCACTGGTTGTACCGTTGAAGATGTAGGCCGCGTTCAGGGCCTTCTGTTTCTGCTGCAGGACGTTCATGTAGAACGTGGCTCTGTCTCGAACCTCATCGTCACTGTCCATCATACACCTGCACGAAAGCACACAAGCCTGGCCGTCAGTCACACCTGTACGACTAAACACTCGTGTAATTAAAAACAACCAATCGGCACTGTTCTGGTTCTTCGACGCACTGCAACAATGCCTTATAGGATGCCAGCAGCCCCTGAAGTGTCAGTATTACCCTCCCCCCACCCCCATAGACAACGCACCTCTGCATCAGCACCAGTACACTGGGGAGCAGGTCATCGTTCTGCGCTCCAAACTTAGCCAGGGCGCTGACGGCAGCTGAGATGGGGAGAGGAAACAGGTTAATAATAGGTAGGGCACTAATAATAGGCAGGACACTAATAATAGGTAGGACACTGCTATTGTACCCTTGAGCGAGGTACTTAGCCTCAATTGTTTCGGTATAGATCCAGCTGTGTAAATGGATACTACGTTTAAAAAATGTATTTAAAAAATGCTCTGGATAAGAGTGTCTGCGAAATGCCTCCAACGTAATGTAATAAAGATTGCGTGTGAGATCATGTTGAGTATCTCGCAAGACTGCAGCAATGTGGAACACTATGCCCGGTGACATAGATCCCGCTCAAGCTCATTTGCGGGATGACGTCACCCTAACAGCAGACGCATACATGTTCCATCAACGGTTTACAAGCTGGAATTGGCGGAACGACAAGCAAACCAAACGAGAACATTTTAAAGAACATTTACGAAGGGAGCTTACGAGCTCAGAAGCTCATTGCGTGACATCCATTTTCTACCGAAGCCCGCAGTAAGCAGGACACGGTACAGACGGACGCGCTTGTCAGAGGTATCAGTAATTACGCCCTCGTGAGCGGGGAGGGGTTAGGGAAGGGGAAGGGGGGAGGGCGAGCGCTCACCGGCTCGCACGGCCTCGCTCTCCAGCACCACGCGGTTGAAGATGAAGCGGATGTACTTGGAGGGGGACGGGGTGCGAGGCCCCTCCTTGCCCAGCAGGTGCAGGATCTTGGTGGCCAGCACCGTGTGCTCGCAGTCCTCGATGAACTCGCACAGGTGGGCCAGCCCCGTCTCCTTGCTGTCGGGGTTCTCCTCGATGATGCTGATGATGCAGTCCACGATGGCCCGCTTGTACTCAAACCCACCCTGTTACAGGAACACACACACACACACACACACACACACACACACACACACACACACACACACACATACACACATACACACATACACACATACACACATACACACACATACACACAAGGTTATTCTCTTCAGTGTTGTAGGCCACAAAAGGCCGCTTGGGTCCAAACAGCAAATATGTGGACGCCTGTACAGACACTCACATCATCTCTCAGCATGTTGGACAGGAAGTTCATCATGACACTGTGCTTTCTGGGATACTTCTGGCACAGGGCACTGATGGCCTGCACCACCACCACCTGCAACACCGTCAATGACATCACACATTAATATGACAAATCAATCATCACACACATTAACATGACAAATCAATCATCTTACGCTTCCACAAGCTCTGTACTTCAAAGTAAGTGAAACAGCCAGATTAAACCATTTCCTGTCTGAGATGGATCATGACAGAACAAAATCAGCTTGAAAGTCTTAATTCCATCAGGTAGTACTCTTGTTTGGATTTAATCCCTGCACCATTCTTTGAAACCCCAATTCAAAGTATAAATGGTGAATCTTGCCCAGCATGGTGCTGTGAACTCAAAAGGTGTCATACAGTGATGTATATGGGTTCGGACTGGCCTTCAACAAAACAGTCCGAGGGATGAGATTACCTTGAACTCGTCGGAGATCTCGGACACGAAGGAGGAGATCTGCTTCATGAGTCGGTCCACGCTGCTCTCGCTCCCGGTCTTCAGCAGGGTGGTGATGGCCAGCGTGGCGATGCTGCGGTTTGAGTCCGTGATCAGGTTCTCCAGGTCCAGGTTACAGGCAGTCACTGCTGAAGGGTGCTTCATCGCCACCTGGTGGAGACAAAGAGTATAACGCAAATTCAGAAAATTGGGCAGGGGTACACCGAGTAGAAAAGTGAATAAAGCCATTGTATTCACACCAAAGAAAGCTTTGGTGAAGTGTATAAAAGGTCTGGTATTCTGGTATGGCCTGTTCAACATTTCTCGCTAACATTTGCCAGCTAAGTGACTCTTATGGAAAAAATTTACTTTCAAATCATTCAAACACAAAAACAACCAACCCATACCATGTCTGAAGGCGTTGTAATCTTACAAAATTATTGTTAAATATTATTAGTCGCAGACAAACCAAAATAAAACCAAATAATCATGCAGCGAGTTCAAATGGAGCTTTTCAACTCCATTTCAAATCCAGGCAAAGAAAGACGCATGCGCAGTTCTTTGTTGGCTCTGGGTCACACCTTGTTGAGGGTCCTGACTGCAGCGTAGCGCAGGGCCGCTTTGGGGGAGCTGCAGAAGAGCTGAAGAACTGGACACAAAGGAATGGGAAAATAGATTTTAAAAACGTGCACACACTGCCTGTTAGCGCTTCTTAAGTACGGTGTATACACAAACAAACATGCACGGGGAATGACGATCTGATATCTGATGTTAGGGTTCAAATGTACCCCCAAGCCCTTTCTCAGAGCCACAGAGGAGACTGCGGGACTGCTGGGGCGGGGCCGCGGGCCGAGGACTCACCCGAGACGGCGGGGGCGAGCTCTCGGGCGGTGCAGTTGGGCATGTGGACGATGGCAGAGGCCGCTTCGTAAACCACCATCTCGTGCTTGTTCCTCAGGCAGCTCTCGATGAAGTCAAACAGGGGGCTGTCATGTCTGTGAAGAGACGGTGAGAGAGAGAGAGAGAGAGAGAGAGAGAGAGAGAGAGAGATCATCATCTCTTATGTGGAACATAACCTTCCTCTCTGCAGTCTTCGACACTGTGAGGAGCACCTGACACAGCAAGAGCCCCAAAGGAAAATGGACTGAGAACTAAAGATACACAAATAAAAAGGAGGCTAGGCAGGTACACTCCAGAATATGCACACCAGGAATGCACCTAAAACTAAATATTCACACAACTTAACCGCAAAGGCCAAAGACAGCCTCCACATTCAGAAACGTATCATTCCATTTGTAACATAAGGCGCGCATGCACACACAACACCCACTGAGACACACACGCACGCACACACGCACATAACACCCGCTGTACAGACAGACACAAACACACACACACAGATAACACCCGCTGTACAGACAGACATACACACACACACACACATACGCGCGCACAGACACACACACACACGCACAGACACACACACGCACAGACACAGACACACACAGACAGACACACACACACACACACACACACACGCACAGACACACACACGCACAGACACAGACACACACACGCACAGACACAGACACACACACACACAGATAATACGCACTGTACAGACAGACAGGTAGGCGCACAGACACACGCACCCGCCCTCGGTCTCCTCCAGAAGTCTGCTTGCGATGCGGATCAGCATGCAGTAGGCGAAGGGAGACTTGAGGCCAGACTTGGTGAACTTATTCAGCATCTTGGACACAGCGAGTCGGTCATTCTTCCTCAGGTGATAAAGCAGACCCAGGGCATGGTACTGTGGGAGAGAACAGACGTTCCCTTAAGACAGTATATTTTTATTTATTTACATTTACGTGAGCACAGATAAACATGTCATAGCTAAAAAGCAATCGGAATACCACTAAACCCTTTTGATGAAATCACACACAACTCATTATTAATTAAATGTATGTTAGAGAAGTCTGAATTCAATGCGGATATCTGTCGCTCGGGTAAAGACCGTATATAAGACACTGCGATACAAGATACGTTTTCAAAACCAGATTAAGCCCACGAGCCTCTGTTTGTAATTGTATTAGCAGCATGCTAATGTTGTCTGTGGACTGACAGCGGGACGGTCCTTGTGACTGACAGCAGTTAGTCCCACCCACCTGCACCATGATGTTGTCGCTGGAAGCCGCTTCCTGCGCCTCGTTCACCCAGCGCTTCACAACATCATAGCTCATCTTCACCATGTGCTGCACAGACACACCACGTACAGTTAGCTTTTCATAATACTCCACACCACGTACAGTTAGCTTTTCATAATACTCCACACCACGTACAGTTAGCTTTTCATAATACTCCACACCACGTACAGTTAGCTTTTCATAATACTCCACACCACGTACAGTTAGCTTTTCATAATACTCCACTCCACGTACAGTTAGCTTTTCATAATACTCCACACCACGTACAGTTAGCTTTTCATAACACTCCACACCACGTACAGTTAGCTTTTCATAACACTCCACACCACGTACAGTTAGCTTTTCATAATACTCCACACCACGTACAGTTAGCTTTTCATAATACTCCACTCCACGTACAGTTAGCTTTTCATAATACTCCACACCACGTACAGTTAGCTTTTCATAACACTCCACTCCACGTACAGTTAGCTTTTCATAATACTCCACTCCACGTACAGTTAGCTTTTCATAATACTCCACACCACGTACAGTTAGCTTTTCATAATACTCCACACCACGCAGTTAGCTTTTCATAATACTCCACATCACGTACAGTTAGCTTTTCATAATACTCCACAACACGTACAGTTAGCTTTTCATAATACTCCACACCACGTACAGTTAGCTTTTCATAATACTCCACACCACATACAGTTAGCTTTTCATAATACTCCACACCACGTACAGTTAGCTTTTCATAATACTCCACACCACGTAGTTAGCTTTTCATAACACTCCACACCACGTACAGTTAGCTTTTCATAACACTCCACACCACGTACAGTTAGCTTTTCATAATACTCCACACCACGTACAGTTAGCTTTTCATAATACTCCACACCACGCACAGTTAGCTTTTCATAATACTCCACACCACGTACAGTTAGCTTTTCATAATACTCCACAACACGTACAGTTAGCTTTTCATAATACTCCACACCACGTACAGTTAGCTTTTCATAATACTCCACACCACGTACAGTTAGCTTTTCATAATACTCCACACCACGTACAGTTAGCTTTCCATAACACTCATTTTACTTTGTAATCAAAAGCCCTGGTTTCATTACACTTTAAAAAGTGGTTCAATCTGTGGCTGACGTTAGCACACAAGCTAGTAACTACTGCATCCTCACAATGTGTTATTAGTAGTTACATTCTAAAATAGGATGGACTTGACTACTACTTGACTTTGTTTGTGTGCAAACGGTACCAATTAGTTGCATTTTAATTAGGCTATATCATAACTTTCACAAGCTAAATACAAGTACACTACATGGCCAAAAGTCTCATTCCAAAATCACGGGCATTAATATGGAGTTGGTCCCCATTTGCTGCTATAACAGCCTCCACTCTCCTGGGAAGGCTTTCCACTAGATGCTGGAACATTGGCGTGTGGATTTGTTTCCATTCAGTCAGAAGAGAATTAGTGAGGTTGGGCACTGATGTGGGGCTATTAGGCCTGGCTCGCAGTCGGCTTTCCAATTGATCCAAATGGTGTTTGATGGGGTTGAGGTCAGGGCTCTCTGCAAGCCAGTCAAGTTCTTCCATACCAATCTCGACAAACCATTTCTGTATGGATTTCTATTTGTGCATGGGGGCATTGTCATTCTGAAACAGGAAAGAGCCTTCCCCAAACTGTTGCCACAAAGTTGGAAACCCAGCATCGTCTAGAATGTCATTGCATGCTGTAGCGATAAGATCTGCCTTCACTGGAACCAAGGAGCCTAGCCTGAACCATGAAAACCAGCCCCAGTCCACATACTTTTGGTCATATAGTGCATCTTCTAGTATTTTGTATCACGCATATAAAATATTTTGTTATTAACGGATTAAGAAGTTATCTCTGAAATGTTTTAAAAAAACACCAATTTGATACATTTTGAGGCATCTACCGAAGAAAGCCTTTGCTGTTATTGCTCGTGAGACGCAAAGCAGAGCTGGAATAATGAGACTGACCAGTGAGGAGACCAGAGCAGAGCTGGAATAATGAGACTGACCAGTGAGGAGACCAGAGCAGAGCTGGAATAATGAGACTGACCAGTGAGGAGACCAGAGCAGAGCTGGAATAATGAGACTGACCAGTGAGGAGACCAGAGCAGAGCTGGAATAATAAAACTGACCAGTGAGGAGACCAGAGCAGAGCTGGAATAATAAAACTGACCAGTGAGGAGACCAGAGCAGAGCTGGAATAATGAGACTGACCAGTGAGGAGACCAGAGCAGAGCTGGAATAATGAGACTGACCAGTGAGGAGACCAGAGCAGAGCTGGAATAATGAGACTGACCAGTGAGGAGACCAGAGCAGAGCTGGAATAATGAGACTGACCAGTGAGGAGACCAGAGCAGAGCTGGAATAATGAGACTGACCAGTGAGGAGACCAGAGCGGAGCTGGAATAATGAGACTGACCAGTGAGGAGACCAGAGCAGAGCTGGAATAATGAGACTGACCAGTGAGGAGACCAGAGCAGAGCTGGAATAATGAGACTGACCAGTGAGGAGACCAGAGCGGAGCTGGACACGCTCGGCACCTTGTCCACGATGGCTTGTTTCATATAGCGCTCAATGGCCTGCAGCATGGTGGTCTGCAAAAGGACAGAATAAACACATTGGCATACGTTAATGTCACTTTGGACTTACGGGCACATTAGTGAATGGCATGGACAAAGTGAACACATATAGAGAGAGCGAGTGACATCACTCACATCTGTGATCCTGCACAGTGCTCTGATAGCTGGGCCCCTGTACACATCCTCTTTGCCTGTCATGTCCTTGGTGAGGCTAAAGATGAAAACACAGACAGGTTCAATAAAGATCAGACGGGATCTAAGCTACATAACCTTTCTAACTTCAATCTGCACAGAATACAATCTTAAATCAAACTCAGCTATAGACCTTGACCCTGCAAATTCTCTTTAAATGCTGTTGATGCGCTCAAGCCAATTTCAACGTGATGCTAGAATGCAAATCTATATTGTGCAAAATGAAAGGCCGACATCCATGAGCATTTCAAACTGAAAGCACTGACTCGTTCTTACCTGCTGGTCACAATGATAACATCCTCAGAGATGTTAGCCATTTCCTTTATGGTCAGGTAGCACATTCTCCGCAGGGTTTGCTGTCAAGAGACCGTATGTATGTAGGTCACCCCAGGCTATTCAGAACGATCATGCCAAATCCAGTAATGCTCACAAAGAAGGTTTTTAAATTCACAAGCACAAAGCTCATTTTCAACATTAGGTGATGTTACAAATCTGGTAGGTAATAATTTTTAAAAAAACTTACATCATTGGACTGGAACAGCCTAGTCATGGCAAAGAAAGCCTCCGTCGCCTCGGTAGTCCCAAAATGTTCCCCCTGTGAGGAACAATAAACAAACTCTAAATGGACAATTCAGAACCAATGACAGGTGGCACACTGGCATGCACTCCCACAAACAGGAGAGAAGTCCCAGATTCAAACTAACGCATTTGGTCAAATTCAGAAAAGGATACAACATTTCCTTAGCGGAAGAACATTTGCCAGTCTTTAAATTTAACATAAAACATAAATAATTTAGAAATGGTACAATCCTCAAATTTTAAATGCAGGGTATAGTGTCCTGGGAGGGGGCCACCACACACACACACACACACACACACACACACGCTACCTGATTTAGCAGGTAGATTATCTTTGTGAGGATGTGGAGACATCGTCGTGGATTTATGGGCGTCTCGTTGAAGATCCGAGCCTTTGAGTAGGAAAGATCGCATTTACAAACAGCGTAACTCAGATGTAGTTTATATCAGAGTGTATTGAATATTGTTGCCATGTGTTTTTTTCTTTTTTGTGTGGACTCTTCAGACAAAAAATATATTTGAATTTTGCATTTAAACACTACTAAAACAACAGGAAACATGTTGCTTTGTGAACTCACCAACAGCACATACTGACCAATGTTGCCAGCTTTAGTTTTCAGCTTAGCTGCCTAACCTGTCACTGATACCACACTTGCTTTGGGGGGTCAGCAGCCAGCAGGCAATAGCCAATAGGATTTTTAAAACTTTCTTTTCATCTAAATACCCCATTACCTTAAAATGGTATGAGATACGTATTCAAGAGCAACAACCACATGAGTTTCCTAAGTGCATAATCTTGGTGTGGGGGAGGGGTCTTCCTTGGAAGACAGAACATGTCATGTGGATTTGATATTTAGAAGTTAGTCTGGCAACATTAGTATGGTGTGGGTCACACACAAGCACTTGATCATGCAGTCTTTACCTCCTGTAGAACAGCGCTCTTCTCCAAGTGCTGGAAGGGGTTCGAACCACTTCCTAAAACAAACAAATCATCTTAATGAACCAACACTTATCCACCCCAAGACAGCGAGACAACCTTGCTAAAGAAAATTATTTTCCTATACAACTAGAAACACACACACACCACACATACATATACATATACAGTATATATATATATATATATATATATACCAATTATAGCAATACATTTGGACGTTGAATGCACCAATACCGGCTAGCTGACGTGTTAGTTGGCAAGCTAGACAAACTAAACACTATCTCTGTCTAATAACGTTAACGTAAGTTACTGTGCTAGGAGTACTCAGCTTAGCTGGCTTGTGTTATGTATTTTAAAAAGGGAGCCGTTTGATTTATTTCATATTAGATCCAGCTAACGTCGTCTAGCTGAATAACTTACACTAACGTTAGCTAACTTAGCTAACGTTAGCAATATAACGCACAAGACTGTCACTTCATCATGATGGTTGTTCGGAAATCATCATGGTCTCCAGCTAACTCAGTGTGTCAATGCATGATAACCTTACTGCAAAATAAGACATTTTGTTAAATTGTAAATCTATAACCTAGTTATACGAATGAACCGAGATCTAACAGTTAGCTACGTGTCCCTAGCTGTCCTGTGTGCATTTGATAGCTAGCTAGCCTGCTAACATAACCATGGTCTCCAGCTAACTCAGTGTGTCAATGTATGATACTGCGAAATACTTGTTTTTTTTGTTAATTTGCAAATACGTTACCTAGTTATACGAATGAACCGAGAGCTACGTATCCCTACAGCTGTCCTGTCCTGTGTGCATCTGATAGCTAGCTAGCCTGCTAGCTAACAGTCATTATACGAGGCCTGCAAGACCTCTTCCTGGATTGAACTGACTTCGTATACTTTACTGTCTTTCGCTATGCACTTCACTCTGAATTTTCCTTATTTCATTAACAGCGGTCGTTTTCGTCTTATAAATTAGATCTTACCAGATTCTTCGTCCTTCTTGTCAAATTTCTTGATCATTGTTGCAGCTAGTTCCTCTCAACGATCGTTTCTTCTGCTCCTGCTCCACTAAAAAAAACATATGAACCGAACTCCACGTCGACGGAAATTACGTCAGAGCCACGTTACAGATTTTGTGGAAAATGAGATGCAATGACCTCCCTTTGACTATTGGCAGCACTGAGGGCATGTATGTGTGTTGCTGTTCAGTGCTGAAATCCATACTATATACGATCTGTTTGAAATTTAAATAAACAATGCATTATTTTAAACATAAATGCCACTGTGCCAAATATACATATAATCACAGGAAGTGATGAAAAGGTGCTTGAAACAGCAAAGCAAGAATCAAAAAGGAAAAAAGAGAGCAAACCTTGTATATTCTGAAGGAGTACTTTTAATACTAGACTAGAGTATATCAAACTATTGATATACAGTCAAGCCGGAAAGTCTGCACACCCCTTTCACCTTCTCCACGTTTTATTACGTTACAGACATATTCTACAATAGATTGAGTTCATATTTTGTCTCATAGTTCTACACAAAATAGCCCATAATGACAAAGTGAAAACAGGTTTTTAGACATTTGTGCTAATTTATTAAAAATCTAAATGTGAAATATCATATGTACACAAGTGTGCACACCCTTTGATATGACACCCAAAAGTGAGCTGAGGTGCATTTTGTTTCCACTGATACTGCTTGAGATGTTTCTACAACTTAATTGGAGTCCACCTGTGATAAATTCAATTGATTGGACATGATTGGGGATTGCCAACACCTGCCTATATAAGGTCCCACAGTTGACAGTGCATGTCAGAGCAAACTCCAAGCCATGGGGTCAAAGGAATTATCTGCAGACCTCAGAAACAGGATTGTGTCAAGGTATAGATCTGGAGAAGGGTACGGAAAAATCTCTGCAGCTTTACAGGTCCCAAAGAGCACAGTGGCCAGCATCATTCGTAAACGGAAGAAGTATGGAACCACCAAGAATCTTCCTAGACCTAACCGCCCGGCCAAACTGAGCAATCGGGGAAGGCGGGCCTTGGCCAGGGAGGTGAGCAGGAACCCGAGGGTCACTCTGACAGAGCTCCAGCGTATCCTTGTGGAGATGGGAGAACCTTTCAGAAGACCAACCATCCAGGCAGCACTCCACCAATCAGGCCTTTATGGTAGAGTGGCCAGAAGGAAGCCCCTCCTTAGTAAAAGGCACATCACAGCCCGCTTGGAGTTTGCCAAAAGACACCTAGAGGACTCTCAACCATAAGAATCAAGATTCTCTGGTCTGATGAAACCACTTTTTGGCCTGAATACCAAGCGTCACGTCTGGAGGAAACCAGGCACCGCTCATCACCAGGCTAATACCATCCCTACAGTGAAGCATGGCGGTGGCAGCATCATGATGTGGGGATGTTTTTCAGCAGCGGGAACAGGGCGACTAGTGCTGATAGAGGGAAAGATGAATGCAGCTAAGTACACCGAGATCCTTGAAGAAAACCTGCTCCAGAGCGGTCTGGACCTCAGACTGGGGCGAAGGTTTACCTTCCAACATGACAACGACCCGAAGCACACAGCCAAGAGAACAAAGGAGTGGCTTCGGAGAAAGTCTGTGCATGTCCTTGAGTGGCCCAGCCGGAGCCCAGACCTGAATCCAATTGAACATCTGTGGAAAGAGCTGAAAATGGCTGTGTACCGACGCTCCCCATCCAACCTGATGGAGCTTGCAAGGATATGCCAAGAGGAATGGGCAAAAATGTCCAGAAACCAGTGTGCCAAGCTCGTAGCTTCTTTCCCAAGATGCCTTGAAGCTGTAATCGCTGCCAAAGGTGCAGCAACCAAGTATTAGGCTAAGGGTGTGTACAGATATGTAACCCCTAAATAACCTATTTTTGTCAGTAAAATAAAATTGCATATTTTCTAAAAACCTGTTTTCACTTCGTCATTATTGGCTATTGTGTGTAGATGTTTGAGGCAAAAAATGAACTCAATCTATTGTAGTATAAGTCTGTAACGTAATAAAATGTGGAGAAGGTGAAAGGGTGTGCAGACTTTCTGGCTTGACTGAAATAACCAATTGTTATTGAACCAAATATGAAATATGTTTACAAAATAAATGCCTTCAAACAGGTTTATTTGCATTTATTTTATTAAATTGATGACATTTCTGTTGTCTTTCATCAATTTTAATTGACAAATCTGATATTTATAGCATAACTCTTAGGGCAAGAATTAGGTTTTAGGTTTCAAAAAGGGTTTGGCTAGGGTTAGGGTTAGGAAAACGGTGAGTGTTAGGGTTGAGGCAAGATTAGTGTTGTGTTTAAAAGCTTTGGGAAAGGTTAGGACAAGGGTTATTCTTTGATTTTGTATCATCCAAGTTTTTCACTAGTGGGATGTGACACTTTTGCGTTATATATATCTGGATTTTTTTTTACAAAATAAATGACATTACTTTTCTTTTTATTGGATTGATGATATTTAGTAGTTTTTCTTTCATTTTGATAGGAAAATCAGATATTTAAGGGAACTTCTAGGGCTAGAATTAGGCTTTAGGGTTCAAATACGGGTTAGGCTAGAGTTGCCTGTCTCCCTGTCTCCCCCAAACCTACGCATGAGTATACATTTCTTTCATATTATATTCATGTGCCTCAGCATTTGCACAAAATCTACCCATGCTAACAATCCGCTATAGATGGTTTCTGTTGGGCTCTAAGATGCTCTTTGCTGGTTCCTCACAAGCAGAATCATGGAGTAATATTTTGTACCATTTACATTATTGTGCATTAGGGACAGCTGTAAATAGTCTTGAACTTCTTTTTAAGTCGTTACTCAATAAAATATCGTTTTGCGTTTGCTGCCCTCTGGTGGTAAAATAAAAAAATTGTAGAATAATGGTATTATTGCATTATATCCCTTGAGAGTCTCCAGAGCATTCAAAATAATGATAAACGTGTTGATAGGAAGATATTTGTGGCCGGAGAAAAAAAATTTGTCTTCGTGGTCATCTGTAGAAACTGTGGTGGCACGAGCATATTCTGCAATGTTAATTCTGGCATTCATAACCTGTGACATATACCATGGTACCAAGTGGTTTCTTGTGGTAGTTATACTTCTACAATGAGCAATTCCAAATTTGGCATTCCAAATCTGCTGGAGAGTTAATGTGATGTAGCTCAGGTATTATTTGGAATGTTTCTGTGATTTAACCATTATGAAATAACTTCAACAACCTTTTATTATAGTCAAACTGTGTATGGTGTTTTCTGTCCCACTCACCTGCCATGTCAGATGGAGCTGCTATTAATAAATATTAATTTATGTCAGAGCCCCTTTGCGTCCATGTCGATCTGCTGTTTTTGTTGTTGTTGTTGCCTGTGGTGTTTTTATTTCTCAAATACAGGATGGGTCCTGCAAAGTCTGTAATGTTTGAACACTCAGTGATCATGTACATGACCCCAGATAGTGCACTGTTTGTGTGGCGCTCTTTCAGGTATAGTTCCAGCGGGGGGGGGGGGGGGGGGCAAAAACACAGAGAGTACATCTGCTTTCATTTATTACAGAAAAAAATAATGACTTTGTGTATAAAAATATTTTTTTGCAGCACATGTGTTCAGATAACCACTTTACCATGAAATTGATATATGCAATACTGATTTCTTCTACAGAGACACAGAGCAAAACTGATATCTACAAAGTCTGCAATTAACTTATGAGCTACAATGTCGGTACAAGGCTTTCAATACATATACTCCCAGTTCAGTAACAGATTCCACACAAACCCCTCGAAAATAGCTGTACAGACGGTCCAGAATATTGGCAACCTTGCTGAAGATGAGCAAAAAAGGATGTATAAATGAACAGCACAGGGAATGAGCTATACTGTAGGCTCAAAAAAGGGAGAAGTACATTGTTTGATACTAATGGAATTGCTATAAGAAAAAGTAATGTTTTAAATAATAATTTTCCTTCCCAAAAAGATGTGTCAAAATTATTGCCCGGCCTGTTTCCAATACGCTATGCATACTCCCTTCACACGGATAACACTAATGAGTGGTGTTATATAGTGTTTGATGAGATCTTATGGAGTTGGTTTGCCAACAATTCTCAACCTGTAAATTACAGAAAACTGTTCTAAACATGTCACAAGATTCTCAAATGCAGAGTTTACATTCTGTAGGATACACTGCAGTAGGCCTACAAACATTGTTAATTGAGATTATGCTTATGGAGATTCGTGAAAGATTCAGTCTATACTGTTTACAAGCACAATATTCTTAATTCTTCAGAATTCTGGGAACTCAAAAATGTTTCGTGCATCAGAATATATATATTTCTTCTGGATACAAGGGTTCATACAAAAAACGGTTTCAGAACAGAATATACAAAATAGGAAGTAGGTATTTCAGTATGAAGGTTCCATACAATATTTAATTGGAATTTTAGTCACCCAAGCCTCATATGCTTAGCATATTTCAACAAAAAGTGCATATGTCTAAACAAAAATACTGAATGCAAAAAAACAAACTGTGATTTATTCTTATATTTATCCGTCACAATTCGTTGCAAAACGAATAGCGTGCAAAGATGACGGCTTCAAGCTAATAATTAAAACATATGTCTTCATATTTGTATGATTGATTCTTGGGAATAATATTCTACTTTTCTCTAGTTGTGCATTCAACTGCACGCGGCTGATACCTCCAAATGTAGGATGTATTACTGCAAAATCACTGCGGGAAAAGTTTCATGACTCGTTATATTGGACTGATCGTGGATCAGAAAAAAGTCGCTTTAAATGATTATGACTGGGATTTGAGGTATGCAAACAGATCTGTTTAGAAATGGCAAGGATAACGTATCTGGAGTCTAGTTTGATATGATTTAACTTTCTTCAGCTCGATAAAAACATCTTCTGTGATCAGCACAATAGTAGGCTACTAGAAGCTAGTATTTATGAGTGGTTAATCTATCATATTCTCAGAACACAGTATAATATATGAGAAAATTAATTAATCTGCGTGAACTGTGTTGCTTCACAGCAGCGAGTGTACAAAACGTGCGTTCGCATAAATATCCCAATCGCGTAAACGCAGCGCGTTTACCACTCAACTGCGGGACTCAACCCTGCTCCGAAGAGAAGGGAGTTTTTTTTATCGCCAATGAGGCGATGGATGCTCACACCGCCGTAGCCTACTTTGCGAAAAACCAACGTCATAGACAGAAGACCTCTTTTGAGTGGCCATCGCCATGAAGGCAAGTCTAAAATTTGGGTTTGGCGAAGAAGCCTTTGACAAACTTCACACACGCTCATAGGCTCTCAGTAGCCAACACATGTCAGAACTTGCTTATGAGGGCAATATTGAAAGTCGAAACGTCAGTCAACCCCCTGCAACAAACGTGCAGACCTCCAATGAGTGCTCCAGTGCTTTATTCCGGGTAGTCCACTAGAAGTGCCCAGGTAAAAGCCCTTTATGATAATCTGATTATTTTCTCGGAATAGGTCGACAGTTTCAGCTGCAATCAATTTCGAATTTTAAATATGCAGATAGCTACAGCATTAGCTAGCGCTAGCCCATGTGCTATATAGCTAGCTATGATAGTCCTAATGAGCGGTTGACATTAACGCTTTATTTTTTGTCTTTGTCGCTACCTTTCTGGAGTAAGCAACGAGTATAATTGTCGTTTGTCTTCACTGACTTAATTACTTAAAGTCAGGCAAATATTTTTTGTTTGATTGTGCATGGATGCCCATGCTAAATTTATCCAAATATATGCAAGCAGAATTTTCAGTGTTTATGCCAGTAGTAGCTACATGCCTATTAACAAAATATCATTCACCATGCATTCAGTGGCGGAGCCAGAGGGGTGTCCGGGGTGGCACTGGAGTCGACTGGACACCCCCCTGATATATGATTGGCCGACCTAAAATTTAATTCGCTATCACTGGCAGTTTGATGCTGATTGACATCTCATTTCACCTCTTGTTGAAAGAAGCGTTTATTTTGACATCCTGCTGTGCCTTTTTCAAATCGAGGACGAGGAAGAGAGAATATTTCCACAGCTCTCGAGCGTCACGCGAGCGACTGACACAACTATGGCGGACCTGCGGGCGAAAGCACCACGTTGGAAGTTTTAAGGGTTAGCATTGGATTTAGGTTTCCTGAAACAACTTTTACGAAAGTTGAGTCGCTGAGTAGATGCATATTGGCAAGTTGGCTCCATAACAGACAGTTAATCAGTAAGAGAGATCGGTTTCCAATTTAGCCTAACATTATGTTTACATCTGTGCTAGTAATACACGCCACGCATATACAGTGCAGTGTCGTAAGTTACAGTATACGAGTGTTTTTAGCTAATGTGGGGGTAATTAGCCTGCTGTCAGTGTTCAGCAAGTTAACATTTAGCAATTTTGAAATCCATTAACTCAGTTAGATTTTCGTACTTGAACTCAAAACGAACAATTGTTATTATCAATCTGTTAACGTTACTCAAAAGATTACCACAATTTGCAGATAGCCTGTTTGCTATCGTAAAGGTGTAAGAAATTATAGTTACTTACTGCAGAGTAGGGCTAGCCATGATCTAACTAGTAACTTAGGCTGGTAGTTGATTTTAAGGTAGCCTACAGTTATGATAATGGGGATTTGTAATTAAGATTGGACTACAATGTGGGTAATTGGATGCTTAGATGTAACCATAGTCTTATTTTTGCATAGGGTCAATTAAAACAATCATGAAAAGAAAGGGAGAGATATGAGACTTCTTTTTAAAGAAGAGCAAGCAGGCAGATCAGGTGCAAACAGACCCCAGCCTTTGCATTATCAGTGTGTTTTTTTGTAAATTTACTCCCATAAATAAACTGCAAATTATGTCACACACAAATGCTATCCTATCTCCTTGGTGCTTGAGCTTTATTTTCTGAAAATATTTTGGATGTTCAACACTTATAGACCCAGATTCATGAAAACAGTGACCAAAGTCTCTCCAGTATGTGAGTACAGTACAGTGTGTGTGTGAGAAAGAAATGTAGCTGCAGTTCCGAGGTAGAGACACTGGCTATTCATAGTATAAGAATTCTAGTGAAGTAACCCTAGTGGACCACACTATCTGCCACATTGAAGAACTCCGGGTTAAGTGAATTATCACTTCTACCTCTAATCGGCAATCATAGGATTCATTCATGCTCCTTAGATGCCAGGTTAGGGTTACACACTCATTTTCTGTCATGGTCTATGGACCCCCTGAAGTAGCCTTGGCCACCCCCTGTATAAAACTTTAGTTCTGCCACTGCGTGCATTTGGAATTGCCACAACTGAAACACAGAATCGTTAAGTCACTACAAGGTGTTTAAATGGTCATATTTGAAATCATAGAATATAACTTAGACTCTTGTGACCTTGAATACAAGGGTGCAAGTAAAGATGGCCATTGCTAACGCTCTAAACATTAGCATTTATTCAAAGTTATGCTTTATTATTGGTATTATTTACACAAATGGAATACGATTGTGCTGACCTACTTAGATTTTATATATTTTCGAACAAACACAAGCAGAACTTAAATTTCGTTATAAGCAAAATATCCTATATGGTAAAGATACTGTGGAATATGGGGTCTTCACAATAGCTACAACATGGCTTCGGTACAACCCTTTCTTATTAATCTGACAGGTTTAATTACATCAGTGAATCGCAATGTTCTATTTAATTGATATGTAATAATATAACTACCTCGCTTTTGCTAGAGAGCTCACACACAATCTTCTAGTAATTTCAATCGTGTGGTCACAAGTTTCAGAACGCTACAAGCCCTAGGGCTATAGTAATATTGTGATCTATACGAACGGACATTTATTGGTTTTAATAACATCATCAATGCAAATATTTTACGGGCGTTTTCGCTGCTCGCTGAACACTGAAAAGAAAGCAGCGACGTGTTGATTTTGTGTTCTCCTTACAGTGCTTTTTCTTTAGAATTTAAAAATAGCAAAACCGTGTCTCTGGAATAAGGAATTGATGTCAGTAATCCATGTTGCTGGTGAGGCAAGCGTGAGACCAGAAAAACACATTTTCGTTTTTATATGCTTATATGTTTGTCTGAAAGGAGAAAAAATATGACATTGCTATAGCTACTATATGATTGGAGCCTACGTTCTACAGTATCTGTGCAGACCTTTTTCTGATCATATCGAACGTTTGATTAGAGCAGTAATAGCAGTGACTCAGTTTCATTTAATCGCCGCTCAGTTTATGTCTTATTGTTTTTGCTTGTTTTTAAGCGCTAATGTGCTTCATAAAGGAAGTGACAAATGGAAACATCCACATACGACAGCAATCACAGGGCTTGCACCAACTGCAGGGAGTTTAGTATTGCTTGCTTGTGAAGCATTGGAATTTAGTCTGTAAGAGCTTAATTTAAACAAGACTGAAGTTGAAGAATGACAACTGTAGGCTATGTGTGGATTTGAAATTCATTAATTACTGAATAGTAAAAAATACTATGCACGATTTCACAAAGAAGATTTTACTTTTTCCCAATCTGTGCCATCAAACGCGCGTTGTCAGCAGCCTTGGCGCGCAGGTTCTTAGCTTTGGCCATGTTGAAGAGTATGTTCATGATGTTGGTGGGGACGTCGAGGGAGAGAGTGAACTTGCTCCGTCGATCGCTCTTCGCGCTGTTCTGGTACATCTTACCTCTCAGCTGTGTCTGGGAGAGATACTTGTATCTGGAAGCGGGAAACGTTCTTTTCTGTCGAGTTTCCACTGAAGACAGATCGTCTTCGGGCAGGTAGAGGAAGCCCCGCTCATCTGGCAGTGAGTCGTTCGGCAGCTCACTCTTCTTGGCTCCAGAGAGAACGTCGTTGTTACATAGGAAGTTCAATTCACTCTCGTATAATCGGAAGCAGATGCTGGATGTTGGAGCGCACAGGACGGCGAACACAACCAGGGTTCTCATGTACGACATCATAGTGTCCTGCGCTGGTGAGGAATAAGAAAAGACGGGTTGATTAACTAAGGGAAATAAAGTTCACAGACACCATGAACTGTCAAAGTATCTTTAGGTTTGTTTGAAATTAACGTCGCACAGCAATGCAATTTTTCATTCAAGCACTGTTTTTGCGTCCGGGATCTAAATGACACAATGATTGTCTTCTGATCACATTGTTTGTTTCATTCATTAAATGTTTTGTAAAAAAAGTAATGGGGCCGTTCAGAAAAGTAATGGGGCCAAACACGTTTCCGACTCTCATCCGTTTTAGTGGGACCTCGGTTAACTTTTCTCACTGGGTGGAAATAGATTAAATTATTGAACACAAACGTCCCTATATTCATAATGCATTATGGAGGTTCTTGGGAAAAGGTGTGGTCACATGCTGTTTCCCCTTCACCAGAGGGGATGAATTTACCACCTGCATCACACAGAGGAACACGTGAAAAGCTCTGAAGACAAGTCGTGGACGGTGTTGGAGATTTCAGCCATCTGTTCCGATATTACTGCCGCTCTGGTACCTTCGCTGCACGCTGACTGGCTCTACCTGGGCGATCTAACCCCGACACGTTTCGAGACACAAGCGCAAATTCAAATGAACGAGAGAGGCGATCTGCTCAAACGGAGGTATTTTTTCTTTCTTCGGAAGGAGTGGCTTGGAAATACTACACAATAGGCCATGTAGAACTAATTAAGTAATATAAAGTTTTAGGACGAATTAGAAGATATGTATCTATGGGTGCGCCGGAACTCTGCCGGGATGAATAAAACGCGCGCTTGTAGCCTATGTGCAAGTTCAGCGGACCATACAGAGAAGTGAACGGATATGGATAAAGACATAGCCTAAGAAGAGTATCTCCGAAATCAAAAACTCCGAGGAAAAGTCTATGTTGTTCCGTTTTATTTTTCAGAAATTACATTATTATAGTGGAAGAAAGGAAACATAGGAACATAGGATAAATAACGCCGAATCACACGTGGTTAAAATGGAAAATGTTTACAAAATACGTATTTGAACACTCAAAAATATATAGATAAAAAATGAAAGCTAATATTAGGCTACTATTCTGTTTGTAGTGTTGTATATCTGGTACCAGAAAATAATATTTCACTTATTTTAAAAATGTCCTAGATATAGGAACCTTAAGTTTTATTTGTAGCCTACACGCTGTTTGACGAAACGCTCGCTAAGTAATAGTTCAAATTGCAATGTATCTATCCAGACATTAAAGTTTTTAGGTGTAATGAAGGGTTCCCGAATGTTGGAGACAATATGAGATAGAAATGTAGTAAAAACTTACCCAATTCCTGAAGTCTATATGGAAGAAACAGTGTTTGCCACACAAAGTTTAGGAGATGGAAAAATAAAGTGTTTAACTTAGTTTAGTAATCCAGTCTTTGTGAAAACTTCCTCTTTGGACCAGCTCTTCTCGTCTATACTACTATATAACCGATCTGATCACGAGATTAGACCGTAATTCCTTACGAATGGAATTCATTTAGAAGGATCCCGTCAAACTGCAATCGTAAACGCGCTCTTACGTCATAGGTTTGACATTTTTGTTTTTCTGCCCTCAGTCACATGTGGGTTGGCTCTACGTGCATTGGAGAGTGAACTATGCGGTACTGCCTACCCGTCAAGTTTTTTTATTCACTCTTTCAGACCTTTGTTTATGAGAGAAACGAAAATATCGTTTCGTGACATTAAGCACCACGGACAGTTCCTGTACATGCATACATCCTGTCCTGGGGAAAACACACACACACACACACACACACACACACACACACACACACACACACACACACACACACACACACACACACACACAAAAGTGCCAAAAGAACAAATGAAAACTACTTGTGACTTCGCAAAAACCACTGCGGCTGAAAACACCAAGAACACACATTTTACGTCCATAATGTTATTTAAACCAACGCAAGCTGCGTTAAAATGATATGTAGCCTACCAAGCCCTTTACAACGGACGTCTTACTGAGAGCCGTGTAAGGAGCAATACAAAACTATTTCATATCAAGAATAGATAAGAGTAATCGTAGTCAAGCTTTCAGTCTGTTGAGAAATTATTTTCGATCATGAAATGAATTTCTCAACTATACTCTAAATAAATAATGAAGTACAACAATGCATTTGTTTGGAGTTTGCGTCTCCCCCACATACCCCTGACAATCCAGGCCCAACAGTTCCAATCCTTTTACCACCCAAATGAGACTATTACTTTAGCTTGATACATCACCCAGCAAATATGCATTTACGATGTCTTACTGTAACTTGAAAGTTGAGTAGGTTTGAGCCGTCTTAAACATTCGTTGTTCATTGACATTCTAAATATATTGAATATTAAATTATATCACTACATTTAAATAACATAGAGACAAATCAAATAACTTTTTCACTGAAACCCCCATGCTGTGAATTCTAAGAGCAATGATTCATATCATTATATCCTGTTAATATTTTAATCCAGAGATACAGAAAACACTGCAATGGTGATTCTTTATTGCCGGAAGTTTGTCAAATGCGTACTGTTATCGTAGAAGGCTATAAACAACTCAAAATGGCGCCTCCTATAGATGTGGAGGAGCTTTGAAGGACAGGTGACAAGCTCCATCATACCTGCTGTTGTTTCTTAGGTATAGATACTTCAGCCCCAGGGTTAACTCATCTATCTATCTGTCTGTCTGTCTATCTTATAATGTTGACATCTGTTGATGTATCTGTCTCTCCATCCAGATAGATAGACAGCTCCGACATGCTCGATATTTCCTCGTTTTGCCCTTAATGTGTTGAATTTCCCTGCAAATCAGCTTGACATAACCGGAAAATAACCAGTTTCACATTCATTGTACTGATTTGGACGAATTAGGCTTGGAACATGCTGTACAAAGTGAACAGGCATTACTGGATGAACCGAATAAAGTGGGAGATCTGCTTCTTACCACACGCATACGCTGGCTGGACATCGGAATAGATCATTACAGTCTTTCATTTGGCCCGCAGATTAATAAATGAAATGTGAGAATCTTCTGTAATAAGTCAGGATAGAACTGATGTGAAAGAGATCCATCCTCAAGGTTGCAACTTGCACGCGTTCTGACTATGCATCCAATGGATGAGCACCGTGCCTCAGTACCACTCCAGAGCAATACAACAGCGCATTACATCTTTTATTATGCTAGCATTTCAATATAGGCTGAGCATATATAGGGGATTATATTATTACATTATATTAAGTCCATTCCTCACTCTGCCATGATTGATTTGGATGAACACACAAAAACCGGACTCAACCAAAGAGGTTTAAATATACACAATTCTAGTCTTTAGGAAATGTCTATGTTATTTGTTACGGGCCCATAGTAAATCAGTCTCACTATACAGGCTGGGAAAAACGAAAAAAACAGCATTTTAGATTGCAGTTTCCTTGAAACAGATTGTAACTTTAATATGTAGTTCAGGAGTTGCATCATAAAAGGAGCAATTCTTTACAAACTAGTGTAAAACCGAGTACAGCCAAGAGCTCAAGCTGCTTGAGCAGCTGTGCAAAACTGAAATAATATATATATTTTTTTTTTTTTAAACATCATTAAGTGAAATATCCCTGAAACGATTGAAATAACACAACATATCAGCTTCCGCGTTCTGTAATATCACAAGCGAGAGATTCCGGAATTTCCTTAATTCCAGAATCAGATCAATCGGAAGCAAAAGGCTATCGTGTTACCATTTTCTCAAATTGAAATTGCGCGAGCAATAAAAATGCAAAGCTTTGTTGCCTCTCACCTCCACTCCACTTTAACTCTTTGAGGAACCAGACTAACACGCCTCCTCGTGCAGCGGAGGCCCGGCTGGGGGCGATGGGAGTGACTGAGTGAGCATAACGAGGGCGTACGGCAGCAGAGGAGTAATCAGTGACCTCACCGTGTCCTCTCTATATGAAAGCACTGTACTCCTCTCTTTTAATGACCCTGTTTCAATATCTATGATAATTGCTTTGCAGGAGCCCGTCACCAATTAACATGTACTCATTACCATGCTATTTATTCCTCCCGGAGGCATATTACTTTGTTGGGAAGCCGCTTGCCTCTGAAGTGGCCGTAATCGACTTCTTAGGCAGGTGGGAAAGTTTTGTTGTTGTCTGAGTACTCTGACCACGGAGGGGTCAGTAGTGTTGAATGAGCAACGCACCGCATAAGACGTGGGCTTACGGTTCTGGAGGGAAGCGGACCAGAGCAAAGCGGAAAAGTGATCCAAACAAGGCCGCGGTGAGAATTATGGCTCGGACACGTGATAGCTACAATGGCTCCATTTCAAAATATCAAATGACAGGTCAAATTATTGATTCTTATACAGGGCTACGATATTAATAAAGATCACAACAAAAACAGAACTGATATTGGGATAGCCTACTCCTGTAGAGCTGAGAAAGACTGGTAGACGGAGAGACACAGGACACATAGTGATGGGGTTAAATTCAATTCAATTTTATTTGTATGGCGCTTTTTACAGAGAACGGTCACAAAGACGTTGTACAGAGAAACAGAAGGAAAATTGGGCAAAAACCAGGCCTGAACCCCCCTGCTCCCCAACGAGCAAAACTAAGTAAGAACTCCCCGGTGGGAAGAAAAAACACTCAAACAGTGGCAAGAAAAAACACCCCAGTGGGAAGAAATCTGGGAAGGAACCTGGCTAGAGAGGGGACACTGAGGACGGCTCAGACCGAAACATGTCTGCTCGGTTCACAATTAAAGTCGAACTAAACGAAAAAGCTTTAAGTTGCCGATGTTTTTGTTTTAAAGTCTTTACTTTTGTTTTTGAGTGTGTGACCCCCGTTTTCTCCTTGATCACTAATTTTGGGAGGACACAGCACCGTCAATCGTATTGCAATTATATTTTTTGAGCGCGGGTTAATAACCATCATTTCTACAATTCTCTATTCGGAAAAGAGATTGGATTCTATTGAATAGAAAGTACTATTCTCTATCAGGAACAAGGGATTGGTCAAAGACAAGGAACTAATCTCTGTCTGGAGAAGAGACTGGCCTCTATATGGCAGGTGAATGCATCGGGATAGACAATAGGTAATTTGGGAAGAGAATGCAGGGGTTGCCTAATAGGTGACTATAAAAAAAAACACATATATCATTTTTACACAGATATAGCCATTTAAATATGCATTGAGACATTTGGCTAGATTATTTAAGATCCATGTATGCAAATGAGCAATTTTAAAGAGTAATTATGAAGAAATTAGTGGGCGGACAGCTTCGCATGATTGAATTTCTGTAAAACAAAAAGCACTTGCCTATGAATGGAGTGGGAGGAATAGATAACACCACTTGACATTAATGAGTTATTACTTCTTCTCACACCTGAAAGTTTATTGATGATCATAGTAGAATGGCAACTAGAAGTCTTAGTATATACCTATTTTGGCATGTGTGTGTGTGTGTGAGAGAGAGGAGAGGGGGAGAGAGAGAGAGAGAGAGAGAGAAAGAGGGGGAGAGAGAGAGAGAGGGAGAGAGAGAGAGAGAGAGAGAGAGAGAGAGGGAGAGGGAGAGGGAGAGAGAGAGAGAAAGAGAGTGTCCTTCTCTGTCCCCTCTGAATGAACAGTGGGCCTAGTGAGGAATCCCCTGCCACACAGTGTCTGTCTGGCGGTGGGATTTTGGACGTGCCCCTACAGAATCTTGCTGTTCCTTCATCTGGACCGCAGCCTGTTTCACAGCGCCCCCTGCTGCTGAGGCATATGTAACGGTTCGGGGGGGGGGGAACTGGAGAGGCCCAGTTTTCACAGGATTGCAGTTTGTTCACTGACCAGGTTTGATTTATAAAGAGAGACAGGAGAGAGGTGGTACTCAGAAGAGAGAAAGACAGAGAACAGGATGAGAGATGTATAGAAACTATTTAACAAACAAAGGAAACTAAGGAAGGAAAGTGGAAATTGCGGTCTTCAAATCTGAAACATTTTGTTTTCCAAATATCACTGGAGCAACAGGCAGAACAGGCAGGATGCAAGAGGGAAGTCTTTTAACCGCACATTTCTCTGCCAGCCCTGGACATATCCCCCTGAGCATGCCTGAGGACAAGATCACGACACAGGGACACTACGCACCCACACACAACACAAAGTCACATCCCAAAGGCTCAAAAGAAAGTAAACACATTAAAGTAATATTTTATTTTAGTGCATTTCATTACTTTTCTTTGTTTAATTAGTATTGGAAAATGGGTGAGTAAATCTTACAGGTTATAAAGAAACAACTGTTGCTCATTAAGAGTAGGCCTTAAATGCTCTTAAAGACTGGAATGGAGAAGTTGGTATGGCTGAAAGCTCAACGTTCAAAGTACACATTTTAATTGGGAATGAGATCTACAATACAAGAGGAGATTGAACAGTTCTGCGGCCCATGTACGGAGGCCATGAGTTTTTCACAAGCCGTTTTTTTTTTCTCCTACATTTTAAGTCTGCACCCACATTGTGCCAATCAAAACCAAATGCATGTTCTGTTCTATTATCTATAACACCCCACTTTAAGTCTTCTTATTTCATGAAGTACCACTGAGATCTGCATGTGCTTGGGAGTGAAGAGGTTTCATAATTAGTTGACATTCATTATTTGTTCTACTGCTAATACTAACACTAAAATAATAAACAATAATAAAAATATTATATTTTATAATAATAATAAGAAGAAAAAGAAGATGAAGGAGAAATAGACCAATAACAATAACGACAACTTCAAAAACAAGCGATAAAGAAGAAGAAAAAGACAGAACAGAAACAACAATAAAACAACTAAAAAAACAAGTGAATTAAAACAAGAAAACAAATAGACCACATAGCTTTGCTAACAAAAAGAACGAAAGAAAATGATTTCTTATTAAATTTCGCTTTGTAAATTTATTTACCTTCGGTCATGACATCATAGTTCAAATACATCTGGACGTTAATTGTCTTTGTGTCATCTCTGCATAGGCTACTTTGTGTTGCTGCTAATGGATACCATGGACATAGTTTTTGCTGTTTTTCTTAAACGGAAGAACAGATCTCCTGCTTCAACCAAGAAATGTATAACTCCCAAATTCAAGATGAGTGACCTTTTGGTTTTATTTCAAAGACTCCATGTAACTCTATGTAACTGATACTAGCATTACTAGATATTATACTAGATATTAGCTAATATACTACATATTAGCAACATCCCAATGCAGGGGACATGCCATGTGGACAATGGCCAGGATGCATTGTGAAAACAAGGTTGAGAAAAACTCATGGCACCGATATACCATTGTCCGTAAGGCCGGGCTTTTATGGCCATGTTCTGGGTGTAGTGGTATGCTACACCATTTCATATCTGTACCATCCGACACAGTTTTGAATATTACAGACCATTGGACCACATTAGACTGTTTGTTTTTCTTTCAACAGAACACAAGGGTAGTGTGATATAATGATTAATGACATTAAAAATGGTAAAAAATAATTGTTTCTCTGTATTTTTTCATTTCAGGTAATACCTACCTGTGATGTTTATGTTCTCAAATGTCAGTGTTATCAAGTTTACTGCATATAAAAAACAATAAACAACAGAAAAAATCAAATATAAGACACTCATTTACAAAAATAAAAGCTATCTGACTACGTTTTGTTGGCAGGATCTCTTTCACCTTCTGGCCTCAGAATCTGTGAGGAAACACAAAGGTCTGGGTCAGTTAGTGCTTTTTGTTTTCATCTGCTTTCCGTAAGATAAAACAACTGAAGAAGACCGAAGAAATCCCAATGACTGAAATATTACTTTTTTAAGTTGTATTTTTGAAGGGCACACACGTTGTTGAATCTGATGCTCTTTGCTCAAAGTTTCGATTTACTCAAATGGGCTTTGTTTGTGACAAGTTTAGACAAACTGATATATGCAAAGTACAGTTAAACTGATAAGGGACCTTCTGGGGTCTTTTATTATATTATTGCAGTTTTAGTGCATGTTTTTGATTGGGCCAGACAGTTTTTGTGTGCAATGAAAGAAATGTGAGGTATTTACAGACGTTTCTGATGACTTGCCGCTTTACAATGGCAGGTATAGGCCAATCAGGGGTAGGGTGTTGTACATGTGTATATTACCTGGTTATTCTTCAGAAATTATGTTTAATCAAATTTAAAAAAATGAACATTTATGTTTGTAACTGAATAAAAACTATAAATTAATATTTATAATTAATATTAATGAATATTAATATGTCCATATGTCCACACTCATATAACCTTAATATAACCTTAAAAACTTTTCTTGGTGTTACTTGAAATGTATTTTTAGATGAATGTAAGATATTCATCCAGTCTGTCACTATCAGAAGTGGGACATAGTACAAACAAATCCTAATTCTTACCCTCTGCTCTACCTACCTAGAAGTGTAAAATGTGTGTGTGTCTGTGTGTGTGTGTGTGTGTGTGTGTGTGTGTGTGTGTGTGTGTGTGTGCATGTGTGTGTGTCTGTGTCTTCCTACCTCTGTTCCCTCCCTCACACCTCCTCTGACATGCCTGTTTGGTGGTGAATCGGTTGTGGTTCCCACCACAGCCACCGTACAGGAAGGGCCTGCACTCTCCAGACCGGTTGTGATGGTACCACTGCAGGATGTACTCAGTGCATGAGCCCTCGGACATGGGCACCAGACAGGGGTCAGAGGTCAAGTCTGCATGGGGGAAGGAGGAGTACATTCACAGTGGCTGGAATATATGGTGATGCTTCAAGCATTTAAATAATTATACACAGCGAAAGTCTGCCAGAACCTTGACCTGTCTTCCACTTTACTTCTCCATAGTACTGTACTACACCTTAGTACTGTAGGTCTAAAGCATGGCAGAATCATTCTAGATTTGTTATTGTTCTGTGTAAGCCATGTTCTGAGCATTCATCCATTCATACGTAATTAGTGTAAAACAATTCAATCAGTCAGTCACGGTGAGTGATTTCGTTTTATTTCTTTCTTTCTTTAATTTATTATATGCGTCTTATTCAGTCTGCATATTCATTCGTTCGTTCGTTCGTTCGTTCGTTCATGCATTCGTTCATTCATTCGTTCATGCTTCCAACCCACTAGACACAAACAGTGATGGGTTCTGTGTTTCTGTGCTCCGATTACTCTCTCCCCTCCCCTACAGAACTGTGCCCCTCCTCTTGGCCAAGTGATGATGTCATAAAGAGAGGTATCTGCCCTTATAATAGACGCTCCCTTCTGAGCAGTGTCTTCGTCATTTGGCATTTCACCTGGTAAAAGGGCTGGGGGGTGCCGCCTGTATCGCCGTCTCCACTCGTCTCTCCTCTTGGCGACTGATTGGGGAAAATAAATGATTCCATTACAATGGCGCTCAGCTCCCACAGGGAGGAGGGGCGGGCCGGATCAGTCAGCTCTAAGTGGGGCACGCCGCAGTCCTCTCACGCCTCCTGTCACCATCACCAGGTCCTCCTTAAAATGTCAACGAAATGTCTGCCGTACCATCACTCAGGCACCGATAATTCCATTAGAGTCTACCATGCCTCTCCTCGTCAGGACACAGCTTGCCCCTCTCATTAAGTTAAACTCTGAGGCAGAACCTTGCTCACACTGACCGGGTTGGATCCAAATTGCAGGGATGACGCTCAAAGCTTGAGGAACGGACAGTTAACCCTTTGAAGAGTAGATCTTTTGGAATGTTTTTTCAAAATTCAAAGTCAGTGTTCTAGAACTCCATTGCTCAGTTGTTACAGCATCATTACATTGTTCAATTAAGAACATTCTAATCACTTATTTGCGATCTTACACCTTAAAGGTTTAATGAACCTCCAGGTTTTACTACCTTGTACTTATCGGCTTTAGGGGAAACCATTTTTTTTTACTACCACGTATTTCTTGGTTTTTGTGAAACCATGACAGGAACTGTGAACCTGGCCTGTGAGCTTGATACTATGTAAGCAGATACAACTTTCAGAAGTGATACTTTGTGATAACTAGATCATTTCAATATTGTCACCTTGGCACAAATAGGACATTGTTCTCAGTACACATTTACATATTCTGATATTCTGAAAAGAAGACCCACTGAGAATAAGAAAAAATGAAGCAGCTCAACACATGAAGCAGCTGATTAGATGTTAAGATGCATTAAATACAGTGAGCACCATGTTTTGTTATTTTGGTTCTGTACTCTAGCACTTTGAGTTTGAAGGGATACAATGACAATGAGGTTGAAGTGCAGACTGTCAGCTTTAATTTGAGGGTATTTTCATCTATATCGTATGAACTGTTTAGAAATGATAAAACCTTTAGTACATACTCCCCCTCATTTTCGGGCATCAAAAAATATTGGACAGTTTTACATAATGTAGAATAGAATAATTTGGTCGCATGAACCTCCTTCATCGAATTCTAAATCAAAATTCTTGTAGTAAGGTGGCTGATGAAGTGAGCCTTTGAATTCTTTCCCCCCATTAAGGGTGGAAACAGGAAGCCCACGCCTATCTGTGCTTTGATCAGGTTGATTAAATACACTTTCCACAGCACTGCTGTTTCCATAGAGTGCTTTACTGTCAATATACACGGCCTTGGCATTTCCCTCTTTTTTGTAGTTTCCTTAAATTAGAAATCCCTGATGGCTTCACCCTAAATAAGATCAATATCATGATCATAGGATTATGAGACAGTCATATTACAAAAGGTGACGGTAACACATCTGATTTTCGGTGATAAAGCATGCATTAGTGCTTTAATAAACACGAAAAGCCCCATTTTGCATAACAAAAATACATTTCTGTATATTTTTCATTCAGCATTAATAAACATTAGAAAATGCGTTAGAAGACACCGGGGTGGAAAATGCATCAACATTTAAAACATAGCAACTGTACACATTGTAATGTTGCATGGAATTTCTCAGTCTGTTTGCACAGGTTGCACATAATTTTTATTTTCTTAAATAAGTTAACATTCGACTAAATACCAACAATGCACTTAATGATGTATAACATGGCTAATAATGTTTTATTAAGCTTTTAAAAAATATATATATCATACATTTTGCCAAGATTAAATCTACTAAACCATGTTTGCAACACATGTCCTTTCACTTGAAAAAGATTGGTTGGTATTTGGAAGCTCTGATGAAGAACATGGCTGTACCATAGCCCACTGCTCATTTACAAATACTATATTAACCATGGCATTTATTCATATATGAGACTGGAAAGCTGTATGACATCAAATTGGCATATTACTCCTAATACACAGAGACACACATGAAGATATATGATAACAAATAATGCTGCTTACATAGTTATTCCTGTCCTGCCTATTTCATTATCGTGAACAGCATTTAATATCTAGGTTCAATGCCTGTGAAGCACCGTAAGGCTATATTGGTTAATGAACCACATTGATATGCTGGGTTCTGATTTCTCTGGCCACTTCCTCTTTTAACTCTCGAGGGAATTAGCAGGGAAGGGGGAAGTTCTCTGAGATGATTACATGCAGTCTAATTTAATTTCCAATCAAGCCGGAACAAATCTTTCCGAGCGTGGAAATTCATCTATCCATAAGGGGCATGTGCATAGGGGCAGGAGTGGGCCTAAATATCACCCTCAACAATATCCTTTAGGAAATCAAACTCACTGATATCCCACAGATTATCACCCTCACCAATATCCCACAGATTATCACCCTCACCGATATCCCACAAAATATCGCGCTCACTGATATCCCACAGATTATCACCCTCACCAATATCCCCCAGGATATCACCCCTCACTGATATCCCCCAGGATATCACCCCTCACTGATATCCCCCAGGATATCACCCCTCACTGATATCCAACAGGATATCACCCTAACCGATATCCCACAGGATATCACCCCTCACTCATATCCCATATGATATCACCCTCACTGATATCCCCCAGGATATCACCCCTCGCTGATATCCAACAGGATATCACCCTCACTGATATCCCACAGGTCATCATCCTCACTGATAATCCCACAGGATATGACCCTCACAGGTAATCCCACTGGCTATCTATCCCATGGATGGACTACTCAATAACAACCATGTGCATGAACAAGGGAAGAGGACTTACTTGTGAAGTTGTTGTAGGCATTGTGGGTTGTTGTAGCTAACTCTGTGGCCATGATTTCCTCTGCCTCCTTATTCTCACTGCCCTTGTCCTCAGAATGGCTATGAGAGAGTGCAGAATCTTCCTCCCCTTCTTCATCATTGTCATCTCTTATAATGCTTTCTGCGTCTGGGTCCACAGAGTTCACCACCAGCAGAAAGTCCTTACCTGGGACAGCCAAACACAGTTGTTACTGAAATACATTCTTACTCCCTTTCATAGGAAACCACATACTTTAATTTTTAAAATATCTAAGGCTGCCACTTCATATTTCATATTTTTCTGATGAAACAGGCCAGGAGTAGCATATGTAAAAAGAAACAGCGGAATACACTAATGACTATATGCATCTGTATGCACATGCACTAATGACTATATGCATCTGTATGCACATGCACTAATGACTATATGCATCTGTATGCACATGCACTAATGACTACATGCATCTGTATGCACATGCACTAATGGCTATATGCATCTGTATGCACATGCACTAATGACTACATGCATCTGTATGCACATGCACTAATGACTATATGCATCTGTATGCTCATGCACTAATGACTACATGCATCTGTATGCACATGCACTAATGACTACATGCATCTGTATGCACATGCACTAATGACTATATGCATCTGTATGCACATGCACTAATGACTACATGCATCTGTATGCACATGCACTAATGACTACATGCATCTGTATGCACATGCACTAATGACTATATGCATCTGTATGCTCATGCACTAATGACTATATGCATCTGTATGCACATGCACTAATGACTATATGCATCTGTATGCACATGCACTAGTGACTATATGCATCTGTATGCACATGCACTAGTGACTATATGCATCTGTATGCACATGCACTAATGACTATATGCATCTGTACGCACATGCACTAATGACTATATTCATCTGTATGCACATGCACTAGTGAAATCTAATGTGAGTGCCTGAATTCCTGTTGAAAATGAAACCATTGACCATTTCTCTCCCGCCTGTACTTATGAATAAGTTCAGTGCCCCTGTCTCATTCCATAAGTCCGCAGTGTTCACACAGAAACATGACAGATGGCAGCAGTCACAGGGTTCCGTCCCACTTCAGTGGGAGTTTCAGAAAAACAAAAAACTGCAAGACACACACATTCTCTCTCAAGAACACAGACACACACGCACGCACGCACGAACGCACGCACAGGCACAGGCACACGCACATGCACACATCTGATTATATGCATTATAGTGTGCACAATTGTGTGATGTCCATTTACTTTAAGAGGACATGCGCCCCCCAGTTTTTTTAAACATAAAAATACAAAGTCACAAAGGCCAAATAAATACATGTTCACTGCTATGACTGGAGTTTGTGAGAGAGACATAGGCAATGATATTGGCTGCTGCTTTTACATATGGAATTAGGCAAAGATTGCTTGCATTCACCTCCATCTCATAGTTTCATTACTTACTTTTTGAGCCAAAAAGTCTCTTAAAATAATAATAATAATAATGCATGGCATTTATATAGCGCCTTTCTAGATACTCAAAGCGCTTTACAATGATGAGGGGGAAACTCGCCTCTACCACCACCAATGTGTAGCACCCACCTGGGTGGTGCAACGGCAGCCATTTTGCGCCAGTATGCTCACCACACATCAGCTGAGGTGGAGAGGGAGAGAATAATTTTTTTTAGCCAATTAAACTGGGGGATGGTTAGGTGACAGATTGAATGAGCCTGGGTTGGGAGTTTAGCCAGGACACCGGGGAAACCCCTACTCTTTACGATAAGTGTCATGGGATCTTTAATGACCACAGTGAGTCAGGACCTCGGTTTAACGTCTCATCCGAAAGACGGCATCTCCTACAGCACAGTATCCCCATCACTGCACTGGGGCATTGGGGTTTATTTGACCAGAGGGAAGACTGCCCCCTACTGGCCCACCAACACCACTTCCAGCAGCAACTTAGTTTTCCCCAGAGGTCTCCCATCCAAGTACTAACCAAGCCCACAGCCTGCTTAGCTTCAGCCATTCAGCAAGCGCAGATTGCATAGTGGTATGGCTGCTGGCACAAAAAAAAGTCTCATATATGAGGATACACATCAGGAAGCAATGTTATTGAGGTTCTATAACTGAGTGGGATGACGGGGAAGCACTCAGAGGTCTAGCTCTGGAAGTGATAGCTAAAAATCTTTGTTTGGGTCTGTATGAAAGGGAGGAATTTTGTTTTGGGCCAAAAGGAAATTGCACAAAATTGAATGTACAATCTCCCCCCATTTACAGCATTTTATTTTTAGTGCGAGTGCAGCACTCTTATTGTATTATCTTGGAAAGGTACATGTTTGTATCTGATTTACAGTAATAAGTGCAGCACAAAGATACACACAGGTACAAAATTTACATAGTAGAATGATGATGATGATGGTGATAATTGAGTGTTATTATTTTCATTACTCACCACATTTATCTGCCAGCTCCTTTGTCACCAGCTCCCTCACCTCTTCTACCTGCCAGACGGAGATCGCAGAAAGACCCCGTTCCTTTGTTTTCTGCCTCACAACACCTCTCTACTGCAGGCCTGCACCAAGTTCCTGCCATGAACACTGCCTTCCTGCTGCTATCTCTTAACTCATACCAATACACTGGGACACCTTTCACTCTCTCTGTTCAATGATATAAGCTCATCTGAGTCGAAGTTACATGACAGGTTGTTTACATATCAGATATGCTCATTGATCTCTTATTCATCCATACTGTTATTCTGTTATAACCTAATCATACCACCAGCTGCTTTTATGACTTCAGCACTATATAAAACAAATTGAAACTACTTTAAAATGTATATATACAGTTGCACTCAAAATTATTCAACCCCCTTCACTTTTTGCACACTTTGTGTTGTAGATTCAATTTTAAATGGATAAAATTGCCATTTTTGCCCATCAATCTACAATCAATAACCCATAATGACAAAGTGAAAACGAAAAAGTGTTTTTAGAAATTTTTGCAAATGTCTTAAAAATCTAAAACTGAAATCTCTCATGTGCATGAGTATTCAAACCCTTTGCTTTAATGTATTTTTAAAGTATCATATTTCATATTGGTCGCATATCTTTGGATGCTGTTACTTCCTGAAGTCTGTGACCCATCAACATCAAAAGACTCTCGATATCTTATATTCAGGTACTGTTACAAGTGATACTACAACCACTCTGCATTTGACTGGTTCTGTATGGGAATTGGAGGGTGAGACTAGGTTCAGCTGTAAATTACACTGGCACAGTATGGAACACATGACTGGCGAAATGGATCTAAGTTATCAAGGGTCTAAGATATCAAACGAGCCCCAAACCATCACTCTACGGCCAGATATGGAGTAGATACGGATGGATCACTTGAAGGGTTTCTTCTCCTGATAAAGTGATCCATCCATAGTCTTTTTGATGTGAGAGTCTTTTGATGTTGATGGGTCACAGACATCAGGAAGTAACAGCATGCAAACCTGTGACCAAATATGAAATATGATACTTTAAAAATACATTAAAGCAAAGGGTTTGAATACTTATGCACATGAGAAATTTCAGTTTTTGATTTTTAATACATTTGCAAAAATTTCTAAAAGCATGTTTTCACTTTGTCATTCGGGGTTGTTGAGTGTAGATTGATGGGCAAAAATATATAACAGTTGCACTCAAAATTATTCAACCCCCTTCACTTTTTGCACACTTTATTGTGTTGTACATTTAATTTAAAATGGATAAAATTGCCATATATATATATATCTATATATATATATACATATACACACATTATTATATGTATTGTATAAAGAATTCTGGGGGAAATTGTAACAGGGGGCAAATGCAACACTGTAAAATTGCACCAATCTGAAACAAGCTAGAGCTGAGATTCTCACTTTGCACATGTGCATTGATGTTCCCTCTCTGTGTGCCCAAAGACCAACCGATGCCCCATCCTCTGCTCTTTTTTTTTAACAAAGACTGGTTTTGGAGGTATAAAAAAAGAAATGTCTTGACCATTGTTCTTCTCTTGCCATCTTGATTCAGTAGTTGTCTACTCTTGATCAGAAAATGTTGTCTAACTTTTGATATCATAGTCAAGTTTCAATGACGTTGTTCCTACCCGCCAAACTAGCTAGTTTCATGTGTTCAGGGTTGGGGCAATTGTAACAAAAAGTGTTACAAATGACCCCTGTTACAATTGCCCCCAGAATACATTTGAATGTTTCTAGCATGCTGGGACATATGCATATTTTTGAGTCATGTGAGTTTTGTTTCTTTTGGCAGTGACAGCACTGGCTCCATGATCCAAAATGAGAGTTTTAGCTCACATTTGAGTTCAAAAACAAAGTTTTGAAACACAAGTATAACTGACACCATTCATTATTTTTGAAACCCCACCTTTGGTGTTTCAAAGCCTATTATTGGCTCAGTACACTCTTTAACCACGTGGAGAGGGCACTTACAGACAGTCCTGGGTCTCCTTTCTCCCCTTTGGCTCCGTCTGGTCCGAGTTCTCCCTGGAGACGATAATGATTTATCAGTGAGTTACACTGTCCAAATCCTATATATCGAAAACTCTGCCATTGGCTATGTAGACCATGGAAAGACAAGTGTTGACACACCATTTCTTTGACCCCCAAGCCTTTGCTGAAACAACACATTTCCGGGGTAATAAATGGAGGCAGCTATGCTCAAAACATTATTTATGAACGCAAATGCTAATTGAAACACTGATTTTGCTGCATGAAGCCAAGGTTGTAGCTGCCAAGATAAACTTACATGACTTTAATACATGCACATGTCCCAGCATGCATTTCTATGAACTGGTGTTCTAACATTCCTAAATTGTTGGCAGCTTAGAAAAACTTAATTGTTATAGTGTAGAAGGCAGTTCTGACATACACCGATGAACATGCTCAGTTCTAATTCAGATTTATCATTTTCGATCAAACGCTGGGGGAAACTTGTGCTGCATAAAACAAAATGAACTTTTACGGCACGGCTATTAAAAACGCATACGAAGTTGGAATCTGCAGCAGGTGTTCATTATGACACAACTCATTATACACAAGGTCATTACGACGCAATTCATTATTCGCAATGTCATAACGAGCCAAAAATTGAACTCTCCTTGGAGTCTAACAACACAATCTCCACGTTTACAGGGACGGTTTTTCCACAGTGACGCTGGCATCTCCTGGGGAGACTTATCTGCATAGTTAGGCACACGTGAAGATGTTGCGAGGGGTCTTAGTGCTCCGAGTGGTCAAAGTGGCGTCCAGGGTCTTCACTTGACTTTTATTGAGTTAAATTGCGGTTTGTAAGTACGTACAGTATGTGTCATATGCGATTAGCCTAGCCTCTCACAGTCTCTCCACTTTGTCCCGGGGTTCCAGGGGCCCCTCTGTGGCACGGCTTACTTCGGCCTCTCCTCCCTCTTTCTCCCTGAATAAAACAGAAACCTCAGGTTCCACAAACAATATAGAACACATACGTACATGCATATGTCTTCTCTTATGGAAATTGAATACACTGATATATTTTATAACTATGTGTAAAATATAATGATAACGTAGTAAGCAACATAGTAACATATTGCAATATTATAAAGCAGTAATCATTTCTAAATTTGTCAATATATGTTAAATAATGCAATATATTGAATAAATGTATATTTTCAAATATATTGCATTCCCATAAGGGTTTATAGATATTTAAACAAACCAAGAATAGATTATATGATTATGATTATGAACAATATTTTTGCAAACAAACAAACAGAAGATTGCAAATTCACTGGCCCCATTCCACTAACTGTCCCTTGATGTCCAACCCCCAGTACTATAAATAAATGATACTGTGAGGGTTTTTATATAAAGATAATTCTCATTAAAAGTTTAAAAGACTCCAATCCAATCAGCATCAAGTGAATATTACTTGTGGTTAAAAGGATAAATTTGCATGAGATGTATTCAGAAAGTTCAGATTGCTATCAGTTTAGAAATAGCTCCTGCTCTCAGTGTTAATTAAGCCTTCCTCCCCCAGCTCAGCTGCTATACTTAGGGATGGTTACGATGGAAATCCTACCAATTACCCAGCATGCAGTGAACCCCGGCTGCAATTAAGCTCACAGGATCGCCTGCAATTTATGTGTATTTCAGTGTACAATAACCTCGCTGTCCACCGCGTCAACAGCGGTGACATGGATACAATATGATATGTTCTACATTTTTGTTATAAGAATCTATCGATCAAAGGTGTCCAGTCAGAAATCTGGAGGCCTGTAGTCCAGCAGGTGATCCACTTCTGTTTAAAGGCCTGACGTGCTTAGACCTTGTGAAATTGGTACAGGAGAAAGAGCATTGGACTGCAGGCCAACAGGGTCTTGCGTTCCAGACCACTCCTTCGTGGGACATTAGCCTACAGGGGTCAGCTGAAAGGTGCATGAGAGACAGTGGCTGCGTCCGAATCAGTCTGAACTGCATCTTGTGTACTAGCATACTGTATCCTGTTACTGCATACTGTTTAGTGACATGCAGTATGCAAAAAATTATCAGCGAAAACCCGGAGATAAGTATATTAACATCCTGGGATATGAAGAACACTCAATTTTCAGAATTGTCGCGTAACAGCTTTTGAAAAAAGTGTACTCAACTGGCATACTCAATAGTAAACAAGTGTGCTGATTCAGACATGGCCAGTCTCTCAGTGGCAGAAGGAATTTAACCTCGACCTCTGTGACAGGAAGCAGACCACTACCGTACCTTGGGTCCTCTGTCTCCATTAGTACCATCCAAACCAGGGGGCCCTGCAGATCCATCTTTACCCGGCGTCCCAGCAGTACCTTTAAATCCACGAAAGCCAGCAAATCCAACATTTCCCTGTAAGGGAGAGGGAACACTGGAGCATGATGGGACTCACATTACATTTACATTTTAGGCATTTAGCCAACACTCGTATCCAAAGCGATCAAGTTATACAGTTGTACGTTTACTCAGGTTGCTCCCAGGTACAACGGTACTGGCCCATCTGGGAATCTAACTTACAACCTCAGAGTTGCAAGCCCAGTTTCCTAACCATTATATGGAGTTTATGGTGGTACTGGTTAACAGAACTAGTAACGAGACTGCAGATGAAGACTTATGACCGTTTATTTCTCTCCTAAAAGGAACTCCATACATCTCTAATTCTTTCTTCCCTGCAGCCAGAATTAAAGACATGAGAATAGAGAAAAATGTATGTTAAATGCAAATGAACCATGTATTTTAAATGTAACTTAATGTTAGAAGACTTGTGATTGGGTAACCTGGTTTTCTAAGTGAAAGAAGGGCTGTGCGGTGTAGTAGATCTTTTAAGTTTTGTTTTTCTTTGTTTATTTTCTATGAGACATATGAACCACGTGTATGCTCCATCTACAAGAGATAACTCTGTACTATCAGAGCCTTGGTAATATACAGTAGTTCCGACATTTCCAACACCTACACCGGACCTTCACTCTTCATGGCACAATAAAGGTAAGACCCTACACACATTATAGCTTTATATCAGGTAATCTTGACTGTTTATTACGATACAGGTAAAACCCTACCCACCTTCTCTCCTTTCTGACCCGGAGCTCCATCTGTACCATTCAAGCCTCCATCCCCTTTGTCACCCTAATAATCAATGGAAGAGACAATAACCTCATGTTAGCAATGCATTTTTTTTAAAATATGCCAAAATACCAATTGTGTGTTGCCCTGTCAGCACTGCAATTAAGAGATTTGATCCTGGAAAAAAAGAGATTTGATCCTGGACATCTAAGCGCTAGGATAGTGTCTTAACAGCGACCCAGTAGTCCCATCACCTGCACTGCATTTGCAGAGGAATTGTGAAGCAATTACTTTGTTATCACTGTTGATCAGTTAACAATAAAATTCATACAGCTGGTGAAAGAAAAACACAGGTAATATAGACCAGTGCAAACGAAAATGCTTTAATGTTTCTGAGTGGGCTGCCATATTTTGAAACAAAATGTATTATGGGTTATGTGATTGAGGTAATTGCATTATTTTCTTGTAGCAGCTGGGCTCAATGAAATTAAATGGTAATGGGATTTTCTCAACACGATTTCTGCACAAACTCCTACAAAGGTTACATGCTTGTTCCATTGAGTTATATTTTGAAATATATGGTAATTATTCTAAAAGCAAAGAGCAAAATTTACATGGATATAAAAAAGAATACGGCAGATTCATTTATAACTGGGTTTGTCCATGATTTGTCCACAACTGATAACACATCTGTTATTATTTCTGCAGCTAAAATGAAGGCTCCTGATTTATGACAAGAATTAAGAAAAATTCTATCACAAAAATTGCATGAGTCAATATATGGATTCTTTCACAGCAGGAGGGCCACCATATGATTAATGAATGCATAACGGTACAGAACTACCAGCATGAGGATGGGAGTAAGCATTTAGCAGGAGGTATGGATCTCTGGGTCTCATTCTATCTAAGGCACACATGTATGGTTGGGGAGAAAAATTGTTACAAAAAATTGTTACAAAATTTAAATGAATAAGTATGACTGTAAATTCTTATTGTATGATGATCTTCTTCTTCTTCCGCGTATATCTTTAGACCTGCAGCTCCGTTGAATTGAGCCAGGCCAACGTGTCATCATCCAGGTCGATCAAACCACGTTCGCCATTCGGTGGCCGATGTTTGGGGCAACTGGTGATTATATGCTCTACGGTCTGTGTCGGGTCCCTGCACTCGCAGAAGGCACTGTCCGCACTGTTCATTGCTACACCATAGCGTCCGACACCGGTCCTCAAACAGTTGAGGGTTGTCCACTGCTTTCGGGGCAGGTCCTGGTCAGGAACGTCCATGGGGTCATCGATATAGCGGTGCAGCCTAGATGGTTCTGCTGACTTCCACTGGACCCCCCACCGTCTTGGAAGCATCAGCTGGTGCTTGTGGGCGTGCGTGGCAAAGGGGTACCGGGACTTGAGGCGCGCACGTCGTGGCTTCTCTGTGACGATCTTGTGGAGGAGGTCTGTGCCTTTCGAGAGAGGGCCAGCGTGGCTGCTTCTCGTCTGATGTTGGCAGGGGCGATACCAGCGAGGACGGGTAGTTAGTTTACCGGAGTGGCTCTTAGGCGTGCGGAGACAGTCCGCAGGGCGCTGTTGAGGGCAACATCCAGCTTCTTGACATGGGGACTACGGCACCAGACCGGAGCGCAGTACTCGGCAGCGGAGAACACCAGGGCCTCGTGGAAATGCGCAGTGTCTTCGTCGTGGCTCCCCATGTGGTACCGGCTAGACGCCGTATCAGCGTGGCACGGGCGGTTGTCTTTGCCTTGGCACCTTCCAGGTGTTGTTTGAACATCGGCATTCTATCGAGCTTTACACCGAGGTACGTGGGGACGAACTGTAACTGTAGCTGGGCGTTGTCCACCATGACGTTCATCTCACGAGTCACTTCCCTGTTGTTGAGGTGGAACATTGATGATGTTGTCTTACCCATGCTGAGCTTGAGGTGCCAGTTCTTCAGGTATGAAGACAAGGGGCTCTATTTTAATAAACCAAACGCAATGGTGAACGCAAGAGTAATCGCTTGGCGGTATCGCTCTGAGGGCGTGTCGGCGAGAAATTTGGTAATTTCATGACGGCAATCTTGGCGCATCTGATGGCGGTATTGCTAAAAGGCTGGGTTTAAATGTCCAAGGTGTGTCTCTATGGTAGCCAATCAAATAGTTGTTCTCATGCTTTAAAAAAAAGCCAGTTGGAACGCAATCGCTCCATGCAATTTCATAATGAGCAACCCAAACGCACTGGACCGTTAACGACAAGAGCGATTTTCCGCACAGGAATCAGACATACTTGCAACAGAAGTACAGGCTAGGACTAGTAATTTATGGATCACAATCCACACCACCTCGTCTCCCAGAAGTTCAGAAGGCACGGGAGGAGGTGGCGAATGTATTAATTAGCCTACATGAGGTGATGTAGGCATAATTATGATTCAAATGGTAGGCTTATGATTCAACTGTGTCAATGTGTAATTTATATATTATAGGCTATTGGCCTACATGATCGCAAGTTTCTTGTAAGCTGTCCTGTTTTATTCTAGTAGTTTAACTTAAAATTAATTAATTAATAATAATTATAGGCTATTTGTTCATTAAATGGAAGTGTAATGTTGGCATCACCTATAGACACTACATAGAACTACATGACTAACAAGTTGCCAAATTGCCAGAGTCTATTGCGTTGCCGCTAAGAGGTGGTTCCAGCGGATCATAACGCAATGGGTTTTCGTTGGTTCAAATTGTCACTGAGCCGAAAGTATTTTAGAACACGCCCCAGACAGCGCCACCCATCCCACTACAGCGCAAGCGAAAGGATGTTATGTTGAGAATTTGTTGATCCTAGCGGTATTGCTGAGAAACGCCATAGCGCCAGTTTTAAGACGTTGATGCTGTCAACAAGCTTGCGTTTGACTATACCGTCCCCTTGCGCTGGTTTGTGCTGGTTTGAAAATAGAGCCCAAGATGTTCATGTCTTCAGAGAGGCCCTCTTCTGCTGCTTCCCAGGATGGCTTACTGAGTAGGATGGCCAGGTCGTCTGCATAACTGTACTTCCTTGATTGTGTTGCGGGGAGGTCATGGATATAGATGTTAAACAACATTGGTGCCAGCACTGTGCCCTGTGGGATGCCGTTCTTTTCTCACCCTGCTGCGTTGGCCGTTGCTGGTGTGTTGTTTGTATGTGTCATGGTTTCTAGCAGCCTCTGCTGTTTCTGCGTTCGGTTTTCCTTTTGGCGTCATCAGGACGCTCTATCTGATTTTTTCCGCCTCCGTTCTGGTATTCGTATCTTGCCCGACAATTATTCCCTACACCTGTTTTGCGTTTCCTGTTGGCTATAAATACTTCAGGACTTCCGCGTTTCCACACTTCAATATTGTCTTTGCTATGTTGATAACGAAGTCGGTAAGGTATAGGATTCGGTCGCTGCATTTCTGGTTTGTATGAATAGGAAACGCAGCAAGTTTCGCAGCAAGGAAACGCAGTTTCCTCTGACCTCCTGTTATCACACCTCGTTTGAGAGCGTGAGGTTCTTTTGTTATTTATTCTTGCTGTTTATCGAGATACGCCTCCGTTTTTGAGGTTGCTTTGTTTTGCCTTGTGCTAGGGAAGTTTTGCTCCTGATCCTGTGTTATCTTCGTCCTGATGCGGCTACTTTCGCTTTTGTGGCGTATCTTTGTAGATACGCTTTTAGAAATCATTATCGGTCGCGTTTGGTTCTCCGAACCTTACACTCCCCACTACAGTATGATGATTATATTACATTATGAAGGCGGTTATAATTACAGAGTGAGTTTATATGTCTGCTAGTAGCTGAACTTGTAATGCATCACACATGCATAATATTAAGGCATTGTATGTGTGTGCCTCCGAGAAAGTTAACACGGAATTTTCGGAACCTAAACTGGACATGCACACCTTTTCCTGCTTCTGGGAATTTTCAGTCTTTATGAGCTTTATGGTTTCTTTCATTGAATCAAAAAAAGCCTGGTCTGATTGAATTACATACGCCCTTAAACTGGCTCAGTGCATTTGATTGAGCCTGGAGATTTATCGCAACTTTTGAAGAAAAATGTAAAAACTGTGGCTGGACTGACTCCCGTCAAAAGGTTCTCTTTTAACAGCACGCAATTTGACAAAGCCTTTGAAGTTTGATTGATGTGTGTGGAAGCTGTTAGTCCAGGAGGGCTCCTCAAGAACTGATATGCAGCTCCTGCCAAGAAGTTTTAAAAAATGCCAAAAAGCCTATTCTACAATCAAGAAGGGATCCCTGGTGCTTGTCTTAGCCTTTCCATACTTTGATGTGAGGCTTGTGTGTCCAGAGAGAACTGGGTGTATAAACAAATCATAATCCTTTTTTCTTAAGAACTTCTGAAAAGAACATGCCTTTTCAGTGCAGTTTAGTATTACTGGCCCAAAAGCAGCATATCGCAGAGGAAAAAATCTTTGCAGCCGATAATCTATCTAAATTTAAAATGATACAGGACACTATATTCATAAGAAAGAAATACGCCAGTATTGGTATCTGACCGATTTTGGTGACTTTGCCTGCCCACTGCCTCGCCCAAAATGGGGAGAAATTGGGGAATGCCAAAAATTATTATGTTCATAACAACAAAGTGTCTTCTAATGAATGTTACTCCTGAGTATAATGATGATGCAGTGCTTTGTGGGCAACTCACCTTGTGTCCAGGGAGCCCATTGAGACCAGGGGTCCCGGGGATGCCAGGAACCCCTGTGTCACCCTGTGTTGATAAGGAAGCCAGTTGGTAAGGAAACACTGCAATGCATATCATAATTTCTAAGACTTATTCTGGATTTATTAGGAATGTGGATTAAATTGAGCCAAATTTATTCTGGCTGGGTAGAGGAATGAGAATTTTAAATGGAAAGTAGATTGTGATCAAGCACAGCAAATTGAAGAAGATGACATTAAGATTTGCAAGTGAAATAACATTAATTGATACCACACTAAAAATGAATTGATGTTAAAGGGGAATTCCACCAAAAAATTATGTTTGATTCGCAGAAGATTAGCTGTCCTCCTGATTAAAATGAGCTCTCAGCCAACTCTCTACCTGTAGTGAGAGCAGAGATATAACCCCAAACTACTGCACATGTCCAAGGTACCTGTTTCACTGTGGACTACAACGGCTAAGGGCTTACGGTTTATGAGCGGGTGTCAGACAACGGCAGTCACAAATTGCCACTCCTACAGAATATAAAATGAGTTACTACTAATGCTGCATTTGTTTATTCATTTCCAACTAGGATATCCGACTAGGGAAAATAATAAAACGCCCTTCCAACAAGGCAGTTTACACCGCGACCCACATTGTGAACGGTAAACAAACATTATTTTTAGACGATTTTATCTTTTAAAACACTTCAACTTTCGTTTTTCAGCATGAAATGCTTTTGTATCGGCCAACATACCGATACAGAATGATAAACATATACAATTAAAAGTTTAAATGTTATTGTTGTAGGCTAGTTGTTAGCTGTTTTAGCTATGTTTGCTAGTAAAGCCAAAACTGTCCTGCGAAGGGCGTCCATGAGGCCAAGTCCCCAGTAGTGCTGCTCGAACCACATACTGTAACTGATGTCGGTAATGACGTGGAAACAATGCATTTACCACCTCCGATATCCGATCTCCTACCATAAGCGAATGCAGGGTGATCGTGCCTGGAAGCCATTCTTCGAGAGAGGCTAACATCACTCGCTGGGAAGCTAGCCCCTAAAGTTACAGTTCTACTGAAAAATGTAACCACCACCACATACACTCTCCAGAGAAAATGAGGGGAAAATACAGTTTTATTTAGGAAAACAGCCATTCATTTATCTACTTTTGGTATAGTGAAAACATATTAGCTATCCTAGCAAGAAGTCTCTGCTACTCCTTACTCTTCTCCTCCCTCACGTCTTCGACTAATCTCTTCAGCCGGGTACTGTATTTGGGCTCAAAACTTTAGCCTTCCACCTCCGTTTTAAGCAAAATTTTTTCAGAAGGTGTTGTCATCCAGTGCATGGTCCACAAAATCTTTGGAAGTGATTGTACTGGGAATAATTGCCAACGGAGCTAAGACCTCTTTGAGCTAGTTGGCAAGCTAATACTGTTTACAGTTGAAACAACAGGTTCACCGCCTCTCTGGCCATTTCCGAATCAGCGCACTTGTCTAAAGTCACTTATGCCAGTAGAGTACACTTTTTTAAAAGCTGTTAAGTGCACGAAAAAACAGTGAGCATTAGCTATATAGTATGCTAGTACACAGCAGGCAGCTAGATCGGGCTCTGACAGACACAGGCTGTGTCAATCAGCACCCTTCCATACTATTAGGTAGGCTTGTTGAGTAGACAGGATGCAAAAGTCGTTTAGTAGGCGAAATGTTCTCTAAATATAGTACACTTAAAACCCTCATATGATAAACTTACTTCCGGGGGTTCGCTGAGTATATTTGGGAGCACACTTTTCAAGAAGAACATAAACATTTTGGTCACATAAATATGGCGTGAAGCTTCTTTCAAAAAAAATGAGGCGCAGCTTCGCTGACGTTTTCCTTCAATAAAGACAAAAACAACACATGACATGAGTTGGGACGTCTTACTACCAGCTTACGACACTTCCACAGTAGGCTACAGTTGGAAGATAGCATGGCGGATATTTTTTGTGTATTGCACATCGCGTGCTAAACAGTGCACATTAAAAAGCACACTTCTGCCAGCGCACTGTACGCAGGGCGCAGTAGATGACTTCCTTCAGCATGACTGTAGTTTTTCAAAAATTAGGAAGTGGTAGAGGTATACGTCATTTTGAGGTATACGTCTACCAAAATTTACCAAACTTTAGCTGTCAATATTTTGGTTCACAGATTATTTTGGCCAGTGACAAAGAGAGACTTAATCAGTTGCGCCTTGATCTGTTAAATAAGCTTAATGTTGTTTTGGTGGAATTACCCTTTAATGAGGGCTACACTCATTACACTCAGAGTGAAGTTGACCTTAATTCAACAATGAGTAAAATCTAGAGATGCACTTGAGAATGCTGTGTCACTGCATTAGAGCGAGATAACAATGGCTACTGGTATTGTGTAATTGGACCCAAGGGTCTGGATACCATTTACCTTTTCACCATCCGTGCCTGTAGTGCCCATACGTCCTGGAAAGCCACGGAACCCCTACAAAGAGAGCAAGCCAGGCATGAGGTATAACACGGGTCAAAATTTATTTTTGATTTATACAAACCAAATTTTAACAGAAACCCACTTTGGCTACGGTTACACTAGTCACTTCAAAGCGACTTCTATGTGACTTCTGACATCCGATATCGCTAGGCTGCATTAAGTGACAGGTCTGGATGCGCACAAATCGGATTTTGTCCTCATTGGGATCGGATCTGCCAAACCACTTGGGGAGGTGGCCTAGCACACTTTGAGATCGGAATTGCTTGTAGTCTGGACGCAATCGGACTTCTCAAAACGCATTCACTGGAAAAACGTCTTTAAACACGCCCATATATAGGCTCCGAGATGAGTACTACGCTGCACAGAACTGTTCTGTGGTACGCTGACGGTAAAGACGAGGCTGTAGCTGTTCACAAATGTGATTGAATGTGTGCTTTCGCATGCGGAAATTGAGCGACCGGTCGGAATCCGTAAAATCATGCACAATATGGTTCCACCAGTGCTGGCTATGTTCGCGAACCCATAGCCTCCTCTCCACCGAAACAGCTGCTGCACCCAGAAATGCAACGCTCACATTAATAGCACGCCTCCCCTGCTGCCTCCTGATCAGTGCACGCCTTGTGCAGGCCCTACCTCGACTACACAATCTGAACAAAATTAAAAGAAGCACAACCTCACGAACACCGAACGCCATTTTATATGTATAGCTAGTATTTAAATATTGCGCGGGGGAATGAAATCCGAACTGCGATCTGATCACAGGAGGTCGCACTGAACTGTCAAGTATGGACGCAACTCAATCTGACCTGGCGTGATCGGATGTTGGAATTCCGATTTCAGAAGTCGCATGAAGTGACGAGTGTAACCGTAGCCCCTGACATCCGATCCACAACTATGTTACTTTTCCAGCAACTGCATAATCAGAGAACCTTCTATAATTAGCACCAACTAGTCTATATTGTCCAGGGCTATGTGTACACTCTTTCCCCAGATCACATCAACATTTCTTTTACTCTCACCTTTTCTCCCAATCCACCAGTGTCTCCTGGTATACCAGGCTCTCCTGGGTCACCCTAGAGAGGAATGTGAGGAAGACCAGTGTTTAAAACAATCTGGCTGATCAGAAGACTGTTCTACAGGACTCTGATACGCAATAGAAACAGGAATAAAATCAAGGAAGACTTGATCATTTCCCCTATTTTCTTTACCTCTGATATATGGCTTATGTAAGTTTTAAAGAACCAGCCATGACTCACCTGGTCTCCTTTCTGACCCTGCAGGCCCCGGTCTCCTTTAGACCCCTTGGCCCCATGCAATCCGTCGTTACCATAACGACCCTGTGAGACAGGCTAATCAGGACTCTCAGGATTGGAATCAGAACTCCTGAACATTTTGCCTCATTGACTTGCATTTACAAGATACATGTGTGCCTTACCTCATCTCCAAACTGCGATGCACGTTAAGATATAGGAAATAGTGACCGAGAAGTCATATTTTCAAGGTAATAATGACAGCGGAGGATCTAAAACCTACCATTTCTCCATTGACACCAGCCTCTCCAGGGTCCCCCTATAATCACATACAGTAAACCCAGCGTCACACAAGGAGCGTGTCCACTGGGACCACACCTGGCTTTAGCCAACTGTTTTTTTCCTTCTTACCTTCTGTCCTACTGGCCCACGGGCCCCAAACGGCCCCACAGCACCTTTGGTACCAGGCTCCCCCTTGAGTCCCTTTGAGAGGACAAAAATGCTGAATCACATCTGAAGTAACATCAGACGTAAAGAACGAATACTCTCTTCAGAAATGTCTTCTGCTTATTTGAGTAACAGCAATAACGAAAGTTTTGCGGTTATTCCATGTGCCAACACCAAACAGAGACAGGGCGTGATAAACATGGAGGTTTACCTTCGCCCCTGTGGGACCATCTTCACCCTTTTCTCCTTTATCCCCATCAAAGCCAGGAGGGCCTTTGTCACCCTGAGGCAGACACACGACCCAAACACAAAAGTTCACTCCAAGAAACACGCAACACAAAAACCCAGAGCCAGAAAAAACACAAACACAAAAGCCAGAGAAACACAAAATAGTACCGAACACAGACTGCAACACCCACTCCCAGCTGCAACAGCAACACTCATTTCATTGTGATAAAACACAATGGCATGATTTTGCATCTAAAGAAGGTAATGTCAAAACACATTGAAATAAAGACGCTCTCAACAACAAGAATACACAATGCAACAAACAGGCCCACTGACAGAAATACAATTGCAAAAACAATGCTTTTTGACTAAAAAGACACAAGTCTAAAAATACACACGGTCTTCCCGGAGAAAAGAAAAAAAAAAGAAAAACACATGACTTGCCCTGTGATTAAGATAACACCTCTTCTTTGCTGTTTTATTAGGAAATAGCAAAGCTTTTTAAAGGGCAAATAGAATGGTCACTGTCCGACACATAGTGGCTGAAATTGGCCGGAGTTTCTCACCGTTTCCCCTTTGTTGCCTTTGTACCCATGAGGCCCTGGGACAGAGAGAGGACTTCCCTGTTGAGAGAATAAGGTGAGCACTTAACCACCTCATCTGAATAAACACACACACACACACACACACACACACACACACACACACACACACACACACACACACACACACACAGACACACTTTCCCCTTTGATATGAGGCGCCTTTTACCCTTTCTCCTCTGTTCCCAGGCACTCCTCTGTCACCCTGGAAAAAAGAGAAGGAAATAATGTCAGGGAGAATACAGCCCAGGGTTCTCCCCAAATAATGTAACAGAGGTACTGTGCCACTCTGTTCCCTCACTTATTTTATTTATTTTATTTATTTCATTAAGCACATATGAATAGTGAAAAAGTAGGAAATACACATAAATATACTTTTTTATTTTTTATTTAAGTAATTGTGATAGATATTGTCATGAGAAGTTGTGCAAGGAAGACCAAAGAAACCCAGAGGGGTTTATCAAGTGGCTCCCTTAACAAGACAGACATTGTGAAAAAATAAAAATAGTAAACAAATAAAGAAACATAACAAAATAAAAGCAAGAACTGAAAAGTAACTGAATATGGTGGGAAAACAGGAAAGGGGAAAAGTAAGAAGAACGAGAAAGAGTGGGAGGGGAAAAATACAAGAAATTTGTTTTACTTGTAATCACATGTCAAAACTAGACATTACAATATGATAATTCAGTAGACAAGTCAGTCACGTATGTATTAAGTGCCATTTGACTTTTTTTGTAAACAAAAAAAGAGAAAGGTCAAAGTAATAGGAAGGAAGTTGGCTCCTCGAACATGAGGACTGAACTGAAACATAGTTGTTCGAGTAAGAGGCAACTGAAGTTGAATGAAAATGTACCGAACCGTTAAGTCAAAATGAACGTAAAGCACCTTTTTGAGTACCGTTATGCTCCTACTGTACCAGTCTGGACATATGTTTTTCATATGCCTTCAACTAGTTTTTAAAAAGTTTATAAAGTAAAGTCATTATAAACATGGAATTGTTCTGTAATCATTTTTTTATCACCCCCCCATCACTCTGTGAATCTGGGGAGAACCCTGCAGCCTATTTGGCTCGATTTCAGAGAAACTGAAAGTTATTGACTAAGAAAAGCACTAGAAGGAGGCACGGGGGACCCAGTGAGTAAAGCACAAGTTAAGAATGATTCTCCCCCTGGGGGAGTGGTAGTCTGCAGATGCGCATGCAACTTTTGATTACCCAGCTCAGCTTAAACTGCTTCCAGCACCGAGAATGAATAAATTCTGTCAGTTAACGTGTTCAGTTGACAAGAAAGTATCATCCTTTATTATTCATTATGCTAGGTCCAAAAAATTTCCAGTTATTTAATCAGTGGAATGTGTGACTCACTGCTGTTTAATGCTTTTTTTTTTTACATTGGTGATAATAACGAAGAGAAGTTATGCATGTATAATAAAAAGCTTGAAAAGGTGAAAATTGCAAAGCTGTTCCTTTGACCGGTGAGTCAGTAACTCTGAGGTTTGTATCTCGGAGGTTGTGCTGTATTATAAAATTCGACATGGGTAAAATTACCCTTTAATCAGCTTATAGAAGAATCACCTTGAATCACCTATAGAATAATAATTGGGCCTCATTCACCAAACATTCTACAAGTAAATTTGTTCTTAAGACGTTCTATAAAACGTTTTTATGAACATTCTGGCATTCACCAATGTTTTATTATTTGGAATTTTTTCTTGGGTAGAACAGAAGCTCAGAACGCAAGCATCAGATAATCCCGAAATATTTGTAAATCATTTTAAAGAAAGTCTTAAGAAGAAATTTCTTCGTAGAGTGATTGGTGAATGAGGCCCATCTTTGGTCCTGTAGTCATTTGTTACATTCCAGCACATTGTGAAACCCCAACATTTACTCAAGCCAACATTTACTCAAGTCATTTTCCTAACTATGTGCAAATGTCTCTATTCTCTCCAAGTTAGTCACTTCATGATCAGAAGTGAGATTACAGTATTCTAGCCAAATTGAGGCACCATCACTTCTCCTTAATGCAATGACCCATAGCGGCAATGACCCATAGCAGCATGAGCTTGACATGTTGGAACAGGTTGAAAGAGAGTGGCTCACAAAAAGAGTTTGCACAGAGAGGGCAGGAGACACGATGACAGCTCGAAGAAAAGGAGAGAAGCTTCTGGACTCATGTCAGAGCTGCAGATCCTCTATCAAAGAGGAGGGAAGGCTTGAAACTGTGGAAGTGCTGAGAAGCCCAGCATGGATATTAATATTTAAAACCACGGTCAGATGCACAGTATTCCAGCTGTGCTGAGACACTACTCAGCCTGCTTCTTTTAACCATCTTCCCTCCTCTAATGAAAGCTGGAATGGAGCTGGAAACTGTAGAGGAAGTCAGGCTCACCTTCTCTCCTTTAAAGCCAGGGAACCCTTTGGGACCCTGGATGAAAAGAAGGAGAAAACAACAGAATAGCAACAGAGTACATGTGTTAGCTACAGCTACACAGAATGCCTGTATATTATACTGCACTCTAGACCAAATACCTAGCATCAAGAATTTACACGTATCTACACATTAATGCACTATTGCACTTATTCTCTTTTTTGACATAAGAGGGATGCTTGTTCCTGGATACGAACAGAATATTTAATGTAATGTAATTCTGACTCACTATATGTCCATCAGAGCCTTTTACACCAGCAACTCCCCTTTCACCCTGTGTTATTGAAAGAGAAAATGTTTAAACAACTCCAGAGCCAATCCGAATTTCAATGAAGGACAACCAGTAGCCTGCTGTAAAACTTCCATTAGACACCATCTCTCACAAGAGCTGGTCTCTTTTCATATCTGGCAACAAAAACATAAAAATGTAAATAAAATCATGTCCCCATGATAGAGAAAGTATATCACTGTGATAACAGGGGAGTGGTTTGTTTTCCCATTGTAGTCTAGCTAACATAAGCTATGGTAGGCAGCTAACAGACAGGCAAGGAAGCAAAAAGATATTCTATGTTGAATTCAACTTAGATGTCATTAAGCATATGAAAAAATATTTGGATGAAACAGAAGTGTGCCACTTTGGAATAAGTAAAGTATGAAATGAAGGTACGGCCTGAACAGGTAAAATATAGTGTACTGTATGTGAGTTCTGATGTTTACAGCCTCATAATGGCGTTACAGGTGTGTAGATAAATAGGCTACCCATAGAATGTGATGCATTGTAAAACATAAATTTTCAGTTGGTTGTCCTGCATGACTAAGAAAACCTGTATATCAGTACTGATAGTTTTGATACTGGTAGCCCAGATTTAGAATTAGGCATGCCAGTATTAAGAACACTATAGATGCTGGTCTCTCCAACAAAAGCCAGTCTCCAACTATAAGAGGGGCTTAATTGAATTTCAAGCAATTAAATATCAAGGCTACTAATCAAAGTTTACGAGATATGTAAAGCAGAGGTGACCGCGCAGGTCTGGCTCACTCATTAATTAAGCAAATGCATAGGATCACGTATAAACAGACAGGCCCAGCTGCAAGATGCGACTGATCACTCTGAGAGGTGACGGTTTTTGGCAGGAGGTTCATTGTTCTTTCATGGGAAACAGTGTCTAGTTATATCAGCATGGAACTGCAAGGGAAGGATATCATCAGCAAAGGGACAGAAGAGCACACTCCAGGACCACAATGTCCATACATGCATTTGTGAGCAAGGGCAAAGAAAAACATTTGAGCAACTGAAGACCAGTTGACGGCGAGGGAAAGCAGCCAATTTAATCAACAACCTAAAGTTTAAGTTTTAGTTTACGTTGTTTAACAACTTCACTGTGGTGTTTCCATGTTTTTGTTAAGTATTTAGTATTTAGGCTAAAAAGTAGTTTTCATGTGCAACATTTGACACTTATTTCACACGCTATATTCCTCTAAAATCGCCTGACTACAATTCAAGTAACTTTTCCCCTGACATCTTACCCTTCGACCTGGGAGCCCAGCCACACCTCTGTTTCCTGGTTCCCCTGGGCCACTGTCTCCCTGGTGGTTAGACAAAGGCAGAAATTAGGCCATGTAATGCTCATAGCTGCTGCATAAAGTGACATAAATTTGACATTTGCCACGTTTTCTTGCGCTTCTCAATTAAAATTTGTAAGGGTCGCAGTGTAGCATAATGGGCTTGTAATTCAAGGTTCTGCGTGACTTAAAGGGATAGTTCGGAATTTTGGACATAATGTCTCAATTACGACTTACCCATGATGTAGTTGATTGATGGAAACCATTTTCAGCTAATTCCATGCTGTCCCTTCTTTTGGACATACACACGTTGCTAATGCTAGCGCAACTTTAAGGTAACCGGTAGCATCCACTACCAAACACACTTAAACACTTCACAGTGCACCCAAAGCAAATAAAATACGACAACAGTCTATCGGGGTTATTTTGAGTGTTTATACTATCATTTGTGAAGTCAAACTATCGTTGAATCCTTGACTTTGTGCTGACCTATATTCTCTGTGGAAGTACGGTGGCGGAGTGAACGTGGCCATTGTTGTTGTAGTCGACCAGTGCTGGCACTACATTCGTAGGTAACGTAAAGTATCGCTCTGCTTGGGGCTCATTTGATACCTTGATTCCCTGGATGACTTACAGCCATTTAGCCAGTCATGTGTTCCATACTGTACCAGTGTAATTTACAGCTGAATCTAGTCTCACCCCCAAATTCCCATAGAGATCCATTCAAATGCAGAGAGGTTATAGTATCGCTTGTAACAGTACCTGGAAATAGGATATTGAGAGTCTTATGATATTGATGGGTCACAGACTTCAGGAAGTAACAGCATGCAAAGGATATGCAACCAAATATTAAATATGATACTTTAAAAATACATATGATCCAAGGCTTCACATACTTTTTCCAACAAAGCATTTAATGTTGGATAATTTTGCTCAATAAATAAATGATAAAAGAATAATGTCTTTTGTTGAGCTGGGTTCACTTTATCAAATTGTAGGACTTAGATGAAGATGTGATCACATTTTAGATCTAATTTATGCAGATATACAGAAACTTCTAAAGGGTTCACAAACTTTCAAGCAGCACTGTATATGTGAAACGTAAGGGAGCCCACTCCATCAACATCCCGGGTACTTGCGATGCTACATGTAAAGTGTAATTGGGACGGATACGTCTCATCACTAGCGGCAAAGTGGATCGAGTTAAATACATTAGGCTACTTATTTTATGCGTATTATGCCTATACTGTACGTATGTGACTATTCTGAAATAAATGTATTCTGAATGTTTTTAACCACCTGATTGTAATCACCTCCTTAATTGAACTAGTTAACCCAATCCTCTGTGCTCTCAGATTGCAGGGCAGCAGTAAAGTCACCTGGTGAGTAGATTCGGGTATAATTTACCAGATAGCCTAATCAAACGATTTAATTTCTCAATAACCAAGACGAATAGGTAAATAAACTTGTGCAGCATTTTACTAGCCGATATCCATATTTGTGCTGACGCAAAATGCGTTAATAGCCCATGTCATGGAAGTGATCAATGAACAGCACATATTTGGGTAAATTCGTTTTTCTAGCTTGAAAGCATGCATTGCGCTGAACGCTGGCTCCAGCGATTTATGCTTTCTAATGTTTAAATCGTTTTGAATAAATCGAGTGCCGTCTTAAATTAATGACATTCTTTAACGTGATGAGGAGAAAACGCAATGCTAACGTGCAACTCAGAGAAAACGTTGGGATTTTTGCCAGTTAATTATTCAGAATTATTGCGACCCTTATATTACATTACATTCATTTAGCAGACGCTTTTATCCAAAGCGACGTACAATAAGTGCATACAGAGACGTCATCAAGATCACTACAGAACAGACAAGACAAAGCACATCCTTCCCATAATGTAGCAGCTATCCCTAGTAATGAACGTTGACTGTAGTTCACAGTAAGCTGTGGGTAAATCAGCTATACTACACTTCTATTCTAAATACTATTATAAACTATAACAAACAGACAGGAAAACACAGGGAACTAGTAAACACAGGGAACTGATATTTCTAGGTTAGAATATCAGTCAAGGTGGAGTCTGAAGAAGTGAGTCTTCAGGCCTCGACGGAATGCAGGCAGGGTTCGAGCAGAATGTAGGGGAATGGGAAGTTCATTCCACCACTGAGGAGCTAAGGTGGAAAAGCTCCGCAGTCGGGACGAGTGAGAGCCGTTGACACGGAGGGGGGGAAGTGCGAGTCGCCCTGCTGTAGAAGAGCGAAGTGGTCGAGCAGGAACATAGTTCTGGATTAAGTCCTGCAGGTAGGCGGGGCCTGTCCTATTGGCTGCCGTGTAGGCCAGGGTCAGAACGTTGAACCTGATCCTGGCTGCAACTGGCAGCCAGTGGAGTGACCTCAGCAGGGGGGTTACATGGGAAAATTTCGGGAGGTTGAACACAAGCTGGGCAGCTGCATTCTGGATCAGTTGAAGAGGCAGAATGGCGCAGGCCAGTAGGCTTGCGAGCAGGGAGTTGCAGTAGTCCAGGCGTGAGGTGACCATGGTCTTATTAAACAATCTCACGTTAGTTATCTCTTTGTCATTGTCAATTGTTAATCATTAGCCCATAGGCTACATAATTGCTCCTGATTATTCAGGGAATTTGTTTGATTGACATAAGCAAGAAAAATAAATGGAAACACGTTGAGAATGTTCTGTTTAAATGGTTTATTCCAGCGCATGGGCTGTCCTACATATTTACATGCTATACAATTTTATGAAATATGCTAGCCCACAAAACTTGCTGTATGTATTGACATTTGTTATTCAGTAAATCAATTGCTTGACTGATAATTAACGTAAACAGGTTAAGAGTTTCATCCGTTTAAAGGTAGGCTACGGTGACAGACGTTTAACATGATCTGAGATCCCACAATACGCCACTGTGCAGCAGCAAGGTTAACTTCCGAGTATAGATGGGGTGAAGTGCATGTCAATTCAAATAACCCGCTCCGCCCTCGCTCCCTCCCACTCGCTAAACGCAAGTGTATACTCCTGTTTTATTGGTATGTGCGTCACATCCTCCCAAGTGAAGTTTGCAAGTGAAGTTTACGAGGGTGGAGCAAAAACTGGATTGGGACGCAGCCTTAGTCTCTTCATTAATTATAGGTGTGACTTGTGTGTAACATGCAATAAACCAATCAAAATGTCATATCCCATTCCCTTTAAAAGCCATCTGCGTTTGCATCTTGGTAGCTTGCTAATATGATGGCTGAAGGTAAGACTGTGAAAATAGTGATTTACAGCTGGCGAAGCAAGCTTGTGCGGGCAGTTAAAGCGTGCCAGCAAGCAATAGGCTATATGGATCATTATTATGATCAATGAAACAAACAATTAGAAATGAAAACAAATTTGTCGCACATTACACAATTCATTCTGAGAATTGTAATGCCATATATTCTCTGCACACGCTTTAACCTCTTGCATGAGCAGATTTGTTTCGCCAGCTGTAAATTGCTCTCAAATGATCAAATGCCAAGGTGCAAACGCAGGTGGCTTTTAAAGGGAATGGGAGATGATGTCTGGATAAGACCATCCGCTAAATACCAAAATGTAATGTAATGAACGACTTTACTATGTGCTCTCCAGTGATTATCAAATTAAAATTTTACCTTGTAACCTTTTGCCCCAGCTGGTCCCGACAGGCCCTACAGAAAAGAATAACCACAGGAGATAAGAATATGCCAAAAGTCACACACATGCATGTATGCATGCATACACATACAAACAGGAAAATAATGAGCATGATGGTGAAGGTCGGGCTGAATCCTCAGGTGCATCGCTATACCTGTTTTCCGGGAGCGCCACCTGCACCTGGAGGTCCCGGTGATCCGTTCTTTCCCCTCCTCCCCCGATCACCCTGGAGGCAAGGGAGCGCAAGAGAGCGAGAGAGAGAGGGCGAGCGAGTCATGCTGCGTGGTATCACTTTGCCTCTTCCTTGACGGACCAGGCCTATGGTGTACACATTCATTTCATCGCAGTTCCAATCTGCTCTCCCTTCCTAATATTTAAATACCTTATTCTCTCTCTCTCTATCTGTCTCTCTATCCTGTGTTTCTGAGATTCATGGGAACATTACAACATGGTCACTGTAATTCCACTATGGTTGCTTCCCACTGTGGTCATCCATTTACCTGTTATGATAATATTTCTGTTTAGCCACTGTTTCTGCTGAGCTAAATCCCATTCACTCCTCTGCTATGGGAGATGGGCAGCGATAGCAGGAGGAGCATAGCACAAGGGTTTTGAGAATCACTCAAGACTTCATGTCATTTCTTTGTCAAATCAGCATGGCAGAGTTAGCCTCATAATCACTGGACAACATTCTGTGAGGCTCTGAATAATATTTTTTTTTTTTAAAAAGATGATACGCATAATTGTTCCATTTCCCCAATATTAATGTGTCATTATGCAGTATAATCTGCAGAGGAATTAGATGCGATTAATTTCTGTAACAGAGCTGAGTCACAGACCTCTGTATGTGAATGAAGCTGGTAGGATGAATGACATGTTTAAATTACTCTGAACCCTGGAATAACCTGATTGAATTAAATTAACCTATCCTGTCCCGGGATAATGTTTCAAGTTACTTTTTACAAATGTGCATGCACTTGCATTAATATGCAAATATAGTTTTATATTAATTACTGCTGATATTAATATTTTAGTATTCGCTGCAACATGATACTGACTTAGTTCCAAATGTACTGTACTTTAGAGATCACTCAGAGTTCATTTAGAGTTCACCTGAACATGAACACACCAAAAAAAAGTCATTATTAACAAGAGATTAATCACAGAAAAATAAATCACAGAATAACACCACTAAAAATGACATGCACGGTAACACACTTTTGCACTATACAACCAACATAAGAAGAGAAATCCCACAGGTCAGATTAAGAAGTGCAACATGGAGTATGAGATTTCAGCAGTCAACACAAATGGGAAGCAATTACTTTAACTCCAATGGGAATTTAACAATACTCATGGTCTGACATAAACACAGGTGGAAAGGGGTTGTGTTGGACGCATCGCTATGGTAACTGGACCTTTTCTGAGTATACACAGTAGGCCTCACTCACTACTGTTCCAGGTTCCCCTGGGTTGCCATGTGGTCCCCTTTGACCCTGGAAGCCTGAGATCCCAGGGTTGCCACGAATACCCTGGATGCCTTGGGCACCCGGCGGTCCTGGTTCTCCGGGCTCTCCCTGCCCATTCACGCAAACAGGCAGATGGACAGACAGACCGAAAGACAGACAGATGGAGATAAACAAGCACCGGCTTCAGCGATGTCAGTATTAGCACTCTCCCCTCATGTCCTTTCAACAAGATGAACGTTGGCTAACGTCGACTAACTTTTGCAAACATGATCAAACTTTTTTTCTCTTGACCGTGAACTTTCGCTAATGTGAGCTAACAGACTGAAAAGGTTATGGGCAGTGAACAAAAATGGGTGCCGATGGGGCAGACACAGAGCACCTGCATCATCTCCCCTCTGGCCATTACATCTGTTCTTTGACGTGTGTGAAGTGTGGACTTAGGCTGACCTAACACTTTTATTTACCAGGGTTTTTGAAGATGAGAATATGGAATCAGCTTCCTGACCTTCAAGAATGTTTATTTTATTCTCCCCAGACTTACCCGCAGACCAGATTGGGTAATGGACAGATCATGCCAGTCAGGCTAATTTACCATGGTGTTGCTTGTATGAAGAAAAGCTATTAGGTTGGAAGATTCTGCAGTAGTTGGCTTGCTATAGGATGTAGAGAGCTATTTTTGAACTTGTGAGACAAAGCTCTTGGTTATTACATGACTGACAGTTTGGTTATCTTATGCTATGTTTTTAAAACATATTTTTATTAAGTGATTGCTTATGATAGTATACAGCACATGAGTATGAGGTCAAAATCTTGTTTTGGTCTTCATAATAGAGTATAAGGTTAGTTAACCTTGTGATTTGCTATATTGAGTATTATATGGCTGTATACTTCTTAGTCTATATTGTGGAGTATAAGCTGTTTGTTATGGTTTTGAGTCTCATTTTGTAACAGAGAAATTTACCTTTTGTCCTGGGGGGCCAGCCTGTCCAATTGGACCTCGATAGCCAATCCCAGGCTCCCCCTAGAAACACAAGCTCCACGGTAACACAAAAACACAATGCTTGTTCCAACCACCATTGGTTATGTAAAGTTTGGCATTCTAAAAACACTTGTGAGATTAGGATTCAGAAAAGAATGTAAAAAATAGCAAATGTAATTTATCGTACCTTTTGTCCCCTTTCTCCAATTCCTCCCTTTATTAAAAACAAAAATTAACAACATAGTAAAATATTAAAAACGTATTTTATTCCATTACTGCCATGGAATACCATTTCCAGTGCACATTTTCTATGTGTACAAAGTAACAGAAGTGATGTTGAAAAGAAAGTAACATGAGTTAACAAGATATCTTTGGTACCAATGAAAAAAGCTGAAAGGATAATTAATATCGACATTAAGCTCATCCGTCACAGATGGGTAAAAATAGAATGCTGTGCACTTCAAAGGCAGAAGACAGGACCAGTCCATGGAATATTTCATGACTTCCATTTTGTTGAGTGGCAGAAGCAATTTCCCGACATTCTGAATGGGAACGTCAACGTGTGATGTTAGAGGACACAGCTGAGAGAGGAGTGAATCATTGGCATGACAGCAAGCGATGTGTAAAAGTTCTGTGTACCTTCCAAAGCCATGACTCACAGTTTGTCAAAGTCGGTTTGATTCTTAAGTAAATGAAAGCAATATTAAAAACGGATATACGTATGTACACAGATTCTCTCTTAAGGCTGAAGACAATCATGTTTTTTTTCAAGGATACCAAACTATACAACTATGCAATACTAAATAACAAGAGATGCACCTTTTCTCCAGGGAGTCCATTTTCACCAGGAGCACCCTTTTCAAAGAAACACACAGAGATGAATACATCCGCAAACAAGCAAGCGCACGTACACCCAAGTACATATTTAGATATCATTTGTTTGCAGATGATGGATGAATCCACCGGATTTCAATTATGAATATAGAAACTAATATTTGTGAGCCCATAGCTCATATTTGTATGCAAATATGGGGAAAGGGATACAACATCCTTACCTTTAAATAGTCATAAGGTGCCTCTGTCCTCGTGTGTGGCCCTCCCTCTCTTTCCCTCTCCATTTCCTCCAGCTCCTCTTCTCTCTCTCTTTCCCATTCCATTCTCTGTCTCTCCATTTCCAGCTCCTCTTCTCTCTCTCTCTCCATCTCTAACCTGTCTCTCTTTCGCTCCATCTCATTTTCCAGTTCGGACCCCTCTCCCTCCATCTCTTTCTCCAGCTCATTCCAGTCACTCTCTACCTCCCCATCTAGGTCGATCTCATCCTCTGTTTCTGTCTCCTCCTCTCCTATAGTCTCACTGTCCTGTGTATCTGTCTCCGTCCCTGGCTGAGTCTCTCTTTCAATCTCCCCCTCTATCTCAGTCTCAGTTTCTCTCTCTGTCTCTCCCTCTATCTCAGTCTCTCTCTCTGTCTCCCAGTCTATCTCAGTCTCAGTTTCTCCCTCCGTCTCATAGTCTAACTCAGTCTCAGTTTCTCCCTCTGTCTCCCAGTCTATCTCAGTCTCAGTTTCTCTCTGCGTCTCATAGTCTATCTCAGTCTCAGTTTCTCTCTCCGTCTCATAGTCTATCTCAGTCTCTGTTTCTCCCTCTCTCTCCCAGTCTATCTCAGTCTCAGTCTCTCCCTCTGTCTCCCCCTCCATCTCAGTCTGTGTCTGATGTACAGGGCGGTGATGCTCTGGTTCAGGAACCGAGTGCTTCTTCTTCCAGAACGAAAGCAAATAAGATTGATAATATTGAAACAACTGGATATCCCTTCAATATGTAAATATGTTGAATTACCTGTGGAGAACTTGAGTTAATCAGAGAGAGAATAAACTGGCTTACATTCCGTTCCTTCCATCCTCCAGCTCCAGACTGAGACTAAACAGAAAAGATATGAATGTTTGATGCATGCAACAATGTTCGTTGACAACAATGGGCCTTCCAGCCTATGGAGCCTCATCATTTTAAGATTGCAGTTTTTTATTCTTTATCAAAACCTTTTCCAAATCCATCTACCTCTAAACCACAACCTTTCCCTTCAGATTAATGTGACTTCAAAGAGGAGGAAAAACACTTTACAAAGTAAAAAAAGGTGACAATGTTTATTTACTTGTTGTCCCCGCTGGTAGCGATTTCTTCCTCCGGCCGTCCCAGGCATGTAGGCCTGGAATAGACCAGGATGTGTCATGGGGAATGTTTAAATTCACCACGTAAAACTTTTGGAGTAGCCTGACCTAAAGCAGTGGTTCCCAAACTCTCGGGGACCACTGTGTATGCTGGTTTTCGTTCCAACCACAATTGGAATCCCGGAATTTTAACAAGATGTCAATTGTTCTTAATTAGGTGCTTGTCAAATTTAGAGGGATTATTTACCCTCTTAAGCCACATTATGTTAGCAATAGCTATGCATGTCATGAATAATAAAAGTACAATATTCTCATTGTGCTATATTGCAAATAATTACAAAAAGGGGCAAAAAAAACAAAACATTTTTTAACTGACCAAATTAATTTTATTTTATTAAATAAAATTAAAGACTGAGGTGAATCAATAGGCTCCTAATTGGTGAAATTGTGGATATATGGCCACTAAAACTAACCATTTGATAAATAATGGAAAAAAAGACAAAGAAAATGATAACGAGCCAAACTTGCAGTGTTAATACATTTAAGAAAAACTTGATGAGGGAACTTAAAAACTCACATTTTCAACTACCTAATTAGGAGCCAATTGATTCACCCCAGTCATTAATTTGATCAGTTTAAAAAAAATGTTACCTATTTGCAAAACAGCCCAATAAGCACAGTAGGAACATGGGAATTTTTATTCTTCGTGGCATGCATAGCTATTTCTGACATGATGTGGCTTAAGAGGGTAAATAATCCCTCTAAACATGAAAAGCAACTAATTAAGAAAAATGAACAGCTTGTTAGGATTTTGGGATTGCAATTGTGGTTGGAACGAAAACCAGCATACACAGTGGTCCCCGAGGACCGAGTTTGAGAACCGCTGACCGAAAGCAAATTTCAAAACTCAGTCCTGGATGCTTCACGTGCATGCCATAAATATCTCTTGCATCTTGATCAAATTGTTCTCTTGATCTCTCAAATAGGATACTGTATGTTGGCTATGAAGACCCAACCTTTATATGCGTACCCCACAAAAAGAAACCTCCTTTCACAATTATCTCAAAGTCACCTGCATAGGTGACCTTTGCTATGTTTCATTCGTTTCCAGTGAAAGGGGCCTCGCCTCAATCGTAAATTGAAAATTATTTTTTAAATAAAAATCCCCACAGTGAATAAAAGAACCGCCTACCCAGTAGTTTCCCCATTCAGCTTTTTTTCCCCTTCCAGTGATGACAATATTTTTCTTTAGCTACTCCTCGATGACCTCGTCTGACCCACATCAAAACACTTGCTGCTAGCATCATTTCAATTTATTTGCTGCTAGTCTGCCCGATCCTCTTTGACAAGGCAAACTATAGCAACGAAACGCATCCATTCATGTGGCTCTGAGATGAGGAAAATTGCAAAAGAAAAAAGAAACATCTAGACAGCCTGACTAAAGTAACAACTTTCTTTGGTGCAGTAAGTGCATCTATAAAAATGTATTTGACAAGCAATGCGCTTTCAACATCGTCGCTAATAGAAAATGCTGCAAACTTCTTTATGTCATACAAAAAATATATACATTAGAATTATTAGAATATACAAGAAAGTCGTGTGCACAAACGTGTCTTTATCAGTGAGGTGCTGGTTATGGCAAGATAAGGAAACATGAAAAAAGAAAGAACTAGGAGGGAAATGCTTTCTATGTCAAGCCCCAATGCTGAAACCGCACACTTAAAACTGCGCCTTCAGATGCAAAAATAGATTTTGATGCAAAAATAGTTTCATTACATTTAGTCAAAATATAACCTTTTTTTACTAAAATGTAATAAAACTCTTGTTGCATCATTAAGCATTGGTCTTGTCATACTATATTATATACTCCCACAGAATGAAAAATACTCAGGATCTTTGCTTACCATGTACTCTGGCCAGGGGGCGTTCCTCCTTCCTCGAACACGTTTCTCTTTCGGTCCAATATTGGCCTCACTTCCCTGCTTAATTCCAGAGAGGCCAACGGTCAATCCATTCAACAGCAGTCACAAGCTGTATCAATTTAGCGTGTCAAACAAGCGCCATGACCGTGCAGCGTGTGCATAAGGCGTGCCATACCACCCTGTTCCCTTCCCATGTCAAACTGCTGAAGCAAAGCAGGTATGGCCGTAGTTAGAACTTAGATGGGAGACCCCCTGGGAATACTAAGTTTCTGCAGGAAGCATTGGTGGACCACTCTTCATTCAAATAGAATCCCAATGCCCCTTCAGAGTGATGGGGGAATTGTGCTCACAAAGCAGGCTAAGTTGGTTAGCTGGATAACTGTGTGGAGTAAAACCCAGAAACCCCACAAATATGGAACATAATATGAAGCAAAACGACTGTTCTGGGTTTTACTTAGCACAATTATCTAGCTAACTGACTTAGCCTGCTTCATGATACAGGCCCGGGGGCTCTGACTCTGGTCATTAACTATCCTATGACACTTTTTGAAATTGTAAGGGGATTAATATGATGTGACTGGTAAAATTCAGCCAAAAAAAAAAAAACTGACATTCTACACCTGGTGACTCAAGTAAAATAGCCATCCTTCTTAATTGTCTTAAAGACAAATAAAAAACACTAAGATTAACATTGGATGTTGCAAAACTTCTACTCTGTTAAAAGTCCTGGTTCTCACTCTGAATTTCTGCCCTCTGAATTGGTTGACAAAGTTCCAAATAATGAGAAACAAAAAAACTTATTTTTAAAAAGATTTGTTCAAGTAGCTTTCAGCTTTAAAGTAGGCGGTGTCTTCGCCTTTCAGTGATACAAAGAGTCATCCATGCATTTATCTCTTCTAGTATGGACGAAAACAATGCTCTGTATTCAAGTCTAAATGGTCTGTCAGGTTTTACACTATATAGCCAAAAGTATGTGGACACCCCTTGGTCTGGGGCTGTTTTTCATGGTTCAGGCTAGGCTCCTTAGTTCCAGTGAAGGAAAATCTTAACATTACAGCATACAATGACATTCTAGACGATTCTGGTTTCCAACTTTGTGGCAACAGTTTGGGGAAGGCCCTTTCCTGTTTCAGAATGACAATGCCCCCGTGCACAAATAAAGGCCCATACATGGTTTGTTGAGATTGGTATGGAAGAACTTGACTGGCCTGCACAGAGCCCTCACCTCAACCCCATCAAACACCATTGGGATCAATTGGAAAGCCGACTGCGAGCCAGGCCTGATAGCCCCACATCAGTGCCCAACCTCACTAATTCTCTTCTGACTGAATGGAAACAAATGCACACGTCAATGTTCCAGCATCTAGTGGAACGCCTTCCCAGGAGAGTGGAGGCTGTTATAGCAGCAAATGGGGACCAACTCCATATTAATGGCCATGATTTTGGAATGAGATGTTGGATGAGCAGGTGTCCATATACCTTTGGCCATGTAATGTATATTGGCTCCAAGGTATCCAACATCCAGAAGCTGGCTTTTAATTGGCCTAAACTATTCATATTTTTAGTATTCATAATTCAATATATTGATGATCACAAGACCCTCACATTGCTTATCCCATGACTAAGTAGTTGGTCTCAGAATTGGTCCTATGGAGATTGCTAATGCTAATGGATGAGATTTATGTTCGCTGTCTTAGCTGTGCAGGTGGTCCCTGTGTGAAAACTGGAGAACCAGAGTTTGTCCTGAGGCTCAACTTCTCTCATCCTGAGAACTGCATAGCATACTGTTTCTCTTGGCCATTCCAGAGAGGAACTTGCCAATGCGTATAAGGCTTGACTCACATATTATAAAGTGGCAGTTTGTCTTGAATTAGTGTCTAATGTTTCATTCATAGAATCAGAAGGCACAATGACTACTCATACATAAGCTTTTCCAGTTCATAGCTCAAGTGACAATGCAGGTAGGCCTATTATTATTTAGATTGTATTCCATTCATCTTAGCAACCATCATTAATGTTTTTGTAAAAAAATATTCTATTTGAGGAAATGACACATTAATTAAGGTTGGTGTAAAATATTACTAATGCCCAATGATTCGTAATGTACTTCAGATCCCCAGCAGTCATAACAAAATGAAAAAAGACACTTAGACATGTGTAAGAAACAAGATCATATTTACTCATTTTCATGCTCGTAGAGGTTAAATACAAAAAAAGGGATTTATGCAATTTCACCAGTGAAAACAGGTATTAAAATATCAATACAGTGATACATGTTTTGAACGATATGTGTTTATAAACATTTTTAGAAACAATTTATTTAAGAAGGAAAAAACAGTTCAATACAGAAAGTAAACAATAAACAATATATTTTCCACCAAATTTTAATAAATAAGCTAAGTGTCCAGTTCATTAAGAATCATTACTAATAAAAAAATATTACCACATAAGAATAGTAGACTAAAAAAATGACTGTTCATTCATTGTTCCAACACTAGATTCTTTGGAGATGATAGCAATGAAAGATTATTTTGAAGTATGAAATGATAATGGGAGCTAATGACTCTGAAGGAATTTATTTTGATAAATAACGTACGGAACATTAAAGTCACTGTATTGTAATTTTTCAAATAGCAATCCTAGTACCAGGGATTGCTACTCTCATTGTTCAGATCCCAGTACCAGGGATTGCTACTCTCAGATGTGTAAAAAACATTCCCTGAAAACGCTACAATTGGTTCTGGATTCAATTTCTTTTTTTGTCGTTTTATTGTTTGTTATCACAAGAGTAATTCAAACATTTCTCTTTCCAAGGCAAAGAGGAAGTGTCTTGAGTGTGTGACATCATTAGGGTGCGATGAAAAGGAGTCCCTCCCCCGTGTAATACTGGTCTGGTTGGAACGGACAGTCTGCTCCCCCACCAGTATTAGCAAACTTCACAGTATATAGAGACAGTTCTCAGGAAGCATTTACGCTCACTTTCCTACAGTTTCAATCTGGTTGGGTTAAGGACAGTCCCTGTATTAAAAATTAAACAGAGATTTTATTTAGTCACATTTATTTCTGCTTAATTATCATCACAATTTTACTTGACATCACATCACTTACTTTGAGATTCCTTTAAAGCTCAGTTCATTCGGGTATGCACATTCTTTGTTAAAGCCATTATTGGCCATGCGCAATACATGCTGGGATGTCTACTATTTTCACTGCCATTTTATGTTACCATGAGTGAAATATTGTCAAAAGGATTTCATGTTGTGGTCACCCACTTTTGGTTAATGTTTAATTTATTAAACTTTATTTTTAAGGTTACCTTTTTGGTGGTTTAGAAGTTCAGTATTGAAAAGTCACATTAGTAACTGGAAAAATGTGGTCCCCATTTACACTGGTGAAATTTTCAGAGATTAGAGAAGGGAAAAGAAATCATAGAGGACAGAGATAATTCAACGTTGATTAGGTGCTTTGATCATCAAGACTTTTTGCAGCATTAAATAAAAAAAGATATGAATTTTAATGACCACATCCAATTGTGGCAGATGAAATTCACAGATTTAAAATCAATAAAGGAAAAAAACCGCCTCAGGGTCAGATTTAAAGGGGTTCTTCCAAAACATTGTCCATCATCAAAGCACTTGTGCAGACCGTTCATGCACCCACCTACCCATCAGACAGTCAAAGGCAAGTGACCCCCCCCTCTGCTGTCGGACGGCATGCGGGAACCGGCGCGGTGATTAGTACGGCCAAGCGCACCCACCCACCCAGAGACGACACACAAGCTAGAGGAGAGCGGAACGGGCCCAATAAAGTAACACTCCTACCTCCTCTACGCCCTCCTGTGAATAGAGGATACTCGCTGTTTGGGATTCACCCTCCTTTAAAAAAAATTTAAAAAAAGAAAAAGAAAAAGTGAAATTTCCCTTCACAGACTTGCAAAGCCCTGTTTAGGACGCACTTATGGCAATGAGGAATACTGGCTTGGACAATGCAGCCCACTGATACAACAGTACAACACAGCACAATTATACATCAAACTCTTACCTCGTCTACTTCCCCCTGTAAGTGATGGTGATATTATACATCAAACTCTTACCTCGTCTACTTCCCCCTGTAAGTGACGGTGATCAGCTGTTGGGAATTCCTCCTGTTTTGAACAAATATTCATAAAGCTTTGGTCGGTTTTTTGTGCTCATACTATTGGAGGGTTAAGCCTACAAAGACAGAAAAAGACCAGACTAATGGCACCTGCATGCTCTCATAAGTCGATCATTCACTAACGTGTGCATGTATTCGTCCACACAGTACCTACCTCTTCTGCTTCTTCCAAATGGACAAGACTGGATGTCGCCAAGTCTATCTGCTTAAAATAGATCAGTTAATTAAAACATGGATTCCTTTTAATAATAATGGGTAACACTTTATTTTGAGTGTCCAATATGACACTCAAATTGATATCAACTGATATCAATTGAATACCAGTTCAGTGTTAATTTAAAGTCAATTGCATGTCAGGTGATTTTCAACAAACAGGTGAGTGTCAAGAAACACTGCATTGACACAACCCTCTTGTCAAGAAACACTGTATTGACACTCAGCAAAGTATAAACTGACTGTTTGCTGTATCTCAACTCTCTCTGACATTCAGTTCACCAAGTTGAGTGTCAACATTGGACACTCAAAATAAAGTGGTACCTAATAATGATATACAAACCTCTCTACGAATTTTTAAAAAAGCCAACAGTTCAAGTACATCTATGTAGAAACAGACATCCAAAAAGCACAGGCGAGCATAAAAAAGTAAACAAATATATCATGCATCCCTACCTTTTCAATTTCTCCCTCTAAATGTAGAGGATTAGTTGTTGAGAATTTGACCTGCATAGAAAAATAAATAAATAAATAATGACAGTGCAGTATCAATATAGGAATGAGTACAGCCGACAAACTAATAAACTTCTTAAGACTACCTCGTCTACTTGTGTCATGAATGGATCCTCCGATGGATGTTCATCCTGGTTAAAAAGAAAAAGAAAATGGTTTGCTTTGAATTTGAAATAATGCAGTTGACGTCAGCGATGATTGTAACCTCTTCAGCACTCAATTCTCTGCATCAGTAACCCCGACACAAACATTCAGAGAAAAAAGGTTTCCTTTGAACGCTTGTGCTCCTACCTCTCTATCTTGAGTATGCAGGGAAGCAACTGTTGAGTTTTCATCCGGTTTAAATTTAGGAGTAATACATAGAAAGTAAAACGTATCTCTCCTTTAATTCACATGCACTTCAACCTTCTCTTGGCTGTTTCACAATGGACTCCCGTGCAATAAAAGCCAAAAGACTTACTTCACTTCCCTGGGAGTGGAGAGGGCTTTCAGTTTGGAATTCACCCTGCTGTAAAACTGAATAATGAGACCCAAACCCACTATTCATAGGCAATTCTTCATTCCTTTCCATGATTTGTTCACTGACGCGATTCATTCTCAATACAGGTGATATTTTGTAACAAGTACAAATAATAATAATAATAATAATAATTTTCTAAACAGCTGTATACCCCAGTGCTGGTACTCTCCTACTGTATATCAAACCATAGTAAAACATTATCACCATGGATGCATGTACAGTCTGCAGATGTACCTCATGACTTTAACAAAAATGTCAGCACAAATATGTGCAAGTGCTAATTGTTGCACACCACTAATATTTTAATACTTTTCAATACTTTTCAATTGAGGGACAGGGTAAATGATTCAACCACACTGGGTTAAGCTTAGTTAAACATCTGTGGGGACTTTCATAAAAGATGAAAAACTGTTATTACATTTTTTGTAATTAATTGCCATCTCAAACAAGCTGGGCACATTGGTGTCTGAGCAATTGTTTCAATTATTTTTCAGAAAATAAATTAATTTCCCCAGAAAGTGGGTGTAATGTTAATCACTGACGTATAGCACCACTGGGTCACCGATGTCCCATCTCCTCCTTGGGGAGATATTCCCACGGGATCAGCGAGTAGCCCACGCTAGGTCAAGTACTCCTGTTAATAATTTTTGCTTGTTAAGAATATGGAAGCAATTAAGATATTCTTACGCAAGAACCTAAAGTGCAGCTTCAAAGTTGCAGAGAGAAAATAGCTGGTTCTCGCCCTGCACTTTGATCTTTTTATTAACAAGTTACTTATACAAAAATGAATGATTTTTAAGTTTAGTTGCTTTATGTAAAAAGAGGGGTTTTGCTGGAAAAGTGCTTTGATGTAACTGCATTTTATCTAGTTGCACTTCAAGAAAGATATGGGATTTGCCTCTAAAAATGACTTGAGGTACTGTATTACAAGACAGCTAATCACTCACTCATTCTACAACACAGTTTACTTGTGCACCACAAGCTTGGGCCTTCCACTTTGTTATTATAAGCCCTTATAAGACACATAACTCCTGTAACCCAGCCTCCCAACAGCAGCATTATAACTGCTCATAATAATTAACTCATAATTAAGTGTATTGTCATGAATGGCATTGCAGTTATTTATCACATCATTAATTACTCTCATAAACACAAACAAATTTGCAGCGAAACTTGCCAAACAGGGAAAGATGAGCATGGCAACGTTGGTCAAAGTTGGATGGAGTAATAAGGCTAATAATTTTCTCAACTCATAAATATGGATGCTGCACTAAAGTTTAGTACACTGTCCATGATGTGATGTAAAAAGCTTGCCGGATGCTGTGACGGAAATAACCGAACTAAAGTCTTAAGCAGTCACGTCCACCCTGGGATTGTACCATGACATAAAGGAGTAGTATTGACATTTGGGTAGGGCAGCTGACAAGCAGATGAAAACCTAATTCCATCCATGGCTTACCTCATATTCATGAACGTCTTCTTCACCATCATAAAATGGCTCCTCCTGCGTCTCCTCCTCTCCCTTTGAAACAGGACAATTGCCGTCAAATCCTAGACTGCATTTTCATTGTCAGCTTTTGCCATCTAATTGTAAACGTGGGAAATTAATGTTTATGGTTAATTTTCGTAAATGTAATATACCATGCATTTCGTTTGAGTAATTCGTGAAACAATCAATTGTTTGGGTGCGAAAAATAAACATATCCAGTACATAAATGCATTTATCATCATTAACCGTGAACTAAAACATGCACACACTCATCACGCATGTGAAACAAATATTAGAATAATCATGCTTTTAGCAGTATTTTAGACTGAGTGAGTAGTTATCCACATACAGTGATATTTCAGATTAATTCTTTTCAAACTTTGTGATTAGTTATCCACATATAGTATAGTCTATTTCATATTAGTTATTCAAATATTTACAAGTTGTTCTGCATTTAAGTAGAAGCTAGTCACTTTTACCATATCGACAGCCTCATAACAAAAGTGCCTAAGTCATTTTTTGTAGTTTTGAGAAAAAGGCAAAAAACTGCTGCAATTCTACGTCAATGAGGATTTAGGCAGAATAGCATAAAGTGGTTCAGGAAGTGCACAGCGACCTGCAGTGACTTGAGCATTTTTACACTGTTGACAAATGATAAATCAAGTGATTTAGGCAGAAAATCTCAAAATGTCCAAAAAATGACTTAGTTATGAGGCTGTCGATATGGTAGTCCTTCAAAATTATTTATTTGCTCATTCTTTGTTTTTAAAAAAAAATGTATTTTAATTTATTTATAAAAATCAGTATTCAACCAGTATTCAATCAGTATTCATCCAAAAATTTAAACGAAAAATATCGCCAAAGCATCCAAAAATACAAAGACATTCCTGTCACATTGCATGTATGCTCTGAAGGGAAGACCTCTGCTCGTCATATCCTCAGGAAACTGCTATTTCTTTAGCTTTTAATTTGCACTTAGAGCACCGGTCTGGGTCCCCATATAATTTTGCACTAAAATTAATCTAGGGTTTCAGATACATTACAACTATAGAAATAAGGCCAAGAAGTCTTAGCAGCGTTTAATCCATGTGTTAATATGCACAGCAGGCAATAGCCTTCCACACACACACACAGGTTATTGTAGCTGCACACTGTTAGCACATTTAGACTGGACAGCTGTGGTAGCGATGTTAGACCGTGTATTGTTTAAATGGTAGGCTTTACCGAGCGCTGTCTCTGTCTCCTATGTCTTCCTCTGTTTCCCTTGCCCTGGTCAGGAATTTCACAGTAAACAGTGTTCATAATAAACAGTTAGGACCAACTTCAAGCTTTTAAGCAATCAGTCAAATTCACGTTCAAGGTTGAGGCTATAAGTTTACAATGGGGCAATGAGGAACACACCTGTACAATTTCAGGAGAATCGTATACATATGAATTTAAGCATGCTTCCATATATTTGTCTGTGTGCATTTCCTGTTTATTCCACTACTTACTCTGTTAAACACTTTGATTATCTCTATGTATGCTAACAATATTCTATGAGAAACCGAAGAGAGGCTGAATATTGCCAATGCTAATCAAAGATAATTAATGACAATCTTTTATTTTTTCAAGTACAATAAGTAATTAGTCTTATGTCAGTGAATGCAGTAGAAAAATCCAGTTCTACTGGAAGATTCTGAGGAAGTAAAAGTAGCAAGGGATACCTGTTTATATATTGGTGCAAATGTACAACATGGTGGGATATAAGCAAGCCAATGGCTGGAATGGGGAGTTCTGTTCAACCAACAATTTTCATCTAACTGTTAGCAGTCTTTGGCGATATTGAGTGAGGTCTGGTCGTACGGCTGTCAATAGCCAAAAAATAATCACGGGAAGGTTTACCTTCCCCCTGTCCTTGCCCTTCTTTCTCTCGCCAGACTTCTTCCTCTGTGAATCCTCCTTGCTGGGTGGGAGAGTCTCCATTCCTGCCTCTGGTATATCAGAGCCTTTCTAAACGAGACCAGAGAATGCCACACAGTTTGAGAATGCACAAACAAACAAGACAGAGGGTAGTACAAATTATCTTGTTTTGAATTTTAATAACCAGAGGTACAGCTGCAGATTTATGTAGATGACAAAATCTAGCTCAACTCATGAAAAGTAATGACAAAATAGACAGGGTGCTAAACTGTAGATTAAGGTGTAGCTAAGTAAATATCACATTTACAATAATTTATTCATGCCAACTAACCAACAACAGGGCTGGGTCATAAATCATAATGATAATTATAATTCTTTTTTAAGCGCAATCACAAACCTGATCTCCTTTTCTTAAAAGGGGCTATATGATTTTTACATGCATGAATCGTTTTCAATTGCCAATGTATGAACGGATTGTAACGTCACTTAAAAAATTTGACCTTCCCAGTTGCGTATAAGAGCCTATGGGTTGATTTTTATTTAAAGAATTTGGGTCGAATTTGCCGGGAAAATCATTTTGTGAATGAAGGATGTGACGTCAAAGGGCGCTCCCGACTGCCTTCCCTCTCTCTGGCTGGCCCGCCCCCCACAGCACCACAACATAAGGGCTAGCCAACTGAACTTCCAAGATATCAAGTGACATGTTTTTTTCAATCACATGGAAGCTGCATGGCCTGATGGCTTTTGATTGCCTGCATATCAACATCAAGTTTTTTTCCCCCCAGAAGCATCTCTGAGGGCATCCAAAGTTTGAAGGTTCACTACCCCATCAGGTATGACTAAAGAAAAAAAAGTTGAAAAGAAAGCTGATTACTAAGCTAAGTTACTATTATGACGGCTATTGAAAAGTTTGATAATTGGTTCATTGTCCAGCCCTAACCATCAATAAAACATTTTTATTAATGTATATTACTTTACTCAGGAGATCTTCTTTGGCGAGTGCATTTGGTTCCTCATTGAAATGACATTGTATCGAAACTGTTGTGATTCTCAAATGTTGGTCAGAAGTCCAGCATTTAATGTCTCAGTAATGTTTTTGAAGGTGGCATGTCATTATTATGAAGTTGGTATGTAGTCCTTATGAAGGGTTTTGTAGCACCCTTTGTAGAATGTGATATCACAGATTATAAACCAAATACTCAAAACCAAAACTCTATTTCTCTATGTCTGTCACTCACGAGCAGCTGAAGGTGCCAGGGGCGGATTGGCCATCGGGAGCACCGGGAGTTTTCCCGGTGGGCCGGTGCTGTGCGTGGGCCGGTAGGCTAGTACGTTTACATGCACACTAATACTCCGATCTGAACCCGGTTATGGCAATACTCTGGTTACTGAAATGGTCATGTAAACACCTTTATCCGATAATGTAAGGTCATAATCCGTGTTTTCGAAACCCGATTAACACCCCTGGTTTTTTGGCCAAACTTTCGATTTTTTGGAGCATGTAAACACCTTTCTCCGGTTTCTTTCGGCTTTTCAAAACTACGCATGTCAGGCAGAAGAGGCGGTGTAACGTCAAAATGATTCCACCCGTCAACATTTGCTATGCCTGGGGTTCCTTCAGCATCTCACTTCCAGAATTTTATTATTAAATTTGCATTTCACCGGTGAAAATATATTGTTCAGTGTTACGTGCTTGTGTTTGTACTAGCTAGTTTGTGGCTAGCACATTAAATAACTGAAATTTTCGGGAAATTCGCCAGATTTAGAGATTGGTAAAGCTAGCTAGTACAATAATATAAATCAACCACTACTAGCAATTAGCTATAAATAAGTAGCTATAATAATTACTAGCTAGCTATAATAATAATAATAATAATAATAATAATAATAATAATAATAATAATAATAATAATAATAATAATAATAATAATAATAATAATAGCCTAACGTAAATTTTTGACGGGCGGATCATTTTTGTCCTTACAACAGGAAGCAGTTAGTAGCTACGTTTTCCACAGAGCTGATTATGGAGAGAATCATGTAAACGCGGCTTTTGGAGTAATCACATTACTTATGTCCATGTGAACGCAATAACTTAAATACTGGCGTAAGCTGATCGTTTCCAGTAATCGGATATTGCTGTGCATGTAAACGACAAGCTAGCTGAGAGAAGCGACCTCCTACGACGCCTGCTGACAGTGTAATAAGGTAGGACAGACTTGTGTTTTTGTGCCCGCCGTGGCATTTATTATTGCAAATTGCAAAAGTAGGCTATATGTGTGTTTAGTTTTGTGTTGTTGGAAGTGGATCATTCAGCTCAATGTGATTTTTCGTGCCCGCCGTGGCAGTTATTATTGCAAGTAGCAAAAGTAAACCATAGCCTAAGTAGCAAAAGTAAACCATGACCGTTATTGCAAGTATCGTTTTCATGCCACCGTGGGTGTGTCTGATTGCGAGTACAACTAGGCCTACATGCACGCTCTCGTCATCGTGTGACAACAACAACAACAGCAGCAGCAGCAGCACAATGACTTAATACGACATGTAGGGCCTATACAATCTAGTGATGGGCAAAACAGTTCACTTCAGTGACACGAATCACTAGAATCAGTTCATTAAAAAGATTCGTTCAAAAGATTCGTTCACCGAATTGTTCAGTGCTTGGGCGGAGCTCCGACTGCGTACTGCGTACTGAAGTGAACTGAAACGGCCGAACAGTTCATGCGGAAGTGCTGTCGCTTTGACAAATGCGCCAAACTCCGTTTACAAATCTTGATATTTTAAAAGTTTCCTCGTTGAATATCAATATTGGAGGTGAACGCTGGTTTTCAATGACTTTTAAGTCTTAACTTGCTGGGCCTGATTCTGGCAGTTTGAGCCGCTGATTATCACTCAGAATCACGTCACGTTAACTCACTGTGTCTAGTAGCCTTCAGTGAACGGATCACTGAACTTGCACTAGTGTTGTGTCGTTCGCGAACGTCCCCCGGGGGATTCGCAGTGAACGAATCACTACACGTTCGCTCGCAGAAGTCCACTCTGCACGCTCGCTGCCTCGCTCGGCGCCCGCCCGCAAATTTTTTTTATAAAATTTTTTTTTTTTATAAACTTTATTTCGAACAATTTAGGAAACAAATTAGAGAAAAAAAAACTTTCTAGTATAGTACACGCAAACACGGTACTCATTTCGGCTATACAATACTTAGAACAATACGTCCGAAATGGAATAGGAAGAAGCAAATGCGAATGATTCGTTCAGCACAGCAGAACTAGTTCGCAAGGGACGAATCACGTTCGCTCGCGGCAGTCCCTCCCCCTCCCTGCACGGTACACGCTTGCTGCTGATCAGATCCGTTCGAGAGCTCAACTGAACTGAGAAATGAACGGATCTTTTCAGTAAGTGATTCAGTTCAGTTCGTTCACCCAAAAGATTCGGTCTTTTGAACGAATCGTTCGCGAACGACACAACACTAATACAATCATAATAATAATAATAATAATAATAATAATAATAATAATAATGTTGCTGGGCCGCCATGGTTTTGAAACTCCCGGTTAGATTTATAGTCCCAATCCGCCCCTGGAAGGTGCCATGTCATTATTATAAAGTTGGTATGTAATCCTTATGAAGGGTTTTGTAGCACCCTTTGTAGAATGTGATATCACAGATTATAAACCAACCACTCAAAACCAAAACTCTATTTCTCTGTCTGTCACTCACGAGCAGCTGTACCTTGTCTGAAGTGACCTTCTTGTCTGAGGATTCCAGTATTTGAGGTATAGACTTGGAAGAAGGTGTCAAGATGTATCTCTCTTCCCCCTCAGTAATTTCATCACTTTTAGGCTCCGACTCTGTAGCATTCCTCCTGTGGGATTCATCAGCCGTGATGGCATCCCAGAACGTGGGCTCCTCTTCTCTCTCATATGGCAAGCCCTTGAAATAGTGAAATATACTTATGCAACACTACTTTTTTTGCAAGCAGCCATCTAGTTAAAAGGGGCTTCTGAGCAAAGATCATGATTATGATGTAGACCCCAGTAGGGTTTAAACATGAACCAGCCCTACGTTCAAACAAACCAGTTTCAGACTTTACTATTCTGGATGTAAACTACACTACGTAACTTCCTGGAACATTCTAAATCTGGAGCATGTATCTTAACTGGTCTTGCTATTTATTTAACACTGAGAAGTGTGAGTTGATTTTAGACTATGCAAACCCTCTGGTTATTATAGTAGAGTGGGGTGTAGGTACCTGTTCCCCGGTCCCCGTGTCAATGTCTTCTTCGATTACACCCAGCTCAGGGAGTGGTTCATTTGAAATGTCGTATTTCACAGAACTCTGTGTAAAAATGCAGTCCGTCAACCCTGGCTTTATGACATGTTAGTCCAATACTAATTGAATGGTCATTTCTGTTCATAGAATTTTTCCAGCAGGTGAATATCACTTCACCATTGGAGGTATTACAAGGCTGTCAATGGCATAAATTTATCATACATCTTCTTTTTAGTCAATGTAGTCAGAGAAAAATTAATAAATGCTCTTTACACTGAACCACAATGTAAAATAAAAAAGTAGCACTGCTGTGCACATATTCAGATATATACATATTCAGACCTCATAGCTACGGATTTACCAGTCACCCGCACAGGGTATGAAACTGGAGGTAACATATGTGTATTTTCAAATTTTGTATTATTCAATACATAGATAATTTTTTTCATTATCACTGATTCTATTGATGAAAACATCTCATCCTCTATAAATTCATATTGGGTCCATCTACAATCTGCTTGTTGGGAAAACGCTTCCAGGAAACAAAAATAACAGAAACTTTTTCATGTACACTAATGCCTGTTTCCATACGTTGCTCAATACATAGTTGGATGCTTCAATCCATCAGTGCCATAACCAGTTTAAGTTGAGCTGGGTATAGTTAAAAGCAATCTACTCGTTAACAGATCTCTGTTCCATGCTACTTCACTTGATGCCATGTCTTTTATGATGAATCATCACTTCCTTGCTGTGAACTCACAGTCTGGTCAGTAGTTCCTCTGTACTCAACATACATACTGTACAATTTAAAGATTGTAAGGTTTTTATATTTGAGAATGTGAGAACATTCGTGCGGAATTCAATATTTTCAATGGGAGTGCAGTCCTGGATTTAATTAACTTTGAACTTGTTGTAGGATTCAGCACCCAGTCTTAGCCATTATAACATGGAGTCCAGCATTTCTTTTCACCATTTCTCTATATCTGAGAATGCAACATGGGTATAATTGTTAAGTTTGTAATGTTTCCGTTTATGTGAAAGCAAGGCAGGTCATATTTTTTGCGAAGAGTTGTAAACTACACACAGCTTATACTGTGCTATGTCTTTCAAAACGCTGACGTTGGTAGTTTTTTTTATTTATTACAACACTGAGCATCGTGTAACACTCAAGGCTGATCCGCTCTCTTCATGCCCTCACGTCAGCCCGTGAACTCCGGCCCTGTGGCCTCTCCTGCGCTCTCTGTTCTGTCTCTGCATCCTGAACAAGCGCCTCTGCCTTGATCCGCCTCAGGCCGAAGCGCGCTGTGTAGCCCACCTGCTTGGATTGTCAGCTGGATTATTTTTTGCCTGATTAAAGGGGCTTCTGAGCAAAGATCATGATTATGATGTAGACCCCAGTAGGGTTTAAACATGAACCAGCCCTACGTTCAAATAAACCAGAGTTTCAGACTTTACTATTCTGGATGTAAACTACACTACGTAACTTTCTGGATCATTCTAAATCTGGAGCCTGATTTGGTCCATGGAGCTCCATTGCTCTGCTGTCTTTTTGATTTTCCATTGACAGGCTCCCACAAGCAAGTTTATTCGGCCACCCTAGCTGAAACTTCTGCTTGCCTGCTCAAGTATATAAACGTCGCTCAGTAAGTAAGTTTGCAAGCTTTCTCCATGTGTTGATTTTTTGGTTGGAGTTGTTTGCTTGTCTTTTCAATGACTTTTTATTTTATTTTTCCTCCTCAAAGATTCTGGATTTTATGTGTTTTTTTCTCCTCTAATTTTGTGGACTTCATTTTAGCTTGGCGTTTGGACTTGGACTCTGAGTCACCTCTTCACTGGCGGCTCATGCCATATCTGGTTGGGGTACGGCAGCAATTTACATATTAATGAAAGCTGGTTTCTGAAGCTGTCAAATTTACAAGGTTTGCGCACTGTACGTTTGACTGCCCCATCCTGTTGTAGGCCTACCTTCAAAACTTTGTAATTTTAAGAACATTTGCTGTACGGCGTGAGTCCATTCCCGGACAAGTTGTCTCAAATACTCATAAGGCTGCTGCTAGAGTTACTAGGTCCAGACTTCTAATTGTTCTTTTACTTTTAGTTTCTGGGACATTAAGCCTAATCTTGGGCCTGTCACTGATCCCGGTAGTGTGTATACACACACCCGCTGATTTTAAGATAAGAAATGGTATTGGTCTTTTGCACATGAACGTAAGAAGCCTTATTCCCAAATTGGATCAAATGAATGTTTGGCTCCATACTGCCGATCCTGATGTGCTGGTCCTGTCGGAATCTTGGCTCCATAAATCTATTTCAATTGCTGATTTTAAACATGTAATTCATGACTCAGTGACTGAAGTTTGCTCCTGCTTTTAACCCCTGCTTTGTTCATTATTTTACTGTCTCATTAGCCTACCTATATTATGTTTGTAACTTCACTGTTAAATGTCTTGTTGGGAAACTTGTGTTTTATGTCAGGTACCCCTTGTAAAAGAGATTTCGATCTCAATGGGGGTATTCCTGGCTAAATAAAGGTTAAACAAAAAAAGAATATATAATGAGATACCTGCTAATGGCTTGTTTGAGTAGATTAACTTACAAAAAGATGTATAGCTACAAATTAAGAGCCAGTTAAAAATAGGGCCAGAGTAATGCAAGCAACCATTACCATTATTAATTAATGATTCAAATTAAATTGATGCGTTTTAGCTTCACTTTCAAAACGACAAAAATGTTAGCATTCCAAACAACTGTCACTGTCAATTTATTAATTGAGACTGACAATTAATTTCTCTGAGGTTCCACTATAGACGATTAATGTCAATTACCTGGACTCTGCTGCTATATTATAAGGACCATAATTCCCACTCTTTAAGTTGTAACTACGAAAGAAACGTGTCCTTATTATAGCATAGAAATGTGAGGAAATTATTGAAAGCAGTTATATACTATGTGGAGAGATGAGCATGCTTACCGTGTATTCAGTGATGACATTGTAGTCATGCCCATTCCTGTCACTCTTTGGTCTCTTTGAGCTGGTGATCACATGCAGCAGATCCTCCATGCCATTTTGCAGTAACCTGTCAATCAGTGCCTTCAGCAGGGGCAGCTGGGAAATAGAGTTTTTTTATTGTACATCTGTAAACATACTTTCTGAATAAACTATGAAAGTACACATAATCCAAAGAGTAAGAAGAGGGATCTTACCCTGATGCCATAAGCTTCAAATAATACTTCAATGTCCTGGGAAATTGAGGGGGGAATATGTAACATATTTCATAGTCTTCTATCAAATAAATTAGTTATATATTATACTTTTTATTAAATTTTTACCTTCATCTCAACTGCTTTTCCAGGCAGGCCAGTATCACCCTGTAAAACACAGTGAAATAAATACAGTAAGTTCACATATGGTTTAACATGACTACGCAAAGTGTTAGCTGACTCTAAAGTGATTGAATGGACAGAATTAAAATGTGTATTTTTTCATTGATAGAATGCACTGTACCCTTTTGCCCTTTTCTCCTTTCTCTCCCTGTAACGAAACAAAAAGTAGCTATGTCAGCAGATCTGCCAGAACGCACATGATCTTTCTTCTCTTAAGACACATGAACACATCTTACCTTCATACCCGGAGGACCCTATAACATACAAACAGGAGCAGACAAAGGGACATGCATCATGAATGCATGTGGGGAACCAACACACCACTGACCCCCACTTCCTGACTATGCTTCCTCTTGGAGCGACGGTTATGCACGCATGCAAGACTAAGATTTATGACTAGCATGCGACCCTGACAGAAAACGTATCCAAGCGGAATATCATGCTTGTGTTATTGGGTGACACTGCTGTCGGCTAACAGGCAGACTCTCTAGCATGCAGTCATTAGCAGAATGTCCTGTCCACTCACCATTGCGCCCGGGGGCCCCATTGGCAGAGGAAAGAGCTTTCTCATATCATCCAGTTTTGTGCCCTGAAACAAAGCAAATCCGGACAATTTTATTTTTTTTCTAATCTCGATCACGGTGTGTATTTTTAATAAAAATGTAGGGCACAATAAAGGGCATATTAAAATGGCACATACTGTACTAAAAGCACATAGCACTACGTTTTTCTATAAAATAACATTTGTACGTCACTTTATTACTAATTTACTCTGGAAATAAAAGCCCTTAAGCTTAATGGATCATACGGTTTCATTAAATGGAATTCTGAGGAGGTTTCTTTTGTCACTTACACACCGTGTGCGCTCATATTCAAGACTCCCGGCAGTGTTGTAACTGAAAACAGGAAGTTCTTAAGCAAGACAGGAAGTGCCCTTACCTCCTCAGGGGTGAGGATTGTGGAAAGATTCACCATAACGGGGTGACCGGGAACACCTGGAGCCCCCTGTTCTCCTTTACTCCCCGGTTTTCCCTGGAGAGAAACGGCATGACCTCTGACCTCTGGTACTACTGCAGCTACACGGCACGGTTCTCTCAGAAACACAGAGGAGGACTTATTCTGGCAGTTCATGGTTTTCAGTCAGTGAACGTGTTCACTTTAGAAATTAACGCGATGATTCCCAGAATAGGAGCAAGCAGGAACACAATATTTTCCTCTCAAGTTAGGGAGCCCTACATAAATCTGAGCACTACGTCAGTGCATTCTCTATAAACCTGAGGGTTCAGTCAGTGAGTGTTATATCAGTGTGTTCTCCGTAAACGTGAGCACTGAGAAGTGCATTAGTGAACAGGATTTACAATCACCACTTACGTCATGTCCTGGTTCTCCCCTTTCACCCTGTACAAATATAAAAAATGTTAAAACGTACTCAATGCATTTATTTTGATAAATTCATACGCAAATATTTTCTAACTCAAGTGGCATATTGGTATATTTTTAAAAAACCCATTTCATTTAGTAAGGATGTATTCATCATGCAATAGTTGCAAGGAACAATGGTATTCTTTCAATTGAAAGGTTTCCGTCATGTATGCAATGCGTCATGCGTCATGTATGCAATACTGAATTAACAGTAAAAGCATTAATTTTTCATCTTAAACATAACAAACAGGAAGCGGAGGGCACTCGACCCCATTGTACAAACACCATACAGTATTATACCTTCTTTCCCCCATCGCCACGCAGCCCAGGTACGCCCTTAGAGAAATGAGAACAAGAGAGACAGCCTCAGACGTCGCTTTAACTATTCTCCTCATGGCTCATGCTTCTCATGCTTTATAAGACTGTGGCCGGGTTTGCATTTGTCCCTAGCATTGACAAACAACTAAATGCAATTGCATTTTCAGTGATTACTGAACTCATAAATACACTACATGGCCAAAAGTATGGACACCTGCTCATCCAACATTTCATTCCAAAAATCATGGGCATTAATATGGAGTTGGCCCCCCTTTGCTCTCCTGGGAAGGCTTTCCACTAGATGCTGGAACATTGCTGCATGGAATTGCTTCCATTCAGTCAGAAGAGCATTAGTGAGGTCGGGCACTGATGTGGGGCTATTAGGCTTGGCTCGCAGTCGGCTTTCCAACGGTGTTTGATGAGGTTGAGGTCAGGGCTCTGTACAGGCCAGTCAAGTTGGAAACCCAGAATCGTCTAGAATGTCACTGTATGCTGTAGTGTTAAGATTTACCTTCACTGGAACTAAGGAGCCTAGCCTAAACCATGAAAAACAGCCCCAGACCAAGGGGTGTCCACATACTTTTGGCTATCGTGTATGTGCTTGTGAAGAAAAAAAATGACCTTGCATTTATTTGTATACTAAGTTAAAAAATATATTTTTATAGAATTATGGAGAGAAAGTAATTCCTTACGTCTTTTCCGGTGGTTCCTCGTTTTCCGTCAATGCCAGCTCTGCCCTACGTATCACCAAGGTGAGCAAGAGGAACAGTCAAGAGTTAAGCAGGACAGTACCACATTCTGGTATTATATTATAAAAACTCTGTAGATATCAATGCAGACTCTACCTCCGGCTACTTTATGGAATATGTACATCTAACCAAAAACAGTTCATCAGTCAAGTTCAGCAAACCTATTATTATAAGTGTGACCAGAACGTAATTTCAGGCAGTCAGAAGAGAAGTAAAAATGGCAGAAATGGCAGTCGAACTCACTGGAGTTCCTGGCAGTCCGGGCATCCCTGCTATTCCCACATGCCCCGAGTCTCCCTTCTCCCCTTTCTGCAAATAGAAAGAAAAAACACAGCATTAGCAATGCTACAACCCACTGTAAAAGTACTGCAGGCTGAGGTCAACCACAACATGGACAGTGAGAAGCTTCAGTATGGGCAATGGTACAAGACAACCACTTGCAACTTGCTTTATCCCTTTATATATTTTTAATTCTTACAAACAGGCTTTTCTAATGAAAAAAAAACACTTTTATTAAGCTAAAAAGGCATCTGAACTGCACTGGAATACATCGCTGCAATCAAGCAGAATTAAAATGACGTCAACATTCTAAACATAAGCATAATATACAGAAATAACATATATATTTAACATGTGCTGGAAGTTACTTTGATATTGTGAGGAAAAGAAAAGGAAAAATAATTCAGGTAATTCCCTTCCAGACAGCCTTGGAAGCTATTTAGTTGAAATGCCATCCACATGTGATGGGAGAACATAGCATAATAAACCACATAATGGATATAAACTCCCATTCGCAGCCAATCACTGACTTGTCTGCAGGAAAAACAATATTACTGGGTGATTTATAACGCTTGGTAGCTCCAGCCACTCATTTTGGGGTTCACGCTCCCATCACTAATATGTACACCCTGTTGAAGAATGCGCTTATAGGACTTTACAATCATGGAAAAGATTGAGGCTTCCACAAGAAGGAATACTCACAACGCCTGCATCTCCTTTAGGTCCCTTGTCACCCTGGGGGCAAGAAGCCAAAACGGAAATAAATTGCATCACACACTGTTACAAAATAAAATTGAAATTACACACAGTAAGTAAAATGGCCTTGTGCGGAGATGGGCGAGGAGGGTCGTATCTCTTCCTGCATTTAATGCCAGCTTCTGCTCTTTATTATTTAATTATCCCAATCATATGTGTGATCTGGCAATGTTCACAGCTGATAACTGTTTCTATATGGAATGTTTGACTGTGTTATAATCTAGGAATGAGCCAGCATTGATGCTTAGAGATGATTAGCTAATTTAGCAAGGGTAACTGGTGAGATTAACGAAAACCTGCATACACACCAGCCCTCCAGGAATAGATTTGCCCAACCCAGGTCTCTTGTAAAGAGAGAGAGGACTTTCATTTTGTCTCACAGAGTAACAAAGACACCCTGATGGACCAGTCTAGTGCAATCAGATCCTCCGTGTGAAAAATGTAGGATTTGCTGTGTCGCAGCAGTACACAGAATCTTTTTTTGAGAAATCTGAAGCGATAAATTAGCCATGACTACACTCCCAAATGCTCTTTATTTTTTAAAAGAAGATTTCTCAGCAGCTCCAGGAAGTGACCTCACCTTGGGACCCGGTTGGCCAGGAAACCCATCTACACCATCCCTCCCTGGGTTTGAAGATCCTCCCTGTGTTAACACAAACATATTGGATTTTATGACTAATGAGTGGCAAGGGGCATGGGAGGGAGGAACTGTCATGGACAACGTTTCTGTGGTCCGGTCGACCAAGGCCAAAAATATTTGTATTGGAAAAAAATTATATTTGAAATGTGAAAATAATCTCTTCCAAAAGTATTCAAATAAAAATTATCGACTAAAGAAAATATTTGGTTTAATATTCAAATATTCATCCACAAAACTAATATTTCTTGAAAGCATAAATACTGTTAAATTCTTTTACAAACTTGAACATTTTAGAATATTGTATATTAAGCAGTATCCAAACAGTTAAAGCATGCAGTTATACTTATGGTATTTCTGGGGATTGAAAATGAGAAGCAGAAAGGTTAACATGGAAAAGATTAATCCTCTGTACATAATTATAAAGTCCATATCATATCTAGAGAAGTCCATTATTTATTTATCACACTATATTACAACTACTTTGTAAAAATGTAATACGTGTATTATTTATTTTTAAAGTGATACTCTCAGGAATGCGTATTCAAGTATTTACAAATGGTATTTCATTATTTTTCAATAACAGTTACTTTGATATATGATTTAAATTGCTTTTTAAAAAATAATAGTTAACAGTAATATGTAACATAATTACAAAGAATATTCAAAACAATATTTAGTCAAGACCACCTGTGCTGGATTAATACGCTTTTGCATATACACGTACAGTATGTACAGTTTATTATGGGTAACTGATAATGATAATGCATGTATGTTTATAAAGCATACTATAATTAAATCTAGAGAGAAACATACATACACATACATACATACATGCAAAAATACATGTATTTTAGCTCAAAAAAACACATAGGCCTGGAATCATTTTACCAGTAATTACAATGTAATTGGGGTTTGTACAAATAAATGAGTGTTTTTGTAAAATTTTTAAATGGATTATGGTAAGTGTTTTTAATGGATTATGCTGATTGTCGGTATGGTGAAATATTAAATAACTCTTAGTGCTGTATCAGTGTAATATAATATAAAAATAATGTAAGGTATGCGGTATGCCACACCATCCCATATACCTTAGCGGATGGCATACCTGCAATCCCAATCTGAATTGTCCAACATTGTGAAACAATGTCCCCTATCCGCAATATAAAAATCTCTTGCAAAAAACGTACAGCATGTGGAGTTCTCAGCCAAGTACAAACTTAGCTTCCTAAATCAGGCATATTCAGTGACGTGCATGTCCATAAGCAATTTTTTGGTCCAAAATAATTATTTTGCTTGTTCATCCTGCAATTGACTACTTTGATTGGATGTTGTTATTGGTTGTTATCGGGAAATGTATAGCTGAATTGCTAATAGGGAGAATTGCTGATTGTGGGACTGGACCATTTGTGATGAGGAGGAGGAAGAGGCGGAAGTAGAGGAGGAAGAAGAAGAGGCGGACGTAGAGGAGGAAGAAGAAGAGGCGGAAGTAGAGGAGGAGGAAGAAGTAGAGGAAGTAAAGAAGGAAGAGGCAGATGTAGAGGAAGAGGCGGAAGTATAAGAAGTGGAAGTAGAAGTAGAAGTAGAAGCAGAAGAAAATTTTTTTGGACAGTGCTACAGTGGGACTGCAGGACAGAAGCCTTGAGTCGCCACAGATTAACACTTCATTGACCATGCCTCTTTGTGAAGCCGGTGTTTAAGATTGACATACCATTCCACTTCCTGAAGGCCCCGGCTTTCCCTCAGGTCCCTGTAAAAGACACAAGCCTTCAATGCAACAAAATTTCTCTGACCCATGACCTTCGTCTCAATTTGCATGCACACGCATCCATTGCACTCACTCTTGGGCCCGGTGACCCACTCTCTCCTTTGGGACCTGGCCGGCCATGTTCTCCACGCTCACCCTAACAAACACAGGACACACCATATGAGTGTGACTGCACATTACGCTGAACACGCATAAGCACAAATGAAAACTTTGTACACGCACAGAAATAAGTCCAAACATCAAGCATGCACACACACAAAAAAACACATTTATGCATGCACACATATAGGTGCACATTATGGACAGTTACAGACACAAAGCAAGAAAGGAACATTGTTAGTTGTCATTTTTGTCTTTTTTTGTTTTTTTGTTTTCAAGTCAGATAATCACTGATAATTATTACCTTTGCCTCTTATTCAGTTCTTTAAGTATATCAAGACATGGCTGCATGTTTAGTTTACTTTATTTTAGTTCTGGGCAGTTGGTTCATTTAGTTTTATAATTTCACTGGCATTTAATGAGAAAATCTTCAATGAAGCAATCACATGAGAATAAATTAGTTCCCTAGTTCTGAACATTTGTTAAAATAGAAGTTTCTGTTCAAATTGACAGTAATCTGCATCAATTGTACTGGGGTCTAAAGGGCTAAAGCTTTTTAAAAAATTAATTTACAGGATCTTTGTTGTTGTTATTGCCATTGTTGCAGCTAAGAAGCTAATTATCTTGGTAGACGATTAGAATGGATGTTATAACCATCAATTCATTAATGACTAGTCTAATAAACACACATGCTACAAAAAGTTCAGTGACACCGAGTGATATATAGAGCCTTCACAGAGTCCTGTTTATAGCTACAGAGATGTTTGCCAGAATAATGAAGTAAAATATTCAAGTTCCCATTAAACCTGTAAAAGCCATCTCTGTATGGAATACAAATAAGCAAAAAATAAAACTTTCACTGGACTTCATCTTCTAATACTTTTTCAAATACTATTTCAAATACATTTCAAACAGATATGTTCACTTTAAATTCCAATTCATTGCCGAATTCCATAAGGCAAAATCACTGATACTTTCTCAGAGAAGTAACAATGATGCCCATGAACTGTTTAATTGATTGTGTCCAATGGTAATTACAGAAGACTTTGTAAAGGGTGTACTAGCAGTTTAAGTGGACTACTATGTGAAGGCCCCGGTGTGCTTCAGGACACATTCCCAAAGTGTTACCTTTACAACTCTGGTTATGATACTGTTGTCTGATACTGTCAACTGGAACAAAGGTTTTTCAGATATATCAAAGTGAGATCAAATATTCACAAAACATGAGGAGCATATAAACGTGATATTTCACAAGCTCTTTTCTATGGCCATGTAATATTAAGGGCTGAGCGCCAAACATTTTTTACAGCTTTATTTATTTCACATAGAAATATATACAATTACAACAAGCTGTTTCTTTGCAGATGCACAAATTTAGATTAGTTTCAACCTTAAAGTTGTGTCAATTAAATGATCAATGGCTTACATTTATACTAATAGTCCACACCATGTGTCCAACCAATATCTTCCAAACTCATTGCAAATATGAAGCAATGTAATTAGGATTACATAACTAACAATAAAAAATGCAACTGTTACCTGGCTGGGCCCCGGTGGTCCTGGCTGTCCCTACAGAATGGAGGCAATGCAGGAAAACTTGAGGACTTGAATGCAATAGGACACGGAGTGCATTACTGCAGGTAAATTTGAGGGACAATAACAACAACGTGCCCCATAGGTTCATAAGCAAACAGTGTGTCATACGACTTTAATTATACTGTAAAGCACAGGCCATCTGGCCCAACTCTACTCCATCATTGCTCCAAAGCAGGAATCTAAGTACATACAAAGAGAATGGGAGTATATGGGAAGTCATTTGGATTCAAATGGACAAGCATCCCTTCTAATGTGAAACCATCACATATAAATAATTACCAACGATTCAAACAATACCACTGAGGCGAATAAAACATTATTAAAGCACATAATAATTTAAATTAATAAACTTACAGGATCTCCCCTATCTCCTTTCTGTCCCTGTGTACCCTGAAACACAAATGAAAAATGTTTATATATCTCACTCAAAATGGCAGCTGTGAGACACTGGAATCAGAGAGACAGATTCACAGGGAACACTATGAAAGATGTTGCATATAATAGGTGAATTGGCACAAGGTCACATGACTCTTAGGGCCTGATTTACTAAGACCTTTAGCATGTGCAAAACCTTTTAGCACACACAAAACTAATAACACAACCAATTATAGGTGCAAAAGAAATACCATGATCAATCATTGGTCATATTATTGGTTCTGCGTGTGCTAAAAGGTTTTGCACGCGTTGAAGGCCTCAGTAATTAAAGACCTTAGTCCACAAAAGAACGTATTCTATCACACAATTCCAAGATTTTTATGTCATAAAATCAAGTGCATTACCCACCATTAAGCCAATTTTCCCAGAGTCCCCCTTTTCTCCAGGGTCACCAGGTCGCCCAGGAAGACCCAACGGGCCCTGAAATCAGAAAATTGGCTTTGTATTCACACACAACCTCGAAAGACCAAGTACTTTTTAATATAATGGGAGGATATCACAGAAAATTTCATTCGTTTTGATTCCATTTTAATTGTTTCTCAGTAGTCCTTGGTAACCACCACACCAGTGACCAGAAACCTCAGCACTGTGTGGAGCTTTTAGGCTTAAATGTAGTTGTTCACGCCCACTGGAAAATTATTCACGACAGCATATTTTGTTCTTCTTTACATAAAGTGGTGATTTGTTGCAAGTGCTATTGCATGTATTTTTATATGAGAGATTGATTTTAGTGGATTCGATTTGAAAAGGGATTAAATTAAGAGCAAAAGGAGATGATACCCTCACTCCTCTCTCCCCTGGCTCGCCTGCTGGGCCATTCTCACCCTGAAGAGAAAACATTCATCACACACAGAGAAAACTGAGTGCCAATCATATACTACATCATTATATTCAGCCAGACTGATATAGCTAAGCATTCTTCTCAGAGCTGCCAACTGATATTACACTAACAGTAAAACGTCATATAATATCATCTGGCACTGGCTTGTGGGATTTAAACCAAACTTTCCTTTCAATATGCAATATTTATTGGGTATTTATTCAATGTCCATTTATTCCTTATGAACCATTTACTTTTAATTTTCTTTATTGCTTGCTTTTCAGCTAATCCAATTCATAATTGAATTTGTCACATTGTTTGGGTCTTATGACTGTACATCATTGAACCTACAGAGGAACTCCAGTCTTAATAAAGATAGCCTGATGTAGCAGCTAATGTGCAAAGGGGGACTTACCCTGCTTCCTAGTTCCCCTTTGACTCCTGATTGACCCTAAAAGAAGTACAGTACCTCCTCATTCCCACAATGCAAAGTAACACTGTTCCAATTCACTTAGCCTAAAGCATTTCCAGATAAAAAAGTAGACAATTAAAATGACAATCAGATGAATTTCATCTTCCTGTTTCTGTGTTGATATATTTTGTTAATTTTGTAAACTACAATAATATGTTGCAAATATAATGAGGGGGGGCGGGGTCAATTTTAGCAATATAAGACAGACTTAGGGAACACTTAAATCATGACCTTAAAAAAATAACCTATGCAACTCATTAGCCACCATACGGTTTGGAACCTGTAAATACTGACCTAGCTACTGTAAGTATCTAATTCAAACAAATGAAAAGGTCCATCCTTGGGAGATCTATGTGCCACTTGGCAATATGAACAAAACTGCCAAACAAACAAAAAAAAAGATGTATTGCATTTTTCAGAAGGTTTAACCCATTGAATCTCCTTGTTGCATGTCAGTAATTTCTACTCAAGATTTACTTACATCTTTACCTCTTAGTCCAGGCACTCCAGGGTTCCCTGGGAACCCAACAGGGCCTTGTACCCCTTTAAAACCATCCTGCCCCTACAAATCAGTTAGACAAGTGATGTCACAGCCATGAACTTCAGAGACAGGAATGTAGATATAGAATGTCGATCAGTACACTCACCTTTGGGCCAGGTTTCCCAGATAACCCCACATTACCCTGTGAAGTAAAAAAAAGTGTTTTTATGAGCATGAAAACAAGTTCCCTGCCACTATGAAGGAAGTATTCCAGATGTCTCACCCTTTCTCCATTCTCTCCTTTAGGGCCCTGCTGGCCGGGAATACCGAACCCTGGACTGCCCTTCAAGACCAAAGAGACTCACAATCTGTCATGCTGCAGAATTAATACCCGACAGAACAGGCATTGCAATAGGACCAGTCTGAAAGGGGTCAAGGGTACTACTCATGATAATTACAATCTCTGAAACATGCAACAGAATTTGGTGTGTTTGAGCAGATATAAATGATGAGCCAAGCCAGCCTGAATGGCTGTCTTTTGAGGTCTCTGGGCTCAAGGTGGTACGCTATCTACTATCCTGAAGCCAAGGCATTGATTCAACCCAAAATACAGATATATAGAGTCAATAAAGCCGAAGTAAAATGCTGTTTGTAGCTTAGTTGTTCCATATTCATAAAGCACATTTCATAATCTACAGATTGTCAGTTGATTTCAGTGTATGTGAATAATTTCAGTGAATGAGGCAATTGACGTTTGTGTCTGAAATGAGTCATGGCAGTCTCTACCTTCTGTCCCTTGTCTCCTTGATCCCCCTTTGTCCCCTGTGGTCCTTCGGGACCCATTGGCCCAGTGTCACCCTAAATGGAAATGGTTAGACAAAATCAGTCAATTTGCAGTCATGACCAGGGAAATGCATAGACCGATAGCTCCAAGAGATCCATAACGGCGACAATCAGATGGAAGTAATTAAATAGCTACGAGCAGGGAATACAAGTATAAGTCAGTGGGATAAAAATTGGCCTGGGACGAATAACATTAACAATTAAACACCCTGTGCAGTCAAAACAGAATCAAATCATAAAGTTACGTTATATTTTACCAAATAAAATAAATATTATGATGCAAAACATTAATTTGTTAACATTTTTAATCCTGAAGGCAAATTAAAAAAAGGATTTAGAGGAATCCTCTAGTATTTCTTTAATTCATTTTATTTGGTGCCCAACGTGGGGCTGTGTATGTCCAATTCCCACCCTAATTTTGGAATATCTAACTGTTCCCCCAACCACGTTAATGGAGCAACCTCACAGCACAGGATACACGGGTATCATACCTCAGTGCAAACCCACGGCTTTCCTTCGAAACACTTGGCTCAGCCACCCGCTTCTCCCTATACACTCGCCAAAATCGCACAAAACGGAATCGAAGGCAGACCACCCATATGCAACTGAATGCAGGCCACTGGCTTGCCCATGCCCAGCGGGGTTGCCAGATGAACCCACCCATACCCTGAGTGACACAATCGACAATTGCCGATCGCCCCTCGTAGGGCTACCGGCCACAGTCAACACTGGCACGATCCAAATTCGAACCCAGACCGCGGGGCTCATCCATGCACCACACTGTGGTGCCTTCCTAATACAGACAGCTACCTACCCAGATGTCAACAGCTTCAGATCCCACTATAAACATGGAGGCAGAGATGTTCCTGTCATTGGAATCGACTAGCATTGGCTCCTGCGCGTAGCTACAGGCAAATCACTCTGATCTTAGCACCGATTGTATTTGTTTCAGCGCCATTATTTCCCATATAAATGGACATATTCTTCTAGCTAGCCATCTAAACGCTATAGTGAGTCCATTTAGTTGGCTGTCTATTAAAAAAGTATCCATTACAGGAACACACCCTTCAGACCTCCAGCTTTCCTGTTCAGAAATTCTTTAAGTCAAAAGCAAATTTTATTATTTTCCATTTATATATTTGGAAAAGGTAAATATACTTATTTTCATGGCTTGATGAACACTTAAAACACTTAAAGACTTAAAGTAAAAAAATGACCACACAGGGTTTTCAAATCATCTGAGAGATCCTACAATGAAGTGCTTCATTAACGTCTCTGATGCAACATTGACATTGGCTCAAGTGATAAACACTCCTAGACTGCATGCACACAGGGAAATATGTTATTAACTTGAAAGCATTGTTTCATCAATTGATCTTGCACTGTTCCCTTTCCAACTAATGATGTGAAATACATTCGCCATGAGGGGATACCCAAGGCGTATGTCGACTATAATTGGCGGATATCCTGTGTGAGGGGTCATTGAGGGGCATGTTAATTAGCTACCTCACTCTTTATATATGTTTAAGTAATAGCAGACAGACCGCAGGGGATATCTGTGTCTGATAAGAGCACCAACGGTTGCAATCAGAAATATTTTAAAATTCAAGTTATAAGACTAAGGCCATGTAAAAAAAAAAGTTGTTGATCGTCCTTTTTTTTAAAAAAAAGTCGTAGGGAGGGCGGTTTTTATTTTTTTAATTTAAGTACCAGGTACAGCGGACCGTAGAGAGAAATAAAGAGGACAGAATATATAGAACATTGCTTCTCTCGACCAAATTGCTTCTGTTTAATTGTAGCCTGTCAACATCAGTTTTGCTCATATTGATTGTAATGTTTCATGTATTTTTGGTCAATAAATGTTCCATGATTGAATTCATCAAACACCTGCGATAGTCATGTCGACCTCCACCGAACACCCAAACCAATCTTTAATCGGTGTACTACTGCACCCAGAACGGACTATTGTTAGCACAATAAAAGGCATTGTTGTAGAATGTTTTGTTAATTAAGCAATAAGGTACGAGACGCAGTACTATATCATCAATAAAGTCACAATATATAGTCAATATAGTCACTGTAAATAATATATAAGGACAAGGTACACTTTCAATAAAACAATTTTTAATTAACGTTATGAATTTAATTTCAGCAGCAGAGAAAATAGTCCCCAGTGTAGCTGTTGCCATGCAACACAGAAACAAAGCTAGGAATGGAATGCTAGCTAGCAAACGGACTAATAGCTAGCGTTATGTGCTAATAACATAACATAATAATAATAACATAATGTAATAGTTAAAATGTTAGCTAAAACAGTTATCTATATATAGCCTATACAGATGTGAAGTAACGTTAACTTGCTTTCACACAACCAGGCTATGTTTCTCACGTTAACTTACAGCTAGCTAATGACTAAGCCTAGCTAGCTAGCTAAATTCCTACTAAATTCGTATTTCCAAACTGAATAAATAC